>CM018037.1:12376575-13576575 GCA_008638375.1 Nyssa sinensis | reverse complement strand
TGTATTCTTGTTTATTTTCTTCACGTATCGATTTAATAAATCGAAGTCTTAAAATTTTGTTCATGTTCTTCACATGTCGACTTCGTTAGTTGAAGTCGTGTTATTTTGTTATTCTCACGTATTGTTCTTAATCGTCATATATTTATTTTTTTTGCCTTCGTCATCTTGATCTAATTTTTCTTAAGTCCCTAATATTTAATTAGTAACTTAATTTCTACTAATTTGGTTGGGGTGTTATAGAGTATGAATGGAATGTGAACGATGTTTGCTAATGATTTGTTAGTTCATATACTCTTGTATAATGTAATTTTGGGATCATATTATTGTATCTCTGATGTTATGTTACTTGTGCTCTACCGAATGTGACTGCATTTAAACAAAAGAATTTACAGACTTAGATTTTCACTGCATAACTTTATATGACTGAATGCAATATACTTGGATATGTAAAAAGGCTTCGGTTAGACATGTCATTAATATGCTAAACAGAGTTAATGTATTGGTGAAGTGCCTAACTGGCCGATCATTATTCCTAATCCGCATAGGGTGGGGTTTCGAATGTAATATGCACCATACTTAATCTATTTCTTTAATCATACATACTTGATGATGTATCCCAACATCATCATATCCCAAGCATTATGTTTATACACAATTGAATTTAGGGACTAATGTCTTCTACGATGTGCACTTGTGCACTAATTTTTTCAAAGTTGTCTATGTGTTAATTCTTGATTAACACTTCTTAAGGTTAACATAAAAATGCTCTTGTTATCCAACTTACATGACTATTGTAATAACCCGTATTTTTACTAAGGCTTAATACTTTATATATTCGAAGGAAATTAGTTTTATGAACTTATTAAAAATTAAATTGGATATTGATAGTGGTACGATTTAATATAAAAATATAAATAAGGTAATATAATTGAATTAAATAATTCAGGTTGGAGTTAAGTTAAAATATAAATAAATATGTGACACTAATATAATAATAAAAATTTTAATTTATTATAAATACATGACTATAACAAACCCTAGCCTCTATTTTACGTATCTCAAATTCTAGAGAAAGAGAGAAATGCTATACTATGGAGGATTAAAGAAATTTTATTTTGGAAAAAGGCATTAATGGAGGTAAGTTTATGATTTTATCAAATTAGTATGACTATTTTATTGTTGTGATTTAGTAAGAAAATTTATGAATTAATTATTAATTTTCAAAATTGTAATTTCTCATAATAAAAAGGACCGTAGAACAATCAAGTTAGGATTTGATTTTGAGTATGAATTTGATTGTCTTTGAATAAATTGGAAACGTAGTTTTATTAACTATTAAATAAGGTTTAATTCGATATATAATGTGCCTAATATGGGGATGTATTTAAAGAGATATAAAGGATCAAAGTTTTGGAAGAAAAAATTATAACTGCAAGCTTTGGGTTAAGTTTTCTTTCAAGTTTGAAAGATTTAATCTAATTAGACTATATGGTTAGATAGATCTCAGAAAAATGATCAAAATTCATATGTAACTTGCATTATTTGGATAAGAATTGAGGGAGAAATTTCAGGTCAAAATTTGAAAAAAAACTAACAATGGTGGACTACTCTAATTATAGAATTTGGGTGTTAAAATTGAAAAAAATGACCACTTTTTGCACAAGCCCACTCTCGGGCTAAGGTGAGTCGGGAAAGTGTGGTTCACCCTTAATCTTAATTGAATGAAACAAGAGTCCAAATTATAATACTTGATGACCCCAACCAAATGGTTCAGGTCCTGTCATGCCCCGAATTTTCATAAACCCTGGGGGTAAGTAAAATGAAGTAAGAAAAATAAATGAAAGGCAATTAATTAGACTTAGTTGATTATTCATTTATTCCCTCATGTTTTCCCAGAATTAAAAATGAAAAATTGCTACTAGACTTAACCAAAATGGTCTTCTAATATCAATCAAATATCTCCCTCAACCAATATTCAAAATTAGTCTAAGTCATGTTCAAAAATGGCTTCCAAAATAGCCCTAAAATGTCTCTAAATGTACCTTGGAACAATGGCCCAAATGGGCCCCAAATGCTCTATGACATAGGCCAAGAATAGGTCAAAAAGTCTACTAAAATTTTTTTAAGGAAGTGGCCCAATCATGGCCTATAAAAGTGGCCAAACATGGCCCAATACGATGGCCAAACATAGCCCAAAAGAATGGCCAAACATGGCCCAAAAGAATGGCCAAACATGGCCCAAAAGAGTGGCTAAGGACTGGTGTCAAGAGGGCAAGGGCTGGGTGCCCAAGGGCTGTCAAGCAGCAGGTAGCAGGTGGCAGCACGCACAAGGCACGCGGGGGGGCGCAGGCGCATGCGCGAAGGTAGGCTGGCAGGGGTGTGTGGTGCAGGCGCAAGCGCTCGCGCGTAGGGCGCGCAACAGAGCAGGGGCTGTTTCCTGCTGGTTCACTATAGCTAGATACAAGCAGATTTTTCCATTTTCTGATTTTTTTTTCTTCAAAGTGCTGCAGCTAGTTTTTCCAAGTTTTAACCTACTTCCTCAAGGTTTTTAACCCTCCCTTTTTGGCACTTTTCCCACCAATATATAGGGTGTTTTGCACACCTAACAACCCTTTTAATTTCATAAAATTTTAACTTGGTATCCTTTGTTTTCTAAGCCTTTTCCACCTAATATTTTACAACAATTTGTATATACAAGCAATGTACATTCCACCCTCACTCGATGGCCACAAGTCTATGGAAAATACACATACATCTATTGTTTCTAACATATACATGTAATGCAAATTAAACAAGATATACCCTATTTGTCATTTGGGTTTAAACCCTTACATTACAAAATGGCCCATGGCCTATAGTCCACTATTTTTTCAAATTTAGCACAAGTTATTTGGGTTTATGCCCATACATACAAAAATGAAGCCCTTAGGCCAAATATACTTCAAAATCTACTTTCTTCCTCCGTGCTCCAATGACTTCATCAAGTCTCAAGTACCGAGAGCCTCATCTGTAATATGATATCCCATAAAGGGTTAGCCCAACTACTGGTATGACATATAATGCAAGGAACAAAGTTAAGGCGTGGCATGTGCAAAGTGTGCATTTCTAATCTATATGCCTTCCAATTCATCAATGCAATCAATGACAATATGCATGACTCACACATGAAACTCTATGCCCAACACATGTCTCATTTCATGGTCCTTCCCCGTTGGATTCGCGAGTACCACTTATATGTCTCGTTTTGCGGGCGCGCTCCCGTTGGATTAGCGAGTACCAATGGCCAATTTTGGATTTTTTACCATAGGATCTACACCCCCTTAATGTATAGCAACACATGCTCAACCCACACTATGTTTTCAAGGAATCACAATATGCCAATATGCCTTGATTTTTTCTATGCAATTTCAATGAGGCATTTTATCAAATACATGGCATACACCTTAAATCATGCATCATCCATAAAGTAAATTCTAACTTTCAAACCACACAACTTCTTCCACATGAACATATATTAAATACAATCAATTTAAATACATGCACATGTTACATGTTCATTACATTACCAATTCTCAAAGAACACATAATTACATAAAGCATCAATGCATTAAACAATCATATCTTCCAAAACACGAGGTCTATTCACATGAACATAAGCCACAATTAGGGGTGTAAATGAACAGAGCCGTTCGTGAACAGCTCGAGATCGGCTCGATTATGGCTCGTTCAAACTCGGTTCACTTAATAAACGAGTCGAGCTCGAGCTCAAAATAGGGCTCGTTTATTAAACGTGCCGAGCCGAGCCAAAAAGAGACTCGGCTCGTGAACAGGCTCGTATAAGCTCGAATGTAGGCTCGGCTCGTGACTTGGCTCGTGACTCGTATATTTTCTTAAGTATAAATAGCTTAGGGTTTTAAGTGACCAAGTGAAGTGAGTTATTCGTAGAATGGTATAAGGCTCTAGAAAATGGAGACTGGAGAGCGGCTGAGGTATTCCGATTCGATTAGGGCTCTTGGCATCTTACGATCTATGATTTTCTCTCATTCTCTCTCAGTCTCTGTCTCTGATAACGGATAAGTGAGTTTCTCTCATTCTCTCTCAATCTCTGTCACAGAACTTTCTTGTACTTTCTCTTGAAAGATCTTGTTTCTTCTATTCTCTTGCTTGCCGGCGATCCATTTTCTAGATTTCAATGTGTTCCTTAAATTGGTAGTTTTGAAGTTCTACCATGCTTTTCTGGATATAAGGTGATTTCCAAAGGTAAATAAACTAATTATCTAATCTTAGTTTCAGGTATCTGAGGAATATAAGTTGGTGGCAGACACGCTATATCTCACGGTGTATCTCATTGATTTGTTTCTTTCTCAAAACTACATTGAAAGGCAAAGACTTCAACTATGGCATCACTTGCTTGTTAATTGCATCGTAAGCTCCCTTATCTATGTCAGGAATCCTTTACATGATTCTTCTCATTGGAACTTTTAGGACTGCAATATTAAACAGGATATATGAGTTATGGTTAATATTTTTTTTGATAAGTGAGTTATGATCAAAATTGCAGATAGGCCAATGAAAACCTTCAAATCTGAAACAATGCTGATTTTTGACTTGTGAAGAGCAATATTTTCAGTGAAATTTACTAATAAAAACAAACTATTTTCATCTGATCCTATCAGAGCTTTACGTAGTAGATGTTAAAGCTAATGTGTTGTTCTGTTCCCAAATAAAAAATAAAGAAATTGCTTTTTGTATTGGGTTTAATTGGTTATTTTGCAATGTCATTGTTAGATTTCTTGCCTCGAAAATTATGCTCTGTTTTGAAAAAAATAATTGTAGCCTATGGGCATATATATATATATATATATATATATATATATATATATATATATATATATATATATACACATGTGCATGCAGGCATATTTATACATGTGTGGCTCCAATTTTCATTCTTAATTCTCTTGGGCTGATAGTGCTTCCTTTTTATTTTGATATTTTTCACCTATCCACTTTTTTTTTTTTTTTTTTGTGCTTATGTGATCTGATGTTGCCTTGTATCAGTTGTATGATTGGTTTGGAGTTGAAGCTTCTTTGAATTGGCTACAATATTTCCTCCAATGTCATTATTCTTTTGGATGGATTCTCTCTGTTTGGGTTTGGTTTAGCAATATGGGATTTTTTTTTCTTTTTCCATGTATTACTTGACGGCTGAGATTTTTTTGTTATTCTTTGTTGCCTAGTTTGTTTGTTTATATTGTTAGATTGTTTTATATTTTTAATATCTTGCATAGTTGCATGTAATTTGCATTTATCTTTGTGTTGAATTGAATCTTGTATGGATATACTTGGTAAAATATGAAATATTCACATGAAGTCAATTTTTTTTGTTTGTAATTTTATTATTTATAGGTTGATTATTAGAAATTAGTACTTGGAATTAGTTGTATTAGGATTTTAGTTTTAGTTAGTACTTGGAATTAGTTATTTTAGGATAAATAGTATAATTATATATTTTTAAAAATATTAATTATAAAATTGGTGAAACGTGAAACGGTTTTTTCACCGGTTCTGATTATTATGCCTATGCCTACTAATGGAAGAAAATTAGTCAGATGAACATATGCATACAACAAAATTTTTTTTACTCTGGGCATATGTGTATTTACCTCATTGGATGCATGAATAGCCTATTCATATTATTATAGTTGCAGTAGCAGACATCTTTCATTAAAATCTCTTATTTTATGTGCTTTCTATTGTCTGGTCTGTGGTTTTGATGGCCTACATGTGTGTATATATGAGTGAATGATATAAGGTGAAATGAAGCAATATACAAATATGTTTAAGGTGGTTGAAAGTTGTTCTTGCAAGTGCTGGCAAGTTGTATATAATGCACTCTTAAAGCAGGTTGTATATATATGAAAGATCACATGAATGTTAAAACAGGTTCATCACATTTTGTTTTTCAGTGGAATGATGCAGGTTGTAAACATTATTTCCAAGTTGAATTTATGACATGATGTTTTTTTCAAGTTGTCAAAGCTGGTTTGTAAACATTTTATCCAAGTGGAAATGATAACATTATGTCTTTTCTGAACTTGTTAAAGCATGCACCAGGCACTGTCAAGCAGAGTACAACAGACAAATAATTTCTTGAATTATTTGAAATGTTTCTGTACACAAATGAATGTTGTTTGTATGTATTGTTTGGTGAGATTAAAAATTCAATTTTGACAATAGAAGAGAAACAAAGGGCCTCTTAGCTCTTTTTGGATGGTAAAAAGGATTGAATCTTATTGAGATCAAATGCAGTCACCATCTACAGAAACACTGACAAAATAAGCATTTAAGTGTCGTATAGAAATGGAGACAAAGTAGAGTTTCAATTTCAAACGTATTGATAGAGATAGTGATTCATATTCTTATACTATGTGAAACTAGTATATAGGCCTTCTAAATAGAAGAATACTGCAAGGATATATTAAAAAATTTTAATTTACTGGATTAGAGTTTTAATTATGAGGCAATGTTAATATATTGGAACTTTCTTTTTATATAGTGAAGAAGATAGTCATTCTCGTACTTTTTGTCAAATGCATTTTTTCCCCCCTACTTTTTGTCAACATTTTTGCCACGAATTGTGTTTGTTTTTTGAATTCTAAAACGCTTTACTATTCTATTGTAATTGTGGTTTACACCATATCTATTGTGTGAACAGATTGAATATATTGGACTTTACATCAGTTCTTGGAGCTTAGAGGTAATTTCTGACGAGAGGTCTTCTCTCTTTGATCATTTGTGGTGAGTTTATAAGATCTCTTATCTCATTTGCTTATTATTAAATGGCCTATTATATAGACATAATCATTTATTCCATGTCTTCATTTTCTGACTTTTGTTTGTTTTAGAATGTCAAACTAAAAATATTTATTTTTATCTTGTTAATAAATATGTCTATTGGACAACCTGGATTTACCTCTCAAGAACAAGATTCATGTAATCCATTTTCATTTGAAGAATCCTCTACAAGTCCACTAATGGAAGATATTGATCAAGATGGAATAGATGTGGGGAGCATTAGCAACGATGAAAGGAACAATGGAAATGATGAGGGCAACAATGAAAACGTGGGGAATGAGGCAAATGATACTCAAAATGAGGATGCTGACCCTCACAAGCATGCATTTCAAAGGAAGCCTAGAAAGAGAACTTCTACAATTTGGAATGATTTTGAGGAAGTAGTCGATGCTGATGGGTCTAAAAAGGTAAAGTGTAATTATTGCCTAGCAAAATTTAACATGCCTTCAACGGGTGTCACAACGCAATTTCATAGGCACTTGAAGCGTTGTACACAACATCAACTTGCTAGTAAGAAGCAAATGGTGTTATCTGTTGAGACAGTTGCATCTGATTGTGCGGGATCTATTGCCAACTTCAAGTATGATCGTGCCAAGGTAAGAGAGCTTGCTGCACATATGACACTATATCATGAGTATCCGTTTATGCAAATGGAGGATGTTATCTTTAACAAGTTCATGAGAGCAAACACTCCATATTGGCAAAAGATAACTCGCACTACTATAAAAAATGATTGCATATCCGCTTATGAGATAGAGAAGAAGAAGTTGAAGACATTTTTTAAAAGCATCAACAAAGTTAACATAACGACAAACATGTGGAAATCGAGTAATCAAAAGATTGGTTATATGGTTGTAACTGGCCATTTTATTGATTCGGATTGGAATTTGCAAAAGCGGGTGTTGAATTTCTTTCATGTGCCACCTCCTCATAGTGGGGTTATTGTTGCTGATGCTCTTCAGAAGTGTTTCATAGAATGGGGGATTGAAGATAAAGTTTCTACAATTACAGTGGATAATGCGAGGTATAATGACGTTGCTTTGAGGATTTTGAAAGACAACTTTACACTAAAGAAGAAGTTATCTTTTGGTGGAAGGATTTTTCATGTGCGTTGCTGTGCACATATAATCAATTTATTGGTGCAAGATGGAATCAAAGAAGTAAAAGGTATAGTGGATATTGTTAGGGAAGGAGTTAAATATTTGATTGCATCGGATGCTCGAATGATCCAATTTAGTGATATAGCAAAGCAATTGCAATTGTCTTCAAAGAAGTTGATTTTAGATTGTCCTACCCGTTGGAATAGCACATATATGATGTTGGCTACTGCATTGGAATTTAGAGAAGTATTCCCAAGATACCAAGACAGAGATCCGAGTTTTATTTATATGCCAAGTGTTGAAGATTGGGTCAAAGTAGAGCATGTATGTGATTTCTTGGGAACTTTTAATGTAATTACCAACATCATATCAAGAACTGAGTATCCAACTGCTAACTTATTCCTTTCTGAGCTTTGGAGGATAAAAGTACTCTTAAATGAGAAGTCTGTTGATGATAATGAATTTATTCGAGCAATGGCTTCAATGATGAAAGCCAGGTTTGACAAATATTGGAGTGAATGTAACTTGTTGATGGCGATTGCTGGAATTTTAGATCCAAGATACAAAATGATTATTGTTAACTATTGCTTTCCAAATATATAGCCTGAGACAAAAGCCAATAGAAATATTGTCACTGTGAAGCAAGCTTTGTATGAGATCTATAATGAGTATGTTGTTACTCATGCTGCAACACATACTGCACAAGGTGAAGGTGGACAGGGAACAACTACAGAAATTGGTTCATCCAGTGCTAGTAGTGGTGATCATGACATTGGAAAAAAAATTGTGAGTGGGAGTTCTCTAATTTTGGGTCATGTTAGTAGGACTGTTGATACTATTCATCCTTCTAAATCTGACTTGGACATCTACTTGGATGAGAGTGCCTTTATTTGTCCTGATGGTTCAGCAAATAAGTTTGATATCATGGGGTGGTGGAAAGCAAATACTCTCAAGTTCCGTATCTTGTCGAAGATGGCTCGCGACATATTGTCAATTCCTATTACATCAGTGGCTTCAGAGTCTACTTTTAGTGCCGGTGGTAGAGTTATTGATCCTTATCGTGCATCACTATTGCCTGAAACAGTACAAGTTTTACTTTGTGGTGCTGATTGGGTACGTGCACTTCATGGGCTGAAGAAGGGTTCAGAAGTAAGTAAAATATTTTTTTATATATTAATATTTTTGTTATAATTTGTAGTTGATTTTATGGTTAATCAAACTTATGAACAATTATTACTTCTATTTTGTAGCGAGAAAAGCCGTCTCATGTGGAGTTTGATCTACCCTAGTGGTTATGGTATTACTTCTTATACTTGTATGATTAGTCACCTTGAAATATATTCAATATTACTTTTAAATTTTAATACAATGCATGATCTAATTTGTGTTAATTTTTTATGTAGGTTGAAATCTTTTGGGAGTGTTGAAGGACAATGGAGTCTACTTTTTGTTATTTTTATTTATGTTGTTAACTTGTTATGGAACAATTTGCTCATGTTGAATGGTTGTGTTTAACGTAGGACATTTGATTTGAATGTAGTTGGATTTTGTTTTGGACATTTGTTTAACATATTCCATCCTATTGAGGTGTGGTACTTCAAAACCTTCAATATGCTTAACTACCCTTGCTGGTGATGGAAATTTCATCAATAACAAGCACTTTTGGAAGGTAGGCCTATTATTGATTAGTAGGAATTATTTATGGAGCAATCGGAGGAAGAGATAGATCCAGCCTTTAGGGAAGTAAGGGAAATGAATGGATAGAAAGAGCTCAAATTTTCAAAACTTTGGTGAGGCCATGGCCCCCCTAGACCTCATGTAGATCTGCCAATGGGAAAATTGTTGGCAGATTTTATTTATACTATTCTTTTTCCAAATCTACCCAATGATGGTTTAGAATTATCACCACATATATTTTTGTTGTTGTTGCATATGGCTTAATCTGTTGCGATTTATAAGCGCTTTCATTTGCTTTAATAGGGTGAAGTTTTATTTAAAGGAAACCTGTGAGTGCGGGCTGCTAGAAGTTATGAAAAGATAACAAAGAGGATGCAGGTAAGTTTACTGGTAAATCTGCCATTTGAATGTTGGAAAGGTTCATGGAAGAAGCTTTATTTTTATTTTTATTTTTTGTATTTTTCTGTTATGCAGATTGGTGTGCTGGAAGATATTATGGTTCACCTGCAGAGACTGAAAACATATGAGCTGCTTTGCACTGATATTCGGTCTCAGGTCTGCTACACCACAAAGTTTTTTTGAATTATTTGTGGGGGAAGAAAAGCAAATTTTAATTTGGTGGACTCCTATAAACATTAATCTGAAGCAACAACTAGGTTTTTACCTGCTAACACTAAGTTCATCTATTGCCTTCTACAGAAAACACTTGACCATCTCAGTAATCTTTCGGCAAAAAAGGTGACTTCTCATCCTAACTTTGGGTTATCGATGTGGATGACATTGATTCTTATAATGTCTGGAAAAATATCTGGTTTAGCTTTACATGTATTGACATTTGTGAATATATGCTGACTCAGAGTTGCTGAAACAAGAGTATTGTTGCACAGAATTGTGCTTGAACAGGCAAAATTGCAGTTAATGTGTGTGAAGAGGGAGATATTACTGGTATTGCTTACTTTTGTGTATGCTTTTCAGATGTGTGTATCATTTGTAAGTAGCAATTCTCTTTTGCATACAGAAAAAAGTACAACTAGTGAGCTCTGGAATTCATGAATGTCAAATGCTGAAGTTGAATTCTTTGCCACGTCTGTCCATACCATTGGCAAGAGATGCTCAAGTTGATAATCTTCTCCAATATTTTCCAGCTGATCTCAAGGGCAAAAATGAGGTATAAATATACATATCAGAATAAAAAGTGGTTTTACTTTATATGCCATTGGTCCAGTGATATTGCTATTATGATTATATATATATATATATATATATATATTTGTCTTCTTTTGATATTCCCTCTTTTCAAAAGAAAACGGAAGTTCCATAAATCAGAGCTTCATGATGGCAATAGTATATTGAGTGATCCCAGTATGCTTGTTTAAAATTTTTGCAGTTTTTTAAATCAAAATTTGCAATTTATTTTCTACAGTTGGATACTTCTAGGCTTGAATTATCAGTTAGAAACACTAGTGTTAGCAAAAAAAAAAAAATGTTTTAAAAAAAAACTTATTGTGGTCTTGAACATGCCCAAGGCCCCGTGTTAAGTTGCTTGGCTGGCTTTAAGTAAGAGGTTTTATCATTGTGCGATTATCATATCCTTCTTTCTGAGCTGATATTATGTAATTCACATGCTATTAGGCATCTCAATTTATTCTAGCGTTGAGACAAGAAGTTTTGTTCTCATTTGGTTTTGGGTTTCTGATCTTTGGAGTATTGGAATTTCTGGAAAATCTGAATTGTAATGCCGTTTATTGGTCCTGCAATCAATTGAAATCTGAAGTCTTATCTCATAAAAGAGAAGAAAATAGAAACTAATACTCCAAAAGTTGAACTGGATAAGAACTTAACTAAAATTTTCTGCAACATTTAGCAAACATTGAAGTAGATTCTTTTATTCAGACCCCTGATTCTCCCTGCACTTTGCCGTCTGATGTATAAAAATTGTGTGCTTTATTAAAAGAGTTCTTTAAACATCCAATGCTGAAAATTGTTTCTTTTATTTTTTGGGGAAGTTGCTTTCTGGAATATAGGCTCATTGTATGATTTGAAGTTCTTGGAGCTCTCCAGAACTGCTTTGCTGATTTACTTGCCCAAGTAACAAATATGGCCATCATTTTCTTTCCCTTAACTTGACCAGAGAAAATTAATGGTTTCTCCTTTGACCATAAATCCTTCTTTCGGTATGGCTCAGTGAATCTTACCTAATGGGTCTTCTTTTGCTGATATAAGAATGACAATCCATTGCATTCTATTTACCGCTTGAATGTTTTGGCATTTTTATTTTGATTTTAATTTTCCATTGGGAATTTTTTGTTTCTAATACGTAGCAAACAAAATGCCATTTCTAATACATTCTCTTTTATAGTCTAGTGTCAAATGTCTTTTGGCCACACAATAACCGAGGACAAATATCTTGATGTTTTAGTAGTCTGTTAATGTATGTGTAATTCCTTCAGGTATCTTTATGAGCTAATTTTGAGGAACATAACATTTGCATGTTAATATTTTTCCTTTGTTTTTGTCCATTTCTTTAGGGAATAGTCTTTCTCCTATTTGGTTTTGTTTCTGTTTTCAATAAAGCTCTTCTTTTTTTTTGGGGGGGGGGGGGGGTTGGAGATGTATCAATAATATTTTCCAATATTTTTTTTTGTTTGTAATAATTGCTTTCATGTTGTCCTTGCATTGTGATGTTTTCACAGAAGATAATATTTGTTTATAGTTAGCAATTAATATTAAATTATATTGTAATGTCCCAGATCGACTTTTGACAATCTTGACTTGTTGAAGAATGGCCTTCCAGGAGCCCTTGTTACTGCACTCATTTTGGGGGTACATGAAATCAGCCACATTTTAGTTGCAAAAAGCACTGGAGTAAAGCTTGGGGTGCCCTACTTGGTTCCTAGTTGGTAGGTGAGATATATGGTTCTTCTGACCAAGTCATTTTGCAGGTGAAATTTCTATGTTGTTATTGATCAATTCCTACGAGTTTTGCTAAGCTCCCTCTCACCATCTCGTGGTTCAGTGGGGTTATTATTCCCAGTTTTAGCCAAGTTCAACATGTAACTACTGGAAATTTGAATAGTGCAACTGTGAAAGAGGTTCTCAAGCATCTGATGGAAGTCACCCTGGTGGTCTTGACTCTGGGCGACAACCACTTCCTAATCCTGCAGTACAACAACAAAACATTGGGGTTCCTGGCACAAATTGTAACTCAATAATTCGAGCGACTTCCCTGCTTTGTTTGTGTAATGTCATTGTAATTAGGACTAAAATTTCTGAGTAGGAAAACTTGGTGGAGATGTATTATCTTAGTGATTGTTTGTGCTAGTGGAATTGATGTTACCTTGTTGATGCAAAGTTTTTTATTTGTTTAATTTCTAGACTTTATAATGGATTTTTTTTCTTAAAAAAAATTATATCTAAATTTTAAAGTTGTGTTGATTTATTCAATGAGTTGTATTTTTTTTTATTATGCAAAAATAGCATAAATTTTATTCAGTTGAACACAAAAAAAAAAAAAATTGAGCAACTCCAGTTCGAGCTCGAGCTCGAGCTCGAGCTCGAATGAGGCTTGTTTATTTTTTCAAGCTGAGTCGAGTTCAAGCTCGAGCTTGACAAGCCAATCACGAGCCGAGTTCGATCAGGAATTTGAGCTCGAGTCGAGTTTCGAGCCGAGTCGAGCCAGACTCGATTTTTTCGCGAGCCGAGTCCAAACATTAGATACTCGACTCGACTCTGCTCGTTTGCACCCCTAGCCACAATGTAATGAATCAAACATATATTCAAGTTACTTGTTCATCATTCTGAAAAATTCTCAAAAAACTCAAAGAACACATAAGTACACAAATTACCAACTCTAGGTTTTTCAAAGCAATTACATCCTAAGTGAATTTCTAACAACAAGTAAACATATAAATCACTCAATCAACATATAAAACACTCCTAAACTTAACCCTATTATTTACATAGCAAGATATCATACCTAAAAGGATTTTTCTCAATCCTAGGGAGTTGTGTTCGCTGTGCAACCGAACCAATTAGTAAGAATGTAGCCCTAGACGTGGGGAACAACTTCCTAGAAGGAAGCCCTGTGAAAATCCTAGCTTAGAGATAAGTTTTGGAGGCTTGAAAATTGGAAAACCCTAGGTTTCCCTTCACCTTTTCCTCCATGCATGACCTGATGCTGTATTCTCAGACCAAATTCTGTATTTTGTTTACACTAAGGGGTCCTATTTAGAGTAAAAGGGCCAAGTGGTAAAATGACCTTTTTGTCCTTAATGAGTTCGGGACCCCGTTACACTATAACCCGTTCCGAAACACATCAATTCGACACTTTGCTTTAGCAAAAGTTGTTAAAATTATTTTAAATAAAAAATTTTCAAAAAATTTATTTTCGTTCGTGGCGGTTTGGACCAGGCCCACCCGGGATGCCCTTTTGTTCTAATTTTTCAAACTATATCCGAGTAGCCTCAAATTCTCATAAGAGGTGTATTTTAACATTCTAAGCATGTTCTCTTCTATAGAATACTCAAATTATGTTCCTAAACATGATTTATGTCTAAATGATGCATATGTAGTGCCCTACCGGTAAATAGTGCATAAATAGTGTCCTACCGGCAAAATGAAATATTTACCCTAATTTTTCAGATCTCTACATTCTTCCCCCCTTAAAGAAATTTCATCTCGAAATTTAGAAATGTACATTTTCGACAAATTTAGAAAAAAAAAAATCAATACAAAACGCGTTGTAACATGGAGACGTGCAACCTTACCTATGGATCCTTCACCTCTCCCTTCCCCTGGCGATGTGGAATGCATTACCCTCTCCCATTACCCTCTCCCCCTAAAGGAACCTTGCCCACTTAGGTGGGCGTGCAGCGGCGTACAAACATCTCTACACTCCCTGTTAGGGTTTTGATACCATCTGCAATGGCCCACTCCATATGGCATAACGTGTAATGAAATCCTCAAACATGATGGCTTATCAATGCCAATTTTCTAATTCCATCCAAGTATCATGACCCAACTCAATAATTCAACACAATAAAAATGCAAATACCTCAAGGTCTCTCAACATATGTGATGACTATCTAACTAACCACAAATTAAGCCATGCGATCATCTAAGTAATCCATCACGATGTCATCAATACATCACCTGCACCTCAATGTAATTTAATAATCCAATATTCTCCAAGTACTATAATTATCTACAAGACATCAACAACATAATCTCAAAGTAAAGTTATCATCATCTACCTTAGTCTATATATATAATCGAGACTAAACATCAAGCATTAATAAAGATTAGTCTATTAATTTCAATCATATACATATAAATTAGATATTCGAACGTAGACAATATAGTCTATGTATTCCAAATATGAAACATAAGGCAATATAACAAGGTTTAAAAAAAAAAAAAAAACATTAGAGAAAGTAAAAAAAAAAAATATCCCAATTTCATCTAAGGTTATTCTATCTCATCATCATTCTAGTCAATATATTAAATAAAGTCTCAAAACAAATGAGATTCTTAGTGAAACTCTTTACCAATTTAACTATGAATTTATAAATTTGTACACACATGTATCAAAACACACATACATACAAACATGGTTAAGCATACCCTTATACATGTTTTAATACCAATCCAGTCTGTATAGATATCATAGTCGTAATACTGTAACATAAGAATATTGGGTCCTAACCTAACATACATACATAAAATCAACAGCAACAGTCAACAACTAACACATAGCCTACCATATAAACACTTAAGTATAGGATCCATCCTAAGAATATACATATACATAAATAAGCATACAACTTATCATATAGGTAACTAGGCACACAACCGATCCTATGGATATCCAGGCTTATAGTCTATCTTATAGATAACTAAGCATATAGCCTATCTCATAAATCACTAGGTCTACTATATAGATATAAGCATCTAGCCACAGTTGATCAATAATCAAGCATACCACATATCCCCAACAAATCAAGAAAATAAGCACATTATACAGTTATACATACTAAAGTAACAAGCACACACATAATCATGTAATCCAAACCAGCCCAATTAACTTAAGGTCTAACCTTTCCCAACTCATGGCAGAGTCAATCCTAGAAGGATCCACAGACACCCCACTACTTGATACAACATGGCCTAGAAACTGTACCTCCTAAAGCCAAAACTCACATTTCGAGAGCTTAGCAAACAAACGATGCTCCCTCAAAATCTGTAATACAGTCCGTAAGTGAAAAGTATGCTCATCCTCAAAAGGTGAATAAATCAAAATGTCATCAACAAAGACCACTACAAACTAACCCAAATAAAGACTAAAGATATGATGCATCAAGTCCATAAATGCCACCAGCGAATTCGTCACACCGAATGGCATAACTACAAACTCATAATGGCCATAACGGGTGCAAAAAGTTGTCTTTGCCACATCCTCCTCCCGTACTATCAACTAATGATAACCCGATCGAAGAACGATCTTTAAGAAATATCTCAAACCCCTAAATTGATCAAACAAGTCATCTATCATTGGTAACGGGTACTCATTCTTGATAGTAACCCGGTTCAGTCTCCTAATGTCCCATCCTTCTTCTTCACAAACAATGCCAAAGCACCCCACGATGAAGTACTAGGACGACTAAAACCCTTACCCTGTAAATCAGTCAACCGCTCCTTCAGCTCCCTCAACTCAACTAGAGCCATACGGTAAAGTGGAATGGAGGCATTGTGCTTGGGATAAGCTCTACTGTGAACTCTATCTCTCGTCTCGGCGGTAGACTAGTCAAGTCATCCAGAAAGACATTTGGGAACTCATTCACTACTGGTGGTAATATACTCCCTGTAGTCCCACTCCCATCTGCTATCAAACTAGCCAACAAATAGCTATGGCCTTCCCAACTCCTTGAGTCATAAAAGGGTGGAACTAAGAAATTCCCATGATCCCCCGTGAAATAATAACTATCTCCCTCAAGAGTACACACTGTCACTCTCTTCCTATAGTAGTCTATACTCGCCCGAAAAGCAAACAACCAATCCATCCCCAATATAATATCAAAACTAGACACGTCAAGTAGAATGAAGTCAAAAGAAATGATGCAATCAGCTATCTCTATCATGCAATCTTTACAGATCCTCGTTAGTGTCACACTACCCCCACCTGGTGTGTTAACATGCAATGATGGATCTAGCCAATCTATTTCCAACCCTAATGTCATGACAAACATGGTAGATATGAATGAATGAGATGCACCATAATCTATCAGTACGCTAGCCCATGAACTAAACACAAGGAATGTACCTCGAACCACTAAAGGTCCAGAAGTAAATGCCTTTGGTGTGACCACCGCATAAGCACGACCCTGTGTGGTCTGACCCTGTCTACCACCTCCTTTCAGTCCCTACTGACCTCCACCCCTCTGTTTGGGAGATCTAACACTCTATGTTGAAGGTGCAGGCTAAAACTGCGGTGTTGGAGGTGTCACACCCCGGATTTCTGCGAACCTGGGGGCGCGAGCAAAACAAAATAAGAAAAGAAATAAAATATAATTTAATGGATTTAATTAAACATACATTTCCTTCAACACAGAAACATGTAAAGTACATCCAAATAACCATATCGTTCACATCATTCAGGCCTAAGCCCTTACATCTCAAAATATGCCCCCAAAGGCCAAAAATCATTCTAAGCTCATATCTCCTCCACTCTGCAAGGCTTCCTCAAGTCTCAAGTGCCGGAAGCGTCATCTATAATATGTTATCCCACGAATGGGTCAGCTCAACTGCTAGTATAATACAATGTTAATGCAAAGAACAAAATTAAGGCGTGACATGTGCAAGTGTACAGTTATATCTACATATCATCCAATTCATCCATATCATGCACTAACAAGATTCTTAACGCATTCATACAAGCTCTATGCCACATCCATGAATTCCTTAATACGATGCTTATGAGAATATGAGTGACACACCCATGCAACTCTATGCCACACCCAAGTCTTATTTCGAAACACATTCGATGGATCCTGAGTACCAACACCCGTTCACGGAACACATCCGTTGGATTCTGGGCACCAACACCCGTTCACGAAACACATCTGTTGGATTCTGGGCACCAACACCCGTTCACGGAACACATCCGTTGGATACTAGGTACCAATTGCTGAACCCACACCATGTTTTCAAGGAATCACACCATGTCAATATGCTTTGATTCCACCATGTAACAATACAATCTCATCGAAGCCTTTCATCCATACATGGAGCATGCTTTAAACAATAACATTATATTTAGAACAGTAATGGGATTTGAAACACATGATTTCTTCCACATGTATGCATGCTATTCACAATCAATTTAAACATGTACTCAAATCACACATTTACAATCTTAGCAACTCTCCAAGAACATAAATCATGTACAGCACTAATGCATGGAACAAATCATAACTCCAAAGAACATCAAAGAACACCCAAACACATAAACAATCAACTCTAGGTTTTGTCTCAAAGCAGCCTTTCCCTATGTGATCATCTAGTATCAAATAAACATATGATTCAATCAATCAACATGCAAATTATTCCTAAACTTAATCCTATTCCTTACTTAGCAAAATATCATACCTGATGGGTTGGTCTCAACCCTAAGAAATCGTGCTCGCGGTGTAGCCAAACTAATCAATGAGAATGTAGTCCACCTACTGCATTTGTCTAGAGAGTCAATTAGCCTTCTCCTTTCCCTTCGGTTTTCCTAAGATTCATGAAATGTAACTCAGTCTATTTGCTACTTGAATTACGCTATTCATCAAATTTTATGTCTTTATTTTATGAGTTTCTATTTTGCTAAAATAAACTCTACCATTGGGTCCGGAAGGTCGAATAAAGTTGGTTTAGGCTTTCGCGAAATTTAATTTGGACATCTGTACTAAAAAGGGCAAAACGATCATTTTGCACTCTTACGGGTTCTTACATCCTGAGACCTCTTTTCACAAATCAGACTCCACACTTAAGTCCAGGGTGCTCGAAATAATAAAAATTCACTATTTGTTTACTTCAATCGAAGTTCGTTTGACTGCTTTTTAACTTAGGGGCATTTTGGTCATTTTAGTGTTCCCACGGGTCTTTTATTTTTTGGGACCCTGCCTCGCAAAACGGACCTCACCATTGGGTTCAGAATGTCTGACATATAAATAAAACACTAATGACTTGTTTAGTTTGAACTCCGGGTCATTTCGGAATAGTTAATTTAATTAAATTAATTAACTTAATTTAATCATTTTAGTATAATTTAATTAATTAATTTATTATTTAATTATTTATTTATTCTGTGGGTCATTTCATAAATACTATAAATCTAGGGCCCTTTTTAACATTTCTATAACTCTTTGGCCAAATCAAAATTTCTTGTTTTTGGTTATTCTAATTTGGTTTACCCAAACAGTGAATAAAACACCAGTTCAGGGACAAGCTATCCCAATTTTTGGTTTTCAATTAAATTCTAAACTTCTGAACCTTGTGCCCAAACATCCCTATTCTAACTTAAACATAAATTTCAAAACGTCATAGTTTTGAAAACAGATTAGGTGCGGGTGGGTCGGATCTAACCCGACCCGAACTAATCCAAGCCCCCCGAACAGTTCCTCCTTATCCGATAGGGTTTCGGCACCGGCAGCTTTTCTAGCCAGTTTTTTGACCTGAAACCAATGCCACTCTTTTCCTCTTCTTACTAAGACTACAACTACATAATTGGTTTCCCACAGAAGTATTTTTAGTTTAACAAATAAGAGGAAATCAGTGGCTATCCCGATTTTTTGGCATGCTCCGGCTAGCCGATTTCTCCTCATTTCTCACCATTTTATCCACTGTTCTGACGTGAATATTTCCCTATTAATTTTCTGCACTTAAGAGGAACTTTTTCCTCACCATTTAAATCAAGGTTTACGTATAAAATCTCTAAATCCTTATCCTACACCGTAACCTGTAACTCAACCTTCCTTCCCCGTTTTTAACTCTTTTCTTTTCATTCTTTTTCTATAATTTCTCTCTTAAACTCAGCTACATGACTCTATTGTTTTTAAGCATGCATATAACTCTAAAACTCAACACATGAAAACGATAATTCCAAGTTGAACTCACATGCTCCTGTTATTGTTCTCTCTCTTCTTCACTTCTGATTTCTCTTCTTTTATATCTCCTTCCAAGCATACAGCTTCTACCCAATGATCCTCCCTTTCTATTTTTCTCTTTGACCCAAAGCATGTACATGTACATAGGCACACAACTCGACCTAAATCTCCCTCTCTCTCTCTCAAATTTCTCTTGCTATACACCTTACCACCACACACTTATATAAATATATATTTCTAAATATCCCTATTGCACCTTACCTATACTGCTACGCCTACACTGCCCCCTCTGTCCTTGTTCTCTCTTTTTTTTTTCTCAAATCCCATCCTGCTGCACCGCCCTTCTAACACACACCACACAAACAACACGCTGCACAACATACATATTTATATATATATATATATACACACACACACATATATATACTATATTGGCTCCCTGCACCATCACTCCTAAACCGCCCCTCCTTTTTGACTTTTTCATTTCTTTCTCTCCTTTTTCTTTTGTTTTCTTGTTTTTTTTTTCCTGCTTCTCTTTTCTCTTTTGCTGCTTCTTGGCTCACTTGAGACATATATATATATATATATATATATATTATAATATACACATACACATATCAACACGCCACGCACCAACACGTTGCTTCTTTTCCTTTTTGATTTCTCTTTTTTTTTTCACGTCTCTACAGGAGGTCTATAACCTAACTATGGATGTGGTAGAGCCAATAAGGTCTATTGTATTCAGTCTATAAGGCAATAACTAACTCTGATACGCAATATGCAACCCTAAGTGAATGCCATCCAAAAATAATACATCTCTCCACACGAGAGTTTAACACAAAAATGTCCCTAAAATTTTTATGTACAAATATTCCAAGCATTCACTATCCAGTCCATACACAAGGATCTCCACAAGTCTCAATTCTTATTTTAGCATTCTAAGGTCTTATGTGTCTTTTAATTTATCATTTACTACCTTATTGACATTTGTTCATTTAAAATTCTATAATTCTTTCATCATTTCTCACTTTTATATCTAGGTAATAACCCTTCATAGATCACATTAGACATAAGTATTAAAAGAATATTAAGCATATTCTTATCAACAATTTACACTTCACAAGCAACAAGTATAATATATCATAACATACACATAATAAGTCTTTACACATTACACAATGCTCACTAAAATCTCAAATCATGTGTCGTGGTTCTATTGTGTTTAAAAACACCCCACGGTCCCTAAGTATTCGAACCTAAGCTCTGATACCACGTTGTCACGCCCTGAATTTTCATAAACCCGGGGGTCAGTAAAATGAAAAAAAAAAATAAATGAAAGGCAATTAAGTAGACTTAGTTGATTATTCATTTATTCTCCCATGTTTCCCCAAAATTAAAAATGAAAACTTGCTACTAGAATTAACAAAAATGGTCTTCTAATATCAATCAAATATCTCCCCCAACCAATATTCAAAATTAGTCTAAGTCATGTTAAAAAATAGCCTCCAAAATAGCCCCAAAATGTCTCTAAATGTACCAAGGAACAATGGCCCAAATGGGCCCCAAATGCCCTAAGACATAGGCCAAGAATATGTCAAAAAGTTTACCAAATTTTGTTTAAAGAAGTGGCCCAAACATGGCCTATAAGAATGGCCAAACAAGCCCAATAGGGTGGCCAAACATGGCCCAAAAGAGTGGCCAAACATGGCCCAAAAGGGTGGCCAAAGTCTGGTGTCAAGAGGGCAAGGGCTGGGCGCCCAAAGATTGTCAAGCAGCAGGTAGTAGGTAGCAGCACGCACAGAGGGGCGCAGCGCGTGCGCGCGCGACAGGGCAGGGGCTGGCTGGGGCTGTTTCCTGCTGGTTCACTGTAACTAGCTGCAAGCTAATTTTTTTATTTTCTGATTTTTTTTCTTCAAATGCTACAGCTAGTTTTTCCAAGTCTTAACCTACTTCCTCAAGGTTTTTAACCCTCCCTTTTTGGTACTTTTTTCACCTATATATAGGGTGTTTTACACACCTACCAACCCTTTTAATTTCACAAAATTTTAACCTGGTCTCCTTTGTTTTCTAAGCCTTTTTCACCGAATATTTTATAACAATTTATATATACAAGCAATGTACATTCCACCCTCACTCGATGGCCTCAAGTCTATGAAAATTACACATACATCCAATGTTTCCAACATATATATGTAATGTACATTAAACAAAATATACCCTATTTGTCATTTGGGTTTAAACCCTTACATTACAAAATGGCCCATAGCCTATAGTCCACTATTTTTCCAAACTTAACACAAGTTATTTGGGCTTATGCCCATACATACAAAAATGAAGCCCTTCGGCCAAATATACTTCAAAATCTACTTTCTCCCTCCGTGCTCCAATGACTTCATCAAGTCTCAAGTACCGAGAGCCTCATCTGTAATATGATATCCCATAAAGGGTCAGCCCAACTGCTGGTATAATATATAATGCAAGGAACAAAGTTAAGGCGTGGCTTGTGCAAAGTGTGCATTTATAATCTATATGCCTTCCAATTTATCAATGCAATCAATGACAATATGCATGACTCACACATGCAACTCTATGCCCAACACATGTCTCGTTTCACGGTCTTTCCCCGTTGCATTCGCGAGTACCACTTATATGTCTCGTTTCACGGGCGCGCTCCGGTTGGATTAACGAGTACCAATGGCCAATTTTGGATTTTTCACCACAAGATCTACACCCCCATAATGCATAGCACCACGTGCTCAACCCACACTATGTTTTTAAGGAATCACAATATGGCTTGATTTTTCTATGCAATTTCAATAAGGCATTTTATCAAATACATGGCATACACCTTAAATCATGCATCATCCATAAAGTAAATTCTAACTTTCAAACCACACAACTTCTTCCATATGAACATATGCTATATACAATCAATTTAAACACATGATCATGTTACATGTTCATTACATTACTAATTCTCAAAGAACACATAATTACACAAAGCATTAATGCATTAAACAATTATATCTTCCAAAACACAAGGTCTATTCACATGAACATAAGCCACAATGTAATGAATCAAACATATATTCAAGTTACATGTTCATCATTTTGACAAATTATCAAAGAACTCAAAGAACACACAAGTATACAAATTACCAACTCTATGTTTTTCAAAGCAACTACATCCTAAGTGAATTTCTAACAACAAGTAAACATATAAATCACTCAATCAACATATAAAACACTCATAAACTTAACCCTATTATTTACTTAGCAAGATATCATACCTAAAAGGGTTTTTCTCAATCCTAGGGAGTTGTGTTTGCTATACAATCAAACCAATCGGTGAGAATGTAGCCCTTGACATGGGCAACAACTTCCTAGAAGGAAGCCTTGTGAAAATCCTAGCCTAGAGATGAGTTTTAGAGGCTTGAAAATTGGAAAACCCTAAGTTTCCCTTCACCTTTTCCTCCATGCATGACCTGTTGCTGTATTCTCAGACCAAATTCTATATTTTGTTTACACTAAGAGGTCCTATTTATAGTAAAGGGGCCAAGGGATAAAATGACCATTTTGCCCTTAATGAGTTTGGGACCCCATTACACTACAACTTGTCCCGAAACGCCTCAATTCAACATTTTGCATTAGCCGAAGTTCTTAAAATTTTTTAAAATAAAAATTTTTCAAAAAAATTATTTTCACCCGTTGGCGGTTTCGGCCAGGCCCACCCAGGCCACTCAGGATGCTCTTTTGGTCCAATTTTTTAAACTATCTCCGATTAAGCTCAAATTCTCATAGAAGGTGTATTTTAACATTGTAAACATGTTTCTTTTCTATTGCATACTCAAATTATGCTCCTAAACATAACTTATGCCTAAATGATATATATATATATATATATATATATATATAGTGTCCTACTAGCAAATAGTGCATAAATAGTATCCTACTGGCAAAACAAAAAATTTACTTTGATTTTTCAAATCTCTACAGGTCCCGAACTCAAAAATTAATTATATAAATTATTATTAACTTTTAATTGATAAAATCTTACTAATTTATGGAAAAATAGCAAGCAGGTTTTTTTAAATTATGAAACTTGGTAGGAAAATCGTATTTGTTATTATGAAGCTATTGGTACAGGAGGTGAGGCTCAAAGTAATACGAATAATTGAGATTTCACTAAAGCTCACCTTATTGTATTGGTTTCATAATTATTTAAATTTTTAATTGGGTGACTTAAATTATGGTTTTTATTTATAAGTAAATTTGAGTTATTAGAAGTGTTCTCAGATTAAAGATAAGATATTTGGATGATTGGAGAAACATGTTAGTTTCATGTTTGACTATATGCTGTGAATTAAGTTTAATCGCTTTGATAGAATTTGAGAAAAATAGAAATTAATATTTAAAAATTACATAAAAATCATGGAACATTATAAGGTCATCATGTAGGTATTTTAAAGATGTTTAGGTTTGATAAGTACGCGTGACACTATATTAATTAGGGCATGTATAGTTAAGTCAAGTTTGGCAAATCGAACTAATTGATTAAATATGTTATTGCGAACTATTTTAGGATTGGAAAGAATTTGCAAAGAACACTTTTGAAGTGCAATATGTGATTTAAGGACTTTGCTTCGAGGTAAGGAAACATACATAATATATCAATCTTTTAAATAGATGCTAAATAAATGTTTTTTTGCTTCTATTCTTATGAAAATTGTTTATGTAAGTAAATGATTTCAAATTATTTTTAGTTCAAAATTATGTTTTACAATATTCTAATTGCTTCATTATCATTACTTGGGTCAAGCAAAATTGATTGTTTGTGAAATGTGTTCTTTGCTCATTGATAAATTCGTTCATGAAAATTATTCCGTTTATTGAAATAAATTATTTTATCGATATGATCATTATTAGATATTTGAATTATTTTAGTGTGAGTGTGAGCTTTGGTTGGAGTTTATTTTGTGTCAATAGTGGTTTACTACTATTGACAATTTGTTTGTGTCGGCAGGATACTGTCGGAGTCTAATCCATGTTAACACGGGTTTAAATACTGTTGACTTTTAATACTAGCGACGTCTGCAAGTCCTACTATGATTGGGCACCATATGTGATTGTTGTGCCAACCAGGATAAATGCTTATGCAAATTTCAAAATATTATTTGTTATTACACTATTTGTTAATGATTTCTAAACTAAAAAATGATATCAATTTTCGTATTGTAAATATTTAAATGCTTTCAAGTGATATGAAACTTTGTGAAATATTTCAATTTTTCAGCAACTATTTTTTAAATTAATCATGCTATTCGCTTGACCTATTCCAATGTATATTATGCTATGCTACCTTGCTTGGCTCTTTAAGGTTATCTCTATATTTTCCTCTACAAATGGATAGAGATCAGTTGTAATATATTTTAGTACAAGGTGCGGTGCAATGGAAAACAACTAAAGATCAATATAGTTTCATCTATTTATGGTTAGAACTTATTTTAGTTAGATAGCTTCGAAACATGTGGTAATTTTATTATATGGGTTTTTTTTTTTATCATTTGGGCAATTAGAGACAGATTATTTATTATTTTTTTGTGGATAATGAATAGTTAATTGATATTTCTTTAAAGTTTTAGAAATGCTCTGATTTACTTATTAGTATGCAAAAGAATTGAAGATAAGTTTTATTACAATTTTATTGATTTGAATTGTTTAGCTTTCGATTTTGGGGCATGACAACTATGGCACACACATATGCCTTCGGTCTTTAATTTTCTGGTTTAATTGCTTCAAGCTATTCGTCCATCGTTCATTTAGAGCTATTTTTTATTAATAATTATTATTAGTTTTAATTACCCAATAATATTGGGCTAGAATGTTTCATTTAGTATTTTCACTATAAACACAAGATATACATTCATATTTGTAAAAGCAATGAATACTACATTTAATTTAATTATAATAAAACTCATATTCTCTTTTATTACTACAAAAAATCTTTACTAGTAATTTTTATTAGTCCCTCAATTTTGGATCAAGAGGAACCCAACAACCTAAGTATCTTACAATTGCTGAGATAAAGTCTAGAATAATTACACATCGCCCATAGTTGGGGGAGTAATAGAACTCATGACCTCTCCCCTTTTAGAGGAGGTCATGAGTTACGCACCAGGTTAGCCCTAATTGGCAATAGAATTATTATTATTCATCATAGAAATAAGTTGGTTTCTTTAAAATTATGAATTAATAGAATTTAAGAAATATTAATTATTAAAGGATTGATATTAGTATTTAGGAATAATTACACTTACCTACTCTAAAGTTTCTAAAAATTGCAGACAATATTTCTAGGATTTTTGAAATAACATTGTGTCTCCTCTAGTTTCAATGTTGGTAATAGATTCCCCCCTCCCTGTCAGCTTCTATTTCTAATACAGATGTTAAGTGATGATGTAAGTCAAAAAAATTATATTATGTGCCCAATTTGCCCTTGATATTTATAGATTGACTATATTAACCCCAAAAATAAGAGTGAATTGGCCAAATTAGCCTTATTGTGAGAGTTATAGAAAGATAACTCTGCCCTTTTATGAAATGTGAATCTCATAACACAATTCTCTATTTTAAATTTCATTTTTGCAAAATAAAATCCATTTTGTCTTTCTAATTTTTTTTCTATAAAATTATGTTATCTCTCTAATTTTTTTTTTTTTTTTATCTAAAATCATTTTTTTGTCTCTAAAATTTTGTACAAGTTTCTTTATAAAAATTAATTTCTTTTTTTTTTTTAAATTAGAGAGATCTTATCAAAAATATACTTTAAATATATATATATATATATATATATATATATATCTCCTGATCTCTCTCTAAAACTTTATCTAAAATATTTCTTAAATTAATTTCTCTCTCTAATTTTTTTTTGTAAAACCTTATCTAAAATATATTAATTTTCTTCCTATATATTAATTTTATATACATTTATCTAAAATCACTATTTAAAATGTATTTCAAAAAAATATTCTTAACATAACTCTCAAAAAATAAATTTAATATTTTTCTAAAATTTCTTACTAAAAATCTCTCTAAACCTTCTCTAACATATTTCTTACCAAAACTTTCTCTAAAATTAAGACTAATACGTCAGGTTATGTTGAATCCCATGAAAGATAAACAAGAATAAGAAAAAACTGCAATTGATCTTAATTACTACATGCATAATGTATATGTGTATGTATATATAACAAGATAAATTTGAATGAATCAAAACATGTTCTTTTCAACCGCTGAAACAGGGGGGAGGGGGAGGGGGGGTGTATGACTTCTCTAAACAAAAATTGCACTCTGATTTCAGTTTGGTTTCAATAGTAGGATATTCCCATAGCACTATATCAAGGCCAATAATATGTTGGGGTTGATCGTGAATAGGAGGTATTGAATGCAGTAACTTCAAAAAACTTGAATAGAGATGTAAAAGATGGCCATGTCAACAAATGTTCAACACATAATATACATGCTTAGGTGTCCTCATCATTGAACACAATAGGCCTGCCTACATAGAAATATACTCAGATCATAAATTAGGAAAATATTGTCCCTTTCAACCTATCCTCTCAAGCTACAATTAACAAACTTGACTTTTCAATGCACATTTTTAGTGGGCTAGTGGATATGAGTGTGTTCTGGGTAGAAAAAAAAAAAAGGAACAGAAAGTTTAGGCAGGCAAGGCTCAATGAACCTCTTCCAATACCCATATAGAAAAATAAGAATGGGAATCTTATTGAAATGCTTGGATGATTACGAAAGATCAAACACCCCCATTTGTATCTCCTACACAAATCTAGCAAATAGCTCGGTGCATTGTTTTAGATCAGACCCTTGTGAATTAAGTTAGGGAAATCTCAAGCCATCGACTGCATTTCATCACCTCTCTACACAATCTTGTAAGAATACCTCCTTGATAACAGTAGAAAAACACAAATGTTTAACCCATTAATGGCAAACAATAACTAGTAGAAATTATCTACTCATTCAAATCTTTTCCAAACCAACTATTCCCACTTTCCTTCTCAGTGATATGATTCATAAGAGTTATCAGAAAAACTGCTTAAGAAATTTCCAACACCCATCACACTGAGATAGAAAGCTATGCCAAAACTTCTCATTGAATCATGAACTAGTTCATAAAAATACTCTTGCAATCCAACAAGAGTAAATGCATCTCCAACACCTAGAAGCATAAATTAGGGTGCTAGCTAAAGCATACTCATATCTAGTGGCCCACTTTTATAAACTTGAAGTGCATAAGAATTTCTAAAGAATTGAATTAAAAAAATCTTTCACAGTTTTAATCTTTTTCCTCATCAAACGCTTATGAAAAAAACCATTTTTTGAAAATATCCTTTAGTCTCCATACTAACTCCTTGATCTTTTCAACCCCATCAAATGCTTATGAATTACCAATTCAGAAAATCCCTAACAGAAAAAATACATGCTGTTAGAGGATCTAAAATCTCCAAATTCTTTGGACCCAAACAAAGAATCCCCAATTCTTGAAACAAGAATCCCAATTGAATATGCTAAGAAGAGAAGAATTTCAATTGAATCCCTATTCTCAAAACAATAATCCCAATTGGAAGAAAATTAGCAATGAATCTAACAAAAAAATTAACAAATAATTCCGATTCCAAACAATTTGGAAGAAAAAAAATTAACAAAGAATTAAAATCCAAAGGAAGAAGCTTTTGTAAAAGATTAGATTAAAAAATGTCATTTAGAAGCCTAATCAAATACAATATTGCCAACGCATACAATCACTGTCTACAAAACACAACACCACAACAACAATTTCTTCAATGGTAGAAAGTAATCCGTATAAATCACATCATGGACACAAGAAAACCCATTGGGTTTTCTAGGGTTCAATTTTTGTAATAAACTCTTATAAGTTCAACCAACGTGCATGGCTACAGCTACCTCAAATACCATAGGTCCACGTTGTCATTGTTGTCGCCACCATTGTCCCAATTATTTGCGCCATGGCCATAGCAAGAATATCAACGAACAAGTCCTAACATATACATCATCGTCGATCTCTTTGGCTAATACATGATCGTACAATAGAGATGAATGATTCGCCGATGTCCAGGCCTCCGATGATTGCTCTCTTCTTCTCTCTTTTTCTTGCTCTAGTTCCTTTTCTGTTATAGTCTTCTTCGATAACACTGAGACAAGTCTACACTCTCAAAAAAAAAAAAAAAATCTATTACTAATTTAGTCATTCAAAAATGTTGCAGACTTTTGACCAAACATGTATATAATTAAAAACTAAGGTAATTTTGTACTTTCATAATTTCTGTTCAGGTCGTCTGTATCCAACAATTTTGATAGGTTAGTGTTATTTCAAAAGTTCTAAAAATACCATTTAAAATTATCAAAAATCCTAGAAAAAGTAAATATATTTATCCATAATATTTAAGATAAATTAAAATTTTCACTCCTAAACTTTATGCCCGATTTTAATTTAATCCCTCATCTTTCAAAGGCAACAATATTAACCCCAACATTTTAACCCCTTTTCATTTTGGTCCTTCCGTCCACTTTGTCCGTCAATTATGGATGGAAAACACGGCATGTGCATTGTGCTTTTTAGTCTTTTTGCCCATTTTCCCTCCAAAAATCAAAGCAAACAGCCTTTATATCTCTGTCCCCACACAAAGTTGTTAGAATAGAGGCAAACAAAGCTTTGAGAAAGAAAGAGAAAGAGAAAGAGAGAGGAAGACAGAGAAAAAAAGGCTAAGTATGGTTCTATCGTTGCTATTTTGTTTATTTTTGCATTTTCTTGAGTTGACAATCGTTTGTGTTTTGGTTAATTTCATAGAAATTGTACAATGATGGAAGCATGGGTTTGGCATTGTGGGAAGCTCTCTCATACGAGGACTTTATGGACTGACTCAAACCCCTAAAAAAAGATTTCTAGGATGTGAAAAATATAGAGTATGACTCAAACCCAAGGATTGGTAAATTTAGTTGACTTTATTGTTTGTTTTGACATTGAAAACTCTTAATTTAATATTTTTTTAGGAAATTTGGTGGTTGTGGCTTCTTCATGTGGTATGATCCGCCTATGTGCGATAGGTTTCTTAAAGTTATCCCAACTCTCTTAAGGAAAATAACTAGGCTAGAGAATCTGTTGTCACAAAATAGATGGAGAGAGAAATGTCAACCAAACAAGAAATGCATTATATTTGGAATAGCTTGGAAGGGGTTGCAATGTTATGGAGAATGTTTTTTTGGTAGAACTGGGTGGGTACAAGTTGGTGTTTGTGGCTTCTTCTTTTGTGTTTTGTGAAGGAGACAAAATCTGTAATAGTGTTTAGGTAAAACATCACTTCATTATCTATTAGAATGTAATAGAATGGCTATTCTGTGATTCCTCAACTTCCCTTCTTCTTGCATTTTTAGGCTTTCTAGGTTGCTTATGAAATAGTGAAGGAAGGAATTTCTCATGATCTGTTCTTGGCCACATCTAATGTTCATTTATAGGTTTGATGATATAGTTCTAAGTTTTCAAGCAGGTTTATTTTTTGCAGTAGTCATGAACATAATCCTCTAGTTGATCCCCTTTGTAAAAAATGGCTGGAACACCATGAGCACATGGAATACCACTTAAATCCCACCTTCTGCAAGAACAATTGTGCTCTTCTAAGTCTACCACATATTGGTCCCTCCGTAAGTATATCATTTGAAACTTTGAGCCCCCTAATGATAAAGGAATACAACTACCTGACTTACACGTACTAAACTCCAACTTTTTTTTTTGTATCTTTGGGCATATAGGACCTGGATATTTTGTGATATCCCGACCTAGGATACGGCACGTGTACCGAGGTAAGTCGGTCAAATAGTGTAACTCGAACTGTTAAATGTGTATATCATGGTATTTCATGGAAATGAATGACTGAAAACTGTAAATGATTGAAATGTATAACTAGTGCCGGGCAACACCCGAGCACCCCAGGATATCGCATCGTAATGCATGCACGCACGCATTCCCATGCACGACCATATTTCACATACACGTAGAACGTCAAAAATCAGTGTATGCATGCACTATCATAAATGGATATATATGCACGTATATGGATATACTCTCACGTATAAGATATGTATTTTATATGAGTATAAATAAATACATATAGTATAATGTATATTATGTATATAAATGTATATATATATACATAATACATGTATAAATATAAAGGGAAATATCAAAGAAAAGACAAAGGAAAAAGGAGGGGGGCTGCACATGCATAAGTGACCTATGCATACATCACTGTGTGTGTGTATGTGTGCTTGAGTGTGTTGGGAAAACACACCAACCGACCTTGTGAAGGTGGTGTGTATATATATGTAAGTATATGTATATATATATATATGTGAGGGCACGTGGATGGCTAGGGTTGAAGGGGCGGTTCTCTACAGTCAAGACTGACTGCAAGAGAGACAGAGAGAGAGAGATAAAGTAGAGAGAAGAGAGGCGGTGGAGTGTTGCTTTATATATATGTATACGGGTTATGAGATGAGAGGAAATTGGAAACAATCGAAGGGAACTAAGAGGCTGAGAGTAAGAGGAGTACCATCAGGGATTCAAAAACAGAAGCAAAAGAGGTCCAAAGGCGTAACAACCGAAACAGAAACAAAAATACAAGTAAGTGGGTCTGTTCTGTTTTTATGATTTAAAGCATGAAATGTTGAGTTTAAATGTATAATCTTGATCAGCATGAAACTAGGATCATTTAGCAAAAAGAATGAGATTAAATGGTTGAGAAACCAGGTAAGAAAACGGAGTTGCAAGTTTTATGAATAATCTCGGGTTCCATGAAAATCTAGGCTTAAAACTTGTTTTAAGTTTCTAAAAACGACCTACTCAGGTGCAGAAACATACTAGAAGAATTAAAGGACCAAAACAGTGATTAAAACGCCACGAAAATGAAAAATATAACTTGGCCGGAGAGTCGGCCGGAGTTGATAAACTCACTATTCGTGAAGATGGGGAGAGAGTTGATGCAAATTGAGGTTTGGGTTGAGATCCTTGAAGGGAAAGGAACGAAACTGCATTTAAAAAGATTTAAAATATGAACGGAAAAGGGGCACCGTCGCCGGAGAAGGCGACGGAACCTTAGTAAACCCTACCAGAGTAATGGGGAAGATGATCGGAATGTCTGGGGCACTTCAGGTTAAGACGAAACCGGGTCTGAGTTCGGATCGGGTCGGGACCCGACTGAAAATAAAAAGGGGCAAGCTATACTGTGTCGTTTTGTATTAGTTTAAATTGAAATTGGGTTGTTTGGTTGTAAGGATAGAAAATGTGGAATTGGGTTTGGGGTTATCCGAACCAAGGATGGGATAAGAAAACAGGGTTATTGAAATCCGGTTTTCAAAATGAAGTGAACCGGTTGGTTCAGTGAGAGGTCAGGCCGATTTAAGGTTTTGACTGATGAACCCACTGGTTCAGACCGCAACTATGAGTATTTACACTTTGACCCCAAATGTTTTAGGAAATGTCACTGTGGCCCAAACAGGAAAATTAATTAAATATTAATTTTTACAATAATGCCCCTATTTCAAATATAGGTCAAACGAAGTCCAAACGATGCAAATGAATAGTCAATTTTTATTATCTCGGACATTCTAAGATCAATGGTGAGGTCCGTTTCATGAGACGGGGTCCCAAAAAATAAAAATAACCGTAAAAGTGCAAAATGACTATTTTGCCCTTTTAAGTACAAATGTCCAAATGGAATTCCGCGAAAGCCTAAACTGACTTTTTTCGGCATTCCAGATTCAATGGTAAGGTCTAAATTAGTGATAGAGATGCCTAAGATAACAAGGCATAAAATTTGTTGAATAGCATTAATTCTGAAACGTATTACTGATATATAGGGAACTCGAAAAGCAAGGGCACACTCACGGATTTCTGATATAGAATCACGATAGAGGTAAGTAAATTCACCCTCTCTTCCATATGGTGTTTCCAAGCCAAGTTTATTCTCTTTACTGCCAAGCTTGTACTCTTGAAAGTACCTCACGTTATTGCTATCCACAATGCGATATTGTTCTATCTTGTGGACATTAATTGACTGTTGTATCATTGTTATCATGTTGAACCATGCCTTGAAAGGCTTGCTGTTATGCTTTCATTGAATCTATGATATTCCATTTTATACTTCTATGGAATCACGAATGATCATGATATGTTATGAATACCGGATTTGTGCTCAGTCACAACATCCATCCTATGCTTTCTGTATTAACTGGAGACCTAAGGGTCAAGTCCATGAATGGACAGGTGGCAAGAATGAATTCCTCGAAGGCTTTCCACCAGCAATTGACTGGCATGATCACTGGCATTTCATTGTATTTCCACTGGCATTTCATTTGCATTACCACTAGCATTCTCATGAAGGACAGAATATAAGCATCTCGACTGGATTATTGTTATGGTTATGTTACTGAATGGTTACTGCTTCTTATGGTTTATCTTACATTGTTCATTGATCTGATTGTAATTGATTTATTGTGGCAGTGCTTTTATTGTGACAGATTATTGTTGAGAAATCCATATCACTGCTTTACCCATTACTCTTGATTGTACATTGTGACCTATTGTTCATTGGCTATCATGGCAACTGTTCTCATTGGCTATCACAGCATCTCTTTCCTTATGATTGGCTATCATAATCTTATTCATGGATTTGTATCTTATCGATACCAGTGTCGGAGATCTGTTTTTACTTGCTGAGCTCTCGTAGCTCATTCCACCCCTACTTACCCCCATTTTAGGTAATGAAGCTGCAAAACCCCAGTAGGAGTCTGAGAGCGTAGGAGGACATTTTGAGAAACTGTGCCAGTCTATGTTTTAGTTCTCCCATGTATTCACCACCCATGGGTGCTGGTTACGTTTGGTTCTTATTTTGTTACTGTAGAACCATATTATGTATTGATAAGACTTTCGCTGACATTGTGTACTGTAAAGACTTCCGCTGAATTACTGTTATTGAAAAGACTTCCGCTGATCACTGTCATTGCTAAGACTTCCCCTGTTATTGTTTTAAGTTTTTAGTACTTTGCATATTAGTACTATGACAGAGGAATGGAAAAAGTAGGGACGGCCTTAGGGTCGGCCCCGCGACACGAGATCCGCATAAGGTGAGTTTCGGGTCGTGACATATTTACCCATGGTATCTCTTCTTACTTGAATTCTTTTCATCGACAAACACCTAATATTCTCAAGTATTGTAATAATTCCATAGCTTTAAGAATATAGCCATGGAATGACTCACATAAGTTGTTCAACAATATGCCACACTTTGAGAATGTGTTAAAGTGTGACCTACACAAATGAACAAGTGGCTTCACAACTAACCACCTAAATGCCGCATCATCTATCTTCTTCATCTCTTCCATATGAAATTGAGACTCATGAACTGTTGTTGCTTTGGCATCAAACGAGAGTGTGTCCTTCAATGCTTTTCCTTTATAATTGTTTCTGAAATTGGTGTACATATGCCTAACACAAAATCTATGTTCTGAAGTTGGAAACAATGTTTCAATGGCTGGAAGCAATCCCTGTGGTTTGCATAACTAATGTAAGACACAACAACCAAAATAACAAATGAAAATACAAACCAAATTCAAACAAAATATAATAAAAGATTGCCTTTTGCTTGTCTGAAATAAAGATCTAAACACTCTGATTAACAATTCCAATGTCATCTTGTAGTAATCCAAGAAACCAAATCCATGAATTTTTGGTTTCCCTTTCAACAATAGCATAGGCCACAAGATACATGGCGTTATTTCCATCAATTCTCACAACAGGCAATAATGGTCCTCCATATGGACACTTCAAGTGATACCTATCTACCCCAATAACTGGCCAACATCCTGCCAAGAGCCCTTCTTGCATGCCCTAAGGTAAACATAGATTCTCTCAAACCTTAGTTCTATGTCATCAACAAGTTTAGTTTGATGGTAGTGTTTGGATTAATCCTTCTAATTCCCTCACAATAATCCCATAGTTTTGCATATTGCTCATTATAAGTTCCTTAAATAATCTGAAATGCTTTTTTCTTGGCTCTATAAGCTTATCTTTTAGAAATTCCTACAACAAAGCCATCTCTCACTGTATCCCTAAAGGACTCTAAGGGCCATGATTGATTAGACCTTATCTTTTCAACAGATTTCTTAGATAATCACCTATATGTCATATTCTTGTTCCAAGAAATTCTTCCACATGTGTGTTCAGTATTGTAAGTTTTGATTTGCAATGTGTTTTCCTATTGCATTTTTTAAGCAAATACTACCCAATTGCACCCTTACTTACAAACAACCTTCACCCTTTTAGTCTCATTTTTCACAAACTTTATGTCCTTCCCATTTTTTATTGCATACTCTCTAACTTCCTCATTGAATTCTTTTGCTAACTTAAACAATATACCTAGTTTAAACTCCACATTTCCCATGTTAGTGTTGCCCTAAACTTAGGATATTTAGGCCTTTTTTTCTCTTCATCAGATAAGCCATCAATGCTAACTAACTCATCTCATGGTAAACAATTAGATTCAGATTCTGCAATCACACCCTTTGATGCCTCTATAGTTGCATCCTCTGTATTAACTCCTCCCCACTCAATGTTTTGGTTAACACTTTTTTTCAAATAATTCATCATCATCACTAAAACTATAATCACTATCCATAAAATTAGAGTCCTCTGTAGTTACATCCTTTGCATTAACACCTTCCCACTTTGTATTTACAACACTATCTTCCAACAATCTCTTCCCTTTACTAGATTGAATAATATCATGATTTGCTTTTATATCTGTAGTATAATCTTCCACCCCAGTATCTAATTCTTGAATTATTACTTAGGACTTTTGCCTATAGAACAACCTACATTACTTAACCCTACTTGACTTTGCAAAAATTTCATTATAGTAACATGTTCAACATATATTACAATGACCTTACTTGGTGTTATAGAGGCCACCATTTTCGATACATCATTGTCATATTGTAGTTGTTTAAAACTATTATCTAGGTCACTTCCTGCTACTTTATAATAATCCTTAATGAACCCTTGGTGACTAAGTTCTTCCACCATATCATCTATCTCAAGCATTGACATTTTATCTACATTACATTTGTCAAAGTTGTTCACTTCACTACTCCAATATACCTTTTGTGATATATAACAAAATTGTTCCCCATGGTGTAATTCAATACTAAAATCCTTATTATCTACACCTGATACACAATTTTAGTTATTTTACAAACAAACAAGTCCAAACAATGTAAAGCATAGTCAAAACCCAATGTAAAATGCAATCGAAAAACAATGTAAAACACAACCTCATGCAATTTTTTACTACAAACTTAGACATAAGGGAATAAAGAATAGAAGAACTCTTTCTAAGAGACATTCAATATCTTTTTCGAAAGGCATTGACATCTCAAAGACCCATACAACATCGTACAAATTTTTTAATCAATCTATTTATGCACATATCTCCATTTCAACACATCCAAAAATCAAAACAATTAGTGTTTTTGAAATCCTGTTCAACAAATCCCCAAAACCACATATATACCAGAATGCTTGAAAAATATGATTCTTTATCGAAAAAGCTTGCGATTAGGGCGCAATGGTTAAGGTCGTGTGGGTTTACTCTTCTTTTGGAAGGAAACCATTATTGTTTTACTAATAAGCCCTTGAAACAATAGGTGCAATGCACATGTTGCGTTTCCATCCACAATTGACAGATAAAATGGACGGAAAGACCAAATGAAAAGGGGCTAAAAAGTTGGGGTTAACATTGTTGCAATTGAAAGATGATGAACTAAATTGAAATCGGGTGTAAAGTTCAAAGGTGAAGATTGTAATTTATCCTAATATTTATTATTTTATAGGGTAAATTACACTGACCTCCCCTGAACTTTTTGACAATTACACTAACATTTTCTGAAGTTTCTAAAATTACATTGACCTCTCTTACTTTACATGACAATATACAAATACCCCATCCAGTCAATATTTTCTCCAAAATGACAAATCTGCCATTTTCATGTTTTTTATTTTCAATTTTTAAAATTTTGACCAATTTTTTTTTTCATTTTTCAAATAAATATTAATTAAAACCTTAAATTTATTTTATAAAAAATACAAATAAGTTATTCACCTTTAATTTATTTTTAGATAAAATAAAAAAAATATTTAAAAAATAGTTACAAAAATTTGTGAAAAAAAATAAGAGGGGCAGTTTTGTCATTTTGATTAAAAAATTAACTGGAGGCGGGTATTTGTATATTGTCAAGTAAAGTAGAAGAGATTAATGTAATTTCAGAAATCAAAGGAGAAATCAGTGTAATTGTTAGAGATATCAAGGGAGATCAGTGTAATTATATTATCATGTTATATATTATATAGTTATCACACATTACATATTTTTCAAATTGGATAGCATGTTGTTACATCAAGGCCCATAAATCCAGAAAATAGTCTAGACGGTAGCGTGGTGCTACCTCCATTGTGATTTGAATATCACTGTGAGGTTCACAAAATAAACAAATGTGATTTGAATATCACTGTGAGACTCACAAAATAAAGAAATCACAGTAACAACAACATCATGCTACTGTCTTCATAAAATAAACAAATCACAGTAAAATAACATCATACTACTATCCTACTAAACCTTTTCCCCACAAATCCAACCTCAAAACCACCTTCTCTCTATATATGTATATATATATTTATCTACTCCGCTATCAATTGGACCCACTGTAGGCCAAGTCCTACTCAAATTTCTCAAAACAAAACACCATAAAGTCAAGCCCAAGTCCAAGACTCGTCCTTTATGCAAGGTACCACTTGTCATGTCCCAATTCTTTTTTTGGCCTTTCAAATATGTAGTTTATAAGCAAATTAAATGACAAATGGCAACTTGTGAGTGGCACACGAATTTACTTTCCTGTGCCTATAATTTCTGAGGTGATTATGACGCTAATTTGACTTGAAATATGTAGTGATCAAATCTCAAAATTAATAAATAAATATTTCAAGAATATATTGTATTTAATAATTTTTTTTATCATAATTTTAATTCATTTTCAAAAATGCTATCAAGGTAAGATCAATACAACTAGCCTACCCCAAAAAATAATAAAACTAAAAAAGGGAAAAAAAAGAGGATATTCAAAACATGTCCAGCATTAATAGTCACTTATGGTTCTATATTGTATTACAAGTTTTTCACACATTTTTTTTAAATTGAATTACCCCCCCCCCCCCCAAAAAAAAAAAAACAATGTCAATGTTCATTGGTCCCATTGTATATCTTTTGACCCAAAAAAAACTAGAAAATAAAATCAATAAATAAAAAATGTAACGATATACAAACATAATTTCTATATATAAAAAATAAAGGACAATTATTATATATATTTGAATTTTAAAAAAATTTCACTTCTATATTATTCTTGTTAGAAATTTTTTTATAGAAGGGTGTGCGTGAGTGTATTTTTAAAATATTTTTCATTTGGGAAAATGCACCATAAGCAAAATCCACTTCTTCTTCATTGTCTGTTCACTATTTAGGTAAATGGGCCCAATGTAAGACTGAGTCCTGAAATCTCCCGAAAGAAAAGCCCCATAGTGAAGCCTAAGTCGGAAACGAAACCCGCCCACCTTATGTTACGGAACTTTCTCTCTTTCGACGTCCCCCTATGCTTTCTTCAGCCCCCAACATTTCACGATTCATCCCCCCTCCCCACTCTTCTCTACTCTTTCTCTCTCTATACACATCACACACATACAGTATACATACATTCTGCATATATAGAAATTGAATCCTAGTCCCAAACTTTTCTCTCTTTTTTAAATCCTTCCTAATTTGATGCGTCTATTCTTCAATCCAAATCCAATCAAGATCATCGTATCTTCTTCTCCAATCCGATTCTGTCCCTATTTCCGATCTCTTCCTTTCACTTCTTATTTCTATAAATATCCGCCTAACCTCAGCGGTGTAAATTTCAATCGCAAGCCATTAACAACAGCTACAATGGCGACAACTTCAAAGGCGTCGTCGTCCATAGGAGGAGTAGTAGTAGCGGACAACGAAGAAGGCATCGCCAGGCGTTTCTGGATCAAGTTCCGTAAAGAGGCTATTCTCGCCATGTACACTCCCTTTGTGGTCTGTTTGGCGTCGGGAAATCTCAAGCTCGAAACTTTCCGGCATTACATCGCTCAAGATGTTCATTTCCTCAAGGCCTTCGCCAAAGCGTGAGTTTTTTTTTTTTTTTTTTTTTCTTGTTGTGGTTTTAGTTATAATTTGTTTGAACTTCTTTTTCTGGTTATGTTTCGTTGGTAAGAAGGTGTGGGGCGATGCAAATAATAGAATATTCTGAATATTGAATTATTATTCTTTTTTCATTTTTTTTTTTTTTGGGAATTCTTAGGTACGAATTGGCGGAGGAGTGTGCGGATGACGATGATGCAAAGGTCGGGATCAGCGAGTTGAGGAATAGTGTTCTAGAGGAGCTCAAAATGCACGATTCGTTTGCCCGAGTAAGATAATGGACTCTCTCTTTGTCTGTGTTTTTTTGTGTACGTGTCCACTGTCCATATGCTATTTTTTCATGGGTTTATGGCAGTTGCATACCATTTCCGAACCAAAAAAAACATATACTTGCGTGCGTATGGGTGGGGGTTGGGGGGTTATGTAGAATAATTTCTTTGGAAAACCTAAGCACAAGACCTTGCAGTTGATCTCCCCAATCTAATACAGTGCAGCAAGGGATCATTGATTATTTATCTGCGCTATAGTGTCAGTAATTTTGGTATTTGCAAATTATGCTATAGAATCGTTGCTTACTAAGATGGAGGTTCTGTAGATTTTTGGTTTTAGACAGAGATTTTTGCTATAAGAGATTGGATTTAATGTGCTATGGCCTTGTTGATTTGAGTGCATAGAGCTAAAGATTTTACTTGTAGATGAAATGCTAGGGAGGTTTGGATTAGGGCTATTCTTCCTGTGCATCTTCGATCATAGGTTGTCTAAGACTACTGTAAAATATTTTGGTGGGTTTTCCTGTTTATTTTGTGCAACAAAAATTGAGGATCCTATTTTGGGCTCGGTTAAATAGGATGAAGATGAACATCTGAAGTATTTGGTTTCATTGGTAATTGAATGTTTGATTTTTCCATTTAGGTTCAACGCTCGACTGGTGGTTAGGAGGGTTAATTTTTGAACCAATTAAGGCAACAGTACACAAGTAGTGCATTGATATGACATAGCAACTTGGTTTCTGCAGTAACTGAATGTTTGTTTTTGCCAGTTAGGTCCCAAGCTCGACCAGAAGTTAGGAGGATTGTTTTCAACAAATTAAAGTAATAGTAGAGGACTAGTGGATTGATGGTATTATGATGCAACTTGTGCTAGGGTTCTTTGAACAAGAATATAATTTCAACCAATTAAAGTAATAGTAGAGGAGTAGTGGATTGATATGGTGTAGAATGGCATCTTTGTCTAGAAAGTAAGTAACAAGTAGCTACCTACCTTAACGATAAATTGGTGACTTGTAACTTACAAGTAGCTACTTAATAACAAGGTTACCTTGACATCAAGAAAACGAAAGTTACAACAATACCCGTAATAACAAATATTCATAAAATGTGTTATAACCCATAGTTGCTTAAAAACACTAATACCCTAGCAATCCATGTTTTGGCATGCACATCTTGAACTATGGAAAATTTTAATTCTAAAATCCTAAATTTATGGATCCAAAAAATTTCTTCTTGTTCTTTCCTTGTTTGCCTTTTGAGAGAAGAAAATTTGGAAAGGAGCATAGCCAATTAAGAAATCAACATAAATAGCTTATGTTACTTTCAATGCTTTTACATGATGTGTTATAGTAATAAATTTCCATAATTATAGGGACAACTTGTGTAGTTTAATAACTCTCATTAATCTTCTATGGACGGAAAAGAAAATTAGTCTTGTGCTTAGATTTGCCTCATCACATTGTACTCGTAATAAGTTTTAGAGTATGTGGTGTACCACATTTTGCATACTAAATCGATTTGCATTCCAGGAGATATTTTAACCTAAATTTAGCTACTATAATTAATCATATAATATCAAAGAAACCCTTTTGATTAAATCCTCCTCTTTTCTTTTTGAAATTTGATAGTCCTCCTTTGGCACTAAATGCTGGTTTTTGATTTCAGATGCATTAATTTCCCACATGTTCGGAAAAATTGATATTGAATGTCCTTTTTTATCTTTGTGAAAATCTAATAAATTCTTTAACATTCAGAACACTCATGATTTAGTGTTCCAAATGTTAATTAAGAAACCCAGACAAGAAGGGGCAAAGATAATTTGTGGAACTGTGTTTGATTGTTTCTTTTTCTTCAAATAGACTCCAGGAATATATATCTTAGAAAGATTTGCTTTAATACCACACTAATGCTACTTAAGGTATGGTTCTTCAAATTAGGAGATAATAAATAAAAAGAAAGAATAAGGGACAAATTGGAGATTTAAGGTTAGAGGAGCATTCCAAAAAACAAAGGGATATAAGGCTACGTTTGGTACGCTGGAATGGAATAAGACAGGAATAGAATAGTATCAGGAATGGAATGGAGCAGGAATGGAATAGGAATAATTATTCAATTCTTTTGTTTGGCTGAATACCCAGTAATGGAATGATAATTACATTCCTGTGTTTGGCTGAATACCCAGTAATGGAATGACATTCCTGTGTTTGGTTTGAGCCTATATTTTTTTTTTGTCAAAAAAAAAATTATTAAAAAAAATTTATTGTCAAAAAAAAAAAATGAAACCTGCATTTATTTTATTGGCAAAAAAAATAAAATATAATTATTTAAGATCATGTTTATGTTTTAATACTTAACTTATGTTGCTAATCATTCCAACTTAAACAGTGAGGTCCATGTCCATTTCAATCTGACAGTATATGATGTTAAATCTTCCCAAGCTTCTCTCTCAAACTCACAGCTTTTCTGATTGATTCATCTCAAGAATTTTTCCTGATTGATTCAGAACATTTGGTTAAAATTTTTAAGTTTTAAAGGCTTCCAACCCAGAAGGCAGCAGTCTATTGTTGATCTATTACCAGTTCATCAGTTCAAAGCTGGGCAATGTTTTCAACTAGTAAAACAAAAAAGGAAAAACACCAAAACCACTTATGGGTTAGATGTATAGATCCAATCCATAGCGTTCGTTAATAAAGAAAAATTAACCTGAAGTGAAGGGCACCCAGTTCCAAGAAAATGCAAACCAACATCATCCAGTAATCCACACCCCACCATAGCCAAAACCTGTAACTTCTTCATAGCAGCAATGGAACGCATCGACTCACTTGTTACTTAAATCGCTACCCACCCACATATTAATCGACTAATAGCATAATCAATGGAGAGAGCATGAAAGAGAAAATAGAGAGAAAAAAGAAGACTTACCTGTGCAACAGATCTGTAACGAACAAGACGCAGTAGATCAGAGACGCAGGGGACGAATGAGACGCAGTAGATCGGAGACGGAGGGGACGAACGAGAGGTAATAGATCGGAGATGCAGTAGATCGGAGACGCAGACGCAGGGGACGAACGAGAGAGAGAGAGATCGGGAGTCTTATGGGAATGGAATGGGCATTCCACGTGTTCTAAGTCGGAATGGCGAATCCGGGTTGTGAGGGATTAGTCATTCCATCAGGAGTGGTCATTCCGGTATAAAATGGCTAAACAAACGTGGGAATGGAATGGAGGCAGGAATGCTCATTCCATTCCGACCTCCATTCCTGCGTACCAAACGAGCCCTAAGAGAATACTAGAGGGAGAGGGACAGGGATAGAAGGGAGTAGTTTAGAAGTAAAAAAAGAAGGAGAAGAAGAAAGGGGGAGGGGGAGAGAGTAAAATAGCACAAGCACTACTACAAAGGTGTCGTGTCTTTATTAGACATGTATGGGCTTTTGACACCCCAAATGCTAGCAAAAAATGTATCCAACCCCTTATGGTTATGCCCATAATTTAAAAATGCAATTTATTTTTTTGGACACTTGGCCAACACATTTCAAATACTCCCTAAATTAGACTTATGATCATAAGCACATTTCAATAGGAGCCATACGTCCAACCATTCTTTTTCTTTTTTTCAAGGAAATTTTGCATTGTATACTATACGTAGCCATAACAAGTCAAACACAGACTTCTTTATTTTTTTATTTAGGACAAGAATACAATTGTAAAGACAAAATGTACTAAGATAGCTGTATTAATATATTTGTGTGTGTATGTCAACTTAACTCAACAAAATAAAGCCTTATCCCAATTATTTGCGGTTGGCTATATGAATCCCGTCTCACCATTTTGCTCTATTTGTAACTCTTTTCTTAGGTTGACCACACTTTGTTATATATTTTTTTACTATCTCTATTAAAGTTAATTTTGGCCGCCCTTGTTTCGTAGCATGACCCTCGATGTGAGCCATATTACTCTTCCTTACTGGTGCGTTTACTAATCTTCATTGTATATGGCCATACTATCTTAATCGGTTTTCTCCCATTTTATCTTCTATGGGTGCTACCCTTATCATCACACAATGTATGTATTTTAATTTTATATATTTTTGTCTTATCGTACATCCATCTCAACATCCTTGTTTCGGCCACGTTTAGTTTATTACCATAGTTCTTAATTACCTAACATTCTGTTCTGTATAGTATCACTGGTTTGATAATTATTCTATAATTTTATCTTTTAGTTTTAAAGGTGTATGTTGATCACATGATATGTCGTATACATTTCTCCACTAGACCCATGTTGCTTAAATTCTATGAGTAACATCATCTCGAATTTCTCCTTCTTGATAGATAAGTAAATGTATAATGAATTTTTTCACTTTTTATTGTCTTTTGATTTCAATCTTTACTATATTCCCGTTTGTACTTATAGTTTTACTAAAGTCACACTCAATATATTCAATATTTGTTCTACTTATCTTGAACTCTTTTGATTCTGAAACCTCTCTCCAAACCTATAATTTAAAATTTATTCTTCTAATTTCATCAATTTAAATCATATCATCATAAAAAACCATACAGCATGGGACTTCATTCTATATATGCTTAGTTAGCTCATCCATTAAGTAAAATGGCAAGGATTTAATGCTAACTGTCACGACCCAAAACCCACCCTATGCGGATTTAGGATTGTGATTAACTCATCACTTGGACAACCATATGAGATCCTTAATAGTTATATTTCTCAAATGGTTAATTTTAATTAATGTGGAATAATTCGTTAAGTCCATGACTAAAATAAAATGTCCGTGGAGTGGCTATCACTAATAAGCAAAACTATTACTAGTTACATAATTAGTACATCAAGACTGTTAAGTACTTCAGACAGGAAGTTAAAGAAACTTTTACAAAAGATAATCTACTTCAAAAGTCATCCCATTGCTCGCATACTCCCATTCTTGGCTACTAATTCAAAAAGGGCTTCTAACAGACCCACTGTCTAGCTTTTCATTCTTCATCCATGAGGTAAATCTTGAAAAGGTGTACATGATAGGAGTGAGCTTCACTAAGCTCTGTGAGAATTTCACCACATGTTAAGGGTTTGAAAACTACTTACATAATTCTTTGATAAAATATCTGCTCTCTTTTGGTAAAAATAGATAGTTAAATACCAAGTAGATATCCAAGTCCAAAATAGAAGGAGTTCCATGACATTGTCAATGTCTTTACAAAAATAGTCAGATATTCGCCCAAAACAACTTAATTTGATAATCTCAATATAGGCCATACTTTGTATCGTTGTTCAAAATAGATCGTACTCTATATTGTAGTTCAAAGTAAGTCGTACGCTATATCATAGGTCAAAGTAATCATACTCTGTATCATAATTTAAAGTAACCGTACTTCTATATTGTAGTTCAAAGTAAATCGTACTCTATATCATAATTTAAAGTAATCGTACTTTATATTATAGTTCAAAGTAAATCTAAGAAGCACGGATACGGACACGGGACATGGGATACGGATACGACACGACATGGACACGCAAACACGTTATTTCTCAAAAAAGTAGGACACGGACACGTTAGAGATACGTTGAATATATATAAATTTTTTTATATTTTTTATATGATCATATAATAAAAATCTAATGTTATTTCAATTAAACTTGGCATAAAAATACTCAAATTTAAAAATATTATTAAGATATTAAAATAACAAAATCATTAAATAAAAATTAAAGAACTTCTTCATTTAATCATCAACATCCATGATTCAAGTGTCCGGACACGTGTTGGGAAGTGTCCGAGAGGGTTGGTGTCCGTGTCATGTGAGCCAAAATAGAGTGTCCATGCTTCTTAGAAGTAAATCGTACTCTATATCTTAATTCGAACTAAGTTGTACTCGATATCATAATTTAAAGTAAGTCGTGTTCGATATCTTAGTTCAAGGTAAGTTGTACTTTATATCATATGTCATAATTCAATGGATTGATGATCAATCATGATTCAAATTCAATTTATTCAAAGTCGTACTGCTTAATAATGTTCAAAGTCACATATTTACATAAAATTACTCTATGACCATCAAATTAGAATCTCGCTGATTGAGATCGATATTCGATAGAATTAGTTCACAGTGCTAATCAGTGCGGACAACTATTTACACCCTTAGGGTCCGATAAGGTTTGATGGGGTTCAATTGAGTCATAATCTGTTTGATAACGACTAATCATAAAAGTCCAAGAAAATCAGGATGCATCAAAATCAAATCCAAAGCCGATAATAATCCGTCAGCAAATTCAATGATCACATAAACAATTTCGATGTCCAATAGTTCAAATATATTTTTGACATAAAATAAATTCCATAAATCATATTCTCCAAAGTCATAAATAGCAGTATCATAGCATTGCATGCTTTCAAATTCCATTTGAGTATGTATAACGTATAACAGAAATCATAGTTGAATTCAATACATATATCTATAAGAGGAAAACCACTTTAACATGACATGAAATACTCACCTGAAGTCCAGAAGCTTTTATCAAGGTCTTTCCTTTATTCTGCCATTCCTGTAGCACAGATCGAAATCTTTATTAGGTACTAGTCCAAGGGCCTATACAGCTTTAAATGTTATCTTATGAGTCTTATTAGTTCGAATGAACCTCTTTATTGAGCTTAAAAAGTCTGAAAATCTTAATAACGGTCTTTCCTCATTTTTCTATACTCCTCTAGTAGGCTATTTTACACTTAAAATATTCTAAAAATGGTTAATTTCACATATCTGTATTTTTGGGACCTTATTGATGAAATAGATTTCACCGTTGAGTTTGAAACGTTGAAAAACCTTAGGGTAGATACCCTTGCTGTCACCGGAGGTCATTTGGTAGCTTAATGACAGTTTATCTATTTATATATTTGAAAATTTAATTTTCCCAAATGGGGCCCACCATTGGGTACAGAATGTCGAAAAAACATAAGTTTGTTTTTTGACAGATCTTGATTTGACTTTGTCTAGTTCATTTTATGCTAGAGAGAAGTTTTTCCCACTTTTACATGGGAATTATTGTAATTTTATTTAATTTTAGGGGCATAATAGTAATTTTCATAATTTTAGGGGTTTTTTCTCGTAATTTCCAAAATTTCAGGGGCTAAATTGTAATTTTATATATTTTTCAAGGGTCTAATTGAATTAATTTTCATAGATTTGGGCCACAAAATGAATAATTAAAGTCTAGGGGTCAAAGTGTAATTTCGAAAAGTTCATTTAGGCCCCTATTATAGCCAAACAGAACTTATTTGCAAAATATGGGGTTATCCGCTTCATAACTAACTCTTTACCAATTTCAACTGCCAAACAAACAGTCCCTTATCCCCAATCAAGTCATTATCCAAGTCTGGGATATCCCAATTTCATTTTAATTAATTAATCCGGCTGCCAAACAACCTTATTCTCAATTTTATATACTTATTCAGGTTAAGGATAGCAAGAATCTTGATTTAAATTTGTTACGATTGTAACCAAACAGGCTAGAAGGGGGTTTTAAAACTTAGTGTCAAAACGAGGTGGGTTAACCGTCGTTTTGAGTTAAATGACGTTGTCTTACTAATGGTCTTGTTTTATTGTGCGATGACACGTAGACGAGTTAACCGGACAACTCTCTGACTCGACCCAGTTGAATCGGTTGTCTTCATCATGACGGGTACTGTTCACACAGAAACCCTAGGAATTTCATGCGCTATTTCGCGTGTTTTCAGCCATCGTTTTCCCTCGTTCTTGTTTCTAATCTTCCTCTGGGTGACCTAATATTAAATTCTCAGTGGTTTGGTGGCTCAAACTGAGCTTAGAAGCTCAGTCGAGCATCCATGGCTATGAACTGATAGTGGTTCAGTTCATAGTCATTTTTGAACCAAATTTCATGGGGTCACTTTCATTAGTTTCCTTAGGTTGTAAGATTCCGATCCCTGTTCCATTTTGGTGTTTTAAAGCCGCACGCAAGGTTTTGCCATTTTTGGCCAAACTTGTAATTGGGTTGTTCGAAGCTCAACTATAAGCTTTTCGATCGATATCAAGGGTTTTCTTGATCCATTTTCTACGTAGATTATGTCCCTAGGCTCAGAAATAGGTTTTGTTTCAGCCTAGTTCTGGGTAAGCTTTATCAATGGCGGTTTAAGCTCGAACCAACCATTTTAGGGGCATGCAAACTCATATACATAGTCTATCATACTTATATTTTACACATGAACTAAAAGAGATCAAGACTTGGGGCTCTAACATCTTAGATGATGGAATTCAAACTTCCATCTTCCTTTCTCTCCTACTTTCTCTCTGTCTGCTCTAGCCCCTCTATAGCTTGAATTCTCTCTGTGTTTGCTCTCTTACATTACGCTTGGATAAATAGGAGGGGAAGGAAAGGAAAGGATGACATTAGTTATGAAGGAGAGGGGAGGGGAGGAGAGGAGAGTGTAATCCCTTCTTCATGCTTGGATAACAAATGAGGAAAATGAGTGTAATGCTCTTATTTTGCTTGAGAACAGCAGAAGAAAGAAAGGAAATGAAATGATTATATACTTTTTTACTATTATGCCCTTAGATAGTGTCTTTTTATTTTTTCATTTATAATTTTAAGGTTAGAATTGGTATTGTAAAAAATTCATTAAAGGCTCTCTCATTTGCTTCCATCTCCATCCACTTTTGGGAAAAGAACAAACTGAATAAAATAAGGGTCAAGAAACCCCTCTCTTTCCCTCCATCCCCCTTCCTCTCCTTCCCTAATTTTAAACCAAGCACAAAATAACCTCTCCCTCCTTTCCCTTTCGTCTCCTTTCTTTCCAAATCCTTCAATCTAAGCGGAGTGTTAATGTTTTTGATTTTTCAGAAATTCATTTGGTGGAAAAGAGTGGACTTTATAGCAACTTTTTTCTTGAGCATGCATTACCACTTGGCCTTTGCCTCTCCATTGACCTCTCTTCTTCAAGCCCTAGCATGGGGGTGGTATGTTCTAGTGCAGTTTGGTCTCCTTAGTGGAGAAATTCAGATCAGCCCATAGTTTTGTTTGATGGTAAGTTGACCTCATGTACATATGTGTATGTAGCATAGTCATGCATTCTTTTAAGTTATGTTTCTTTCTCTTTTTTAATTGTTCTTGTTTTAGTGTGTTAATCTTCATTAGTTAGAGCATAGTAATGTTTGCCTCAAATTTTCTCTCATGTCTTAGTCTCTTGATTAATTGACTAGTTAGACAATAGTTCTATGATGTTGGCTTTTAAATTAAATTTTTTTCCCTTAAGTATTCCCTAAAGGGACTAAATCATATAATTACAGTTTATTTCAGGGTCAGGGTGTTACACTAACCCCTGATTTAAGCTTACTGTGATAAGAAATTAACTTGTTTCTCCGGTATTCATCTTTATGATAATTACAGTCTGATCTTTGTCCTTTATGATTTTAATATATTATTTTGTAACTCCTTTCTATTCTAAAACCCTCCTCCCATATGCTTTTTTCAAATCGATAGACACCATATACAATTCTTCTTTTCTCTATATCTTTCCACAAGTCTCCTTGACAAGTAAATAACTTCCACTCTTGACCTTCTCGACATAAACCAAAATTGATTCTCTCGTACAGTTATCTCAAGTCTTAATTGGTATTCAACTCTCTCCTATAGTTTCATAGTTTGACTCATTAATTTATTATCACAATAATTTGTACACTCTTAGATATCCCCTTTTTTCTTTTATATATATGTGTGTATATATATATATATATATATAGGTATGAAATGCATTTTTGCCTTTCATCAAGTATTTCTTAGTTATTATGATCTTATAAAATAAATTTGTTAATGTGGATAGTCAGGACTTCCACGTGGCGACGTAGCATCTCGGTGAGGACAACCTTTGGTTGATGAGGACACAGGGTCACTCATAAAAAAGATAACAAGACCCCAGGAGGCATGTGTTTTGCCAAACCCTTTCAAAGGCCCATGAACTCCACAAAGTGTCTCTCCCAAATGGACACGTGTATGAAATAAGTAAACCAAACGTTGATCCTACTGGCTAACTTTGGATGAGGTCCTCCTGAACTAGGACTACCCACTCTTCTGCGCTGGACTAGATAGTTGCCATCTAACTTCCAGACATAGCGTAGTATTCCCCGAATCACAAGTTCTATGAGAACTCTATGAACCATGAGTTCTATGAAGAATTCCATGACAACGTGTCCCATGAGGACCACGATTTCTCTTCCACATCGTTGATGTCCAAGAGCTTGGGGACAAGCTTAGAGGAGAGACTGAGAGTCTAGCATGCGTCTATAGTATGGCCATCATGCTATAGTCCACATTTGGGACATTCAGGGTCTTGTGGCATGGTGGCTTATATATGAGGACGCACCAAAACACCGCGCAATTCATAAGTGAAGGGTACTTTGGTCTTTCTAGAAATATGGGATTTCAGTTTGCCCTCAGCAATCTGAAATTGTCCTTGCCTCAAATACGGCTGGGACATGTGATGTCTACAACACAGTTCCTGCCAAGCCAAAACCTCGGCATGTGCCCCATCTTCTATAAATAGAAGGTTGGATTCCTCATACAGTGGTCGTGAAGGCTAACTATCATTGGTGGTCGTTAACTTAGGAGGAATGATATTTTGAATTTCTGTCTTGTCTTATCTCATTTAATGCATGGGATTGTACGAAGATTCACCTATATCCCCTCTTTCCTCAAATCCCTAATTGTTAGACTGCTTATATCTACTTCCCGGACCACTTTACCTTTCTGTCCAGTGTGTTGTCCGGTGTGTACTTACTGCCCCCTATACGACTTCCACGATCTATTCGCACCAGCTGCGGGATCCTTCTCTCCTACACTTTATAACCATCCATCTACACCTACATTTTTTTGGCGACACCACCATGGAGCTTTATACATTGAGGATGGCACCAACTTCAGTACTCCGAAATGGTCTTAATACAAAGCCTCACACTCAAGAAGATGAGGTTCCTCCACCGCTTGTCGATCCTACTAGGAATGCCTCCATGCCTTGAGAAGGGTTTGTACCCCCTCCTCATCTTCTCATGTCCTTAGAGGCATTAATGTGCCTGCAACAACTTTGCCTCCTCATGGGGTATTCATGGATTTCCCTCCAGCTTAGAGGCATTATCCTCCTATCCAAACCATTGATCTTGCACTAAATGAACCCCTTGTTGCCGTCCTCACAGCAATGCAACAAACCCAGCAACTCATAATATGCTCAAGGTCTAATGGTCTTCTATATATGATCGGTTATTAAGGATATTTCTTAAAGAACTGTGGTATCTTTTGTAGTTCCATTATATAATCGGGTGGTGCTGTTTGCTTTATACCTGATTTACCCCAAACCTGGTTGGGTTTTAGTTTTCCTCCCCTGAATCAGACCCCACTTTGATTTATCTTTTATGGAAACCTGTCCCGATAGAGCTAGAGGCAGGGTGGGTACCTAGAAAGCCAAGTTGGTTTGCAATCCCTAGTAACTCCAGTGTAAATCTATTAAATTTCTGGCTACCTCACTCAGTTGCTTTGTTCCAATTGATATTTGATTTTGACATTTCGGTCCATATACTGCATTCAAATTCTACGTTGTAATTATATCTACTTCTTCTGCTAAGCATCCATAGCACTATTTCTGGAATGATTCTAAGATTCTTATAACCTATTCCACCATTTATGACTTGGTGTTAAAGCTTGGATATTACAATTTTTACTTTCCAGGTGTTAAAGCTTGACTATTACAATTTTTACTTTTACAGTCAAATAGTTGATACTACTGAAGTTGCCTATATGCCATGCAAACGGAGATAGTAGCCCTCTCGGTAGGGTTGGAAAGTCATTTCACTTCTTTTTTCTTTTTTGTTTGTTTCCTTTCAGCAAAGGATACCTTTTTTTTCTTTGTACTGTTTTCCATGGTCCTTACCGAGGAGATTTCAGTTTCTCCCCCCCACCCAAAACCAAAAAAAAAAAGAAGAAGAAATTCCTTGAGAAAAAGAGGAGACCCCAGTAAGTGGAAGACATGGCTTTATACGTGCATATTGTGGCAATAGGTGTTTGACACTCTTCACAATTGGGACAAGAGTTGTCCTTGAAATCACGGTTCATACTTGCTATTTTTACTTTACTAGAAATGAATCTGAATTTACTGGTTATACATATCTTGTAACAATAGTTTGACTGTATGTGCTCTTAAACTTAACTGTTTAAAATGTTTAAATGAAGAGAACAATGGTTCTAGGTAAATTTATAGGAATTGAAACGGGAGTGTTTTTTTTTTGAAAAAACAGATGTAAGAGAATTAGTATTAAAAACTGCCTGAGAGTGAACTCATAAGGAGGTGACACAAGATTAAAGTCTCAAACCTCCCAAAAACACTATATACACCATGGTTTTAAATCGCGGTCGCGGGATATGACTCGGTTGCGGTCATGGTGTAACGGTATCGGAAATATCGAGTCATTTGTAATGGGAATCGGAAATGCTATCGTGAATTTTTTTCAAATGTTAGCAAATCTCATAAAAGTCATTGATACACATATCTTGACTATAATTATCACATTTTAATATTTTTTACAATTTGTTTTCAATTTTTTAACACCTAAAAAATAAATTTCTTATAAATAACATTTGAGAAGATATTTTATTATTTTTTATGATTTTTTTAAAATTAAACTAATAAGAAATATCATTTAATTTGAATAACATTACAAGTAATATAAATAATAACAAAAAATGATTATAAGCGTGAAAATCAATATAGTGTGATTAGTTATGAAATAATTTTTTTAAAATATTTTGAGGCCAAAAGGCCTTTTTCAAGTTCGAATTGAGCCGAATGTTTTGGTAACCCATTTTAATTTTTTTTTGGATTATTTTAAGTATTTGTCTTGTATATAAATCCTATAAAAACAAAAATCATAAGAATTCTACAAAAAAAATTTAAAATTAAAATAAAATTCAAATTTTGAAAAAAAAAAAACTTGAAAGAGTTGTAACAATCTTGTAACAGCTGTAATGGACCTAACGGTCCTATAACGATATGTAACGGTATCGATTGATACAACTGTGAATTTTAGTCACACTAATATTCTCGGTCAGTATTGGTATCGGACGGTCAAAATTGATACGTAACATAACAGTTGTTATTTAAAACCATGACATACACGATATCCTATTCAAGGTAAAACATCTTCAAAAAGAGCAGCGCAATTCCCACTTGAACAATCTCGTCTTTCGCTCCAATCTTAACTTTAACAAAATGAAGTGACAAAACACCCTCATGGTTTTATGATAACAACGACCTCTCTCTAAAAGAGGCTTTAAAATTAGGCAAAGATTAAGCACCACCTACGGCTTAGTATCTCCGGTGGGTTTTTCCATCTAAACTCGTTCTCAATGTTTTCATCTAAAGCTTTCGACAAAGTATAATTCCCTAAAATTGAATCCTATTCTAAATTAGACACCAAGATCCACCTCTGCCATCGCCGGTTTATTGAGTTTTTGCAGTGAGTTCACCTCTGTAAAATCTCTGAAAATAACAAAAATCTATAAATCTAATAGCTGATCTCTTGTCATCGTTTGTATTTTTTTTTGGTGATTAAAAATAACACTGCAAAGAGAGGGTGGTGTCTCTGTCAACGCTGTGTGAGCATCCTCACACGTGAGCCAGACACAAGGGTTTTTTTTATCACCCCTTTGCTGCCCACCCCACCTAGTGGAGAGACTTGAACCCAAGCATTTATGGTGAGGAGTCCGAGCTGTAACGACCCGGCTATTAGCTTCGGTGGTCATCGTTGGTATTGCCGCATCCATTCAACTAAGCTGCATCATAAGCTCCTTCATAGGCAAAACCATTGTAAACCATAAAATACATGGAAAGATGCGGTTACATCGATCTCTCTTTCACACGTTAATCGTAATATTCTTGTGGTCATCTTCTCATACACATGAAAATTAAGTTTAATTTACAAAAGAGTGCATTCCAACTTGCTGCTAAAAAATTATTTCTTTTTACCATGGTTGCACAAGTTGCAGTGATAGATGAAAGTGACAGGAAACATTGTTAAATTTCCGAAGATTGTGTTTATGACATTACTAATCGATCACAAAATATTTGGCGTTTTTGGGTTTGCCATCTCGGGTAGTGGCAGTCTGGCAGACGAGGTGTTGGGGATTTTGAGAATCCACCACCGGTAAAAACAATGGATCTTGAACTAACAGAAGATCGGCATTTGCGTCTACATCCTCTCCAGCCCCTTCCTCCAATTTTGCCATTCTCCGACCTCCTGCATGACCATCGAGCCACTGCCCTGTTGGTTCCTGTGTGCGATAGGCGACAATCACGCATGCTTGTTGAGTCCTCCTTGCCTCCACCGTCAAATCTGAAACAGAGTCCCGGAGTTTGAGAGTCTCTCGTCTCCATAGCCCCAAGTTTTGAACCACCATCAGATTGGTGACAATCCGCGTTGGACCTACGATCCCTGCCGTGGTGAAAGGCTAAAGTCATAGCTACAATCAGTCAAGATCCCCTCTTAAGCCACAATAGTGTTTTGAGTTGGGCATTTTTGATATTTCATTTGTGAGTGGAACCAGAGAAGAGATCGTTGGAGTGGGAGTAGCACCACCCTTCAAAAAAATTATAATTAAACCTACAAGGGGACATTTCTTTATGATAAAAAATGCTTTATTTACTTTCTTGCCACAAGCACCAAATAAGACAAAGCAGGGCCGTCCTCTATACCTTCCTCACATTCCCCTCACATGGCCCCCTTTGCTCCCCTATATCTCCGATCTCAAAAGTTTTGTTCCTGATTTTGGGCAATCGTTGATGGGATAAAATGCATGGTGCTTCTTTTAGTTATATGCTTTATCACAGTACCAAACAATAGATTTTTTAAAGAGAAAAAGGTAAGAGACTAACATACCTCAATATGATAGTATAGGTAGAAATCAAATTACTACTTCCTGGAAGTGATTTAGTTCTCTATACAAGCCATGAAATCAAAATTTTAGAAGATCATGGGAATCCTTGGGAAAAAAGAAATAATTTTAGAAGAAAATCTAGCCTAATAAATTAGGTCTTGTACTCTATTCATTTTATTGCCATTGCTTTCTCTCAGATTTATTACAGAGTTTTGAGTGTACTGGCTAGGTAATCGAACAGGCTATGAAACAATAATATACTAGAAGCTATTGGATACTTTGGGACACATTAAGTCTGGTTCAAGCATTAAAGTTGGAGGACAGATTTTATTGATGTAGAGTTCTTTCAGATCCAACTCCTTTCTGTGTCACTGGGAACTCATGTTTTCTCTCGCTTAGCACTCCTGTGCATTTAAATTGTTAACCTTTGCTAACAAGGATAAATTTTATTTATTTTTCCATTTAATGCTATGTAAAGCGCAATGTATCATGATGAAGCTACCACAAAGTGTTAGCTTGACTGGTATCTGCTCCACCTCCTAAAGAGGAGGCTGAGAGGGTTTTAGTCTTAATCAGGACACAGTGGGTGTGTGTGTCTTACTTATACATAAAAAAAAAACAACTATGGTAACAAAGTTATTTAATAATATTTTTCATTACTTTTAAGTCTGATTCTTCGTATTTGAGGAAATTATTTGTGTACTTTTTTTGGGTAATTACTTGTGTACCTGAGTTGTGCAGGAATGGGGTTCTGACCTGGCCAAAGAGGGCACTATCAACTCTGCAACAGTAAAGTACACAGATTTCTTGTTGGCAACAGCCTCAGGGAAGGTTGAAGGAGTGAAAGGTCCTGGTAAACTTGCAACTCCTTTTGAAAAAACAAAAGTTGCAGCATACACTCTAGGTGCTGTGACTCCTTGCATGAGGCTTTATGCCTTTCTAGGTAAGGAGCTCCAGGCACTTCTGGATCCTAATGAAAGTAGTCATCTCTACAAGAAGTGGATCGATAATTATTCCTCCGAAAGTTTTCAGGTTTGTTTTATCATTAAGCACTGAGCATTTTTAGTTCTTTACTCCAACAGCTCAGCTATCTTACTCTTTGAATTTAGGCATCTGCTCTGCAAACCGAGGACTTGCTGGATAAACTAAGTGTCTCTTTGACAGGCGAAGAGCTTGACATCATTGAAAAGCTTTATCATCAAGCCATGAAACATGAAATAGAGTTCTTCTCTGCTCAGCCGCTTGCTCAGCAAACTGTTGTTCCTCTGTCAAAAGAGCACAATCCTGCGGAACATCGTCTTATGATATATTCAGATTTTGATTTGACGTGTACTGTTGTTGACTCTTCTGCCATTTTGGCAGAGATTGCAATAATAACAGCACCAAAATCTGATCAGAATCAACCTGAAACTCAAATTGCTCGGATGTCATCTGCTGACCTGAAAAACACATGGGGAGTTCTTTCCATGCAATATACAGAAGAGTATGAACAGTGCATAGAGAGCATTATGCTCATTGAGAAAGGTAGAACACTTGACTGCGTTTCTTGTACAATATTTTAACTTTCAACTTTAGTTCTTATTTTGAAGATGTTTTGACTATCAAACAGTTAAGCTACTAAATAACTAAATTATTCTTTTCCAGTTAACTAAAAAAATAATAATTTATTAGAATTTTATGGTTTTAACTTTCTGTTTTTGCAGCTGAGGAATTTAAATATGAAAGTCTCCGTAAAGCACTTGAGCAACTTCCTGATTTTGAGAAAAGAGCAAATTTGAGAGTGATTGAATCTGGGGTACTTAAGGGTCTGAATCTTGAAGACATTAAGCGGGCTGGGGAACGTCTTATTCTCCAAGATGGTTGTACAGGTTTCTTTCAGAGCATCACAAAGAATGAAAATCTGAATGCAAATATCCACGTGCTATCCTATTGTTGGTGTGGTGATCTCATTAGGTCAGCTTTCTCATCAGGTATGTTCCGTATTAGAACCATGATATATGGAGCTTTGGTTTATGTATTTACCCTCTGTGTTAGGTTTTAATTTACTTGCTTTAACCCACTCAACTCACTTCTTGTTGAACCACTCCCCTTTTTTTTTTTTCAAATCAATTGAGTTTGCAGGCAATTTGACTTCTCTAATTGTAACACTTAATTATATGGTGAATGATTACATTAATCTATTATCTTCTTGCAAGAACAATATTTTTTAAGTTATACTTTTTTCTTCTATTTTTTATTACATTAGCGGGTGTACTGCTCCATTTTTCTTTTAATGATGCCGTAAATTACATTTTAACATTGTCATACAGTACAAATCTTTATGTGAGGAATTTTGTTTAGTAAACCTTATAGAGGAACAATTTTTGAACAGCTCCTTTTTTGTGTACACTAGAATAATACTCGTTGACCAAGTCTAGAGAGGTTATTGGTGTTAGGTCCCCCCACCCCACTCTTAATGGGCTTTTCAGTCCCTTTTTGGCAAGTGGTTTTGGGCGTTTCCGGAAAATTTAAGCAGCCATTGGAGGGGAGTGATTTTTGAAATGTATCGGAGAAGAGATTATTGGAAATCAGACATGCTCACTTCTATATACAGTCTTTATTCGCACCATTTTATATTCCGCGAGTTTAGAAGATGATTTTAATCTTCCAAGGGAAGAATCTGGGTTGATTTTCTAGTCTGATTGATTGTATGGTGATAGTTCTTCTCTGTTTGGTGTGAGAGAACAAGGAAGCAATGATAGTTTATAATTTGCAATTCAAGCAGATGCAAAGTGCTGTTTTTTTGTTTTAGATGTGATTAATTTTATTACATTACTGCAAACAGTCAAAATCATTGTTAAGATTGTCGTTTTTTGGTGTTTTGTAGTGGGGTTGGCATCATACTTGTACATTCCTTTAGTGTGGTTTGATTTCTCCATGGAGGAGGAGGTTGGTGTCCAGAGGCAGTGTTTGAGGTTTCCTTCATTGTTGGGTGGCTACAGTTGACAAGATCCTCAGAATCTTGCAGCTAATTATCAGAGTTGCTAGCTTAATAATAGGTTGTTTTTTGAAAGGCTCCTCCTAATAAGGTATCCATGGCTTGCTTCTTGTTCAATATGCTCCCTCCAGTGTGTGATTGTCTGAATTTTGCAGCCTCTCTGGTTGCTTCTAATGAGAGAAGTTGTCTTTGATTGTGCTTCTTCCTTTCCATATTTGCTTATGACACGTTACGGACATGTTAGATTTTTATTGTATGGACATGTACTGAACTCAACTCAACTAAGCCTTATCCTAATTAGTTGGGGTCGGCTACATGAATCCTATCTTTCCATTCTTCTCTCTTTCAGGTTATTCTCTCCCTTAGACCACATATTATCATTTTTTTTTAACTACCTCTACTAAAGTTATTTTTAGTCACCCTCATCCCCTGGCATGGCCCTCAATACTAACCGTGTTGCTCTTTCTTATTGGTGCATCTATTGGTCTCCGTTTTACATGACCATACCACCTTAGCCGATGTTCTCTTATTTTATCTCCTATAGGTGCTACTCCTACCATCTTTCAAATATGTTCATTCCTAATTTTATCTTTTCTTGTCTTGCCACACATACACCTTAACATTCTCATTTCAGCTACACAAATCTTATTAACATGTTGTTTCTTAACTGTCCAATGTTTTGTACCATACAACATAGCTGGTCTAATTGTTGTCCTATAAAATTTTCCTTTCAATTTTAAAGCTATACATCGATCGCACAATACTTCAGAAGCACTCCTCCATTGAACCCATGCTACTTTAATTCTGTGAGTAACATCATCTCTAATTTCCCCCTCTTGATGAATAAGTGAGCCTAGATAACGAAAATTTTCACTTTTTATTAGCTCTTGATTTTCAATTTTCACTCCATCCCTGTTTGTATTACTAGTTTTACTAAAATTACACTCAAGATATTAAAATTTTGTCCTACTTATATTGAATCTGTTTGATTCTAAAGCATCTCTCTAAAATTCTAAATTTTTAATTTATCAGTTATCCCTCTTTTAGTTTCATCAATTAAAACATAAATTATTTACTTATCAAAATTAATAAATGAAAGATAAATGTGTCCATTACCCGCTCGGTGCCTTTAAGGAATTATTTACTTATCAAAATTAATAAATAAACGTGTTTGCGACATATTAATGTCATACTTTTTTTTTATGAAAATGCCGTGTCGCATCGTATCCGTGTTTGTGCTTTTATTATATGACTGTCAATTAGTTCATGGGCATAGTTGGAAACTCTTTTACACGATTTTCTAATTATTTATATCAAATACATAGACAAACAGAAAAGTAAAAAATAAAATGTAAATCCTCAATGAGAGAGTTAATTCCCACTTATGAGACAGAGAGAGAGAGAGCAGTCATCAGAAACTTTTCCCTTTCCCTACTTACCGGAAAAAGAACTTTTTGCCCATTTTTAACCTACATATGTTTCTTGTACTATTAAAAGTATAATTTGTTTAATATGTATCGATATATTTTGTATCATGATATCATTGTCTCTCTTTATCGATAAAAAAAAATCACTTATCAAAAAAAAAATCATTGTCTCTCTTTGTAGAGCTTTCCACTTTAAGTAACATTAGGGTACCAAAGCAGGATATGTAATTGTTAGTATGATTTAATTTTTCTTTTTTCGTTTTTGCTTGGGAAAAGGGTGGGGGGTGTGTTGACTGTGGGGCTGGATTCAAATATGATGTCAATTAGTGCACTGACCTAAAATGTCGACCACATGTTTCAATTGTCAACTGGGTTTTAAGAGCATGCCTAGGATTAATTCCCAACCTTGTGGGTTCATAAGGATCAGTTGGAGCTTGATGTGATATGAATTAATTCATGAAGTGTGCTTTTGTGGCTTGCTTTCTTTAACTGCAAGGTGATAATACTCAGCTCAATCTGCATAGTGTGACTCAGCTTTCTTTGACTGCAAGATGTCAATTAGTGCACTGACCCTAATTTGTCGACAACATGTTTCATTTGTCAACTGGGTTTAAGGAGCATGCCTAGGATTAATCCCAACATTGTGGGATTGTGAGGATCGGTTGGAGCTTGATGTGATATGGATTAATTCATGAAGTGTGCTTTTGTGGCTTGCCTTTTTAACTGCAAGCTGCAAGGTGATACTCAGCTCAATCTGCATAGTGTGACTTGTGCCCATTGGAAACAAACACATTTCTAGGCCAGTGGGATCAATTTTACAAGGCATTTAGTGTTAATAAATAACCAGGAAATGCTGCTTTGCAACAATACAAAGTGGATTCACATATACTTACTGTCGTGCCATGAGACCACCATGAAATCTTGGGGTTGCTTTTTTTTTTTTTGGCCCCTGGTCAAGGTGATAAATTCAGTTGCTGCTATTAAAAATGTGATTGTTGGATGAAAATATTGTAATTCCTTATCAATATGTGTCACGACCCACACCCCATGTAGGATGGAGTTATGGTCCATGACCGGTCACCGAGGCCTCATACAGAATCGAATGGGCTGTATAATTGATAGTTTATTAATATAGCAGAAGCTTAAGATTTTTAACCTGTTAGGTTCACATCAAATTCATACCAACCACATTCGATCAGAGCAAATCTAAGTTTAATATCAACCTCACACTTGCAAAATTTATTACAAGTTATTTACATCTACAACTGGGCAACACACAAAATGGCCATTGTTTATATACAGAAGCCTACATTGGTTCAAAAGAGATATTTGCAAGTCTCGCCATACAATTTTACAAACTCTTTATCTTTAAGTTTCCTCCCCATCTTAAGCTTCATTACTTGAAAAATTGGTTGGGAAATGGGGTGAGCTAACAAAGCTCAATGAATAATACCAATGCCCTGTCATGGGTTTTTATAGCAAAAAAACTTTTAATAAAACCATGGACATTAAGTATTACTGAAACATTTTAAATTCATTTTCAAAAACGGAATTGCTATTTAAACATTTGAATAGCAATAAGTAGCTCAATAAAGCTCATAATAGATATCAAATATCATTTAGCATGCCCATTACAACGGTCGGAACGGAAGAATTCGCGTCGACTCGGATTCTGAATGGAATGTCATATATAATGATAGTCACTTATAGTGACACTGAAGAGATCTCTGGCCTACTTACAAGCCTACCGACTCTTGGTCCCCTAAGGACATAATAAAAGGGGCCCGTGTAATGGCATGCACAGAAACACATTTTAAATCATGTGATTATCCATGGATTTGCAAATCTATTTATCAAACATACTTGTAAAATGTACTTCAATTTCATCAATAGAGTATATAGTATAATACTTTGCTTGTTAAAACACAGAATAATATGTTTAACAATGTCGCATTCAATTCACCATTTTAGGAACCGGATTACTCACCTTGTGCTCTTAAAGCACTCCTTGATTCTTTTTCTCTCCTAAGGAACCCTACATACATATATTTCATATTAGAACAATATTTGAGTGCAATGTAATATTATTTAGTTACGCTTGTCCTATTATAATTCAAACAACACAATATGGGATTTTGAAAAAATCCTTCATATTCTAATTTCATTGGAGCTTCCTTTGTCTCTTGTTAGAATTCATTTACATCAAATATAAGGTTTTTAAACAATTGGAACAGCAACTGCACCATCGCCATTTATTCTGCATATAAGTTTACTGTTTAACTTCTAAGTGTTAGTTGTTTCAACACTTATATCTAGCATCTTGAATCATCATTTAGACTAATCATTTAACTTTAATTAAGCTGTTTTTTTCTTTAATTTCCAGCAGCATTTTTCCTTACCCATTTCTCACATTTTGGAGTTCCTTTGATAAGCGAATCATGCTAATTATAACCTAGGTAGTGCTAGGGTTGTTTTAACACCATTAATCATTAACTAATTAGTTTAATCAACACTCATTAATCATGATGCATCATATATGTTGTTCTTGTATCCATATAATTATTATTCCATGCAAAACTTCTTAGTACTTTAAGACTAGTTTAGAATTTCATTCAATTCTTAATTGAACTTGAGTTTTTAGTCATTTTCAAATGTTTCTTTTCCGATTAAATAAAAAAATAAGAGATTAGGACTAGAATTCATACTTTGATTGTTCAAAAATTCAACCTCTAGGATAGTCCCCCTTAAGCTTCTTTCTTTCTCCTCCTTGTTCTCTTGTTTTCTCTACTTTCTCCCTTGCTCTATTATTCTGTCCAGCACATTTTAGAGAGTTTCTTGCTTGTCTCTACAATTTATTTTGTAAGGCATAATAGATACAAACATGTATTTATATGTGGGCTAGGTGTCTCTTTGTGAATTCCCACATATTTGAAGTGTCTTGCTCTTATTAATTCTATATTTAATCTCTCTTACTAATTTGATTTTTGTCCTTTTTATGTATTTATGTATATATCATATGTATAATACATACATACATATATATATATATATAGACACATATATATATAGACAAATCTTTAGACAAGCTCCTCAAGAATAGTCAACAATGGTGAGATAGATATTCCAAATTGTGGGTCCCTTGTCCATGTGAACAATTGTCTTTCTTACCTTTCTCTAATCAAAATTAATTTGGATAATTATAAGGTTTAGGTTATAACTTAGGATTAGCACAAGTTTATCTCACTTAAACACCCTAATTAACCCAATTAGGATTAACTTAATTTACTAATCATGTATTAAGGTTACTAATAAAACATAATTAGTTTAAATATAAAAAATTTAAGAACCTTCTAATAACCTATCACAAACTAGTTTAAGTTAGCTAAGTGTGCTCTAATTATGCTTAACCTTAGAATAATGATTAACCTAATTAATCATGTTTTAGCTCGAGAATCATTTGAAAAGCCTACTAGAAACATCATTTTGTTCCTAATTTCTCTTACTAAGATTTTAATTATTATCTTACTATTCATATTAGTAAACTCATCATTTTGAATCACATAATCATACTTAGGACATACTCTAATCCACACTTTATCATTCTTTGAAGTGGATTCACATATAGAAATAGAGTATAATGAAAGTAATAAGATCTAGGATATTGCAATATGACCTTTGTGTTGGATGCTCTTTGAATCAAGGTGATTAATTAGAACTCATGGATCTTTGACTCAAGGTGTGGAAGGCTGGATTGGGCATCTGAACTAAGCTAGAAATTTTGTGAGATGATATTCAGGATAGTGACCTAGGAAATTTAGTCTATAGTGAATGTAGAAGCTAGATCTAAGTGACACTGGATATTGATCTGTGGCTTTTAGATGCTGATGTATTGCTGCAAATGCTGTGTAGAATCTAATTTGATCAAAGGGAAGCTTTGCTTTTCTCAATATTGGCCATTTGTGGCCTGTTAGATTTGTTAGATGACACAATTTGTGTTTCACTTTCATTACATAGCGATCTGCTATGGCCTGGAAACCTGACCGCATTTTATCAATTTTTGGATTGCTCAACTTCCAATTTTTGGATTAATCAATGTCCTTGTTTTCATCATTTTTATATATCTCATTGTTTATTGTTCTCTTTATTTATTTTTTGTTCTCTTTTTTTTTTTTTTTTTTGGGGGGGGGGGGGGTTGTTTTTTAACCCATTACTTCCTCTTAGTATAATATTTGAGAAACAATAAAAAAAAAAACCTCATGATGCTTGATTTATGGGGAAGTTGTAGGTTTTTTTGGAGGGGTTTAGCAGCTTCTGGGATGTTCGGAGGCATTCTGATTATTTGGGACTCTAGGAAGGTTAGGTGCTTATCTCATAGGGAAGGGAGCTATTCCTCGTCATGTCACTTTTGCTTGGCGGACAGTTTTGCTTGGATGTTCTCGGGGGTGTATGGGCCTAACTGGGATGGGGATAGAGGTGTTCTGTGGGAAGAATTGAAGGAGTTTCGGAGGGGAGGGCTGCAGCCGTGGGTTATAGGGGGTGATTTTAATGTTGTTAAATATCCATCGGAAAGAAGCATGGGTGGGAGGCTGACCAGAGCCATGCAGAACTTTACGGATTTCATTGATTCTCAAGAATTGATTAACTTACTTTTGGGGTGGGGTGGGGTGGGGCGGGGGGGAGTATACGTGGTCCAGTGAGCAGGCTAACCCTATTATGTCACGAATTGATCATTTCCTTATTTTAGCAAATTGGGAGAGCAGATACACAGGTGTGGCCCAACTTTGTCTTCCTAAGCATGTGTTGGATCATGCTCCTATTCTTCTGGATTGTGGTGGTGTTAGATGGGGGAGCAGCTCCTTCCGCTTTGAAAATATGTGGTTGCAAGTCTTAGGGCTTGCGGATAAAGTCACAGAGTGGTGGTCGAGTGATGGTGTTTCTGGTAGCCCAAGTTTTGTTCTGTCCCGTAAGTTGAAATTATTAAAAAAGGATTTGAAGAAATGGAATGTGGAGGACCTAGGGGATATCAAGCTGTGGAAGGATTCAGTTTTGGAAAAGATTCAGGCCTTTGATCAGAAAGAGCAGGATGAAGGTATTGAGAATGTGGACAGGTTGAATAGAGAAGGGTTTAGAGGGGATCTTCACAAGCTTTTGAGGATGGAGGAAGTCTCTTGGCGGCAAAAATCTTGTGCTCTGTGGTTGAGAGAGGGGGGGAGGGGGGGAGGGGGGGAGACAACAATACTTGTTTCTTTCACAGAATGGTCAATGCTCATTGAAGAAGGAATCATATTAGTGCAGTGATTGTTGATGATAGGAGATTGGAGGAAGTGGAGGATGTTAGGAATGGCATTGTTGATTTTTACAAAAGGCTGTATACAGAGTCTCATTCCTGGAGACCTATTCTAGAGGGGATGGATTTTGATTCTATTGGGGAGGAGCGGCAGATGTTAGAGGCCTCCTTTTCTAAAGAGGAGATTTTGGAGGTGTTAAATTCATGTGATGGGGACAAGGCCCCAGGCCTCGATGGTTTCTCCATGGCTTTTTTCAAGCACTGCTAGAGGGCAATTTGTTGGGATGTAGTGGCTGTTTTTGTCGCTTTCTATCTGCACAAATCCTTTGTGAAGTGCATGAATGCTTCTTATATTGCGTTGTTTCCAAAATAAGAAGGGGCAGAGAACATCAAAGACTTTAGGCCAATAAGCTTGGTAGGGAGCGTATATAAGCTTAGAGCTAAAGTTCTTGCTGTGTGATTACAAAGAGTTATGGAGAGGATTATTTCTAGCAGTCAAAATGCTTTTGTTGGGAAAAGGAAAATTTCGGATGCATGCTTGATTGCTAATGAATGCCTGGATGCGAAAATCAAGAGCAATAGAGCGGGGTTGATTCGTAAGTTGGATATTGAGAAGGCTTATGACCATGTGAACTGGGGCTTCCTCCTATTTATTTTACAAAAGATGGGATTTGCTGAGAAGTGGAGGAGTTGGATTCAATTCAGTATTTCTACTGTTTCTTTTTATATGCTTGTAAATGGTTCAGTTGCAGGGTATTTTTAGTCTTCGCAAGGGCTGAGGTAGGGTGATCCTTTGTCCTCTTTTTCTTTCCTTGATGGTTATGGAAGCTTTGAGTCGAATGCTAGATAAAGTAGTTAGGGGAGGATTGTTGAAGGGCTTTGAGGTGGGGAATGAAAGGGGTGGCAGTTTTGAGATTTCGCAATTTTTGTTCGCTGATGATACTTTGGTTTTGTGTGAGGCTAGGAGAAGACACCATTGTTTTCTCCGTTGGATTTTGGTTTGTTTCGAGGTTGTTTCAGGTTCGAGGGTGAACATGTTGAAGACGGAATCGATTCCAGTGGGTAGGGTGGAGGGAGTGGAAGGGTTGGCTGCGGAGTTGGGGTATAGAGTGGGAGCTCTCCCTACAATTTAATTAGGTTTGCCATTGGGCGCCTCGTCTCGTTCTAAAGCTATTTGGGATGTGGTGATGGAGCGATTTTGGAAGAAATTAGCAGGGTGGAAAAGGCAATATTTATCTTTGGGGGAGGGGAGGGGAGGGGAGGGGGGTAAAGTTACTTTGATTAAGAGCGCATTGGTCAATCTTCCGGTCTATGTTATGCCGGTTTCAATGGAAAAGAAACTAGAGAAGCTTAAGAGGGATTTCTTATGGTAAGGGAAGGAGGGGGAAAAGAAAATTCATCTGGTAAGTTGGGAAATGTTGAAGATGCCGATGGGTGAAGGGGGTCTAGTGATCAAGGATATGCGTTGCTTCAACAAAGCACTTCTTGGAAAGTAGCTGTGGCATTTTGCCTTAGAGGATCAAGCTATGTGGAGGAATGTTATTGCTAGCAGATATGGGGCGGTGAGGGGGGGGATGGTTTGCTAATGAGGTTAGAGAGGTGTATGTGTGTGGGGTGTGGAAGTCTATTCAGAAGGGGATGGGGCCTTTTAGGGAGTTGGTGGCATTTGAGGTGGGTGTGAGGTCTAGGGTTCAGTTTTGGCTGGACTTGTAGTGCGAAGATGGGCTGTTGAGTGTTAAATTCCCAGCTTTATTTTCCATTGCAGTTAATAAGGAGGCCTTTGTGAGGGATTACATGGAGATGGTTTTTTTGGGGGGGGGGGGGGGGTCTGGAGTCCTTGTTTCCGTCGTAATGTTTTTGATTGGGAACTGGGGGAGGTGGAGGAGTTGATGGCTTTTTTGGGTAGGCAGGTGGTGAGGAGGGAAAGGGGCAATTCTTTGATTTGGAGGGATATGCAGAAAAAGTTTATGGTGAAGTCAATTTACAATTTGCTAGTTGGGAAGAGGGAAGAGATTTTCCCATGGGAATTGATTTGGAAGTCTAAAATTCCAAAAAAGGTTGCTTTCTTCTGTTGGACAGCTGCTTGGGGGTCGGTCCTAACTATAGACAAGTTGAAGTGTAGGGGTTTTCAGCTTCCTAGTTGGTGTTGCATGTGTCGAGCAGCGGAGGAGACTCTTGTTCATCTCTTTCTTCATTGCAAACTGGCCCGTGATGCTTGGAATATGATTTTGATGTTATTTGGTTTTCAATGGGTCATGCCTTCTTCTTTGAAGAAGGTCTTCCTAATTTGGAGAGCTAATAAGATGCGGAAGGAACTGAAGAGTATTTGGAGGATTACTCTGCTATGTCTTGTATGGTGCATTTGGAAGGAGCATAATCAGCGGAGGTTTGAAGATAAGGAACTTAGACAGTGGGGTTTTAAGGACTCTTTTTTGAGGATTTGGTTTTTTTGGTCTAAAGAGAAATACCCAAACAATTTAGATTCTTTTTTTGTCTTTCTTGAGGGAGTTGGTAGTACCTCCCTTTCTTTTGTACATGGGTTAGTCCCCCTCAGGCTCCTGTTATTTTCTATTTACACTTGCTGATAAAAAAAAAATGAGGGGATTTATATTGCATTTGGGTAACAATTGGTTAACAGGCCTAAAGATGGCTTTAGCTTCATAGACTGCAAAGGTCAAAACCAGCTTTAACTCATTACCGGCAGATTTTCGGGTCCTGGAGGACCTGAATTTATACTACCTTCCTCTTCATCTTTGAAAAGTAGTTGAAGAAACCTGCCAGCAGTGGGAACTGAACCCAAATGCTGGAGCCTAATACCCACAATTTGCACTTGTGGTGCTGACATTTTTTCCTATATATATATACACATATACATATATACACTTTACTATGTGAATGCCTGTATCTCTGCAAATGTAATATACAGACATAATACATAACTCCTCATTCACACTTACCTATTAACACCCACATAGACATAATGCACAACAGAAACATATTCTTATACATGTTTTTGAAACATATTGTATCAGATGTTTGTATGTGCACTTGTGTATTTTGAAAATGAGGCACTTGTGTGAGCATGCACTCTACTGTTGTTGGCCTCGTTTGAGCTTCTGCATTTCTAACTAATTTATGCCCTTTGTGTCTTGTAATGAGGACTTCAATTCTTTTTATTTGATCTTTATATAATTCTCTTTCTAAATTTTTTTGAAGAAAAAACCTTTATCTGATATATTAGCATTTTATGCTTAGAAACTTTAGCTATTCTCTTGAGAAAAAGAGAAGGAAGACTAAACCTTCCAATTTAACGAAAAAATTCGGCATTGAAAAATTAGTGGGGAAATATATATATTTTTGGTCATTGAAGAAAGTTCAACCTTATCTGATACACAATCTTCCAGCCCTTGTTAAATGTATCTATGCATGTGTCTATTAATTTATTTGGTTTAAGCTATTTCCCGAAATTCAATCTGATTAAGTAACGGTATTAAGTCGACCCTCTTATAATTAATATTCAATAAGTTAATAATTTCTATTAAGTAATAAATTTTCAAGGAACTAACTTGGTTCTATGGTGGATAAATCATAAATTTTGCAATCTCTAATGTCTATTAATTATAAGAGGGTTGACTGTAATATTATTCATGAAATATTAGTTATTTGAAGGAAGAGATGTTTGTTGACAAAGAAACTGCATTATAAGTGAAGCTAAGGTGTATAAAAAGATCATGGGAGGTGAGATTAGAAATGAGCTCATACTATGATAATTAGTATCTGCAGTAGATTTATTTAAATGCATTTTTGGCTAAAATGTCTCAAAAATCCAATTTTGTTTTTATTTTCAAGTTCTGGAAATCATACAAAACATGGTTTTATGACCACTGGCAATTTCCTTTCATAATCATGCCTTTTTTTTGTGTGGATATTTCTATTTTCTTCCTATTTTCAATTTTTGATTTTTTTCTCTCTCGATCCCCAAGGAATGGCATATTTCGTGCATATTCAGTAGTCTGGGGTTTAATTTTTAAGATTTTTGGAGCATCATAGCTTTAGGGATGATAAAAAGCATGGTTTTAGCCCTTTATGCTTTCTTTGTTTATTTCTGTTAATTTCAACACTGAAGTTCAAATTTCATGATCCATTAGGTTAATTTTAGCTAATGGTGGTTTATTTTAAAATTTGGATCTGATTAATAAGTGTTTTGCATATTGTGTTTGTTTTCTATGAAAGTGAAGCTAGGCAGTAGGAACTCCGTTAGGCTTGGTTGGGTTAATATCTCCCTCACTCAGGGTTTGACAATCTCTTATTATTGGAAAATGTGGTCTGAATTGCTTATATGGTGGAGTGAGTTCTTTAATAGATAGTCCTCCCGTGTGTTTTGTTTTCTTTGTGATTTGGATGGTTTGTTTTGGTTGTTCCTTTTATAATGGTGTAGGATGTCTTTTAACCAGCTCATTGTGTCACATGTTTTGAGAATTGTTGGACAATGTCTAACTGCAAATCCAGTGATTTTTTTACCTAATGTAATTGTCTTCTGCTGCTTTTTATTATTATTATTATTTTTGTTGAAAAATAGCATTTTGTTTTTGAACTTCACATTCTTTTTTTTTTTCCGTTTTGGTGGGGAGTTTCTTCTTTATATGTGCTATTTTGTGGTATTGATTATTAGTAGGATGATACAAAGTTCTTTGCTTGTTTTATGTTCAGCAGGGGGTTTAGATGTTCTGAATGTACATGCAAATGAGTTTACCTACGAGGAATCCACATCCACAGGTGAAATTATTAAGAAGGTTGAGTCACCTATTGACAAACTTCAAGCTTTTAGGGATATACTACAGAACTGTGGCAATGACAGAAAGAACCTGACTATATACATTGGAGACTCAGTGGGAGACTTACTTTGTCTACTTGAAGCAGACGTAGGCATTGTGCTTGGGTCGAGTTCAAGCCTAAGGAGAGTGGGGAGTCACTTTGGTGTATCTTTTGTTCCGTTGTTCCCTGGTGTGGTCAAGAAGCAGAAAGAATGCATTGAAGGAAGTACTTCGAGTTGGAAGGGGCTCTCTGGCATTCTTTATACCGTCTCTAGTTGGGCTGAAATACATGCTTTCATTTTGGGTTCATAATACCATATTTTTATGCTCCCGTACCCATATTGGTTAGAACAAATGAAGGAATCTTTATATATGATAGAACACAAAGATACAAGCTGTTGGCTACTTTTATTATGGGCCACGGAACAGCTCTTTTCTTCTCTCTCTCTCTCTCTCTCTCTCTCTCTCTCTCTCTCTCTCTCTTTAACAGGGTTCATTCAGAGATGTAAATGCCATTCTTCTGGCTGGATATGCTAAGTAGTGTACGTACAATTACTTTTCATTGTCTTGACTTTTTTGTTGGTCATTTCATTCCCTCTTTGTCCATTGTATTGCACTGACTGTTGAAATATAATTTTTTCAGGTATTGAGAGGCTTGATGCAACAACAATCACCCCAAGGAGGAGGGTGTTCTTTCATATTTCAGATTAAGTGCAATACTTTTGTTTTTACAGGTTATTGCTGTTCATTATTTGGCTCAAAGCGGATGGCAATTTAAAGACGATATTTGTATGGATTTTTCATCTATGTTGGTGTCGAAAGAGATAAGTTACTCACTGCAAGCCTTTTCTTGATCCTGCAGCTCTCTTCTTGAAAGTAATAGTTATGGTATACTTCATTCTGTTGCGATAATAATTCTGTAACCCAAAAAGACTAGTCTATAATTCAATGATTACATATTATTTTGATTTGAAATTTGGATAACTTTTCTTCTTGTTCATCATAAATGGGATTAGCTATATTTTTCAGGAAATGCTGATTGAGTATGCATGGACATGGCTAACCAACTAGATTTATCTGAACATAAGCTATCATGTCAACGAAGACGATGAATTCAACCGTGCCTGTAACTCATTTGGTAAATTTTTTTTGAGTCATTCGATGAGAAATTCAAATAAAAAGATTAAAATTGTAAACTGGTCCACTCTCAAATATATTAATTGAACAAGTCTTTTAATTATTTTGTAACAAATATATCACTTAAGAGAAAAAAAAAAAAAAAAGTACTCAATACACTATAATTTTTTGACATAGTAAAATTTTAATGCCTACTTCTTTATAGAAGCAACAACTGCATAATCCCCTACAATTTCCAATCAATATCAATGTCTTCCATTGCCTTCACCTGTAAAAGTCCAATATCCGAGCTCAAATTTTGCGTTACACTTTGCTGCACTGCATTTGGCGAGATGAAGAAGTTTGACAATGTACGAGTGGTGGGGGATTCTTTTGGAAGGCTTGGCAGAGGCACGCATCACAAAGGCACTCAAAGCCTGAGACCGAATTAAAGAAATTAATATCCATGAAAATTCATCACAAATCATCTTGAGTTAATCGTCAATGAACTGAGCTACTCTATATCTATCAATGGTGTAGTCAATTTAATGTGTACGCAAATCACTTTAACCTTCGCTCAGAGGAAGAAAATGCCATAGATCTATGCTCAGAGGGAAGATCCAAGTGATCTTGTTACTACGTCTGACAGCCATGTTGGCTTAAGTTTTCCTTCTTGGTTTCCCTTTACGTTTTATCACAATCTTTGCTTCATGCTTTGAAGCGTATGTTTTGTGGTTGCTACTCAGTGGATCCTCCACATCAGAAACTTCTTAGCAGTGTAGATCATCTATTGTGTGTAGATTTACTAGTAGATTTAGCCAGGATAATATTTTCCAGTAAGATATAGTATCTTGAGACTTTGTCATTGTCTTGGTTTCATACTCTTATGGAAAATATTATAGTTACTAAATCAAGCTAATATTTAACCCATTGAGGTTATGAAGTATTTGATTGTTGATAATACATATTAGGAAAACCAAAGAAATAATCTTTAAATGAGTTCACTCAAAAAAATCTCTTCATTTTCTCTAAGGTCTCCTCGAAATTCCTCTGCTAAATTAGAGTATTTATATGAGTTTGAGTATATATCTGAAGATAATAAGGTCCCAGTTACTAATCTACCTCTTCTAAACCCTTACCATGCTTTCTCAAAACCTACTACTTTTGTTACTAGAAATGTTAAACAACTCTTTTCTATTCATCGCCCATCTTCTGTTAAAGAATATGTCTGGGCTTCTCGCTTTAATCAATATTTAATCTCTGTTACTGAAAATGAGCAATTGTTCACTCTTGATTTACCAACAAAACAACATCCTCTTTGGAAACAACAAGGATTCACTCACCTTCATTTTGGTGCAATTCGGATAGCCTTAACCTTCCATGGAAAGAAAGGACTTCTGGTTGTTTCACAGATAGCTCTTCTAGATATTAGATTCCTGAAGTATGAGTGTGCTTGCATCGCAACAGTTCAAACTACTCTCAACACAGGAACTGTTCTTTTAACTTTCTTCCCAAACTTTAACATGCCTTTGACTGATCCATATTTGCTTTTTGCTTTGAAAGTACAGGTCCAGATTGGAGGTGCCTAACACTTACACTGCAACTTTCCATTACCAAATGGCCTACCGACTCCAAAATCGTAAAACATGATCCTCCCATCTTCCAACGACGCTATTTATGTCACAATCGACTTCAATCAACAAGTTTCTTACACACATGTTCCCCGCCAGATTCCTTGGGTCGAACTCATAAAGTTACTCCCATTTTCATGGATAACTAATTATGATAATACTCATCGGTCAGCCAAACTTATTTAGTCTACATATCCGATTTTCATTACTTGCATAGATGGCACTATTGAAATTTCTTTCCCTAAGGATACTCAGCCAACCACTTCCCGCATTTTCCCTACTGAGATTGACATGATCCAACCTATCTCGATTCATTCCTTTCAATCCAATAGAGACCCAATATATTTTTTCTTAGACCCTGCTGCAGGCCATAGATACTTTGATCTCTATGATTGTGATGATTGCTACTATAGTTTTCATGAGGATGATAAATCTCCCATCAAAAAGAAGAAAACTTCATAGCAAAAGCTGAAGAAAGATATGGAGATGGAGACCTCGGTTGACTTAGTTGGAGAACCTCTGGCGAATTTGATTATTATGTCATATATTCTAGAAACCAAAAATCGAAGATGAATGTTCCTTTTCCTTGTAAATCTTAGAAGAATAATTTTTCTAAACCACAACAACAGCCATTGGAATGTTTTATGTTTGGCTATTTCTTTCAATTTCCTAAAGAAGATTTTCCACAATTGGAGTTCAAAAACCAACTAGATCACACACGACATACCTGGAAGATTTCAAATCTCACAACAGTCAACTCTAATGGAACTACAAAATCTATCTCTACAGCAGAAGCAACTCTGAATTGGTAATCTGCCAATGCTCAAGCTCAAAACACTATTCTTAGGCGAATTAAAGCTTCTCAAGCACATATGGATAAAAAGGTTTCCACTTTAGAACTTCTTATTCTTGACATTCAGTAATAGATATAGGCCTAACACCAAGAATTCATGTATATGGCTTATACTTCAAACACCTTCAGTGCTACATTTTCCTAAAAGGAAGCAGAAATGTGGAGCTTGAAAATTCAGTTGCAATCCCAGAATCAAATCCAACAATAAAAACAACAATCTCTAGTGGACCTTTTCTTTCATTTTTCTAGATATGGACTAACTCCTCTACCTACCACGACACAAACGATTTGCCCACCTATTTCTTTTGAGCCTAGTGGAATGTTTAATTCAGCCACTTTTCTACTTGTTCCCCTGACTCAAAAATCTAAGCGAAAAGCCCCTACAACACTTCCATCATCTTTCTAACCACCTACTAACCAACGACCTTTTACATCTCAAGTTCGTGTTTCTCCAGAACCAAAAAAATAAACAACCCCAACAGTTGCTTGTCGAAATAGTTCTTGGACAACCATCTCTATAGTTTTCTAACCCCATTTCTGACCTCTTCTATACTATAGCTACCTTGCCAGACCAGTCATCTACCTCTCTTGTTAGCCATCTATCTTTTACATCCTCGGAATCATATTCCTTTTCTAACTCAGATCTTGAGTCTTCTCACTTAACTAACTTAAGTTTTCCCCCTATACATATGATGCACCCTAAGACTCCAGAGCCTGTTGTTGAGGATGATGATGATCTATAAATTCCAGTACCTTAACCTCAATAGCTTGAATCATCTTAGTTCCAAAATCTTGTTTCTAAAGGATTCTTTTTTTGATGAAGTTCTTCCCTCAAAATGATTTGATAAGCTTTATGAAATTCATGCTTGGTGCATAATTGAACTTCTCTAACTTGGAGCCACTATCAATGCTATAATTACCAAGTGTGTGGCAAAGTTTCATAGCCGATTACGTCAATGGTATATCTTATTGAAGGAACACAAACAACTTTAACTTAAACAAATTTCTTCCATTGACCAATTTGTTGAGATTCTCCATAATGAATTTCTTGGCCTTCCTGATCTCCAAAAAGCCTAGGCTTGAGAAAATTATTTGAATATGAGATGCTGCTCCTATTAGCAAAAGGACTTGGAAAAGCATTATGATCACATGTCCTAGTTGTTTTACTATTTGGATGGTATTAATAATATTAATCTCAAGCAAGAATTTCTTAAATTTTCCCAGAGCCTCTTGGCAATGAAACCGCTCGCCTCCTCCACACCAAAAGAAAACAAATTTCTCAGGTCTCTCTTAGTGAGATTTACCAAAATATCATGGCCACTCTTGAAAAGTTGTGTGATCACCACAAATGTTTCCAACACCTAGAAGAGCAAGGCAAAATTCTTGGTAAATCTTGTGTTCGTCTTGACCTGCTCATCAAATGAAAGAGCAAAAGTGCTCATGTAGAACTTCCAGAAAATCCAAACATTTTTAGAAATGGACATCTAGAAGGAAGTCATCCAAGTTGACTTCAAAAAGCAAAAAATGGTAGTATTTTAGGAAGAGAAAGTTTCTAGGAAAGAGACACACTGACAGATGCTACATTTTCCATAAGAAAGGTCATTATGCCAAACAATGCCCTTAGAAGTTCAGAGAAAAGGTTATCAAGTCTCTCTCCCAGATTGAATTGATGATGCAGATGTTGAATGACTTTTTTCTTTACAAGATGAACTAATGTCAGACACCATTCTTGCTTTAGTACTACCTGATGACCAGTCTGACTCAAATGATTCTTATGATTATGAGTAATCTTATACCGACTTTCACCCATATGAGGAAATCCATTCTTTGGACCCTCAAGATCTAGAGACATCAGTTCTGTTAATCCAGCCTCTTGCCAAAATCCAAATTTCTCTCAAACAATATGAGAAACCCATCCCAGTTATCGCCTTCTTCGATACTAAAGAAACACCTTTTATCCTAAATCCATCCATCTTACCCCAAGATCATCGGAACTCTTGTTTTTGCCCTTTTAAAGAATCAAATGGAGATAGCTTTGTCATAAACTTGATAAGCAAACCAATTTTCATCCAGCTTTTCCTCGGATATACCATTAAGCATTAGGTTTATGGTTCTAATCGTCTTGGAAAATATCTCCTCATTGGGTTTGATATTCTCCAATCTTTTGCAAGAGTGTCATGGTTTCCAAAAGGATTAAAGTTCATGAACTATTTGTTACCGTGGACTTCCCAATCAAACCTCTTCCCTTTGGAAACTTTTTCTACTATTCGCCATACCAATATTCAGATTTTCTGCGCAGAATCTCACTTTGAGTTCCTCACCAAATTCTCCCGTCCCCTTTGGCGAAATCTTGAGTTTTTCATGTCCTTACCTTTCAAGAAAAATGAAGATATTAACCTGAATAAAGCTAGCCATCATAGAATGAACCCCGATTATTACCACCTAGCCATTGTAGAGCCAAACTAGTTGCAAAAAGAAGGATTGGTAGAACCCACTTCTTCCCAATGGGCATGTGAAGCCTTTTATGTGAATAAGAGAGTAGAAAAAGTGAGAGGAAAACTTTGCTTGGTGATCAATTATCAGTCTCTCAATCATTTCCTACAAGATGAAAAATTTCCTTTCCCTCGCAGACATGTCATTTTCTCTAACCTACCAACAACCAATTTTTTTTCTTCTAAATTTGACCTCAAGGCAAGTTTCTAGCAACTAGGCATCCATCTAGAAGAAAGACCCAAAACAGGATTCTGCATCCCTAACCATCACTTTCAATGGACTGTAATGCCCTTTGGTATTAAAACTGCTCCCTATTTGTTCCAGAAGGCTATGATTAGGACATTTGAACCAATTCTATCGTCAACCTTGATTTACATTGATGATATCTTACTTTTTCCCCAAAAACTGATTCTCATGTAGCCCTTTTTCTCGTTTCCATTCTCCTGTGCAGAAACATGGCATCATGCTTTTTGAAAAGAAAATGTATATTGGCCAGTTTACCATTGATTTCTTGGGCATGAATACTTCAAAGGGACAGTACAGCCTTCAGCCACACATAACTAGTCAGTTTGAACGTTTTCCTAATGACAACTTTTTATTCAAATAGGTCCAACAATTTCTCGACATACTCAATTACATGGCTAACTTCATCCCTAAATTGGCCTGTTACAGAAAACCTTTATCCTTTTAATTAAAGAAGAATGCTCCACCATGGAATAATGATTGTAACAAGGTTGTTCGCCAATTAAAGGCACTGGAAAAAACTCTTCCACCCCTCTAAATTCCCTCCACAGGGAAGAAAGTTTTACAAACTGATGCTTTTGATTATTTTTGGGGTGTTGTTCTCCTTGAAGAAATTGCTCCTAAACGAAGGAAAATTTGTGGATATAAGAGTGGTGTATTTAGTCCTTCTGAACTTCATTATCACTCTACCTACAAAGAAATCCTTGTAATCAAAAGGAGCATTGACAAGTTCAAGTTTCATATGATTGGCCATCATTTCCTCATTGAATCAGATCTTATGGGTTTATCTAAAATGCTTCAGTTCAAGTAAAAAGATTTACCACCATCTCAACTTTTTTGATGGGCAGATTGGTTTTCATAATGGAGTTTTGATGTTGTCCATATCAAAGGAAAGAACAACGTTCTCCCAGATTTCCTTTTTCGCATCAAAAAGGAAATTAATTGTCAACTATTTTCCCTATGATTGCTTGTTTTAAACCTCAGAATTTTCTTGACCATCTTCAGCACCATTTTATTGAGCTCACTCTTACCTATAGAAGTGTTTGCATGCTACATAGATTTTTAAGACTATATGTCTATCGCTATGGGCTAGACGCAGGACCACCGTGGGGTCTTCCATACCATCTCGTTTACCTTTTCCTTACATCTTAGAAATCCAACCCAAGTTTCATTTCCACTTCCCTTTGGAAGCCCATCTCCTCCTTTTATACCTTGTAGATCTTTATCATATTGGCATCATCTTTGAGAAAACTTCTATCCTCAGATACCTGGCCCAATGCCAATTCGATCACTTGAAGAAAAAATATCTCTGGTTATTTAAATGGTTAGAATTGTCTGGGAACATTTCTTTTTGGCAGGACCAATTCAAATCTTCTCCTTAACTATACCCCATGATCATCTTTTCATCCAGGACACGTATCATTCAAGACCATGATGGAGGTTTCCTAGTCCATATACCACATTATGATTCTTTGTGGACATGAATATAAGATGAATTTCACAATTCTATAATTATTCCATGGCCACTAGATACAACTTTGTATGGTAAACCATAGTAACCTAGCACGAGTTCCTTCAACTCTACTCCATCGGGAAACCTCAACCTGTCACGATTAGGAAATCTATGTACAATCATTTTGTTAGGAAATTCGAGAACTCCTTGCCCAGTTTCATGACCAATACTCTTGGGATGCCAATGATGGTGATCATCCTCTATACCAGGAACACCTTCGTCTGTATCCTTGGAAATTATCTTCCCGAGGACATATCCTATATGATTCTGATGACTTCAGTAACAATGAACCATTTGATGACTTGGACTAATATGAACAACAGACACCTTGGCAATCCTATCCTTATCTTTGGCTGAAGATCGATAGTATCTTATCGTATCTATGCTATAAATAAAGCTGTATGGAAAAGTTGTATAAAGTATGTAATAGTATTTGTCGAGTTGTGTTAAAGTCTCTTCTGTAAAAAGTAAAAGATAAGTATGATTTGAAAGTTTGGTTGAAAAGTTAGGTAAAGTTTGTAAGATAATAGAAGTTAGGTACCCTCTACCTAATGGTTTGGTTAGTTGGCTTGGTTAGCTCTACTTAACCTTCTAGTTAGGTAAGGTCCAGTGAATAGTGTGCACACCCATGCCTATATAAGGGGATGCTTTTTGTAAGTTTAGGGCAAGCGAAAATAAGCTTGAAGTCTTAATAAGATATTAGTGTGCTTATTTTATCCTTGCTTGGTGTTCTTCTCGATCATTCCTCCTTAGTGGTTGTACCTCCTTTGTGGTTTCTTATCTGCTTATTTTATTCTTTTGCTTGGTGTTCTTCTCGATCTTTCCTCCTTAGTGGTTGTACCTCCTTTGTAGCTGCTTATCTTGGTACCTTCTGCAACATTCGTACTTCTTGTTGCAAACATAACTCATAAGGACCTTAACAATCATGACTCGAAAGAGGGCATTTGGTTATCACTAGCGTTGCAACCACTAACATCGTGCTCTACCAGCTATTCGAGTCTGCACTTCGATGGAAGAGGCGGTGGCGGTAGGAATGGGGACGGGGACGGGGACTAAGGAATGGAAAATTCATGGATTTTGTAGGGTTGTGTGAAATTTCATAGAAGAGTAAAGAAGTCATATATTAAAAATGGTTATTGTCAGCTCATAAAAAAAAACAGATCTGAGGTCAAAAAAATAAAATAACCAAATGGACTCTACACTAAAAAAAGACTAAGCATGGACCCTAAAATCATTTAGCATCTTTTTAAGGGACTTGACACCAATTAACACTTTTTTCCCAGGATCTAGGTTTGATGTGATGACCATTAATAATATTATGTTAGCCCGATTACTACTACAATAATACTCATTGTCTCAAATTTTTCATCTCAAATGACGTGACAGTATAAACATTGATAGTGTTTTAGATAAATTGCAAAATATTTTACCAATAATAAATTATCATATCGTTTGGGATGCAAAATTAGGATACGGAACATTACTCAATTTGCTTGTGTTTGTTAGTCCCAGTCGACTGCATGCATGCATCAGGGGAAGACTACAACTGATATAACAATTTGCATCTTGCACAGTGATTATCATTAGTCTTTGAGTGTAAGAGTTGAACCCACCCTCATTTGTTATTGAATTGAAGTCTTGCGTGGTGGGTGGGGGCAATCTACTAAGATTGCAAACCACATACAGTAGTTGCTAGTTTATGGAACAAGCTGAGTGTGAGTAGGCTTGTAAATATGCAGCCTGAGTGTGATTCCACTTGCATATGTTTGACTTGGGGATTTGGTGAGAGAGATGAAAAAAATCATCTCCCCTTTTGGTTACCACCGAAATCAGGAGAAAATTAGTCATTTCTTTGCTAAACTTATCTTCATATAATACACTAGCACAATTCTCATTTGCTAAACCTAATAAGCTTTGTCTGGTTTGCGGATTTAAAATGAGAGAGAAAAGTAGAATGTAAAGGGGAATCGTATTTGTTTGGTTACAATGAGAATACCAGAGAGAGAAACATGACACTTTTTAAAAAAAAATTCATATTTCAATTGTTATATCGTTTTATTTTCAAGATGCTCAATCATTTTTGAGCAAGTATTATTTTCCACTTCTTTTAAGCAGGATAAAAATTTTGAAAGACTTTTTTTTCTTCCTTTTCCTTTCCTTTCCTCGACTAAAACCAGTGTATAAAATAGTTGCGAAAGAAAACAATCAAAGATTCATTTGGTGAGAGAATAAAGCAGTATTAAGAAAAAGAGCTGTTGACATGGCAAAAGAGACAGGAAGTGATTGATGATAGTGAAATTGATTTGGCTGATATGGATTTAAAAATATAATAATAAAAAGTTTACTCCCTTTTTGGATGAAAAGGTCTACTATTTTCATTAGCCGCCGCCTCCACTAAGGAACTCTTGATAATATCACCTTCTCTATTTATATTACTATAAAAAACCTTAGCCTCCATTAACAAGACTTTGCCACTTCGTTAAAGTAGAACTGTGCCAATTCTTTGATTCCAAATTTGATAAAGGAAATTGTGTGGCCACTAGTTCTCTCGCTCACTCTCACTTTTTCTGTATTTGGTTCAGGAATTATTAACCAAAAGCAAACAAAATATATATATATGTATATATATATATATGTATGTATGTATGTATGTATGTATGTATGTATTGCTTGGTTATGGAGGAAGAAGACAGGAAGGAAAAGAAAATAAGATAAAAGTAATGATATATGTATGTATGTATTGCTTGGTTATGGACGAAGAAGACAGGAAGGAAAAGAAAATATGATAAAAGTAATGATATATATATATATATATATATATATTTTTTTTTTTAAATTTTACATATTGAATCTCTTTTCCTTTTCTAGTTTTTGAAAAAAATTTAATTTTGATTTAAATTAGAGAGGAACAACTTCATTGCATAATACATTTTGGTACAATATTGAATTTGGAGATCCTAGCCAAAACAACTATGATATAAATTGATTTGAAAATATTATTATAACATTGTTTTTAGAAAAATATGCACAAGTATATCAAAATGTTATATATATTTTTTGAGATGGAATTTGAGAATTAATTGAACTGGAGTTTACTTAAAACCAAATTCAATTAGAAAAAATTATTATGCACGCGCGTTAACCACCACTATGTGAAATCATTTACACACAAATTTCTCCATAATGTGTGTGTATATACACACATACATAAATACATATATCTATATATATATATATATGTATAGCGAGTGAATATTTCAGAGGCCATTCATTTCCACTTTCAAACATCTTCACGCTTAGCTATGCACAAAAGTGTTTGTGGATTCCAACGAATTTTCAAAGATTTTAGTGTGCGTTAGGTGTAAAAAAGAAAATCTTGTTTGGTGGAAACCATGATATGGAATTCGTGGGGACCTTTGCCTAATTGTACAAGAATCATGTTCCTTAATAATTACAACTTAACAGACAATTATTATTATTATTATTATTATTATTATTATTATTATTATTATTATTATTATCCATAATTCATTTTACTCTTGATTTTCAGTCATATTAAGCACCAATAATGGTGTCTGCTCTAATAAATGTTTTTTTTTTGGGTAATTAGATGAGCCCAAGCCTAGTGATCTTGAGCACATGTTAAGAGTGGGATGAGAATATGAAGGTTATACGTTACTTTGTCCTCTGGGGTTGCATGTCATATTTTGCTTGTTTATATTATAATTAAGGAATAAATTATTGATAAAATAGTTATCGCAAGTTAAAAAATAATATATATATATATATATATATTACACATATATTAATATTATAAGATTTTAAAAGGATGATAGATATTAATATCAAAACTTGAAATCTTGAATGATTTTTTTTTTGGGTTATATTAGTTGGGATCCAAATGCATCATTTTGAATTAAAATATTACAAATAAAGGGTGCATTTGTTTTGGGAGATTTAGGTGAGATTAGACAAAATTAACCCTTTTAATTGAATTAAGCCCGTGTTTGGGAAGCATTTAGTCTGGAATTAAATTATCTTGCGGATTTATAGAATAGTCTACCATATTTGGGACTACTATCTTAGTTCCGCGGCGGTATAAAAGGGTACAAAATTTGGCTCCAAGGGGAATTGACAAAACTTCCCAAGAGTATAAAGCTAAATGTTGCCCCTCTATCTGCCATTTCGTAACCTTAGCAAGAGAGACTCATGCGATGACGATGAAGGCGATTTTGAAGCCAAATTTACGTTTTCGATTTTAGTGAGTTTTTGTAGACATTTTTGTTTTGATCTGTTGAATCTATAAATTTTTCATAGATCCGTACGAAACAAAGCAAAATAATATATTTTATTAAAAATGAACTCAATCAAGTATTAAGCTTTTTTTTTAACATAGCATGGCAGAACTTTGGAGACCAATACACTTGCACACCGGCTAACAGTGCCCACACACACACACACACACACACACACATATATATATATATATAGATTATATAAAATCTAATCCTAATACAATTAGGACTTCTAATCCTATTCAAACTAATAATACCACTTCTACTAGGATAAAAACTCCTAGTCCCATTAGGATAAAATATATCAAATCCTTCTATTACTAGGACTCAACATTAAGAGTCCTACTAAAACTATACTAACTTGATTTAATTGGTTCACATTGTCTCTCTTAACCAAGTTCTTCAAGCTTCACCATGTCAAGTAATCTCTTCAACTTCAAAAAAAAATTTGTTTTGAGCGGCTTTGTAAACATATCTGCAACTTGTTCTTCAGAAGGACAAAAGTCAAGTTGGATCTCTTTGTCATTCACCAAGTCACGAATGAAGTGAAACTTGATATCAATGTGCTTGCTTCTCCCAAGAAAAACTAGATTCTTCGTCAATGCAATGGCTGACTTGTTATCACAAAATATTATTGTAGGATCATCCTACTTGTGTTGTAGAACACCAAGCATCCACCGTAACCAAATTGCTTGTGTAACAGTATTCCCTACTGCAATATACTCTGCCTCTGCTGTTAAAAGAGTAACAACCTGTTATTTTCTAGAAGACCAAGAAAATACACCAGAACCAAGATGAAAGACATATCTTGAAGTACTCTTTCGCATCTCAGTATCACCTGCCCAATCACTATTTGTATATCCAACAAGTTCCAAACTGTTAGAGGATGAGTAAAAAATACCATCACTTTGCATACCTCGAATGTATCGCAAAATCCGTTTAGCATCTTGCAAGTGAGATTGTTGTGAAGTCTCCATAAATTTGTTATTCAACCCAACACCAAACACAATATTTAGCCTAGTAGAAGTCAAATATCTTAAGCTTCATACTAACCTTTTAAAGTAGGTTGGATTCACAAGATCACCTGTTACATCTCTCACCAACTTCAACATTTTCTCAACTGGAGTCAAAATTAGATTGGACTTGTCTATCCTGAACCTTTTCAAAATATCACTAGCATACTTTTTCTGTGAAATAAAAATTTCACCATCTGTTTGAACAATTTCAATGAAAAAAAAATAAGACATTAGTCCCATATCTGTTATCTCAAAGTGAGCTATCATAGCCTCCTTGAATTCTGAAATCACCTTTGGATTATTGCCAGTAAATATCAAATTGTCAACATATAAGCACACAATAAGAATATCACCATGTGAATTAGACTTAACATATAAAGTATGCTCATAAGGACTTTTCTGAAAACCATGCTCAACAAAATAAGAGTCAATGCGTGTATACCACGCTTTAGGTGCTTGCTTCAATCCATACAAGGCCTTATTCAATCTAAAGACTTTGTTTTCATGCCCTTTTATCACATAGATGACAGGTTTCTCAACATAAACTTCTGGCTTTTATTTGTAACCCTTAGACATCAATCTTGCTTTAAAGCAATCTACCTCACCATTGGGTCTATACTTTGTCTTGTACACCCACTTCACACCAATTGGTTTTTTACCACTAGGAAGAATAGTAAGTTGCTATGTGTTGTTCTTCTCAATTGCATGGATCTCATCATCCATGGCTTTAATCCAATAATCATCACGAGAGGCTTCTTCAAAAGTCACTAGATCACAATATGCAAATAAAACAAAATTCACCAAATCTTCATTAGTTGGCTTATTATCACTACCGATAACATAATCCTGTAAGCGAGCAGGCAAATGGCGTTGGCATTGAGGACGTCTAGAAGACTTTGCATGAGGTGATGACACATCTCAAGATGGAGGATCACTAATCTGAGGCTCACTTTGTACTTCAATCTGCAGATCTGTATTATTAAAAGTTAAAGCTAACTGGATTTGATCATTCTAAGAGCAATCCCAAACTCCTTGCTCATCAAAGTCACATAACAACTAATAATCACCTTCTCTGCTATTGGATTATACAACTTGTAGGCCTTTGACAATTGACTATAGCCAATGAAAATACACTTTTTACCTCTATCATCAAGTTTCTTTATAAGATGATCTGGCACATGAGCATATGCAATGCATCCAAACACCCTTAGGTGTTTAATAACAAGTTTCTGTCCACTCCAAGCTTCCTGCGAGGTTTTGTTAGAAACACTTGTAGTAAGGCATATATTCAAAACATAAATAGCGCAAGCAACCACTTCAACCCAAAATCCTTTAGGCAAATTTTTAAATTTCAACATGCATCTAACCATATCTATAACAGTTCTATTCTTTCTTTTCGCCACTCCATGTTGCTGTGGAGTATATCTAGCAGTTAATTGATGCCTAATACCATGTTTCTCCAGAAAATATCACAAACAAGATACTCTGTACCCCTATCAGTTCTCAAAGTTTTAATTTGAAATCCACTTCGCTTTTTAACATAGGCCTTGAATTTTTTAAAAGTATCACAAGCATCAGATTTATGTTGCAAAAAATAAACCCATGCTTTTTTGCTAAAATCATCAATGAATGTAATAAAGTACCTACTGCCACCATTAGAAGGTACTTCCACCGAGCACAAATCTGAGTGTATCAAATCCAAAGGCTTCTTGGCTCTCCATGAATTTTCTGTAGGAAAAACATCTCTATGTTTCTTTCCCATAACACAAGTTTTACAAACTCTATTTGGGATATCAATAGTAGGCAAACCAGAAACCCAATGTTTTCTAGTAAGGAAATTAAGATTGCCGAAATTCACATGCCCAAAACGCATATGCCATAACCAACTATCATCATCAATTATAGAACTAAAGCAAGGTAAATTTTCACACTTAATACTCAATGAAAATACGTGATTTGGAGTCATGTTTACCTTTGCTATTAGCCCCATACGATCATCATTGATTGTGTAAACCCCATAGTGGATTCGCATATCATAACCTTTCTTTGAAAGTTGCCCCATACGCAACAAATTTTGTTGCAGACCTGGTACATCAAAACACATTTGAAATATACTTGTGAGACCCATTCTTCAAATTAATTGCTATTCTACCTTTATCCATCATAGGTATCTTTGAATTATTTCCAAACTTTACCTCTGATCGAATGAACTCATCCAAATAAGAAAACATGTCTTTCTTACCACACATGTGATTACTATAGCTAGTATCTAAATACCACTTAGTACCATCATCATTATCCACAACGTTATAAGCCAACAATGTCACGACCCCCGAAACCCGCCCCTGTTCGAATAAAGGGAATCGCGATCGGCCCGTGGGTCGAATGGCTGGCCCATGTGAGCGACGGCGCCGGACAGCGGTGCGGTACTGACAGGATTGGCAATTGCGAAAGAGTGAAAAACTTTTTCTTTTACCTTTACATTCCGCACTCCCGTCCGGTACCGTCGTTTCGTTTTCTTCTTTGGACCGAAAAATAAATATTATACAATTAGAGCATACTAAAAGCTTTTTAAAGTTTCACATATTACATATCCGTTGCCCTTCAGAGCTTAAGTACATAATTGTCTAAAATTACTACAACAAAATTTGACTAACTATAAGTCCTAATATTTCCAAAGTTCCTGATCAAAATGGAGTTGCCAATCACCAATCCTAAAATTGGACAAGGCTCCCATCCATCATCATCACCTAAAAAATGTTAGGGAATGGGGTGAGCTTCAACAAGCCTAGTGAGTAATTCTAGTACCTTGTCATGAGTTTTCAACTGGTAGTGGATTAGTTATAAGAAAAAGTTTGTATAAACATACACTACCAATTGTACATGTACTTCAGATACAGAATACAGGATTTCTTCAAAAAGATAGCGTGAAGCATACAAGGCATTCAAGCTAGGCACGTATATCACGACCAGCAACCCACCCTCTGTACATTACCGTATCGCGACCGCCACCCTCAGGCCCGAGGACCCTTGGGCGAAGGCTCACATAATTAACGGTATCGAATAGATGTGCGACATGTGGTTGTAGAAGCGTGAAAAACTTTTTTCTTTTCTTTTCATATTTTAAATTTACGCACATCCATCCGATACTGCCGCTCCATACCTAGCATACATGATTACACATTCAGAGTATAACTAAAACTTAAGGACATATAACATTAATACTAAAACTTAAGAACTTACAATATTACAAGTCCACTGCCCAGAGGGCTTAATACATATTCTCGTACTGTTTACTAATACAAAAGTTTGTGCCTAAAGTTCATATGGTTTCATAAAGAAACTATGTGAAATACAACTTCTCCAATGGCAGATCCATCTTTATCGTCTTCTAACCAAAATTGCCAATATCACTTGAAAGGGGGATCCGAACAAAGTCCGGGTAAGCTAATCTAAGCTTGTGAGTAATTCCTACATTCGTTATGGGGTTTTCAACTGGTAGTGGTTTAACACATAAGAGTTTATAAAATACTCACTACCAATTGCTCGTACATTTTAGAATACAGAATATATGCATTCTTAAAACAGATGGCTTGAAATATTTAAATCATTCAAGCTAAACTCGTACTTCATCAAATAAAGTATATAAACTTTAAAACACATAAATACGTATTGTGAAAATGAAGGTAAAACCTGCTTTCATTTCCAAAATCACTTTGTCATCTTTTCTCTTTAATTAGGTGGAATCTGTTTCGAACCAGACTCCCATCTTATTGCCAATACTGTCGATCTCATTTGCCTAGGGGATTAGATCCTGCTACCGGGCATTTACTATTGAATCCCAAAGGATTTCAACCATCATAGGGGGTGCTTTAAACACCATTTATCACATGGCTTCTTCAATAGATACTTTCATGAGTATTTAAAACATGAAATGTATAACTTCTACAATAGAATTTCAAATACTTGTAACAATCGAATTTAGGATATTTAAAGAGATTTTCATTTTACCCCGACATGCTAAACATTTCCAAGAAAAGAGCTGAATATAAAACATTTAGCAAGCATGTCATAACGGAATAATTTAAAACAAGAATTGTAATAAAACTGAATTTGATATTTAAATGCTTCAATAACTTGAACTTAAAACTTCTTTAAATATATGGAGTTAAATCTCCACTTCAAACACAGGGTTACTCACCTTATCCTCCTGGGTTGGCTCTACACAAATGCCTTCCCTTTTTCCTTCCTCAACCTATCACAATTTATGAAAGATCGCATAAATCTCATATATACTTAATAAACTTAAAATCTTACCCATATCTAGACTGTGCAAGATCGAATTCTTAATCAGTCTAACTTATAACTATATCATAATCTATCCATTTATGTACTAATGATAGTAATAATACCTGAAACGCATCTCAGCTAGAGTTTCATTGTCCTCGAGTTCTTCTTCTTCCAGCTTCGCCTCAACAAGTTTCCTTGCTGCTGATTCTTGGGCAGCTCGACCAATTGGAACAATTGGTTGCCAATGCATGAAGGGTGTGAGGGACAAGATCTCACAGTGCTTAGCAATCCTCAATTTCTTGTGGATTACTCGATGCTGTCGATCTAATTCATTTAGGAAATCTTGTTGTTTCTTGCCTTTAACCGTGGTTTGGGGCCTAATCATTTTGAACTACCTGAGTTTGACCCAAACACAATTCATCGTGTTAGACTTAAACTTCATTTCAATTTAAACTCTTCTGGTAGCTCCAATAAATTTAATTTAAATTTATTTACTTCACATATTTACATGTCGTGTCTTTTCGTCATTCATTTCCTCGTTTACGCCTTAGGTTTGTACTTTAGTATTACTTAAATTTATAGTCATTTGACAGATGCTATTCATCAAATTTTATGTCTCTTTATTTTAGACATCTCTTTTGATCGAATAGACTCTACCATTGAGTCCGGAGCGTCGAAGAAAGTCGGTTTAGGCTTTCCTAGAATTTAATTCGGACTTTTGTATGACAAAAAGGAAAAATGGCCATTCACCATTTTATGTGTTGTATTTTTTTGTACTTCATTTCGTAATTTGGACCTCACTATTGGACTCAGAAGGTCCGGGATAGTAAGAATACACTAATAATTTGTTTATTTTGAACAAGGGGTATTTTGGTCATTTACCCCTTTACGTGTCTTTATTTTTTGGAGCCCCGTCTCGTAAAATGGACCCTACCATTAGTCTCAGAATATCCAAAATAGTACGGATACACTATTCATATGTTTAATTTGGACTTCATTTGCTTCATATATGACCTAGGGGTAAAATAGTAATTTTGCTTTATTTATTAAATAATTAAATTAATTATTTAATTATTTCCCAGGGGTGTAATTGCATAATTTTCCCAAAACTTGGGCCACAGTATAATTCCCTAGAACAGTTGGGGTCAAAACTGTAATAACCAAAAGCTGCGGTCTGAACTAGTTGGTTCAGTTCAGATTTAAGTGAACCGGTTTGGGTTTTTATTGAACCAACCGGCTTGGGCCGGTTCAACAAGTAATGCTGACGTCATGATGACATCAGCCCTAAAATCTAAAATTTTTAAATTCCCAACTTAAAACGTCGTAGTTTCGGTTAAAGGGTTTTAACTATTTTTCGGTTGGGTCGAGGCCCGACCCGATGCCCGGTCCAAGACCCGACCCGTCACTGTAGATCGTCTTCCCCAACTTCATCGTTGTAATCCTATTTTTTCGGGTTTCTTTTTCTTTAATTTCATAAATTTTGAGAGATCTATTCTCTCTGCTTCTCATTCTAAAATGTTTCTGGGAACTCTAGGAAGGGTTTGGCATCCGTTTGAGAGCTTGAACCAAGCTCAATCGTTCGGTTAAAGGTTTGATAATCAAACCTGCACCTCGGTCATAAATGCTCATTTTTGAGCCAAATTTCATGAGGTTTCTTCTGGAATGATCCATTTTTCATGAGGTTCGTGGTCTTATTCTTCAAAGTGGGTTTAAAGGTCTAAATCGAAGACTGGGTTTCATGAATGAAACTTGCAACTCGTGTTTTTGTATCCATTCCTACAGTTTTAAGGTCGCGGTCTTGGGTTTTTAAGACATGGGAATGGTCTAGTTTCGGTCCCTATAAGCCAAATACAGTTTGGTTACCATTGGTTCAGACCTGCTATAAGCTAGGTCCTCCAATGGCTGCTTGGTGTACGGTCGAGGGTTTTTGATGCTTTCATAGCTTAATTTCACGCTCGGTCACATGTTAGACATATATTTTACATCATATATATATATATATAAATCAAGGCTTATACAGTTCATGCATAGAAAAATTCCTGAGAGAGAAAGTGATGGTTTTTGTGTATTCTCACCCTTTTGGTTGAGATTGTTGGCCCTCTTTAATTCTGCTTCTTTCTCCTTCTCAGAAACTTTCTCTCCCTCTCTCTCTTTGTGTGAGACTAAATCTTGTGTGTCGTGTGTATGCAATGGGGTGTGTATATCATATATGTATACATGTACATACCAACAATTAATGGCCATCTCTTCTCACTTAATTTCCCTTCACTTCACCCCCCCTTACTCCATCAGATTAGTAGCCATACCTCCTCCTATTCCTCTTCACCTAATAACATATAATATACACATATAGTACATAGTCACCTTACCCCTCTTAATTACATGTTTCTTCTCTTCTATATATATATAAAATATTTTATACACATTACACACCACACACACACGACTAATCTTATTTTATACACATTACACACCACACACACACGGCTAATCTAAGTACATATTCATATATATATATATATATACACATATATACATAAATACATTAATCTATTGCATTTTCAAATGTATTTACACATGTATACTTATACAAGCATACATATATATACTTATCCATACACAATACACTTTCATGTGTGTGTTTTCATAATAATTTATTTTTCTATATTTAATTAATTAATTACACTACTTAATTATTCTCCTTAGTGTAACATTTCACACCGATTTTCCCTAACCTCGTAATACGTGTCACATTACCCGACATTCTCGGGTCGGGGTATTACAACGTATTTCAATAATCACAGAATACGAGAATCTTCAAATCACGTAGCATGATGCATTTTTAAAGCATTTAATATGCAACAGAATTTATAAACATGTGCAGAATGGCCATTTGAAAGCCAAGAAAATAATTTAAAATTCTTTCCATGAAAATAGGAGGATGCAAATTTAGTCTTCTTCAAAACTTTATAACAAAGGGTTATATAAAAACCCGTTTCAGGTACATGGGGGTTTAAAAACCTGCTACCATTTCTGAAAACAATTTATCTTTTCACTTTTTAACTAGAGGATTTGTTTCGAAACAGACCCTAATTTTACTTCAAAGATATCTCATGCCTGGGGGATAAACTTTTTACCAAGCATCTGCGAAATTGAAAACCATACAAAAGCTCAATAGTTTTTTATGCTTATGCATTATTATCTTGCAAAAGCATAGCTTCTTCAAAAAATAATTTTTATGAGCATTTAAAACATGACATCTTTAAGAAATGCTTTTTATGAGCATTTAAAAACATGATTTCTTCAAATATATGCTTTTCATGAGCGTTTGAAATATGACTTTTCAAATAGATGCTTTTCATGAGTATAAAAAATATGGCTTCAATAAAAAGGATGAATTTTCATGAGTATTTAAAACATGGACAGTTTAACAGAGTTTTTAAATACTTGGAGGACCATACTTGAAACATTTAACACAAGAGCTTCAGGAATTTAAATCACGATGTACAAGAATTTATTAAAGCATGGATAGAATAAAAGCATTTATTTCAAGAGGCATTTAATAAAATTGACATTTACATGGACATGCAGAAAATAAACGTATCAACTGTCAGCAATATCAAGAAGTGAATTTTGCATGCCATGTTAGAATTTATAAATAAAACGATAGAACATTGAAATATAAAGCAAATAAATACGAGAGTTTAGAATTTGAAATACAGTAGATATTTGACATAAAAACACTTCAGAATATTTAAACTTCAAATTTCTTCAGAATCTATGGAGATTAAAAACCTCCATTTCAAAGTACAGGATTACTCACTTTGTTCCTTGGGGTCAGCACTACTAGGGGGGCTTTCCTTTTTCCTTTGTAATTCCTAAAAATCAAATTTACCAAGACTTAAATTAATCCCTCATTTACTTCAAATCATTCCTAAATTGATGCTCTCTAATTAATTTTAGACCCGTCGTATCCTAATTCTCTAGAATTGGTCTTACCGGTCTATTGTGGTATTTAATAAATTTTATCTTTCATGTAACTTATTTTTTCGTACCTATTTTGGTATTATGGACCTCACCATTGGGTCTGGAATGTCGAAAAAAGTCAATTTAGACCCTCTCGACTTTTTATTTGGCTTCTGGCACATTAAGGGTAATTTGGTAATTTATACTTTTACGTATCTAAATTTTTCAGAGTCCGGTCTCATAAAATGGACCCTGCCATTGGGTCCAGAATGTCCAAAATAGTCAAATTGCACTATCTACTTATTTAGTTTGGACATCAAATTATTTTGCTACTATTAAATTAATTTAATATCATGTTTATATATATAATATATATTTTTTTCAGTTGAATTATTTCACAAGGGTGTGGCTGGCACAGCGGCCATGCGTGTGGCCTTAGATTTATGTGGGGTGAGTGGTTGTGGGTTTGATTTGGAGGAACAACAGATGCTCCCATTGTTTTTTCAAAAGTTTCCTAGTCCAAACAACGGACAATGGCAAATCTGGGATACGCTATCCCTGTTTTGTATGTAGCTATCAACTCAAACTCCTTATCTCCGTAACCAAACAGCCTCATTTCAGTTTTAAAATTATAACACAACCCTCACACGACATCGTCCCAGTTAAGCCCCTAACGTGCAATGGGTCGGGCCCCGACCCGAACCCAGATTCAACCCGAGACTGACCCACACTGTTCATATTCTTCTTCCCTTCTCCCCTGTGTTGCCCTAATTTCTGCAGATTTTTATTTTTAATTTCGTGGTTTTCTAGTTGATCATTTCCTCTATTTTTCATCCCAAATCATTTTTGGAAGCCTAAGGAGTGTTTTGGCATTCATTTGGAGCATTAAGTCTAGCTCAAGCGTTTGGTCCAAGGTTTGATAGCCAAACCTACAACTCGGCCATACATGGTCATTTTTGACCCAAAACTCCAAGGGTTTCTTCTATTTTGACCTATTAATCATGGGGTTTAAGTCCCCATTCCAAAAACTCAATTTTGGTGTAAGTTTGTGAGGTTGGGTTTCAAAACTCGAACCTGCAACTCCAAATTTTAGAGGCTTCCTTTGGGTTTCTAGGTTGCCGCTTGGTGTTTTTAGAACATTGGTGAGGTCTTGTTGAGGTTTCAATAAGCCAAATCCCATTTGGTTTGGTTGGATTCAGACCAACTGTTACAAGGTTCAATAATGGCGGCCTATGTACAGCTTAGGACTCAAGGGCTGTTTTAGGTTGTTTTACTTCATTTCCTCATAAGGTACATTCAATTTTAGACCGTGCATGCAATAACTAGACCTTAAAATAGCCTGTATATATAAAAATTTTAGAGAGAGAAAATAGTGGGTGTGTGATGTTTTTACCTTAACAATGCAATTTCCCCTTATTTCTCGCTTGGACTTGCTCTTCTAATGCATTTAGGGTCAGTTCTTAGGGTTGCATGCAAGCCCTTCTCTCTCTTTTTCCTCTTCTTCCTTTTTCCTCCTTCACTCACTTTCTTTCTCTAGCTCGCTCTGCAACAACTCAAAATCTTTATGCAATTTTTGTAATCTAGTTTTTTTCACCTTATCAACACCAACATATATTTTTTTAAGAATATCCCATACTTGTTTCGCAGACTGAACATGGGCAATTTTAATAAGAACAAAAATATCTAATACTTGATGAATGCAATTTAAAGTTTTGAAATGTACTCGCCTTGTTTGCTCATCTGCATTTGCTACAAGCTCTTTCTTAATGAACTTTGTCGTCAAACCACTTGAATCAAAAAGGTCATCATTGCATTCTCTCAAATATGAAAAGGAGATTTTTCATCAAATTTGTAAACCGTACAAATAAGTAAAGACATCTTCACGAACTAAGAAACCAAGCTCTGATACCAATTGTTGAATTGATAAATTTTTCATAGATCTGTACGAAACAAAGCAAAAGAATATATTTTATTGAAAATGAACTCAATCAAGCATCAAACTTTTTTTTTTAACATGGCATGGCAGAACTTTGGAGGCCAATACACTTGCACACCTGCTCACAGTGCCCACACACACACACACACACACACATATATATATATATATAGATTATATAAAATCTAATCCTAATACAATTAGGACTTCTAATCCTATTGAAACTAATAATACCACTCCTATTAGGATAAAGACTCCTAGTCCTATTAGGATAAAACATATCAAATCCTACTACTACTAGGACTTAACATTAAGAGTCCTACTAAAACTATACTAACTTGGTTTAATTGGCTCATATGATATTGTATTATTCCAACAAAATTTGATAGTAGGATTCATATGTTCCAACATTCAGATAGGTTATTTTTTTTTATTTTTTATAGTATTTTGTAACTTTTGGTGAGTTTTCCACCTTTTTTCGTCCCGATCCATCCATATGATTTGATTTTGGTGAGTTTTTTTAGAATTTACTATTTCAATCTTGTATTATTCCAATTTGTTTTATAGTTATTGTTCATATGTTCCATTTATGATAGGTTGAGTCCAATGTTTAATTTTTCTTTTTTGTAAATATTTGGTCATTTTCACCCTTTTCCTTTTTTATTTTTCAATATTGCTACAAATAATTTTGTCTTAGTTCATTGATAGTTGTAATTTATTTTTTGTGGTTTTTTTCCTAATTTTTTGTCAGCTTTCTACAATTGTTTGGGAGATATGTCAATATTGGTTATGATATTGTGTTATTGTCCATGAATTTTGATAGAAAATTGACCATCTAAATGGTTGTTGTGAAATATTGTAATTAAGGCTTGTGAAATATTGTTGTGAATTACTTTGAATACTCATGACATGTAAAATGAAAGGACTTCCTTGGTCTTCCCCAATCGAATGATACAATCTCTCTATCAGTCCAACATGGTAAACTGTTACAGAGCATGGAGGATGTCTAGAAAACCGAAGAAAAACTCAGAAAGGTGGTGGATGATCACTATCTTGAAAACCAAGTCAAGATCAGTGACCTCTTGGGCTATTTTGTGACATTGGCTAACATTCTAAAAGGTAGATCGGACTCACTAGAGGGAAACATTATGCTAATGAAGCGTTCACCGCATGGTGGTGCTGTTGGTATATGCAAAGGTGTGCAAAAGGCCAAAGTACCAGAACCAAAGGTGATCTCTAGCACTCAGAGTGCCAAAAAACTAGAGAATTTCTTGTGGGATATGACACATTATTTTCAGGCTGTACACATTCCGGATGTTGATAAAGTGAATATTAGATATTCATACTTGATCGAAGATGTGAAGTTGTGGTAGCTCACTCGGTCCAAAGATGTTTCGCCTTCTCAAATTGTAAATTGGGACATGATGGCGGTAGAAATAAAGTATCAGTTCCTCCTAATCAACACGACATGCCAGGCTCATGATGTTTTACGGCAACTTAAATAGACTAGGACGGCAAGGGAGTATGTCAAGCACTTTTCAATGTGTTGTGGAAGGATGAGTTAGTGCCAAGGAAGATGTTGATGTATGTGGACATGCTGCTGAAGAACCAAGTTGTTAATGAAATAGTGGACATGGGGGCTATAAACAACTTTATTTCAGAAAAGGAAGTATGTAGGTTAGGCCTTGGTCTGTAGCCAAACTCTAGTAAAATCAAGGCAGCTAGCTCCAAAGCAAGTTTGGTTGTTGGTGTGGGAAGGGGTGTCAATTTCAAAGTGGGAAACTAGAGCATGGCCTTCATTTTCGTGGCAATGCCTTTGGATGATTTCCAAGTTATTCTTGGGTTAGGAGATAGTGGTGCCTCACCTTGGTGGGTTACTGATCATAGATGAGGGGAGTCAATGTTTTGTTGTTTCTATGAAGGAAAAGAACAAAAATGTTTCAAGGATGTTTGCAATTCAGGCCCTTGAAGATTCAGATGGTTTTGATGCTCGGGAAAAGTCCTACTTGGATGCTTTGGTCGGTAATAATGCAACAGCACCAAATGCTATAGTAAACATGTTTGGCGGCATGTAGGGCTAGGGCTTGATTTTAGAGAACTGAAACTATGAAGGTTTTTGGTAGGGAAAGGCCAGTCGTGACCAATGGGTGTTATTGGAAAGTTTCAATGCCAGAATTTCCCAAACTTGTGTTTTATGATTCTATCAACAGTGATGATGAAGGCTAGAGGACTTTGTGGGACTTGGTGGGTTCCAAGTGTGTTCTACATAGCCAGAAGTCAGTGTAGGGTCAAGCTGTGGTTGTCAGTTAAGCGCAACATCATGTTTTTATGACACGATGTAGTGGTGGGATGTTTGTAGTGGTAGTGTCGGTTCGATGAGGATGCTAGTTTCTTTTGGTAGGGGTGGTTTATTAGCCCCTCACTAACTTGACATGGGTGGCATGGGCATGGAGAGGTATGCCATGCCTTGGTAGGATGGGTATGGTGTAGCATGCCATGCCTTGGAGGAATTTGGCCAAGAGTTAGCATATGTATAGGGAGGCATGCCATGCCTTAGTGATGAATTTTGTTGAAGTTAAACCAAGTTGGTGGGCATTGGCAACAACAGTTGGTGCATGCTTTGGGTGACCATAGCCAAGGCCATTTGAGTGCGTATGGGCACGCATGGCAGTAGATGGGCACTTAGTCATGAAAAAGTGGGTGCTAGCAGGCATACGAGGGCGCAGATAGGGGTTTGGCAAGCACATGGGTGCGCACTTCTGGGCAATTCAGCTATGCAAAGGATCGTGTCTATTCTTGTCAGGCGAGTGACTTATACTTTGTCATATATATATATATATATATATATATAAGGGTACTCCCTAAATTGGGCACTTATAGGTGGCCATGCCATATGTCCAAGGCCTTGGCACCTATAGGGCAAGGCATAGTGTTATTGCATGTATAAGGGTCATGACATGGTTATCCGACCTAACACCACCATCGGTAGCGGCTATGGTAGATGGTGGCAATACTTGGTGTCACATCCCAAGCCTTACCTTATGTAGATTAGGGATAATGACTTGTCAGTTAAGCACTTTGCTAACACACTAACTTTATTTAGCATATTGATGACGTGTGCAACAAAAAGCCTTTTAACTATTGCATAATCCATACATTCATAAGTATACAAAGTAAAGAAAATAAAACATGATAGAGCATAACTAAATACTTAATTATCAAATAAAATAAGTTTTGAAAATTATAACCCAAAAATTTCTTTAACAAACTATTACAAAAGATAACTATGATAGCCAAAGATCATTGTCCTCTCCCAAAATGGTTGTAATCCAATCCATCCTTCTAGGTTACGCTATTAGAATTTTCACTTGAAATATACAGGATAAACCATGTGAACTTTATGAAAAGCCCGTGAGTAACTCAAGTTCCATGTCATGGGTTTTTTTAAATCTTTTACATAAACTTTTCATGAATAGAAACATGAAAAACTGTACCGAAAGTAACTAGCAATTATAAAATTTGTTCATATAACTAATTTGCAAGATAAAATATGATTCATAAAAGTTGAAGCTGTAAAACATATTATATGCCAAACATTTATAAACTATGTCCCTTGCGAATCTAAAATAGTCACTTGGGTGACTAAATGTAATTTAGACCTCTGGACTTACGTGGCCTACCGAATTCAGACTTTTGGTCGAGTCGTTTACCAGACTCAAACTCCCGATCGAGTCACTTATAGAGACTGTGGTCTATCGAATCTAACTCCTAACAAAGCATGTAGGGAACATAATTTTAATACTAAAACACACTTGCAAAACATTATTTAGCTATCTATGTTATTCAAAACATTTAAAAGATGCTACTTAAAAGTATGCAATTTAAATATTTCACAATATTCTAAAAAAAGTTATGTAGTTGAAACATTTAGCATAATAATCTGAAACATGTTATAAAGTTAAAAAGAACTGCTTGTTATGATATAAAGCTATAAAGAACTGTATTTGAATGGCAAAGTCTCCATTTTAAGGTTTAGGGTTACTCACTTTTGCCTTTAGCTTAACAATCTATTCTTGGTTCTTGGCTACTTTGTAGCTACTTTCACACTCCTGGTCCTGATTTGATTCTATCTTTAAGAAATTTTTGCCTACACTTTCGCGGTTCTCAAAGTGTTCACGGGGGACTCCTAGTTTTTTCCCCCTACCCCCGACGACACTAGGAGTTCTAACAATAGAAGGCCTTCACCCTATTACTTCAACCTTTTTAGTCATCATTTGTTTCTTTCTCTCAGTCCCTTTTCATCATGCTTCATTGTCCATAGCTTATGTGGATCCTATAGTAATGATTAGTATTCATAAAGTGTTAATTTTAGGGTGCATTTCTTAAGTACTTATACTTTGAGAACTTTATTTGGTGAAATGGACTCTACCATTGAGTCTAGAATAGTCATAAAAGCTTACGTATGAAGTTTTGTAATTTTTGGTGTTTGTTCGATTACTTAATTTAGACTACAAAGTTGCACAAATTGTGCTCATTGGTCTTCGTTTAGACATTTAGAAAAGCTGTTTGCTAAAACAGACCCCCCACCGTTTGGTCTAAAGAGCTGAAAAACCTTAGACTAGGCTTTTCCGAATCTTAATTTGGTCATCTTAGCATTAATTATGTTAAATTTAATTTCTAAGGACGTAAATGTCATTTATGCATTTGTTTAGGGCCAAAATGGCAATTTTAACACTTCTGGGGACATTTTTATATTTTACTGAAATTCAGGAACTAAATTATAATTTTCAGAACTTACCATTTTATTTAATCATTTTTTTTAATTTAAAGATGTATTTTTAAAATTAATTTAATATTATTTGAGCTTTTATATAATTAATTAAAACTCTGGAATAGAGATGGGAATTAGTATCAAAACCATGAACCCGTCCAAAGAAAATGAGTAAGGTTTGATTAAAATTTGTATTTGGGTTAAAAATGAGTTCATTTAAACCCATTAAATTGGCGGATTATAAACTGATTGTAAAGGGGCTAGTATATAACCCATTTAAACCCGTCAAAGAGCAACCAATTTAAACCCGTCTCCTGCCGAAACCCTTGCCAGGGTCTCGCCTAAGCTCCGTTGGGTGGCCACACATTGCGCCACTTCATTGTCGTCGTCTGACCTTGAGATGACCTCCGGCGAGGATTCCGGTCTTCTCGCCGAATATCTGGGTCCTCTCTCCTTCCTTCCAGGAAGTTCGACCGTTTACGATCGTTTTCGGGGTCCTTTGCTAGAGACTTCCGGATTTTATGAGGGACTTCAGGCTGCTTGTTGGTGTTCTGTTGATCAGTGCGGAGGGAATGGTTTTGGAATGGGTGTTTCAGAGAGCACTTGTTTCACCATTTCTTCTTGGTTTCAGAAACATGGTTAGTCTGTCCTCCTTTTATTGATTTTCAATAGCAATGTGGATCTCTACCCAAAATTAACTATTGGGTTGCAGCGACACGGTTAATCTTCAATAATTTTTAGAGAGTACACTCCATTGGTTGATTTTCTTCTTTCAATCATAAAATTTTATTGTGCAGCGACATGATTAGTCTATCTTTTTATTGATTTTCATTTCTTCTTTAGGTTGCAGCGATATGATTGAACGCAAAACAGATCTGCATCAAATGGGCAAATTAATTTATCCCCAAGTCAATGGAACGCACAATGGAGAAAAAAGCAAACTGAACTTTAATGAATAGTCATTTAAATGGAAACACCAAATTAGTTATTCCCATTTGACGTGCTCCTATCTAATTATAGCAATTGGTTGTTCAAGCCAATGTTTTCACACCCAGCCTCGGTTCAACCATCGGGTCAACCGGAATCAAATCGTAATGTCATAATTATATAATTAATAAATTTAAAAATATATGTTATTAATATTTTAAATTTAAGAAATTATACAAAAATTACTAAAAGTTATATAAAAAAAACTTACAAAATATGAATTTTCTTAATATGTAAGATTTCAAGAAAAAAATGAAAAAAGTATAATAGATATACCTTATTACAATATTGAAAGTTGAAACTTCATTGCCATTTTTTCATAATCGCAAGGACTATAACAAAAATTATTTTAATATCCGATCCAAGCACAATTCAATAATTTAGTCTTCAACTACATGAAAAAAAAGATACAAACACTAATAATCATGCATAAACAAGAACCGGTGTGAACCGGTGACCCAGTACCGGGTCACCCGGTTCGACGGTCCGACCGGCCGGTTTTAACGGTTTTGTATTTTTAGAACGGTTTTGTATAAGTGGTTTTATGGGTTAAACTGGACCGTTTTATGAACCGGTCAATGGTTCAACCGGTTGAACTGACCGCTCCAGTCCGGGTTTTAAAACATTGGTTCAAGCTCAATGCAGTTGAACTTGAGTTACTCTTAAGCTTGGCTGAGCTCGACTAGCAGCTTGTTTGATAATCCTTGTTTATTTTTATCTTTGTTGTACATCAGCTTTGAGAAATAAGAATTCTTTCATTTTTATTCACAAAAGCTTTAACAGTAAAACAACATGATGAATCTTCCTAGTAATATTACTTAATTGAAAGGAAAAAATGTGTTAATCTTAGGGTAGGGCTAAAAAGTAAAAGTCAAACTTGTGTTAGTGGGTCAAGTCGAGTTGACTTGACTCGTATTCAACCTGTTTAGTATGGGTCTAATATGGATTCAAACCATTTGTAATCCGATCCATTTATAATCCGTCCAAATTGCGCATTTTGTTAGTCCTACTCTTGGGGGTCAATTTATAATTTCAGAAACTTAATATTAATTTTCTATTTTAGAGGGGTCTTTTTGAAACTTCAAGTTTTTCATTTGGGCCACTGTATAATTTATTTAAATTGTCAGGGTCAAGTTTTAAATTAAAAAAAGTTCATTTGAGTCGTCGAACAACCAAATAGCGGTTAAGGGACTAAAACAAGGATAAGATATCCCTATCTCAAATTTAATTTATTAAATCTGTAGCCAAACAGGTCTAATTGGAATTTAAAACCTTTTAAAATCCAACCTCAAAATGATATAGTTTAGTTAACTATATTTGCGTGTGGACCTAACCTGACTTGACCCGACTCGACTCAAACCCGAATCGAACCCGACCTGCCCAGTTACTATTCATTGTCTCCCTTGCGTAGGTGGCATTGTTTACCTAAAACCCTAAATTTTTTTATGTCTTTGTCTCTGTGATTTCTTAATGATTTTCACACTTTTTTTTATTTATCCTAAATGACTTTTTAAGCTTCAATTCATCTTTTGATAATAGTTTAGAGCTTCGAATTTGGATAATCATGGTGGTTTGGGCATCATCATTGTGACTAGTTCGAGGGTTTGTTCATGGCGAATTCTTAACCAAATCTCATGATGTTTGGTTTGTTGTGATCCTTGGATCATAGGGTTTCTTTTCCCGTCCCTTAAACCAAGCTTGATGCTTGATTTCATGGTTTTCCAAAAATGACCACTTGCAACTTCTAGTTGGTTTATGATAAACCTAGGCCTATTCCATTTTTTTCTACTGTTTCGTGAGTTATTTATCATGTAATTCAAGCTCCAATACTTGTATTTGAGTTTTGTTTTGGTCAATTTCTAGGCAGACCTTTAATTGTATTTGAGTTTTGTTTTGGTCAATTTCTAGGCAGACCTTAAAGGTCTGCCAATGGCGGTTCTCCACTGTTTCCTACCACACAAAGGCTTAAAGCTTCTAAAAATTAATCTAACATGCATAATTTTTACACAGAAGTTGAAATGAGAGGTGAGAAATTGATTCTAACGTTGTTTCGATTGAATTCTTGAATTTCTCTCAATTTTCTATCTCCTACTTCTTTTTTGTTCCTACACTCCTTGAGCTCCCTCTCTATATGCAAACTCCTCACTTCCTCTCTCTAATATTGGTAGCTTAGTTGGAGTTGTGTGGCCTGTGTACATATAGACGGGTTTTGGCTTCAAGGTGAAGGAAATCTTATGGTTGGCTTGTTGGGGTGGCTATGGTGGCTAGGGTTGCAGTTCTGCAGGCTGTTGCAGCTACATGGTGGGTTGCTTACATGCTTTCTGCTGCATCTTGTTCTTCAAGCTCCTTCCTCTCTTCCCACTGATTGACACTCATTCGTGTTCCGATCAGCACACAGAGAGTGCGTCGTCTGGATTTTTTTTTAGACTTTTTTATGACATGATTTTGCACAGGTTAGTGAGTGTCTTATTCCAAAGCTAGGTTTTTCACTTAAACAAAGGGTCTAAGGTGAACTATTTATATGATGTTAGGTTGGGTAATACCGGCTTTAGGCTCCCCTCGATAGGATGTGCTATATACCTCTTGTGCTCATTCATGAAACAAATCACAATCAAATGGTACGGTAACAATCCTTAGATGTACCTCCTAGGGCACTATTAAAGGCTTTCCCTGATTAACTGGTAAGGGATTGAGGAGTGGAGAGCTTTTACCGGCATTCCTAGCAGTTAGGAATGAATTGGGGTGTGGATTACCGGTCGTTTGCGGAAGGGGTAAAAGGGTGTGTAGTGCATATACATATGTCATGATGTGAAGTGTGTGCTTGATATTCTAATTAAATTCATTAACACATGAATTATATATATCCATTCATTTATTCAAGCAACAAACAAATAGAATAATACAGGAAATAAGTACACAACAATAATAAAAGCCTTGTAGTTGAACACAATAATGAGTCTAGCTTTCTAAGTCCCCAACAAAGTCACCAATGTGAGCACAAGTGTCAAAAAAAGACAAATAACCCAGCCTTTTTAAGTCCGCTCCCTCGAGGTGGGAGAGGAATGCTCTCTTTTCAGATTGGGGTGTACATGAATACACAAAGAAGTCACCAACTTGTTTTAGGCTAAATAATAGGCAAACCTGATACAACCTATGGAGAATATATGTAAAGAGAATAGCAAAGAAAACTGAAATTACAATACTTTGGTTTTATTTACATTCTAAACCCCTTGACATGGGTTAAAATAAAGTAAAACAAACTAGTTTATAATAAACTAAATAATTCTGAATCCGAAAGTTAAGGTACAAGATGGAAAGGGGTTAGGCACCCATCCCAGCCAGTCCTGATGGACTGGTCTTAAGTGTTCATCCACAAGGCATAAATTTCATGACATAAAATAAAAGAGAAAGAGTAGAAATAGGGAATGATTGAATAAACTACTAAAATAAACAAAATACATAAAGTAAATAAATTAAAAGTGAAGAAGAGTAGAGAGATAGATAACATGAATAAAATAAGAAAAAAAAGACAAAGTAAATAAAAATAAGGGAAAAAAGTAGACCGGGTCTATGAGGCATCCTATGTATCCATTCAGATAATAGAATCAGAGCTAACATAGTTCTCTAATTCAATTGATTCTATCAAGAGTAATAAGATGAATTGAATTGGAAAAGAGAGAATAGTTGGGTTTAAGGAGCATACCTAATTGTTTGTGTTGAATTAGACAATGCTTGAGCTTGAAGTCCTTGATGTTGAATGGTAGATTATGCATTACTTCGTCTTGAACAAAATAGAACTCTGGTTTATGAAGAACAAAGCTTGTGTAGAAGAAAGCTTGTATGGAATAAAGCTTGTGTAGAACCTTGACTTCTATAGAACAAAGTTTAAAAAATTTGGAAGAAGAAATATAGAAGAGAGAGAATTATTGCAACAACATCTGACTACTAATTTTTTTATCCTTTATTATAGTGGTTAAGGGGCCTTATTTATAGGAAAAAATTAAGGAGGTTTGATCCAACGGCTCAAAGTGAATCTTATGGATGAATGACCAAGATTAATGGTTGATGTGCAAGTAAATTAGATTAGTAAGTTAATTGGTGCACAAGTAAAAATAAATTCCTTAAAAAAAGGAGATTTCTTTAGAAATTACGTGGGGACGAGGAAAGAAGAAAAATAGACAAGTTTTGGGTGCACACCTATATTTACCATATCCCCCCTAATTCGGTGGAAAATTTAGGAACATGGTTATTATAAAAAACTCGACTAAGGCATAAAATGTCAAAATTGTCATTAAAGGCTAAAATTATCAAATAAATCCTATATGGGTAAAATGGCGTGAAAATTACATGTATGCGTGTGAATGACCAAAATAACCTGTATGGGATAGAAATATTCTATAATTACCAAAGTGCCAACAAAGGAAAAAATGGTGTTAATAATATAGAAATACCCCTAGAAGGTAGGAAACATCTAGTATTTACCAAACTACCCCAATGGGTAGGGAAACACTAGAAATTACCAAATACCCTTAGTGAGAATTATGACCAAAATACCCTTAAGGGTCTTAATGTGTTAAATAACAAAAATGACCTTAGTGGACATAATGACCAAAATGCCCTTTATGGGTGAAATAACCAAAATGCCCCCGATGTGCATAATGACCAAAATACCCTCTATAGGTTAGATGACCAAAATGTCTTCGGTGGGCATAATGACTGAAATGCCCTCTATAGGAGAAATGACCAAAATGCCCTCAGTGGACATAATGATCGAAATGCCCTCGATGGGCGAAATGTGAGATTACTAAAATACCACTAGGTGGGACATATTGTAGTAAATTTTCAAAAAATGGTGAAACTATCCCTATACAATTAAGGGTCTCAAATTGAGGTGTCCACAAATAGGCCTTCATTGGCGGAACTTGTAAGCAAGAGAATGTCAATATTAGAAAATGATGCCCATTTCAGGACTTGATTATGGAATTGTGGTCAAACTCATTCTATATGAGATTCTTACGTATTGCCATAAGGTGAATTAGACCGTCCGTAGTTTGTAATTGATATAAAGGAGACCAAGAAGGTATGCTATCCTTCGGGAAGATCACCTAAAAGGAAAATCTATCCAAATAGGTTTATGGAAATTGAGTCCTCATATGATTTATCTAAAAAGGAAGGCTATCCTATCAAGCTTTATGAAATTGCATCCTTAGATAACTTATCTAAAATGAAGGCTATCTTAACAGGCTTTGTGAAATTTCATCCTCGGACGACTTATCTGGAAGGAAGTCTATCCTAACAGGTTTTATGAAATTTGCGTCCTCAAACGAGTTATCTAAAAAGGAAGGTTATTCTATCATATTTTGGTGAAATATTACGATAGATGGCTTATCCGAAAGAAAGGTTATCGTAACAGATTTTGGTGAAATATTTACAATAGATGGATTATCCAAAAGGAAGGCTATTTTAATAGATATTGGTGAAATATTTGCAATAGACAACGTATGTGGGGGTTTGAAATCAATGGGGAAATGATTTGAACCCAAAAACATCAAGGAAGCTTTTTAACATTAAGATTGGATCTAATTTTCAAAGCTAGATCTTTGGGAACTAATGCCTAGACCTTCTCACTATAATGTCATAGGTACCAAGTGGATCTTTAAGAATAAATTGGATGAACATGGTACAAATGTGTTGAATAAGGCTAGGTTGATGGTGCAAGGCTATACCCAAGTGAATGATATAGACTTTGATGAGACTTTTGCCCCTATGGCTAGATTAGAGAGTGTTAGACTCTTCTTAGCCGTGGCATGCCATTTGAAATACATGCTATTTCAAATGGATGTTAAGAGTGCCTTCATTCATAGCATTCTTAAGGAAGAAGTATACAGGGAATGATCCAAAGGGTTTGAAGAAGCACAATATCCCAATCATGTTCTTTGTCATAAGAAAGCCTTGTATGGTTGAAACAAGTTCCTAGATTTTGGTATGAGGGGTTGTCGGCTTATCTCCTTGAAGATGGCTTTTCAAAAGAGAGAGCTGACAAGACAATGTTTGTGAGAAAGGATGGGAGGAATTTTTTGATTGTTCAAATATATGTTGATGACATTATTTTTGGGTCCACAAGCACTAAACATACTTATAGGTTTGCCGAGGAAATGAAAAATGGATTTGAGATGAGTATCATTGGGGAGCTCACTTACTTCTTAAGGCTTCAAGTGAGGCAATTAGTTGATGAGATCTTCATCTCTCAAACCAAATATGCCAAGGAGTTGGTTGGGCTTGAGACAACTAAGCATGCTTGAACTCCTATGAGTACGAGCACTAATCTTAGCAAAGACATTATAGGTAAAGATACGGCTTCAAACTTTATCAGAGTATGATAGGTAGCCTTCTCTACCTCACATCTAGTCACCTCGAGATTGCTTTTAGTGTTGGAGTTTGTGCCCTTTTTCAATCATTTCTTGAGTAACACTTAATCGTTGTCAAGATGATTATTAGGTATGTGAGTAGGAATCTAGGATATGGCATTTGATATCCTTTTGATACCAATGTATCTTTGGCAGCATACTTCGATGCCGATTAGGCTGGGAATGTGGATGACCAGAAGAGCACTTCTAGCAGTTTCTTCTACTTGGGGAATGCTTTGGTTTCAAAGCATAACAAGAAAAAAGTAAATGTTGGCATGATGACGGTTCATTGTTACAACTTTGAAAGGAAAATGAATTTTGATGTATGGTAAGTTCTGAAGACTATGAGAGGTGTTATACATTTGATCAATATCTCATATTTAGTCATATTTACTTAATTGTATGAAATCTCTCTAGCTACTCATAATCTCATTGAAATTATCCTTGCATAATTCATTTATGAGATTGACTTGTTGATTGGTAGGATCAAACGGTTTTATGTTTTCCTTTTATAAGTCTATGACTAGAAAGATTGACTTAGAATGAATTCAAAATATCCTAAAACAAAAGAAAAGAAACTCTTAAAAGAAAATGTGAAAAAGTCATTAGAGAGGAAAGAAAGGACTATCTTTGGGCTAGTGTGTATGCTAGCATTAGATATTTCCTTTGAAAAGAGCTGCTTACTCAACAGTGTGGATGCCTCCTTGCAAAAGTGATATTGTTGCAAAATTCAAAATTTGGTTGTGATTAATTGTTGATGTGGGGTTCTTGGTTGGAATTGTATCATAATTCCTTAAGTTGATCACTAGTTGTTTGTGGTTTTTGTAGGATAAAACAATTAACGCCATTGTGATAACCTTGGCATGAGAATGTTGCATGAATAAACTTAATGCATATGTTTAACTCTCATGTGAAAGTGTGTAGAAGGTGAACTTTCATGTTTTAAAGTGTTTTAGGGTTAATTGTGATATTTTTCTTGAATTTAGGACATTTTCACCCCTCTAATGCACTTAAAAACTTGTTTTCAATTTAGAAATTTTGCTTACCCATGTTAATTTTAGACATTTCTTTGTCTATTTTTCTTCTTATTTCTTTTTTTTTTTTTGAATTGTGTTAAGAAGAGCAAATGTAAAATAGAGCATGGTACTCTACCTTGATGAGGGAAATGAACTTTTTGGTTCTCGTTCGAACGAAGCCTTTGTTCGTTCGAACGAATGTGCATTTAAAATAGGTAGGAAAGTTACTCATTTGAATGAAATGCCCTTCGTTTGAACGAAGGCCATTTTTTTCGAACGAACCTCAAATCCATTTGAAAGTTGCAAATTCCATTAGTTTTTTTAACTTCCCAGTGCGATTTCTCTCGTATTCTCATCTTCCCTCGTACTTTCTTGGTCCCATATTGTCACTAGTGTTCATCATTTTCAGTTTCTGCTCCTGTTAGACTGATCTACGCACCGAGTGTTTCATTTTGGCTATTCATTTTCCAATTTCATCATTTCATCGGGTCGGTAAGCTTTCGTGTTCTTTTTCATTTCCTTGCGTCACTTTTCATTGTTCTAGATTTTAGGAGTGATAGTAGACTGCTAGATCAATTCCTTTTTGACGTAGATCTATCATAGGATTCCCATTTGTTATATTTCCTAGGTTGTGTCATCATGATGTATCGTACAATGCCCATATATCGGGAACACTTTCGGTATCGTATACTGTTAGGTCTTAAGTCTCAAGGTACTGTCCTTTTCCCATCCCAGATAGCCTGAACTCGATCTTTATTGGTTCGCACTCGCCCCATTCATATTGAGTGAACCACAGTTCCAAACCAGATTCGTGAGACACTTACGTTTCGTCTTTTTGAGTCGAGAGGGTGGCCACTTATTCTCTCTATTGAGGGCTCGACCAACGAGCTCGTGATTTGAGAGTCTTGCTCGAACCTTGGGACTCGTACAACTGAAGGTTATATTTCTATATATGTTAGAGGTGTTAAGTTTGATCTTAATGTTGAATTGATTGTTGATCGTTAAGATTATAGATTTTAGGCATGATGATTAGCTTGGCTATTTGTATGGCCCAGATGTTTGGCCTCCATTTGCTGTGCTTATTACTTCAACCCAGCGTATCGACGGTTCTGAGGTCTTCTATACGAAAAAAGTCACATTAAAGTAGGGTTACTTGCATGAGGGTTACATGATTCTCAACCTGATAGTAAATAGTAGTTTGTAACCAGTTAGCCATATGAACTTGCTGACTTTTCCCTATGCTACACTATTATATGCTATAGGGGATGCAGTTCCTACAGATGATGCTTCTTGCATCATTGGAGTTATTGATTCTTGCACATCCTATCGTAAGATGGTCATTTTTCTATTTGGCGTCTTATCACTCTGATCTATATTGCCTAGTCGATTCCTTTCTTCACATCCGAGGATGACGGTGATGATGATGATGTAAATACAAATGAGGAGCAGCCAATTCATGCACAGGCATAGATACAGCCACAGCCCCTACAGTAGCAGGATGAGAAGATCTAGTTGAGTATTATCTCGTGGATCAGACTTTACCTTAACACTAGTTCCCTAATGGATCCAAATTTTAAGAGGCTGCTAGAGCTTCCTCATCTACAGCCAGCCAGTCGATTACTCGAGTTGACTTGGATGATCACTTTGCTCGGATCTAGGTAGATCTCTTCATGCCAATAAGGGAAGAGATGGCCCGTTAACGAGCTAAGATCCAACATCTATCAAAGACTGTTGGCCACTATTTCCTTCCTCTATTATCGCCCGGTGTTGATTAGTGATCCAGTTTATTTCCATACACATGAGTGATGAGTGATTTATATAGTGAGGTTTACTTGTTCTTTTGCTCATCAGTTATAGTGTTTTGACATCTATCTCTTTTGTTCTGTACTATTTATATTTTTGTTATGTTTTTTTGATCATGGAAATAGTCATATGCATCTTTTAGAGATATCTATATACTTCTTGACTTGTGTTTATCTCTTTAGTTGTCTTTAATATCTCCTTATGTATGTGTGCTTTGTAATTTTATTCTCTCTCTCTCTCTCTCTCTCTCTCTCTTATATTTGTGTTTCATTGTTGTTGCTTCTTTTGTTAACGTGACAAAAATAGGGAGTAGTTTTGGGCAACTAGTGAGGGGGAGTGCACATATTGAGGGGGAGATATTTCTATATTTGCATATGTAAGAGATAGTTATTCACACTTATCTTGCTTCTTGATGTGTTTGTGTACTTTTTTCATTTGCTGCATATGAGCTTTTGATATCTTGTTTCTATTCTCGTGATTCATTAGATGTAGATGTTTATATACCTTGATATGTTTTCATGTGGTATAGTTCAATGGTGTTGTGCAGGAAATAGGTGTGACTCTTTTCAAGTAAGACCAAGTGTTAGAATAGTCTAGAATAATAGGTCAAAGTTATAATTTCCTTTTCTTAGGCACTTGGGGAATTATGTATTTTAAGTTCATTTGTATTCCCTCAAGCCCCTGTTCTTCTCACAAGAAGAGTCAAGCTTCACTGTTGTGCATCTCATTTGATTTTCTTGCTACATGAGAGGTATATCGGACTCAGTTATGATTCGGATCACACACACACATATCGTGCATTGCATAAATTTTTTATTTTCATATATGTGTTGGTTTTTGGATAGTGAACAATATTCCATGGGACTTTTTTGAAAAATATTATTTTTGATCTAAGGAAAAATTATCCAACAATGCAAGAGGGGCTTACATTTAGTTGGTCGTTCGAATGACCATAGGCTTGTTCAAACAAGCAATAGAAGAAGGTTGTTAAATCATCGGTTGATTTGAGAAAAATACCTCCTGCCCATGACCAATAGAAAGTGCTCATTTGATTGTCATTCGAACGAGCAAAAAGGGCTTCTATCGCACGACCATCAGTATGTGCTCATTTGAGCTTCGTTCGATTGGTTTTTCTAATGAAGGCTATCTCGTGTGAACAACAGGCCTTCATTTGAATGAGCTGTGCATCAAAACATATACTTTTCTATTTTGAACCATTTGTTTGAGATCTGCAAACCTTTAATATTGGATAAAAAATTTACTTATAGATCGAATTGAATGAGAGTGTGTTCTTGAGAGTTCTTCCTATATTCTCTTCATTCCATTCTATGATTTTCATATCATCACTTGATCAAAATCATGCCTAGAGCCTAAACCTTATACCTACCATCTTCAAAGTCCATCCTTCTAGAGTTCAAGCTTTGGCGATCGGAGGAGTCCGAGATCGCGTGGATTTCATGGTTGTACTGAAGTTTTCACTAGAGGAGCTTCTTGTGAACTCAAGACCTGTTAGAATCGGAAGATTGGAATGAGGCTAGAAGGAATTAGGTTTGTGTCTTGTTGTGTTGTAGCCGATTAGATTCTCATAGTTAATTCTTCCTTGGGTAAGAGCGCCCTGGAGTTTTCCACTATAAATTGTTGTTTGTGGTGGTGTCTTTTTCACCAATTCGGTTTACACTTCCCAATTTTATTTACTTGTTTTCCGATTGTGTGGTTAATTAATACATGCATGCTTCCTCTCAGTTTGATTAGTTTATCATGTTAATTGATTAACTGAATTAGTAATTTGAGAAATTAAGTTGATTAATTGAGTAATTGATTGTTCGAATTGTTAATTAGGTGAATTGACTCGATTGATTGGTTAATTGAATTAATTGATTGAATAATGTTGAATGATTAGCATGCTAATTTGTTAATAGATTTGATCAATTGAATTCTTTTGTGTTATTTGAAGTTTTGGTAGTTAGTGTTGTGGAAAAGATTTGATTACATATTCACCCTCGCTAGGTTGCATTCCTATCTAGAATTATGCTAGGGTCCCCTTTCACTCTCTTTATTAGCATTTATTTTCTATCTTTAAGGAAATTCTATCACTTTTCTTCTTATGTTTCCCCTATTTTCTTTAATAAAACTGCCGACCTTGTACATGCATGCACGTGAGCGCACACACACACACACATATATGAAATTGGATTCAATTTAGAGGATCTAAGGTCTATTTTAACTCTTCAAGCAGTGAAATTTGAATTAGACCAAAAGTCCCCTCTATACTTTCACTATTGTCTATCCAAATAACAAAATCATAATTCCAGCTTAATTCCAATTTGAAAGCATATATTGTTCCCATATTTTATCAAATATATCTCTATTAGAAGTTTAGAGAATGAGATAGAACCTTCCAAAAGTAAAACTTCAAGAAATCAAACTTATTGCTAGTGACTTGGTTTAAACTCTAGCGAATGATTCACGAACCAAAACCGCCTAGCAAATCAACTAGTAAATCAAATAAGCTTATATTTTGCATCAAGTAGGTTATGGAAGTTTTTTTTTTTGTTGAAAACGACACTATAAGTTTTTTAGTTAATAATTAATAATTCTAATAATTAAGAAACCTAATATATAATTGCATTCATGTAATCTAATCCCTTTTGAGAGTCATTTTTAGCATTTGTGAATCATGTCATTTAATTCATTCATGACTAGGCTTATGTGTATAAAAAAATGATTCTTGAATTGTCTAGAGTAGGATAGTTTGGGAATGCATAAATCTGTATTATAGGTAGTAGCACATGGTTGATTTGACTTGGAAATTTTTTGGCATGGTTTCCTATTGTTCTTTGGGTACATATTTAGGCGTTGTAATGTGTATCTTGTGCACTTGGAAAACTGTAGGGAGATGCTGTCGACATTTTCATGGAGATGGAATAGAGCATTTGACTTGCTATTGATTGCAATATAGATTGTGCATTATTGAATGAGATTGGACCACTTTACCCTTTAGAGAGAAGTTAGAGGTGTTAGGATTCATGTTTTATATTTATAATGAGTAACGTGTTTGACTTGTTTTAGGTAGACGGAAATAGATAAGAGTTGGATGGAATTGAAGGGGAAGCATTTTCCCAGCTATATGAAAGGAATTAAAGATTTTATTGAGTTTGCTTGTATATCAGTGGATGGGAGCAATAGATAAGATGTCCATGTACGAGGTGTAATAGTAGGGATTATATGCACATAGATGAGGCGAAAGGACATTTACTCGAGTACGAGATGGACAAGAGGTATACATGGATGGAATTTCATGGGGAACAACGTGAAGTACTAGTGGTGAGTGAGGATGAAGAAGAAGATGACAATGATGACTTAGATGAAAATATTGAAATTGGTTGCAATGAATTGCCACAATGTTAGTAGAAATGAAGAGGGCTGCGATTGGCGGATGATCAGATTCATAAGGCCACTTTGGGGAAGAGATATAGGTATATCCGAGGCCTAGGGTTTGGTATGCACATGAGCCCGACATCATCTTTTGTCGAGAGCGATGCTAGAGCCCTGGCGGCCAAACAGACCACTAAGGCATTTGAGCCATGCAACATTGAGTTGGGGTAGAGATTGTCACAGTTTGAGTCCATTGTGTAGACGAAGCTCACCTAATAAAGGGCCAATGAGGTCATGGGGGATCTTCTAAGTCATTGTATTAAGTTTTAAATTCAACATCATGACTTTTATTTTAAAATTCAACAGGAGTCCATTTTAGACACTTAGGTTTCCAACATGGCCCATTTTGAGGTTTTTAGCTACCTAAACGTCTGATATCAGTTTAATGACCCCAAAACTGTATCACACACCTCAAAAATGATAAAATAGACTTGTACGAACTTATGACATAGAGTTTCGATGCCTGACTTACAACTTATGCAAGAAAGAGTTATTTTAAACACTTAGGTGTCAAAAATGGCCCATTTTTGGGAGTTTCAATGGCCAAAACACACAAAATCACTCTAACGACTCTGAAACAATATCACACACCTTATAAATGACAAAATATTTTTTTTAAAAACTTATGGCACTCGATTCGAATCCTTGATTTGCAACTTATGTATGAAATAGTCGTTTTAAACACTTGAGTTTTGAAAACAGCCTATTTTAGAGTTTTGAGTGACCAAAACACCCAATATTGATCTAAAAACCCCGAAATTACATTATGCACCTCAAAAATGACAAAATAGACTTTTACAAACTTACAACACTCAGTTCGGATTGTCAATTTTTAACTTGCGTAATAAATTGTCGTTTTGGGAACTTATGTTACAAAAATGACCCATTTTGGTCTCTTGAACAACGAAAACACCCGATATAAGCCTAATGATCCTGAACCCCAAGCCCCCATTACACGTATCGTAAATGACAAAATAGAGTTGTAAAAACTTATAATACTTAGCTCAGATCCCCGATTTGCAACTTATGTAAGAAAGAGTCATTTTAGACATTACGATTCAAAAAAGTGGCCCATTTTAAGGTGTTGAGCTGCCAAAATTCCCCCAAGACTACATCACATACCTCAAAAATGAAAAAGCACAATTGTAAAAACTTACAACACTCGATTTCGATCCTTGACTTGCAAATTATGCAAGAAAGAGTCATTTTAGATACTTAAGTTTTGAAAATGGCCAATTTGGGATTTTTAACAGCAAAAATGTCCGATATCGGCCTAATGAACCCGAAGCTACATCACACACTTCACAAATAACAAAATAAACTTGTACAAAATTACAGCACTCAGTTGGGATCCCTGATGTTAGTCCTAAAGATTTTCAACCAAAAATATCTCAGTAATTTTGATCATCACAAAACATTATCCAATGGACTAATGCTTTATCCAAGTGACAATGCAAATAGGTCATCTAGGTCAAAGAAGATTGTTGACTAAGAAAATAACAATAGTCCATCAAGATAAAAGATTTCACTCAAAAGTATGTTGCAAAGAAAAGATCAAAACAAGAGGAAAACTCTCATGATGACTCAAGCAAGGTGGACTCACTTAAGCCCAAAGGTCCAAGTAAAGACCTTCATTTTTTCTTATTTTGGGTTTTAAGTAATGTTAGGATTAAATTGATCATTGGTCATAAGCTCTCATAATTTAAAATGATCATCTAAGGACTAATCTTGAATGATTTTTTCAAAACAAAGCATTTAACTTAAAGTTTTGAAAGATCAAAAAGTTTTGGCAAAAGTACACCTAGAAAGAAATAAGTTAGGAGACACTCACTCTCTAAACCTATCGACTAGCTCTTGAAACTAGTCGACTAATTATTAAAGCTTATTTGTTACATTGATAAAACTAGTCAACTAATTCCAAGAATTAGTGGACTGAGTAATGTTTTAAAAAAGTGCCTGAGCACAATGTCTAAATAAGCCAACCTCCAAGAAGATTTAGTTGATTGTCCTTAAAGGAAAAGTTAGTGTACAAACAAAACCAATCGATTGATTCATAGAACCAATCGACTGAATGACCAACTGATGAATTGTCTAAGCACACTATCTAAATCAGTCGACCACTTCTCGAAGGAAAAATAATGTACAAATAGAACTAGTTTACTGATTGTTCTTAATCAAATGAATATCAAACCCTTTAGACAAATCAATTAACCTAATCAGTCGAGCAGTCCTTATTGCAGTTGACTGATTGATGATTTTGTCGACTGATTTTGTTGATCTGGCAATTACAAATTCAAATTTCGAAGAGACAAAAAGGAGGAAACGACTCTTTTTGAAAAATAACGATCATATACTTTAAAGGGATATAAATAGAGGTTCTTTAGAGCTTTATAAGCCATCTTTTACAAGCTTACATTATCATATCTTTGCTATTGACTTTAGATCTACAATTTTCTAAGTCTAGAACTAAAAGTTCTACTTATCTTAAATACTTAGAACCCATACCCAATCAATCTTTAGAGAGTGAGCATCTTATTGCACCAAAACTACTTTAGAAGAGAGCGCTATTTGGTAAACATCTTTATATTATCTCATTGCGGTGAGACTTGTGGGTAGGTGCTACCCGATGAGGCATAATGACATATTTTACTGAGATAAGAGAGTTAAGGTCTTCACTTTGTAAAGGTTTGGTCTCCACCTGCAAGGAGGTCATTATAATGGAAAAACTCAAGTGGGAATACTTGAGTTGAGGACGTAGGTAGTTTTTTGAACCTCATAACTACTGTGTTTGCTTTCTCACTCTCTCTCCACTCTTATCTATTTACTGTGCATTTACAACATTCATTTTTGAAAAGAGAAAATAAATCAATATTTGTGAAATACCCTATTCACCCCCCCTCTAGGGTAAATATCTAGGCAACACCCAATTTGTAACTTATGTGAGAAAGAGTTATTTTAGACACTTAGGTTTCGAAAACACCCGATATAAGTTTAACAACCCCAACACTGTATCACACACCTCATTAATGAAAAAATAGACTTATACAAAATTATGACACTCGGTTTGGTTCCCTAGTTTGTAACTTATGTAAGAAAGAGTCATTTTACATTCCTAGGTTTGAAATGACTCATTTTGGGGTTTTGAGTGGCTAAAACGTCTGAAATTAGTGTAACAATCCTGAAACCACATCACACACCTTACAAATGACAAAATAGAATTGTAAAAACTTATGACACTTGGTTCAAATCCCTGATTTGTAAGATATACAATAAATCATCGTTTTAGGAACTTATCTTAACAAGATGGCCTATTTTGGGGTTATTAGGTTCTAAGGGGCCAAAAATCCAATATCGGCCTTCCACCCCAAAACTGCATCACACACCTCACAAATAAAAAAAATAGATTTGAACAGACTTACGACAGTCGATTCGGATCCCTGATTTGTAATTTATGCAACAAACTGCTGCTTTTGGAAGTTATGCATGCAAAAATATTTTATCACAATAATTATATTCGTATATATATAACAAGTGTTCTAATATATATTATTTGATGTTTATTTTAGATTAATCAGGATTCTTGCATTTGTGCTGCCTTATACGTGCATCTAGACTTGCTATTCTCCTTTGTTTTTTATTTATTTATTTCTTTTCTAGATATCTGTAGTTACATTTTTTGAGACAATTTTTAATTTTCGTATTTAATGGACAATTGTACCTTTATGATTGTAATTAATTATAAATATATATATTTTTTAATATATTCATTTCATAATGTATGCAATTTTCTTTTATATTAGGATTATTGATACAAAATTTTAATAGGAAAAAACAAAACGAAAAAAGAAAAATAAGGGGATAATATGAGGAAAAAAAAAAACTTTTAGCGAGACACGCTTGGGCGTCGCTAATAGTTCAATATTAGCGATGCTCATATCCCTTAGATTTTCTTTGCGACACTTCGAATATTATTAGCATGTCCTTTTGTACGTCACTAAAAATGACTATTTGCGACGCCCATATTTTGTATGTCATTAACAGTATTAGCGGCATGACTTTTAGCAACGCGTAAATGTGCGTCGCTAATGGTGATTAGTGAAACGCAAAGAAATTATTAGTGACGCCCATGTGCGTTACTAAAAGTCCATTTTCCGGTAGTGCTCCTATGAAAAAGAAAGGATAACAGGTGATGATGTGGTGTGCTAAGATTAGAGACTAAAACAATAAACCACATCAACAAGAACGAAAGAATATATCTGCTGTCAATCCACATTAACCACCATTGGAGAGGTAATATATAATTGGCAGGAGTAGTTTTTGCAGACTCTTTCCAAATCCTGTTGTTCTTGTTGAAACGAATTCAAATTAAACCAGTTGCGTCACACTCCAGGACTAGCAAATAGCAATAAGTCAGATTTGGTTGGTTTAGGTCGCTTAATATTGGAATTTAGCTCCAAAACTATCTAACCCGAAAAACAAAAGTAGATTAGACAGATCAATTTGGATATATAGGCTGCTACTATATATTGATGCGTGCAAGTTACGTGAGCACGTAATACTAACACATGACTTGTGGGTATCAATTAAATTGCAAAGATTTGATTTTAGCAAGTAATGTATATCCTGAAGATATTTGAAGGTGGCCGGCAAGATGCCTGTGGTCCCTATCTCCACGTAATCTTCTTCTTATTTTGAATTGAGTTATGCTACTAACTTACGGTTATAATTATTATTAATTTGTTAAGTTTTGTTAACGGATACTATTTGCATTTATTTGTTAGTAAGATCAAAACTACTCTCACACTGATACTGTTTAAGACAAAAGGAAGTGTCAACTTAATCGGATAAGATAGATGATAGTAAAATTACTATTATGTCATTATTAGAAGAAGAAGAATGAAGGGAATATCAAATAAAAGTCTTCATATAATACACTAATTACATGCCACTAATGATAGGTGGAGTATTGTTAATGACCTTTGACAAATTGTGAATTCGGTTGGCACGTCTTAGTTGGATTAGCAATTGGAATCCAACCATATATATATGTGTGTGTGTGTGTGTGTGCGCACTTAATGTATAATATCCAATCAGATTATATATATATATATATATATGTATGCACTTAATGTATAATATCCAATCAATCTGAACCACCCAATCAACATTCTCTTAACGTCCGTACGACACATATGATCCTTAGACCATGCACCCCCGCCGTCCGTTTAGTGACTGAGGCTTTTATATTATATGCAAGCAGTCAATATTCTCTTTAACGTCCGTACGGCATATATATATGATCCATTAGATTACACCACCCCCACTGTCTGCTTCGTGAGGCTCTTTATGCACCCACATTTTGCATATAAGAATCCTTATTTCTATTGTCAAAAGGCAAGTCGTCGATCACACCTTTTCTAATTGTGTTCATCTGACTAGTCTCTCCCATACTCTTACTGTTCTGTGGTTAAAGTTTCAATTCCCCTCTTTCTCTCTCTCTCTCTCTCTCTCTCTCTCTCTCTCTATATATATATATATATATATTCAAGTGAATCTCGTCAACAAATGGGACTCACACTTTTCTAGTGCTTCGATGGTTGACTCACTTTTGCTGATTCGATCGAGTTGGAGATCATCTCGATCGGCTGGGTTGCATCATTCATCAACTGATAATGAAATTTATAATAATTATGATTATTACTATAATAATGTCACCAAGTTTATTAAGGATGTTACAATCCACGGATTTACGCTGCTTTCTTATATTTTATCTTTTTAAAAAAACCTACATGGCATGTAAAAAATATGTGGAATTAAGATCTATTCTTGCTTTCAATATAAATAAATGGTTAAATACATTTCAATATAAATAGATAAATACTTGTATCTAATATATATATATATATATCTATATATATATATATATACACACACATGCATATATACGACACATGCCTATGTTGAGGTAAGAATAAATTTTTTTATAGTAATTATGTTATGCCAATATTTAATTATTGTGTTACAACATCACTCAGAGTGTGATTGATTAGTAAAAATGTTGAATATTCAAGTATCTAGAGTTTGAGCCTTTTTTGTACTAATCTTTGCAGTTAGACTTTAAAGAATAGGCTTGACTGTCACGAGAAGAGAGACTTAATTTGATACGCGTAAATTGGTCCAAGATATCTTCTAACCAATCCATAAAAAAAAAAATAGTCTTATATTTAAATATGTAAATTGAATCAGTCCTACATGAGTATGTAATATAATATATAATATTCAAGATTCGGGAAACACTCATAGAGGATAAAATCTCATAGGAAATGGATTTTATAATTTTCATGATAAAGAATTATTAATTCCATTTTCTTTTGTTTTTACCAAATCAATTTGATAACTGTACACAAGAAGTGACTTGTACAATATAAATAGCGTTAGATTATGATATAACTGAATAAGAGACCAAGAAATGCTAGCGTCAATTGCGAGTACGAAAACTCGTGATTTAATTGATGCGTGTATTATATGCGTGATTACGCATTTGGGTGTAATGCACACACCAATCAAACCGTGAGTGACAATCACTCTTGACTAATGTTAATATTTCTCATAACAGACGATATCCTATCACATACACAAAATCTGAGATAAAATTTAAATATCTAAAATTACTGTAGGGATAATGTTAAATTTGATGATTGGTTTGCCACACTAAGAAGCACATAAAAAAGGGAAAAGTATTAAAAGGTCATTAAAATAAATTTTTTAATACAAAAGATTTGTAATATAATTTTTTTATCTAAAAGATTCAAAAAATAAAATTTTAGTACAAAAAAGTCCAAATATTAACTTCTTATCTTAACACCGTTAAAAAATATTATTAACTAGATTAAAATAACTTTCAAGATACATTTATTGAATTTTTAGGTAGAAAAAAAAATATAACATGTACTTTTTAAATTGAAAATTTTATTTTAAGATATTTTTCATATTTTTCTCTAAAAGAAAATCAAGTCAGACAAAATATAACTAATGTCCAACCCCAGTTAGGCATCGGAATATTTTAAATATAGAGGCCATAATTAATGCATGTAAAAGCTAATTAAAAGTAGGAATAAAATCCTATCAAAGTGGTACACACTACAAAAAAATAAGACTATTAGTAGCGTTTATAAGCGCCGCTAATAATCCATAAATTGTCGCTAATGGTTATTAGCAATGTTTACATGCGCGTCGCAGAAAACACTGCCAATTGTGGTGTCACAAATATTATTTGCAGCAGTCAAAACCAAACGCCGCTAATAAAACACTCATAGCCACTAATAGGTGTCGCTAAAAAAACCAAATGGAATTAGGATGCGCCGCTAATAGTTGTAGCCTATTAGTGGTGCACAAAGTATGCGTTGCTAATAATTGACTATTAGCGGCGCACCTTGTACTCGGCTAATAGTCCACTATTGGTGGCGCACATTGTGTACGCCGCTAATAGTCTACTTTTATTAGCGGCGCACGGTTGCACCGCTAATAGTCCACTATTAGCTGGGCACATTGTGCACTACTAATAATATTTTTTACATTTTTTGCACCTGTAATTATTACATTCAACTAATTTTTATTTCACCTGCTCAAACCTATGTCATTAATAATATAATACAATTGTATCTCAAATGATAGAAAAATGAAATTCTTAACATATATATAACAAAATTTAATTACAAAATAATTCTGAATACAATTAAGTAGTAAATAAAAAATTGATCCAAATATATACATAATGTCTAAAAAAAAGAAAGATGATTTAAGCTATCAGCCCCAGCCCGGTGCACTTCCACACTGACACAAGAGTTTAGTAATCTAAAAATAGAAATTCACAATTAGATGCGAGTAAAAAAAATTTAAGAAAAATTATTAAATTAAATATTTTTTTGTATAAGTTGCAAACTAGGCATCTAAATTATGTTTTGTAAGTTTGAGCACGTGTATTATATTAGTTGTGAGGCGTGTGAGCTAGTTTGGTGGTGATTTGATCGTTTTCGAGCATTTTGGGCGGTCAAAGGGCCAAAATCGATCGTTTTGAAGACTTAAGTCCATTTTTTTGCATAATTGCAAACCGAGCATCCAAATTGAGTTCTATAAGTTTGAGAACTTATATTTTATTATTCTTGAGGTGTAATACCCTGACCCGGGTTAACACGTATACCGAGGTAGACCGGGTCGGGTATTGTACTAGCAAATGTAACCGAGCTGTTAAAACTCTATATATTATGACCTCATATGTACTATACGACTATGGAACCTACATAGTGTCAGTTATACAATCAGTATCGGGCAGTACTCGAGCTACCCAAGACCATGTCTCGTAATGCGTGCATGCATGCATTTCCATGCATGCTTACGTATAGACACATGCATAGTTCATAAAAAATAAGTGTATGTATATACTATTGAAAATGGATATATATGCATATATAAGCATATATATTGGCGTATAAATAAGGTATAATCATATATGTATATATAGATATATATAATGTATAAAGTATGGTATATGCATATGTATTAAAGAAAAGAAAAAGAAAAGAAACAAGAAAGGAAACTACCTAGTAGGTCTCAAAGTGTGTGTGTGTCGGTTAGTGTAAAGTGTGTGTAGGAGTGTGTGTTATCATATGTATATATATATATATATATACACATACAAATATCTTTAAGTAATAAATGCAAAGTTGCATTTGGAAGAGGGAGATCAGAACCCTAGGTCAAGGAAGGCTGCAAGTAGATAGAGAGGGAATAGAGAGAGAAAGAGACGAGAGAGAAAGTGAAGTCGGTTTGTGAGTGTTGAGTATATATATATATATATATATATATATATATATATGCATACGTTGAGTTGATGAGGTTAGAAAGGAAAAAGGGAGAAACTGGGGAGTCAGAAAGGGTTCAGAGACTGAGTTAAAAAGGAGAAAAACAGTGAAAAAGGTGAGAAAATGCCTAAACCCGTATTTTTCTCTCTCTAAAATAATTTACATATGTGTAAGGAAATTCGACTGTTTTATGTGTATATGATGTTTAGATTTTATTTAGATCTGTTCAAGCATAAGATTTGAGCTTAAAAACACTGAACAAGTGCAAACCCATGAAAACCGCCATTGAAGACCTTGCTCACAGCAGGTCTGATTTCATCATCACCAAACTGTATTTAGTGTATAGAGACTTCAAGTAGATTCTACAAGCATTCCAAAAACCCTATTACGCGATCAAAAAATCCAAAGAAAGCCCTCCAAAAAGCAACTTGCAGGTACGGGTTTTAAAACCCAACCTTACCAACTTGCCTTTAAACCCAGTTTTGAGAATGAAAAATGAAACCCCATGATGAATGATTGATAACAGAACAAACCCCATGAAGTTTAATAAAAAAATAAGCATTTACAACCGACTTACAGGTCGGATTATCGTGACTTAAACTAAGCCTCTGAGATAAATTCGATGCTCTAAATTGATGCAAAAACGTACTTTAAAGTCTTAAGAGTTTATTGGAAAAGAAAACAGAAGAAATAGAGTCGAGATATGCCACGAAATTCAAATTGAAAAAAATTAGGCTTTCAGATGAACAGTGTCGACCTCCGTGGGGAAGATGACACTGTTCGGGTCGGTTCGGGTCAAATTGGGTTCGGGTCGGAACCCGACCCGTCCTATAAAACGGGTTTAGTAAAACGACAACGTTTCATTTTAAATTTTTAAAATTGGGCTGACGTCATCATGACGTCAGGATCACGTTTCAAACCAACCGAACCGGATTGGTTCAGTTAGAACTGGACCGGTTCACTTGAATTGTGATTGAACCCACTGGTTCAGTCCAGAAGTTTACAAAATCTGATTTTGGCCCCAACTGTTTTGCTAAATTATACTGTGGCCCCAAGTTTTGGAAATTTTATGCGTTTAGGCCCCTGGAAAAATAAATTAATAATTAATTAATTATTTAATAAATAAAGTAAAATTTTTATTTTGCCCCTAGGTCATAAATAGAGCAAACGAAGTCCAAATGAAGCAAATGAATAGTCAAAACTTATTATTTTGGACATTCTGAGTCCGATGGTAAGGTCCATTTCATGAGACGGAACCCCAAAAGTAAAATACATGTAGTAAATGACCATTTTACCCTTTTCAGTAACGATGTCCAAATTAAATATATGAATAGTGTATTTCAACTATCTCAGACATTCTAAGACCAATGGTGTGGTCCGTTTAGCAAGACAAGGTCCCGAAAAATAAAAATACCTGTAGAAGTGCAAAATGACCATTTTGCCCTTTTTAGTATAGAAGTCTAAATTGAATTCCGCGAAAGCCTAAATCGACTTTGTTCGACATTCCGGATTCAATAGTAAAGTCTATTCTAGTAAAGGAGATGAAAATAATAAAGAGGCATAAAATTTGATGAATAGCATAAATTAAACAAATATATATATATATATATATATATATATATAGATTGAGATTGGTTTCCTGAATCATAGGAATACCCAGATACAAGGAGAAGGCGGTTTGACCTTCTAGACAGATACAGTAAAAAGGTAAGTAATCTCTGATCTCTGCTCATGTTACATTCCAAGCCATGTCAATAGTTTTTCCTATATCACTTATTGTACTCCATACATACCAAAACGTTTATCAAGTCCACATTGATATTGCTTTATCTTGTAGAAAGTATTTATTGACTGTTGTATATCTTGATCATGATTTTGTACGCTCTGTACATAGGCTTCGAGGGGCAAGATCTCAGCAGCCCAATTTACATTGGCCTCCTAAGGCAACAGTTTCATTTCGCTGTTGAGATAGTATTATTGCATTTACTGTTTATTGGATTTAGCATGATCTTGATATATTATATTGTAGCCGGATTTGTGCTCAGTCACAAACTCCATCTGATGCTCACTAGACCTACGGGTCGAGAAAACGGAATAAAAAGTGGTATTTAAAATGGCAGCTAGACTGGGATTTGCGAGGCGAGTACTGAACCGACGGGTTAGTGCTTGGCTAAGAGATCATTATTATACAGTGTGCATAGAGCAGTATTCATACAGCCCAAGCGGATCTGAATACTAGCTCAAAGGGTAGCCGGGCCCTCAGTTAAAATGAACCATATTGTTGTTATCAGTATCTCTTATTGGATATCATAGTTTGATCATATTATATCATCATGAATGATCATAAGATTTCACAGCTTATATTGAGTGCTTTTGATTATAGTCAGACAGATTCCATTGCCTTATCATTTGAGTTTCTATCATTTGATATTGAGATTTATATTCATTGACTGGCTAGTACATCTGCATTTATCCTAGTTCTTTTATGGATAATGCTTTCTATATTCATGTACACATGACAGAGCAAAGGAGAATTACTTATTGAGCTTTCATTAGCTCAAACCAAACTTACCACCCCTTTCAGGAAATGAAGCTGTAAAAGAGCAATAGCAGTTAGCTAGATAGTAGTGGACATTTCTTTTGAAGTTGTAAGTGTAATACTTAGTACAGACAGTCTTGTAGCTCTCCCATGTTATCCACGTCTTGGGGATGAACAGTTGTATTAAGAAATTTTGTATTCCGCATTTTGTAAACATTATATAAATTACATGTAACTTTTATTTATTTTATTCCGCATTTAGTTGTTGCATGTTAGTAGCACTGATTGTGTAGCAAGTTAAGACCCTTGGTTCGACAAGCAGCGTCGGATCGGGTGCGCGACACGAGATCCGTGTAGGGTGGGGTCTCGGGTCGTGACATGAGGTGTGTGAACTAGTTTGACCATTTTCAGGCATTTTGGGCAGTCAAAGAGCCAAAAGGGACCGTTTTGGATGTCACGACCCGAAACCCACCCTATACGGATTTCGTATCGCGGGGCCGGCCCAATGGCCATCCCTACTTTTTTCATTCTTTTACCAATGATAACAGTAAATAATATAAACATGACATTAGAGTGCGGAAGCTTTATTACAATTATTGTTCAAAGACTAAACTTAAACTAACAATATACTAATCATGAACCACTCTTAGGCGGTGAGTACATGGGAGAGACTTCATTCATTACTATTATGCTCCTTAATTGTCTCCTTAAGCTCCTGATCTCTTACCGTGGTTCTGTAACATTCTCACCTAAAAAATTTGTAAAGGGGGTGAGCTAATAAAGCCCAATAAGTAAAAGCCTATTCCCAATACGAGTGGGGATGACATAGATGAATACAAGTCAAGGTAACATGATAGCCAGTCATGATAACGATTCCAGTCAACTTTAAAATGCCACAATGGCCAATGAATGACAAGGTACAACAACAGTCAAGGGTAACCAATGAATGACAACGTACAATAACCGTCAAGAGTAACAGTTGTAGCATGAATATAGAATAGGCTCAATGAACACAATCAACATACATACTGCCACAATGAAACGGTCACAATCAAGTCCAATAAATCAAACTAATCAACATAGAACTATATCAATTAACATGGATGATGCCTTTACTCTGTTCAGGGTTTGGCAGACCCTCGGTCTTTTAGGGCCTGGCATACCCCCCATTAACATAATGCATATAAAAATGCCCATTAACCTTACTGCGTAAAAATGCCATAATTGCCATATGTCCTTTTGACCCTTAGGCCTCATAAATTGACCCGTAGGTCCCAGTCAATCAGATAGCATCAGATGAGTAATGTGACTGAGCACAAAACCCAGCATTTAACATTAATTAGGATTCTATAGTATTCCATATGAATGTACATAACATGGAACATCATAACATAAGCATACAGTAAATAGACATCAATGGAATGAATCAGTCATGAGACATCAACCAATAGGCATCCACCAGGTAGAACAATATCCATGGTGGGAACAATGACAGTGAATACATATATGAGTATAAGGTTGGCAGCAATGAAAAGATCGTGGCTTGGAACCACGTGTTAAAGATAGGAATTTACTTACCTTTTCAATGTGTCCTAGTAATCCGTGATCTTTCCTTTCCCTTTTGAGTCCCTTATATATAAGCAAACATGTTTTCAGCTTCCATGTCATCATCAAATTTATGCCTCGCTACTCTAAATATTCTCTTTTACTAATTTATACTTTACGGTTTCCGTTTTGAACTTAATTTATCCAAGGTCAAAATGGTCATTTATGTATCTATACTTTTTGGGTTCTCTTTTCACAATTTGGACTTCACCGTTGAGTCCAGTAAGTTTGAAATAATAAAAATCCATTATTTACTTAACTCAATTGGAGTCCGTTTGACTCACCTTTGACGTAGGGGCATTTTGGTCATTTGGGCGTTCTAGGGTATTTTATTTTTTGAGATTCCGTCTCGTGAAACGGACCTCACCATTAAATCTAGAAGGTCCAAAACAGTAAATTTTCATTATTCATTCAATTAATTTACGCGTCAGAATTTAATTCAAATTTGTTTAATTTTCTTAATTATTTAATTTATTTAATTGGGTCTAATATACACATATTATTTGAAGTAAAATAAATCACATGTGGCACAGTGATTCAAGCTTTTCACCCTTTCCCCCTTGGTCACAGGTATTCTCTGCCCAAACCTTTTTTCCCACTTTTTTTTTTAGTTTTCCATTTCCTTTCATTTCCTGTATATGTTTAAGCCAACCATTGGATAACTTCTCCTTTTCAACCAAACACCTTCCAAACTCAAATTTAAAAATTTACCCATAAAGTAACAGTGTTGGGCAGCCATCTGAATGGGTGGGTCGGGTCAGACCCGACCCAGTTTGGCCCAAATAAAATCACAAAGTCCAGCCACGCGCAGCACTTTCCAGCACAGTTCGTTCATCTCTTCTGTCAACGACGAGTCACCGGCGACAAATTTTGTTACATTTTTTAGTGGGGTTCACACCTACCAGCCATGGGCAACTCAAATATATCCTCAGGTTTCACATCGAAGAATCAGAACACTCCCAAAACGGGGAAAACCGTAGCCTCACCAAGGCTGTGCAGTTTTTCGGTTGCCCCTTTTCCTTCCATTTTTCTCACATTTTCTCCTACTGTTTCAACACAAAACGATCCCTAAAATGTTCTTACATCTTATACACATAACTCCTAAGCATTCAAATTTGAATTTCATGTAACAAGGTCGCAAAACCGATTCAACGGAGAAAACTGTAACTCAACTTCTCAGGCTATGTTTCCCACCATTTTCTTTGATTCTTTTTCTTATAAACTCCTAAATTCATGCTAATTATGCCTCTATCATGCAATCTAGATTCCATGCTTAAACTTAAACAAAACAATATTGGATCTAACTTACCTGTCCAGTCGCGTGCCCTCCGTTTCTCTCATTTTCCTTATTTTTCCGCTTTTGGTTTGTTCTAACTCCTTCTCTTCTACTTTGGATTAATATTCTATACTCACATACCAACTGAGAAATGTAAAGCAACCCAAAAATCGAATTATAAAGAGATGTATCTTACCCCTTGCACCCCTGTCTCTGTCGCCCGTTTCCTCCTTCCTTTCCCTCTTTTTTTTTTTGTTGTTCCTCTTCAGTTCTCACGCATGCGTAGCATGTTTCATCTTCAAAAACTGCCCCTCGCCCTCTTTATTTCTCTCATTCTCTCTCTCTCTCTCTCTCTCTCTCTCTCCTTTGCGCCCTTTCATTTCTACATATGATTCTCACCCGTTTTCCTCTGTTTTAATTCTTCAGTTACTGATATATCAACACCTTCACATATATTTATATATTTTTATACCTATACATACACATTTGCATATTGTCCACATATTCCAATTTCTATATTTATTTCTTTCCAATTCGTATCTTATTTATTTATTTATTTATTTCTTAATTTATTTATATTTATTTTTCTTTTCTAATTCTTATTTTTATTTCGGTATTCGTTCATGGCTTGCTCGGGCGTCGCCCGGGCATTATCCGTACTTTCAAACTTTTGAGTTTCCAAACCGCCCGTTGTATTCAAGATTTAAAACAGGAAGTCCTTACGGCTCGGGTTTCATGGTGTGCTCAGTTTCAATTTGGGTCAGGGTATTAACACTCCCAAAACGGGGAAAACCGTAGCCTCACCAAGGCTGTGCAGTTTTTCGGTTGCCCCTTTTCCTTCCATTTTTCTCACATTTTCTCCTACTGTTTCAACACAAAACGATCCCTAAAATGTTCTTACATCTTATACACATAACTCCTAAGCATTCAAATTTGAATTTCATGTAACAAGGTCGCAAAACCGATTCAACGGAGAAAACTGTAACTCAACTTCTCAGGCTATGTTTCCCACCATTTTCTTTGATTCTTTTTCTTATAAACTCCTAAATTCATGCTAATTATGCCTCTATCATGCAATCTAGATTCCATGCTTAAACTTAAACAAAACAGTATTGGATCTAACTTACCTGTCCAGTCGCGCGCCCTCCGTTTCTCTCATTTTCCTTATTTTTCCGCTTTTGGTTTGTTCTAACTCCTTCTCTTCTACTTTGGATTAATATTCTATACTCACATACCAACTGAGAAATGTAAAGCAACCCAAAAATCGAATTACAAAGAGATTTATCTTACCCCTTGCACCCCTGTCTCTGTCGCCCGTTTCCTCCTTCCTTTCCCTCTTTTTTTTTTTTTTTTGTTGTTCCTCTTCAGTTCTCACGCATGCGTAGCATGTTTCATCTTTAAAAACTGCCCCTCGCCCTCTTTATTTCTCTCACTCTCTCTCTCTCTCTCTCTCCTTTGCGCCCTTTCATTTCTACATATGATTCTCACCCGTTTTCCTCTGTTTTAATTCTTCAGTTACTGATATATCAACACCTTCACATATATTTATATATTTTTATACCTATACATACACATTTGCATATTGTCCACATATTCCAATTTCTATATTTATTTCTTTCCAATTCATATCTTATTTATTTATTTATTTATTTCTTAATTTATTTATATTTATTTTTCTTTTCTAATTCTTATTTTTATTTCGGTATTCGTTCATGGCTTGCTCGGGCGTCGCCCGGGCATTATCCGTACTTTCAAACTTTTGAGTTTCCAAACCGCCCGTTGTATTCAAGATTTAAAACAGGAAGTCCTTACGGCTCGGGTTTCATGGTGTGCTCAGTTTCAATTTGGGTCAGGGTATTACATTGGAGACTTAAGTCCCATTGTTTTGCATAAGTTGCAAACCAGGCATCCGAATTGTGTTCCGTAAGCTTGAGCAGTTGTATTTTACTTTTTTAATGGTGTGTGAGCTGGTTTGACCATTTTCGAGCATTTTGGAAAATCAAAGGAACAAAATGGGCCGTTTTGGAGACCTAAGTCCCTTTTATTGTACAAGTTGCAAATCGGGCATCCAAATTGTGTTCCATAAATTTGAGCACGTGCATTTTATTATTCGTGAGGTTTGTGATTTGGTTTGGTGGTGGTTTGGCCATTTTCAAAAATTTTGGGCGGTCAAAAGGCCAAAATGGGCCGTTTTGATCACTTAAGTCCATTGTTTTTTCATAAGTGACAAACCGGGCATCCAAATTGAGTTCCATACATTAGAGCACGTGTATGTTATTATTCTTGAGGTGTATGAACTATTTTGGTGGTAGTTTGACCATTTTTTGGCATTTTGGGCAGTGAGAGCTAAAATGGACCATTTTGGAGACTAAAGTCGTTGTTTTTGCATAAGTCTCAAATCGGGCATCCAAATTATGTTATGTAAGTTTGAGTACATGTATTTTATTGTTTTAATAGTATGTGAGCTTTTTTGGTGGTGGTTTGACTATTTTCGGGCATTTTGGGTGGTCAAAGGACCAAAAGGGGTCATTTTGGGGACTGAAGTCCATTTTCTTGCATAAGTTGCAAACCAGGCATCCAAATTGTGTTTCATAAGTTAGAGCTAGCATATTTTATTTTTATTGAGGCGTGTCAACTGGTTTGGTGGTGCTTTGACCATTTTCGGGCATTTTGGAAGGTCAAAGGGCCAGAACAAGCCATTTTGGAGACTTAAGTCCCTCTTGTTGCATAAATTGAAAACTGGGGGTCTGAATTGTGTTCCATATATTTGAGTATGTGTATTGTATTTGTCCTGAGGTGTGTGATCTGGTTTGGTGGTGGTTTGACCATGTTTGGGCGGTCAAAGGGGTAAAAAGGGACCGTTTTGATCACTTAAGTCCATTATTTTTTGCATAAGTTGCAAACCAGGCATCCGAATTGAGTTTTGCAAGTTAAAAATTGTGTATTTTATTATTATCGAGGTGCACAAGCTATTTTGTTGGTGGTTTGACCATTTTGGGCATTTTGAGTGGTCAAAGGGCCAAAATGGGCCGTTTTGGAGACTTAAGTTATTCTTTTTGCATAAGTTGCAAACTAGGCATCCAAATTGTGTTCGATAAGTTTGATATTTATTTTATTATTTTAATGGTGTGTGAGCTATTTTGGTGGTTTTTTGACCATTTTCAGGCATTTGGGGCTGTTAAAGGGCTAAAAGGGGCCATTTTGATCACCTGAGTCCCTTTTTTTGGCATAAGTTGCAAACTGGGCATCCAAATTGTGTTCCGTAAGTTTGAAATCATGTATTTTATTATTTTAACGGTGTTGGATCTATTTTGGTGGTGGTTTGGTCATTTTTAGACATTTTGGGCGGTCAAAAGGCCAAAAGGGGCCGTTTTGGGGAATTATGTCCCTTTTTTTGCATAAGTTGCAAAATGGGCATCCAAATTGTGTTTTGTAAGTTTGAGCACATTTATTTTAGTATTATTTAGGTGTGTGATCTATTTTGGTGGTGTTTTGACCATTTTCAGGCATTTTGGACTCTCAAATGGTCAAAACAGGCCGTTTTGGGGACTTAAGTGCCTTTTGTTTTGCATAAGTTACAAACCGAGCATTTGAATTGTGTTTCATAATTTTGAGAATCTTTATTTTATTAGTAGTGAGGTGTGTGATCTGGTTTGGTGGTGATTTGACCATTTTCGTCCATTTGGGGGTGGTTAAAGGCCAAAATGGGCCATTTTGACACTTAAGTCCCATTTGTTTGCATAAGTTACAAACCGGGCATCCTAATTATATTATGTAAGTTTTGCATAAGTTGCAAACTGGACATCCTAATTATATTATGTAAGTTTGAGAAAATGTATTTTATTAGTCGTGAGGTGTGTGATCTGTTTTGGTGGTGATTTGACCATTTTCGGGTATTCTGGGTAGTCAAAGGGCCAAAATGGTCCATTTTGATCATTTAATTCCATTTTTTTGCATATGTGGTGTTTCATAAGTTTGGGCATGCGTATTTTATTAGTTTTGAGGTGTGTGAATGGAATATGATTTTTTATATTTTTTATTTCTAACAACTGATGTAGGTTTTAAACTTAACAAGATTGAGAAAGGCTATCCTCCGTGTGGCTGGTTGGAATCTTGCGTTGTTATCCACTAAAGATGATGTTGGTGTCGGTCGGACACCTGCCCCTAGGCCTCCATCCACGCCTCCGGCCCAAAACGGCCTCGCGTATCTAGTCATCAGTCATTGCGGCCTCTCAGGGATCGACTTCACATGTCTCTCCAGCATCTCCTTCTACAAAATGATAAATGTTATGTTATCTATATTACAAATATTTATAAAATTTAAATTTAGTAATAGTGGTACACTTAAGATAAGAACTTACGTATAAGCGCTGCGACTCTGGGTCCACCCAACTCTTCTATGGGCTGAAATGCGCCCTGTGCCAAAGATTAATGGGGTTGGGCAACACACTGATATCAGGGTCGCGCTGTAACGATAATAACACTATTAAGCTAAGATTCTAAATTGTTGTATTTCTCCTATTAAAAAATAGGCAGACTTATAATTTCCACATCGTGAATGTGGCATACAAATGAACGTGAACTACTGCAGTGATTCACCTTCTGCTTGCTCCTACTCTCCACATTTCTTGTACTATCCACCTATACTTTTAAAACAACAATGTTAATAATAATAATAATAATAATAATAATAATAATAATAATAATAATAATAATAATAATAATAAATTATCATAAAATATTAATTGTGTAATTTGATTACCTTGAATTCTTTTGTGTCCCACTAGTCACACAGGACAACCCGGTTTTCTTAGGACACCCTAGTCTTTCTAGGACACCCCTTTGTAGGGCTTGCTGCAGGGCTTTCTGCCTGCATCTACCTTCTTCCTAAATTGCAAGTGCAGCTTGTGATGGTAATCCTTGAAGTGTACCTTTAGGTACCCGTCCACTCCCTTTTGTACGTGGGGTAAAGACATGTCAATATCAAGTTTCTCTTGTAAAATTATTTCACATTAAGATTAGAGACAAGATTAATTACATATGTAAATAATAGATGAAATCAAATAATAAAAGACATAGTATTATGTGGTCGTGGAACTCCCGCCGCTGCTCCTTGGTGACATCATCCCAAGTGGAGACATGAAATTGCGCATAAAGGCGACAAATGATGTCAATCGCAAAGGCAAAGTCCTACGCCTACCCACCTACCCATAGGCCTGGTCATACCCTTAGGGATCTCGATGCGAATGCGGGTACCCCCAGACGTATTCCTGTGTTGCTACAATCTGGTATTTTTTAACCTACCACACCTGTGTTTGGGCATGAAGGTCGAAGCTTTTTGAAGAAACATCATAAAAACAATTAGTACCAAGAATATATAAATATTTATTGAAAATTGATAACATACTCGTAGCAGTAGTAGTACCATTAGTAGAAGCAAGAGCAAGAGCTATAGTAGGAGCAGGTGCAACCGAGCCTGTTGAGGATAAGCGAGTACCTATCGTAGCAACAGGGGTCGGTGGGTCTGACCCTAGGGTAGTGGTAGTCGATGGCATGTACTGGGACCTGCCATATATATAAGTACAAAAATAGTTAAAAAATGTCAAAAATTAATTGAATAAATTGATATTCAAAATTACACATGTAATAAACTCAACAATTATTCATAAAAAAATTAACTAAATAAATTGATATCTGACATTACACATATAATACATAGGAAAATTATTCATCAAAGTCTGTATCCTTCGTCTTCCCTTCAATCTTCATTAAGGTTTTGAGCATATTATCACATATATTCTTCTCAATATTTGTAACATCTAAATTGTGTCTCAACTTCAATGTCTCCATATAGGGAAAATAAAAAATATGTTTTTCTTCGTCCAATTATACTCAATTTTAGTATGCTTCCTTTTCTTAGCACCCAGTATCTTCCCAAATCTCATTGGTTGGATGTTGGCCAATTGCAACGTCAAGTTTTCCTCAGACAACTTACAAGGTGCCGACCGGTGTTTAGGTTTTCCATCAAACAGATGCTTTTGATGGTTTGCCATACATGTGATGGCAGTAGAAAACTTCGTTGGCTTATGTAGCATATCTTATTTCCATTGGACAAATGTAGCAAAGATGCATCCTTATTGCATACTGGACATGCCAAATACACCTTCGTGCTCCACCCAGACAAGTTATTGTATGTGGGAAATTCATTTATAGTCCACAACAACGCCGCATGCGGTTGTAAATGTCTCATTCCTAGATACATTGTATGCTTCCACTCCAATCTCCCACAATTCTTTCAACTCTTCCATTAATGGTCGCAAATAAACATTAATTTTGTTTCTAAGAGACTTTGGCATAAGAATAAGCAACGACACGAAGATAAACGGTTCTTTCATACATCTCCATAGGGGCAAGTTATAAGGCACAAGTAACACTAGCAATATGCTGTAGGCATTACTCATGTCATCGAATGGATTGAAACCATCACTAGCCAGCCTAAGCTGTACATTACGCAACTCATTGGAAAACCAATCGTGATTTTTATCAAATTCACCCTAAACTTGAGAATATGACGGATGCCTATATACATTTTCCTCACCAACATGCTTCTCGTTATGCCACTGTATCTCTTTAGCCATCTTTCGAGACATGTATAACCTCTTTGCCTCGGTTTTAACAGAAAATATCTTAGCACCTTATGCAAACTTTTCTTGCTCATTCCTTTATACACCTTGTACCTGGTTTTATGGCATATTGTACACTCAACACACCATTCAACCTCTTTCCAAAATAACATACAATCGGTCTTGCAAGCATGAATACGGATTTATCCAAGGTTCAAATCCCTCAATTGTCTTTTTGCCTCATAAAACGATTTTAGAAGGGACTCTCCTGTAGGTAGTGCTGATTTAAATAATTCAATGGCCATATTGAAAGACTTGTTTGTTCATCAATTGATGGTTTTAATATAAAAGAGCTTGATAAGTAAATCAAGTGTTGAATACTTCTCACAACCCAGATATAACTGCTGTATTTCTTCCCTCAACAAGTGATCCAAAAATGTTTTTGATTCTTTAGTATCACTCTTAGGACCTGGATCTCAGTTTGTAGTCGCACCCCCTGCATGTTCGCCAACATTTCTTGCAGTCCATCATAACCAAATTTGACATTTTCACCCAAGTCATCATCATCGTCCTCGTTATCATCTTCATCTTCACTTACCACTCGCATTTCACATTGTTCCCTATGAAATTCCCAACACTTATACATCTTGTCCATGCCATACTCGAGTAGGTGCACTCTAATCTCATCTATGTGAATATAATCCCTATTATTGCAACTTCTACACGGACATCTTATCCTATTTCTCCCATCCAAAGATACACGAGCAAACTCAATGAAATCCTTAATCCTTTTCACGTACCTAGCCAAATGCTTTCCCTTCAAGTCCATTTAACTCTTATTCATTTTCATCTTCCTAGCACAAGTCAAACACGTTACTCATTATAAATATGAAACATGAATCCTAACTTCCTCCTAAAGGGTAAGGTGGTCCTATCCCATTCAGGAATGCATAATCTATACTGCGATCAGCAGCTAGCTACTCAAATGCTCGATTCCACTTTGAGAAAATTTTGATAGCATCTCTCCACAGTTATCCAAGTACACTAGATAGATGTTACAATGCCTAAATATGTACCTAAAGAACAACAGGGGACCGTTCTAAAATTTTCATCCATTAGAATCAAGCATTCGCTATTGCCTGTAATGTAGATTTATGCATTCCCAAACTATCTTACATAACATGATTGCAAGTGTAAATTGAAGTTTTTTATTCAATTGTGTGTGTATAAAATTTTCATTTCAAGGGTTTTGAAAATTAGATTTTATAGTGCTTACATTTTCAATGTTGAAAAAGCTTTCAAAATCTCTTATTTTTTTTTTTTTTTTAATTTTGTGGCTTGGGCACTAGAGTTCACTCGAACGACCACTGTTTAGTGATCGTGTGAGGTCTAGAGGTTGGTTTGCTAGAGATTTCCTGCTAGTTGGCTCGAGAAAAGATCGCTTGAGCAAACTCCAAAGAGTGCTCACTATAACTCACTTGGTAGCTCGCTTGAGAGAGTTATGATGCAGTGACTTTCCCATTTTTCATTTGTTGTTGGGTCTTTGACCTTAATTATAAAAGGAAAATGAAATATTTTAGACACCAACTTTTTGGTTGTTCTAAATTAGGGTTTTCATTACATACCAAAAAGTGTGCATGTTCTTCATGATCAATCACATGCGTTAGAATGCGAGAGCCCGTCTCTTTATTCATCTTCAAGAAAAGTTTAGTACGATTTGATTGGTTTTTAAACCAGTCCAATCAGAGGAGTTCTAGACTATGTGGGCATTTGTAGTTGTGTTTGGGTACCATTCGTGGATTCTAGGCAATATGTATAAGGAAGAAATCTTGTGGAGACGAGATTGAGAAAGGCATTAGAATAGTGAACATACTTGACTTATTAGGGTTTGTTCTTTATTTACCGTGTCTATATCTTTCAAAATACTTCTACTGGATTCAATGCATTTGGGTAAATGCCCCAGGGTTTTCTGGCACATATATATTTGATCTGTGACAATTTCCTTGTCAACAAAAATCTCGTGGGTATTTCTCTATTACTATATTTATTTTCTAATATTCACGTACTGCAATTGCACACACGATAACTGAAAGTTGCACCTAATTCAAGGGGAATCGTAATCGCATGTATCAATTCATAATCAATATTGATAATCTTCAAAATTAGGACTCGGGCCTATTCACCCCTTCTAGGTATTACATTCCCATCTAGATGGATATTTTAAGGGAATGTGGTTCCATAACACAACTTTTTTTGCTTGACGGTTCAATCTATACATATTGGAAGGCTCGAATGAGGGCATTTTTTATGTCCATTAATGTACGGGTTTGGCTTGTAGTTCAGCATGGTTGGACACCCCCTATCACACTAGGCACAACTAAAACGATATCCACTTTTAAGCTTGCTAACACTTGAGATGAGACAGAGTTTAGGATGAACAATTATAATACAAAGGGTTTGAATGCTATTTATTATACTGTCACTCTTGATCAGTTTCGACATATCATGATGTGCAAAACTTCAAAGGAAACATAAGATATTCTAAAGACCTTCCATGAGGGTACACAAATTGTGAAGTGATCTAAACTTTAAATGTTAACTTCGCAATTTGAGTCTCTTAGAATGGGGAACCTAAGATGTTTGTTGAGTTTTATGCTAAACTCAGTGACATTCTAAACTTTTCATTTAATCTTGGGGACAAATTAGAAGAATAAAAAACTGTGAGAAAAATCATGAGATATATACCTGAGACATTTTAACCAAAAGTTACCATTATTATGTAGAGTAAAGATGTGGACTCTATCAAGCTAGATGAGTTGGTTAGGTCATTTCAATCGTCTAAATTAACCTATAGACAATACCAAAAAAATAAAGGGATTGCCTTAAAATCAGTTAAAGTAGAGGAAGAAGAAGAATTTAGCACTAAGCGAGAACCTCTTCAAGAAGATGAACTTGCCATGTTTGTTAAATGCTTTAACAAATTTTGGAAGGACAAAAAATCCAATTCCAAAATCAATCAAGCTCTTTCAAAAAGATCATATCTAGTTCCCATAATTTGAAAGGCAAGTATGTCAAATCTTTCTCTATTGGTTACAGGGAAAGGTATATTCTAGTCAATCTCCGATTGTGTATATGATTGCCACAATTATGGTCACATCGTAGCAGATTTCCTTAACAAAAGGAGGAACACACAAAATAATAATAGGGAAATGAAGTCCACCCATACTGAAAGTGAGGGTGATAAGGAGGAAGAAAGTGAAGGTGATGACAATGATAAAGAACAACAGTTCTTAGCCTTCATCGCTACCGTAGACTTTCCTGAAAGTTCACAATTTCACGTTGATAGTGAACATATTTTTGATGGTAGTAAAATTTTCAAGAGTGAGAGTGATATTGATGAAGATGAAAATGATTTACATGCAAGTTGATGGAACACTTATTGATAACCTCAAAACTAATAGAGCTAATTTAGTTCAAAAGCTCAAGGTTTTGGAGCATGAACGAAATAACCTAGTTAACAAGCTTAAGAATTGAAATAATTCTCTTGACTCAATTGATCGTGGGAAGAAGAGCTTCTAAGATAAAGTTCAAAATCTTAAACTAGAACGTAGAAAGCTAGGGAAATGAAGGTTATCTAGAGGACATATCAAAAAAGTTAAGTAAGATGATGAATTCTGCCCATGTCAAAAATGACAAGGTTTACTTAGGTTACAAATTCTTTACAGATCCCAATAAGCCTTCTACATCTAATCAATCTTCATTGACTAATTTCAAGCCGGTGATATTTGATCCTCCTACACCAAAAAATAAAAGAAGTGCCTCAACCAAAAATCCAATTCTATAATTATTGCATGGTTGATGGACATTCCTTAAAAATGTGTAGAGTGTCTAAGAAAGAATGTGTTCAAAATGTGTCTTCCAATCAAAAGCAAAAGCTAGTTCAAATGCAACACCAATTGAACACCTTGGTAAAAAAAATAAGGAGTTTAGCAAAAAAATTCATTTAAATGACCAATGCTTCAAAATTCTTGAAGGAACTCCAAAAATGAAACAAAGGTGAACAATAGCAAACGAAAAAAATGTTATCCTCAACAAAAATCTTTCGAAAAGGATCAAACAAATTTTGGTGCGGAAAGAGAGTCTTAAATGCCTTATTAGTCATACTGCTCTAAGAGCTAATAACACTAGTTAATAGAACTTTAATAATGGATGCTCTAGTCATATGATTGGTGACAAGTCTCTGTTTTCTCATTTAGTTGATTACAAAGATAGAAGAATCACTTTTTGAGATGGAAACAAATCTAGTATTTTGGGAAAAGGGATCAATTCATCTAACTGGTTTTCCCAAACTAGAAAATGTGCTATATGTTGAAGGGCTTAAAGCTAATCTAATTAGCACTAGCCAATAGTGTGATGATAGCCATGTAGTGCACTTTAACAGGAAGGAATGCAAGGTGATTGATGATAAAAGAAAGTATCTACTGCAAGGAATTAGGAATTTAGACAATTGCTACTATATTAATCTAAATCCTAGTATCACATGCAACATTGCCAAAGTTGAAAGATGTAACTTGTGGCATGAACAACTAGGCCATTTGAACCTAAAAAACTTAAGAAGGCTTTCAAATAAGGGCTTAGTTTGCGATTTTCCAAAACTGGGACTTTAGCTGGTATATGGGGAACATGCCAAAAGTCCAAACAAACTAGAGTTTCACATAAGAAGTCTACATTTCTAACCACTTCAATGCCTCTATAGTTGTTACATACAGATCTTATGGGTCCAACTCGTACAAAAAGTCTAGAAAGTAAGGGATATATCTTAGTTTTGGTAGACGATTTCTCTCAGTATTCCTTTATTGATTTCTTAGAAGAGAAAATTGATGTGTATGATGCAATCATTCGAATCTATCAAAGTAGAATGAGAAAGGCTATAAGATCACTAGAATGAGAAATGATAATGATATTGAGTTTGGAAAATTAAAACTGACAAAATATTGTAATGTTTTAAGGACCAAGTATGAATTCTTAGCCCCTATCACACCCCCATAAAATAAGGTTGTAGAAATAAAAAATAGAGTTATTTAGAAGATAGCAAGGGCTATGCTCTAGGGTAAGGGAGTGCCAAGAAAGTTTTGGGCAGAAATGGTTAGCATTGCTTCTACACAACGTGAATTCTCAAGCCCTGGCACACCCTAGCAAAATGGGGTTGTTGAAAGAAAAAAACAAAGTCATTCAAGAGATGGCAAGGGATATGTTCCATGGTCAGGGAGTGCCAAGATAGTTTTAGGCAGAAGTAGTTAGCACTACTTTCTATATAATCAACACTGTTTACCTAAGACTTGGTTCCAATCAAACTCCCTACAAGTTGTGGAACAGTAAGGAACACAACCAAAAATATTTCAAGGTACTTAGTAGTTTATGCTATATTTTAATAGACCGAGAAAACGTAGGCAAGTTTAATCAAATGAGTGATAATTATATCTTCCTAGGATGTTCCACAAATAGTAGAGCCTTTAGAGTGTTTAACCTTAGATGGGGGACTATTATAGAATCAATTAATGTGACCATTAATGATGAAATAGTCACAACTAGGAATGATAATGTTGATAAGCAACTAGATGTGGTTGAACCTCATGTAGATAAATCTCTAAATCCTACACCTGGAGATGAAATGTTGAGTAAAGTTATTGGTACCACATCAACTCATGATATAGGTGTACCTACCTGGGGTGTTTAGGAGTCATGATTCTTCAAATATTGTGTCATGACTAGAGCTCAATTGGAAAATAAAGGGAGCTTTTATTGTTTCACTTCAAAAGTGAAACCAAAGAATGTGAATGAAGCTCTTCAACACGATGACTAGATTCTTCTAATACAAGAGGAATTGATTTAGTTTACTAAACTTGATGTGTAAGAGCTTGTACTAGGCCTAGTAATTGCAATGTGGTTGGTACAAAATGGATCTCTAAGAATAAATTGGATAAACATGGTACAATAGTAAGGAATAAGGCAAGGTTAGTAGCTCAAGGTCATACCTAGGTTGAGGGTATAGAATTTAAAGAGATGTTCGCTCCTATGGCTAGGTCAGAGAATATGAAATTGCTTTTAGCTATAAAATTGTTTCAAATGGATTTGAAGAGTGCCATTCTTCATGGCATTCTAAAAGAAGAAGTTTATGTGGAACAACCTAAGGGATTAGAAAATCCACAAAGTACAAAGCATGTTTATCGTCTCAAGAAAGCCCTATATGGACTGAAACAAGCTCCTAGAGCTAGGTATGAATGACTTTTAGCATATTTTCTTGAAAAGTTTTTTTCAAGAGGAAGACCAAATAAAACTATGTTTGTGAGAAAAGAGGGGAACCATTTTGTGATAGCTCAAGTGTATATCAACGTCATAGTTTTTGGTTTCACTAGCACCAAGCATACTTAAGCATATGCTAAAGAAATCCATGTAGGATTTGAAATGAGTATGGTTAGGGAACTAAATTTATTTTTAGGGCTCCAGATAAAGTAATTGAATGATGGGATTTTTTATTTCACAATCAAAATATTTCAAGTAGTTAATAAATAAGTTTAGCCTTGATTCAACTAAGCATGCTAAGACTCATATAAGCACTAACACCAAACTTAGCGAAGACATTACAAGTACTGATGTAGATCTTACCATGTACAGGAGTATGATAGTTAGTTTACTTTATCTCACTTTTAGTCGTCCTGACATTTCTTTTAGTATAGGGCTAGGCGCTTGATTTCACTCCAATATGAAGGAGTCAAATTTATTTGCAGTTAAGAGAATCATTAAATATGTGAGTACAAACATAGGATATGGTATTTGGTATCCATTTAATACTAATGTTACCTTTGCTACATGTTCAAATGTAGATTGGGCTTATAATGTTGATGATAGGAAAAGCATTTCCAGTGGTTATTTCTATCTTAGCAATGCCTTGGTTTATTGGCATAGCAAGAAGAAGAATTACATTTCTTCGTCCACTACTGAAGTCGAGTATATAATGACAAACAATATTTGTGCTCAACTTCTATGGATGAAACAAATGTTAAGGGATTATGGAGTTGAGGTTAGAATAATGATGGTGTTTTGTGACAACTAGAGTGTTAATATATCTAAAAATCTAGTTCAACACTCAAGGATAAAGCATATTGATATTCATCATCATTTCATTTGAGATATAGTTGAGGAGAATATCATTTTAATGCAATATGTCCCCACCGAACATCAACTTGCGTATCTTCACAAAACCGTTTGATGGTCTTGGATTTGAAAATCTTAGGAAGTCTATTGGTATTTGTGAGTGCCAGCACCGAAAAAAAGGAGAGTAATAATCATTTTTGTGGATTTAGAGGGATCCTAACTATCTTTTTTCCTAAAGGTGGGAATGAACGCCTCTTATGGGAGATAGAGAAAGTGAAGAGTCGTTAGCTTATTTTTGGGCAAGAAACAAGCAAACTCGTTACAACTTGAACAATATTTATAAAGGAAAACTGAATGAAATGAAATAAAACCACATCACTTTTAATCCTAAATACTTACTAAAAGATCCCTTGACATGGATCAAAAGAAAGATAAAACACTGAAATAAAGTGGAAACCAAAGAAACAAACTTGAGAGATAAGGTATAGGTGGGAAGGTGTTAGGCACCCACCCCGCTCGATTTGAATGGATTGGACTCAAATATTCATTTGCAAGGATATTTTTTCACGAAAATGAGAAAAGAGAGATGTAAGTCTAGAAAAGATATATAATAAAGAATCTTGTATGAAGAAATAAAACGAACAAAAAAGACAGAAAGAAGATCTGACTCTGACTTAAAGGATTTCTACGTATCTGTTTAGAAAATGGAATTAGAGTCACGTAGTTCTTTGGTTTACCCTTTTTTTTTTATCAAGAGTGATAAACGAGGCGAGATCAACCGGATCTAAAGAAAATTGATAAAGATTTGAAAGCGTACCTTATTTAGTCGTGGTAGTCGAGCAACACTTCGGGTAGGAAAGTCTGATTCAAAGGCTTTAGTTGGGCAGATATCCGGCTTGTTCTTCAGTTTGGAAAGCGTTACCTCAGCAAGGTTTCGGCCTTGGGAGAAGGAGAGTTCTTCTAGAGAGAACTCTAGAACTATGCCAACAGCGTAAGGCTATGAAAATTGTGTGTAAAAGTGATGGAAACTTGATCCAAGGGTCTAAGATGAAACCCAAGAATGGAGGGTTAAGATCATGTTTTGAGTGATAATTTTATAATTAAATAACTAAAAAATCAAATAATTATCCTAAGGAATGATTATCCTAACTAAATGAATTAATAAATAATTATGAAAATACAAGAACCAATAGAATTGATGCCTATATAAAAGAGCCAATGAGATAAAAGAGAAATAAAATTTAATTAGAAAATAAACTCTAAAATGAAAACATCTAGGTTCAATGTATATCCTTTTAAGGAAATATCAAACAACTAGATTTATAGAAACTCTAAAAATGGAAAGTCCTGATTATGCCTAACTAAACTACTATCACTCAAGATTACCAAATTGCTCCCAATTCGGTGAAAAATATCTAGATTGCCACAAGACATGTGAAATGACCAAATTATCCCCAATTTATCACTAGAAGGCTAAACTTACAAAAATACCCCTAGATGGGTAAAAATGATATGAAAATTGGGTAGGATTGTGCCAAAATTATGAAAATGCCCTCTGAAGGCAAAATGGTGCCAAAATTATTAAAATGCCCTTTAATAGGCAAAAGAATAGTAACCAAGGTGGATTTTGATAAGAAAAGTCCTACTAGATGTGGAACTCTAACAGGAAAAGTCCTACTAGATGTGGGACTCTAGTGTGAAGAGTCCAATTAGATGTGGGACTCTATCAGGAAGAGTCCAACTAGGTGTGGGACTTTGACGGGAATAGTCCTAGTAGATGTTGGACTCTGTCAGGAATAGTCCTGCTAGATGTGGAACTCTGTTGGGGGCAGTCTTATTGGATGTGGGACTCTATTGGAGGGAGTCCTACTAGTACTAGGACTTTGTCAAGAAAGTCCTAACTGTAATAGGACTCTATTAGAAGGAGTCCTAATGTTACAAGGACTTTGATAGGAGAGTCCTGTCGGGAATAGGACTTTGTCAAGAGGAATGCTAATGTAAATTGGACTCTGTTAGAAAGAATCCTAATAGAAACGAGAGTTTATCTAGAAGAGTACTATTGTAAGTAAGTTTTTTGGCATAATTACCGAATTCACTTAATCAAGGGAAAAAAATGAGGTGTTTACAGAAAGCCCGTCGTTGATGGGACTTGTAAGAAAGTGAATGTCAACGCAAGAAAAAAGAGATAACTATTTTGACCTTGATTATGACTTTTTTGTTTAATATGGTTAGACTTATTTCGAAATGAGATTCCTACGTATCAACCTCGGGTGAATCAGATCGTTCGTAGTTCGTAACTTATGGAAATGAGTGTTATCTTTACGAATTTCTCTAAAGAGATTTGTCTCGATAGGATTGTTGAGAGGTTACACCCTCGAAAATGACTCTTTAGAGCCTTACTTGGTAAGAAATGTGATCCTAACAAGTCTTTCATTAGGTTGTGTTCTCATGAGATGGTCTTACATCCTCGACTGTTTTACCTAAAAGGGAATTCCATCCTAGTAGGTTGATAAAAGAGATAATGTGATAGACGACTTACCTAAAATGAATGTTATCCTAACAAGATAATGAATTTGCATCCTCGGAAGACTTATCTAAAATGGAACTCCATCCTAATATGTTGACAAAATGAGTCCTCAGACAACTTATTAAGAGGGAGCTTCATTTTAATAGGCTGATAAAATGCGTCCTCAAACGACTTACCTAAAAAGAATGCTTTCCTAATAGGCTGATAAAAAGTGTCTTCAGACGACTTACCTAAAAGGAATACTATCCTAATAGGTTGATAAAATGCATCCTCAAACGACTTACCTAAAAGGAATGCTATCTTAACAGAATTCTTAATGAGATTATGTAATACCCTGACCCGGGTTAGCACGAAAATTGAGGTAGATCGGGTCGAGTAGTGTACTATCAGTTGTAACCCGAGCTGTTTAAGCTCTATATCATGATATCATATAGACTGAACGATTTTGGAATGGGAATAATGTCAAGTATACAGATAGTGCCGGGCGACACTCAAGTAACCCAAAATTGAGTATCGTAATGCGTGCATGTACTCTAATGCATGCATGCATACGTACACACTTATTCATAGGCCACGAAATATTAGTGTATGCATACATATTTAAAAACTAGTATATACGTGTATATATGAGTATATATATATATAGGTATATTATATATATATACATGTACTAAAATACAAAGAAAGAAAAAAAGGGAAGTTGTATGCAACCATGCATGCAAGTGTGTGTGTGTCGGCAAGTGTGTGTGAGAGAGAGAATGTGTATAAGTGTGTGTTATATATTATATGTGTGTATATATATATAAATATCTTGACCTAGAGAAAAGAAAAAGAAAACAAAAAAAGAAGAAGAAAAGAGCAACGAAAAAGGTCAAAGAAAGAGGCTGGAAAGAGAGAGGAAATGGGGGAGAACCGAGAGAGAAAGTGAACAAGGTGGTTTGTATTGTGTCTATATATACATGTTTGTGTAGGGAGAAAATCAAAAAAGAAAGGCTAAGTTAGAAACTGTGAAACATTGGAAGAAAATTTAGAAGTGTGAACCAAGAAGGAGGAAGAAGAAAAGGGAGGAACTGCACCAAGAAAATTCAGAAAAATAGGTAAGCAACTGAGTTTTGGTTTTTCCATTTTAAAGCATGAAAGGTTTGATTTGATGATAAGGTCTTATAGAGCATGAAAAATAGTAGAATTTGTAATTTGAATCAAGTTAAATGAACAAAAATTAAAGTAGAAATCAACAATTGCAGGTCAAGGGAATAAAAATTGAATCATGTAATTTTATGCTTCGAACTTGGATTCAACCATGAGGAACTGATCCTCAATGGTGTAGAAACTGATTTGAACTTAAGTTAGATTAAAACAGTGAAAGAAAAGCCTCACAATTGAAAAATTATAGTTAGCCGGAGCCACTGTTTTTGCTCAATTCATGAAGATATGATAACCTAAATTGGAAACTAACCCTAGATATAAAATCTCCATAAAAAACTGTAGAGAACTGCATTTGAAACTAGGTGAAAATAGAACGGAAAATACTCGCCATCACTGGAGATGACGACAGAATCCTACTGGTCCTTCACCGAAAAATCGAGGGTGATAATGAATAGTGACCAAGTGACCAAGTGATACGGCACCGTTTGGAGTTTAAATAGGGTGAAACAGTGCCGTCTTGGATTAGAGCTGTTTTAAATTAAACTTAAATTGGATTGTTTGGTTACAGTGTTTAGAAATCAAATTGGGTTGTACAAACTTGGGATGGGATAGCCTATCCCTGATTTGGCTCTTATCCGTTGTTTGGTTTCAATAGTTTAAGAAAACAAAATGCGCAGGGGTGCTGCCTTCGCGAGTCGAACACAGAACCAACCAAGCCAAGGGACTTAACACACGTACATGGGCCACTAAGCCACTGAGGCCCCTATGGCCATATACTGCAACGCATATAATTTATTTTATAATTAATTAATTAATTTAATTACTAAATAAATTCAATTAATTAGGAATTTAAAGATAATTAAGACGTAGACCAAAAATAGTAAATGAATAGTGTTTTCTTCATGTGTCAGACATTCTGATACCAATAGAAGGGTTTGTTTTACGAGACGAGGTCCCAAAAAATAAAGGCACGTAAAAGTGCAAAATGACCATTTTGCCCTTTCTAATACAGATGTCCGAATTGAGTTTTGCGAAAGCCTAAACTGATTTTCTTCGATGTTTTGGATTCAATAGTAGAGTCTATTTTATTAAAAGAGAAACTTATAGCATAGAGGCATAAAATTTGATGAATAGCATAATTCATGTAGCGATAGATTGAGACGTATTTTAGGAATCTTAGGAACACCAAAAGGTAGTTTAGACCTTCTATTTTGGAGAGAGTAAAAGGTAAGTAAAATCAGATTTCTACATATGTTACTTTCCAAGCCATGTCAATAGTTCTTTTGTATATATTGCCTATTGTATTCCATACATTCCAGTGTTTATTGAGCCATATTGATATTTCCCTATCATATGGAAGCATTTATTGATTTCTATATATATCTTGATCATGATTGTACACTTGTGTATAGATTCCTTTTTGTACACTTGTATATAGGGTCGTAAGGGCCAGATAGTTATATTCGAAGCAGTCTAGTAACCATGGCCTCGAAAACTATTATTACGTCAGATTGCCTAGAACCAGTTATGATTCCACTATACTCTTCGTGGAAGATAACATGATCCCGATATATTATTAGTGCTGGATTTGTGCTCAGTCACAACTCCATCTGATGCTATTTATGAATTTCGGGTCAAGGTTCCAAGTGAAACACTTTCTACGTTGCTATGTGAGGCATGGGACGTGGAGTCACATTGTATCTACAGAGTAGTATTTCAAAGAGCCCGAGTGGAACTGAATACGAGCTCAAGGGAATTTTCGAGCCCTACAAGTGTATCTCTTTTTGTTAATATCACTATCCTTTATTCTTGATTTCATAGCTTGATCATGTTATATTATTATGCATGATCATGAGACTTTACAGCTTTAATTTGAGTGTTTACATTTCATACTTGATATAGCTCATGATTGTAGTAGTATGACATTGTTAGTAGAGCAGATTCATTTCCTTATCATTTGACTTCTATTATCTGATGTTGAGTTATAGATTCATTGACTGGCTAGCACTTCTTTATACGCTTGTACACATGGTAGAGCAAAGGACTACTTACTGAGTTTTTATAACTCATACAGATACTACATTCATTTTCAGGCACAGACATCGAGAACCGACCATAGAGCCTGAGTGCTAGAGGTGGACATTTCTTTTGAAGTTGTAGTGTAATACTTAGTACAAGTCTTGTAGCTCTCCCATGTCATCCACGTCTTGGGGATGAATAGTCGTTAAAGAATTTTATAGTCTGTATTTTGAGAACCTATATATATCACATGCAGCTTTTATCTATTTATTTGTTTAAGACTTCTGTTATTTAGTTGTTACATGTTAGTAGCACTGATTGTGTAACAAGTTGAGACAGTCTGACTCGACAACAGCGTCGGGTCAGGCTCGTGATTTGAGATCTGTACAAGGTGGGTCTCGGGTTGTGACAACTTGGTATCAGAGCATTTTAGGTTGCACAGTGGTTCATGGGAGATAGACTAAGGTACTAGTGTCACAAATGTCCAAATAGAGTTGGTAGATAGAAACTGACATGCGATATTAGACTCTTAAATATATAAAACTGACCCCTAACCATTTGCAGAAAATGGTGAACACTAGTACCAGCACACCTTTATAAGATGCTACAGCTAACGTAGCACGGTTAGAGCGATTAGTAGAGAGGCTTATTCAGAACGTGCCTCAAAACCAGGCAGATCCTAGTACTCCAACTCGACCAGAGTGACAGACACCACCAGTAGTACACATAATATGTCAGGAGAACGATAGAGGCCAGGCTTGTCTTTATAAGCAGTTTTAGGCACTGCGGCCACCTACGTTCGATGGTACTATAGGCCCCACTTCAGTTGAAGAGTGGCAGCTTGAGATAGAGAAGATCGTTGAGATTATGACCTGTACCAAGGCACAGAAGGTGGCCTTTGCTACTTTCACTTTCAAGGGAACAACCCATGAGTAGTGGCTACTAGAGAATGCCAGAGAGCCTCAGATGACTTGGGAGTGATTCACCATGATCTTCAATGAGAAGTACTTTCCCAGGAAGTTAGAGATCAGAGAGTCACAAATTTTCTTGTTCTACAGCAAGGGAACTCGATAGTAGAGGAGTATGAGGCCAGATTCACACAATTGGCTCGATTTGCTTCTGCTATCTTCTAGGATAAGCATGCTAGAGCCCGCAAGTTCGAGGGTAGACTACGATGGAACATCAGGGATAGGGTTAAACCCTTGCAGTTAACCACTTACAATAAAGTGGTGAGTACTACGAAGATCATTGAGCTGAATGGCGAAGAGTTTGCCAAGAGAAGGGCAAACCTAGCCCCGAGGCCAAAAGGGAATCAATCAGCCCCGAGGCCAGCAAGGAGTCAGAGTAGAGGGCCGACAGGGAGTCAGAGCAGAAGGATAAGACCTTCTTTCACTTGGCCAGGAGCAGGACCTAGGAATTCTAGACCTAGACCATCAGGGATCAATTCCACTGATAGGGGCGTAGTTTAGTGTCCCACTTGCCAAAGACGTCATCGAGGGCCGTGTCAGGCAAACTCCCGTGCCTGCTACTTTTGGGCCAAGAAGGGCATTTCAAGACTAACTGCCCCCAGATGATCTAGTTAGTTGGAAGTACAGTTGGTACTCCATCTACTTCAGTAACTACTACTGCAGCTGGAGCACAGACTCGAGGTAGTGGACAGAGAGCTGTGCCGTAATGCTCAAGGAGGGTTTTCTCACTGACACCCGGAGATACACATGCTACAACATCAGTAGTCGTAGGTACTCTTTGGATTTGTTCATAGTATGCTAGAGTACTATTTGACACTGGCTCCACACATTCATTTATAGCACCAGTATTTGCTGCTAAGCTGAACATAGAAACAGTACCCTTAGGTTACATGTTAACCATTTCTATGCCTTTAGGAGAGCCATTAAGTAGCTACACTGTATATCAAACATGTAAGATACAGATTGAAGATTTATATTTATTAGCCGATCTGATACCATTAGACATTTATAGTTTTGATGTTATACTTGGTATGGACTGATTGGCCGCAAATCATGTATCTATAAATTGCGTGGCCAAGATAGTCAGTGTATTGAGACCAGGATGTTCGAGCATCCAATTTGACGGGACGGGTGTAGATACCCCACCCTATTTTGTACCTTCTATCCAGGCTAGACGTTTGTTATGTAAGGGCTACCATGGGTTCTTGTGTAGCGTTATGGACACTCGCTCACAACAACCACCCTTAGAGGAGATTCTCATTGTTAGAAAGTTTCCCGAGGTCTTTCTAGATGACTTTCCAAGAATGCCTATGGATAGAGAGATAGAGTTTACTATTAATGTACAGCCAGGTACCTCCCCGATATCTAGGAATCGTTATCGTATGGCACCGACAGAGCTGAAGGATCTAAAGCTGCAGTTACATGATCTGTTAGACAAGGGCTTCACCAGACCTAGTTCTTCACCGTGGGGTGCCCCGGTGTTGTTTGTGAAGAAGAAAGATGGGACCATGCGGTTATGTGTTGACTACCGTGAGTTGAACAAAGTCACCATCAAGAACCGATACCCTCTGCCAAGGGAAAATGATCTCTTCGACCAGTTGAAGGGAGCACAGGCCTTCTCTAAGATCGATTTGAGGTCCGAGTACCACCAGTTAAAGGTACGACCTACAGATATTATGAAGACGACTTTTAGAACCTGCTACGGACATTATGAGTTCCTAGTGATACCGTTTGGGGTCACTAAAGCCCCTACTGCATTCATAGATCTGATGAACAGGGTTTTCAAGCCACATCTAGATAACTTCATGATCGTGTTCATAGACAACATCTTGGTTTATTCCAAGAACCAGGAGGAGCATGAAGTGTATCTGAGGAAGGTTTTATTGAAGTTAGGGGAGAAGAAACTGTATGCTAAGCTGAAGAAGTGAGAGTTCTGGCTTCTTAGCATAGCATTTCTAGGCCATGTGATTAGCAAAGAGGGGATCTCTGTCGATTATCAAAAGATCGAGGCAATCATGGATTGGCCTCGGCCAACCAGTGTCACGAAAGTGCGAAGTTTTATAGGATTGGCTGGCTATTACAAAAGCGTCTTCAAGGATTTCTCGAAATTAGCTATGCCAATTACACAGTTGACCAAGAAAGAAGTTCCATTTGTCTGGACAGAAGAGCGAGAGAAGAGTTTCCAAGAGATCAAGGACCGACTAGTTACAGCTCTGATTTTGATCGTGCCAGATGGAACCGAGGGGTTTGTGATCTATAGTGATGACTCGCTGAAGGGTTTGGGATGTGTTTTGATGCAAAGTACGAAGGTAATAGCATATGCTTCACGTTAGTTAAGGCCACATAAGAGGAACTACCCGACACACGATTGTGAGCTAGCAGCCATTATCTTCGCCTTAAAGATATGGAGGCATAACTTATATAGAACCACGTGCGAGATCTTTACTGACCATAAGAGTCTCAAGTATCTGTTCACACAGAAGGAGCTCAACATGAGACAACACTGTTGGTTAGAATTGATAAAGGACTACGAGCTCAGCATACAATACCACTCAGAGAAGATGAACGTGGTAGCTGACGCTTTTAGTAGGAAGTCATTAGGAAGCTTAGCTTGCCCGTTGACCACTCAGACAGAGATACTGAGAGACTTGGAGGATATAGAGATAGAGATAGTTCTGCCCAGCTCTGAAGCATTGTGTGCCAACATCATAGTCAGTCTATCGATTGTGGACAGGATCAGAGAGCAGCAGACTCAAGATGAGAAGTTGGCTAAGCTTCGTTAGGAGGCTGAGTTAGACATAGACTCTGAGTTTTTAGTGCGAGATGGGATGTTATACTATCGGGGCAGAATCTGTGTACTCGATGTGCCAGAGCTGAGAAGGGAGATCCTTCAAGAGGCACACAGTTTGAGATTTTCCTACATCTAGGGAGCACCAAGATGTATCACAACGTCAGAAGCACTTATTGGTGGTCTGGGATGAAGCGTGACATATCTGAGTACATAGCACGATGTGCCAAGTGCCAGCAGATCAAGGTAGAGCATCAGAAGCCTGGAGGACTTCTGTAGTCTCTACCTATACCCGAGTGGAAGTGGGAACACATTACGGTAGACTTCGTGTCAGGGTTGTTAAAGACATCGAGAGAGAGTGATTCTTTCTGGGTCATTGTTGACAGACTGACCAAGACAGCTCATTTCCTGGCAACGAAGATGACACAAACCTTGGAGTGATTAGCAGAGTTGTATATTAGAGAGATAGTCAGACTTCATAGAGTCCCGGTATCGATCATATCTGATCGGGATCCATGATTTGTATCACGATTTTGGAGAAGTCTACAGCGAGCTATGGGCAAGGAACTAAGTCTTAGCACAACGTATCATCCCGAGACTGACGGACAGTCAGAGAGGACGATACAGACTTTAGAGGACTTGTTGCGGTTTTGTGTCATCGACTTCAAGGGAAGTTGGGAAGATCAGTTGCCACTAGTAGAGTTCACTTACAATAATAGCTTCCAAGCTAGTATTGGTATGGTGCCATATGAGGCATTATATGGCAGGAAGTGCCGATCACCCCTGTGTTGGACAGAGGTAGGTGAGAGGAATTTTTATGGGCCAGAGATAGTAGAACAGACTACAGGAAAAATACAGCTAATCAGACAGCGTCTACTAGCGACTCAGAGCCGACAGAAGGGCTATGCCAATGCTCACAGATGAGAGTTGGAGTTCGCAGTAGGAGATTACGTGTTCTTAAAGGTATCACCCATGAAGGGTGTAGTGAGGTTTGGTAGAAGGGGAAAGCTAGGGTTGAGATACATTGGACCTTTTAGGATTATGGGAAGGGTCGGGCCAGTAGCCTACCAGCTTGCCTTGCCTTTAGAATTAGCACATGTGCACAGTGTATTCCATGTTTCAATGTTGAGGAAGTGTGTACAGAGTGCAAATCAGGTGATTGAGCACGAGCCATTAGACGTCCAAGAAAACTTGAGTTATATAGAGTATCCAGTGTAGATTCTGGACCGTCGAGATCAGGTTCTACAAAACAAGACTATTCCTTTAGTCAAAGTTCTGTCGAAGAACCACTAGATAGAGGAAGCTACTTGGGAGCGAGAGGACGACATGAGCGCCAAGTATCCTCAGTTATTTTCATCTTAGTAGATATATCTTTCACCCTATTATGTACTAAGTTTGGGGAAAAACTTATTTTAAGAGGGAAAGAATGTAATACCCTGACCCGGGTTAGCACGAAAACTAAGATAAACTGGGTCGAGTAGTGTACTATCAGTTGTAACCTGAGCTATTTAAGCTCTATATCATGATATCATATAGACTGAACGATTTTGGAATGTGAATAGTGTCAAGTATACAGACAGTGCCAGGCAACACCCGAGTAACCCAGAATTGAGCATCGTAATGCATGCATGTACTCTGATGCATGCATGCGTACGTACACACATATTCATAGGCCACGAAATATTAGTGTATGTATACATATTTAAAAACTAGTATATACGTGTATATATGAGTATATATATATAGGTATAAAATATGTATAAATGATGTGTTTATATATGTGTATATATATATAGTGTGGTATATTATATATATATATATACACATGTATTAAAATACAAAGAAAGGAAAGAAGGGAAGTTGTATGCAAGCATGCATGCATGCAAGTGTGTGTGTCGGTAAATGTGTGTGTGAGAGAGAGAGTGTATAAATGTGTGTTATATATTATATGTATATATATATATATTTATATATATATATATTTATATAAATATCTTGACCTAGAGAAAAGAAAAAGAAAACAGAAAAAGAAAAAGAAAAGAGCAAGGAAAAAGGTCAAAGAAAGGGGTTAGAAAGAGAGAGGAAAGGGGGGAGAACCGAGAGAGAAAAACACCAAGGCGGTTTGTATTGTGTTTATATATACATGTGTGTGTTGGGAGAAAATAAAAAAAGAAAGGCTAAGTTAGAAGCTATGAAACATGTGTCTATATACATTGTGTCTATATAAATTCAAAAGTATGAACCAAGAAGGAGGAAGAAGAAAATTGAGGAACTGTACCAAGAAAATTCAGAAAAATAGGTAAGCAACTGAGTTTTGGTTTTTTAATTTTAAAGCATGAAAGGTTTGATTTGATGATAAGGTCTTACAGAGCATGAAAAATAGTAGAACTTGCAATTTGAATCAAGTTAAATGATAAAAAATTGAAGTAGAAATCAACAGTTGCAGGTCAAGGGAATAAAAATTGAATCATGTAATTTTATGCTTCGAACTTGGATTCAACCATGAGGAACTGATCCTCAATGGTGTAGAAACTGATTTGAACTTAAGTTAGATTCAAACAGTGAAAGCAAAGCCTCGAAATTGAAAAATTATAGTTAGCCGGAGCCATTGTTTTTGCTGAATTCGTGAAGCTATGATAACCTAATTTGGAAACTAACCCTAGATATGAAATCTCAATGAAAAAATGTTGAGAACTACATTTGAAATGGGGTGAAAATCAACCAAAAAATACTCGCCGTCACCAGAGATGGTGACGGAACCCTACCGGTCCTTTATCAAAAAATCGAGGGTGACAATGAATAGTGACCAAGTGATACGGCACCGTTTAGAGTTTAAATAGGGTGATACTTCGCTCTTTTGGATTAGAACTGTTTTAAATTAAACTTAAATTAGATTGTTTGGTTAAAGTGTTTAGAAATCAAATTGGGTTGTACAAACGTGGGATGGGATAGCCTATCCTTGATTTGGCTCTTATCCATTGTTTGGTTTCAATAGTTTAAGAAAAAAAATGCGCAGGGGTGGTGCCCCGGCGAATTGAACACAGAACCAACCAAGCCAAGGGACTTAACACGCGTACATGGCCACTGAGGCCCATGTGTCCTTATACTGTAGCGTATATAATTTATTTTATAATTAATTAGTTAATTTAATTACTAAATGAATTTAATTGATTAGAGAATTTAAAGATAATTAAGACGTAGACCAAAAATAGTAAATGAATAGTGTTTTCTTCATGTGTTAGACATTTTGAGACCAATAGAGGGGTCTGTTTTGCGAGACGGGGTCCCAAAAAATAAAGACACGTAAAAGTGTAAAATGACTGTTTTGCCCTTTCTAGTACAAATGTCTGAATTAAGTTCCGCGAAAGCCTAAACTGACTTTCTTCGACGTTCTGGATTCAATAGTGTAGTCTATTTTAGTAAAAGAGAAACTTATAATATAGAGGCATAAAATTTGATGAATAACGTAATTCATGTAGCAATAGACTGAGACGTATTTTATGAATCTTAGGAACACCGAAGAGCAAAGAGAAGGCAGTCTAGACCTTCTATTTTAGAGACAGTAAAAGGTAAGTAAATTCAGATCTCTGCATATGTTACTTTCCAAGCCATGTTAATAGTTTTTTTTCATGTATTTCCTATTGTATTCCATACACACTAGTGTTTATTGAGCCACATTGATATTTCCCTATCATGTGGAAGCATTTATTAATTTCTTTATATATCTCGATCATGATTGTACACTTATGCATAGATTCCTTTTACTACATTTGTACCTAGGGCCGTAAGGGCTAGACAGTTATATTCGAAGCAGTCTAGTCACCATAGCCTCAAAAACTATCGTTACGTCAGATTGCCTAGAACCAGTTATGATTTTGACTATACTCTTCGTAGAAGGTAGCATGATCCTGATATATTATTAGTGTTAGATTTGTACTCAGTTACAACTCCATCTGATGTTATTTACGACTTTCGGGTCAAGCTTCCGAGTGGAACATTTGCTACGTTACTATGTGAGGCATGGGATGTGGAGTCACATTATATATGCAGAGCAGTATTTCAGGAAGCCCAAATGGGAATTGAATATGAGCTCAAGGGGATTTGTGGGCCCTATGAATGCATCTCTTTTTGTTGATATCACTATAATTTATTATTGATTTCATAGCTTGATCATGTTATATTATTAGGAATGATCATGAGACTTTACAGCTTTCATTTAAGTGCTTACATTTCATACTTGATATAGCTCATGACTGTAGCAGTATGACATTGTTAGCAGAGTAGATTCGTTTCCTTATCATTTGACTTCTATCATCTGATATTGAGTTATATATTCATTAATTGGTTGGCACTTCTTTATACACTTGTACACATGGAAGAGCAAAGGACTACTTACTGAGTTTTCATAGCTCATACAAATACTACATTCATTTTCAAGCATAGACATCGAGAACCGACCATAGAGCCTGAGTGCTAGAGGTGGACATTTCTTTTGAAGTTGCAGTGTAATACTTAGTACAAGTCTTGTAGCTCTCCCGTGTCATCCATGTCTTGGGGATGAACAGTTGTTAAAGAATTTTATAGTCTGTATTTTAAGAACCTTATATATATCATATACAACTTTTATCTATTTATTTGTTTAAGACTTCCACTATTTAGTTGTTGCATGTTAGTAGTACTAATTGTGTAGCAAGTTGAGATAGTTTGACTCCGCAATAACATTGGGTCGGGCTCATAATTCAAGATCTGCACAGGGTAAGTCTCGGGTCGTGACAAATTATGTCCTTAATAGATAGATTGCCAAGATAAATTATGTCCTTAAATGGTTTATCAAGATGGATTACATCCTTAGACAATTTTTTCTAGAAGGATGACATCCTCAGACGATTTTTTACCTAGATAGATTACGTCATTGGATGATTTTTTTCCTAGATGGATTATGTCCTCAGACGATTTTTTCCTAGATAGATTATGTCCTCAAACAGTTTCTTGCTTAGATGGATTACGTTCTCAGATGGTTTTTTGCCTAAATAGATTAAGTCTTTAGGCAAATTTTTTTACTAGATGGATTACATCCTCAAATGATTTTTGGCCTAGATAGATTACATCCTCAGATGATTTTTTGCCTAGATGGATTACGTCCTCAAATAGTTTTTTTCCTATATTAATTACGTCCTCAAATGGTTTAGCTAAAAGGGAACTCTATCCTAATAAGTTGATGAAATGCGTCCTTAGATGACTTACCTAGGAGGGAACTCTTTCCTAATAGGTTGATAAAATGTGTCCTCTGACGGCTTACCTAAAAAGGAACACCATCCTAATAGGTTTGTGAAATTGCATCCTCAGAAGACTTACCTAAAAGGGAACTTCATTCTAATATGTTGATAGAGTTGCATCCTCAGATAACTTACCTAAAAGGGAACTTCATCCTGATAGGTTGATGAAGTTACATCCTCGGATGACTTGTATAGAGAATGAAGACTTCATGGGGGATGTTTGATTATGACTCATTAGGTAGATGAATTAGGTTAACTCCATTAGAATGATGGAATTTAATATGACTCAATAAGGAAGAGTTTGATCGAGTTTCAGACCAAAAGCTCATGTTGCTCAACTCTTTCTTAGGATAGGAGAACAAGAAAGGTACTTAACTTTGAAAGGAGATACACTTAAAGCGATACACTCAATTAAAGATAGGGGTTTATGAAAATGCTTGCTTGAGATAGATGAGAGACAAGATATGCAAGAAGCAACCTTGACCTAGATAGAAAGAGGTAGAACTCAACTTAGACAGGAGTATGGAAAGGTATAAAGAAAATTATATTGATGAAAAACTCCTACCTCAGCTAGAAGAATATGAAATTTACTCAACTTAGAGAGCAATAAGGAGAATATACTCAACTTAGATAAGAGAAAAGAGAATGTACTCAACTTAGATAGGAGTAAGGGGAATGTACTCAACTTAGATAAGCGTAAAGAAATGTTTTCATTGAATGACAGAAATATGTTTTTTCCATTTTTGAAAAGGAATTTTTCACTTAGAGAAAATTCTAACTTTCGACTTTGACTCTATTAGCTCCTAGATCACTGGCAATCAAGTTGGTTGCTTAAGCCAAAAGAACCATTGCTTGGTTTTGAGTGGTGAGGTTTCTCATCTTTAAAGATGATTTGGGAAAATCTGGTTGAGTTGTGAATTGAGGATATGAAGGCTTAGGAGACTTGCTCAACTAAAGACTTATCTTCAAGTTCATGGATAAAATCTTTTTGCCCTTTCAAATAATTTTTGGAGATTCCTTTGAAAACTTCAAACTATTATTTTCAAAATGATTTAGTCTGATCATTTGAGAAAATGAGAATCATTGATTTTCATAATAGATTGTGTGTTTAACTGAGCATATTGGATGAAATCATTGAATGAAAGAAATTTTGGGTGAGCCAAAGTGATGGAGAATTTACCTAAGATGTGGGAAAAGTTGTCAAGGCAAGGCAATGGTGAAATAAAACTCTTTAGGTGAAAAAAAAAGGTCATTATATTGGCATGAATGGGCCCCTTAATTAGGGAAAATTGTATGATTTGTAAGAGAATGAGTTACTTTTAGAATGAATAAGGCATAAGGGAACCCTATCTGAAGCAAGGACAAATTACTTCAAAAAGTGAGAAAGCAATTTGGTGTAAATAGGTAGGTAAGGAGTCCTTTAATGAATTACTTTGAAAAATGGGTGAAAACATAGAGAAGTAATGTGGTGCAAACTAATAAGGAGGAAACCCTTTGTCTAAAACCATTTGTTATATGATCCATCTATTTGTAAGACCCTTTGAAAGAGATCTCAGTTGAAATGTGACAATTCCCTTAAGAAAGTAAGACCTCAAGGTGGTCTTAGTATTAGAGATGAAACATAGGCTAGGGTAAAGTGTCACATCCCAGAACCCACCCTATTCAGATTAAGGATAATGATAGGCCAATTAGGCACCTCGACAATACACTAACCATTTTGTAGCGGATTGATGACGTTTCTACCCGATGGCCTCTTAACATGTCCAAATAGATTGCATTCGATTATACAATTCGTGTAGCAAAAATCTGTCTATAAAAAAAATTTTAAATGCAATCACATTTGGTAAAGCATAACTAAACTTTACATCAGAGTTACATGACATGAGGCTAGCTCAAGTCTTTATATTTATCTTGGCTTACTTATTTATGCATCTCTAACTTCCCGGTCATTCTTGAAAAGCTACAAGATAAAATCTTGTGAGCTTATTGAAAAACTCATGAGTAACTCCAGTCCCCTATCATGGGTTTCTAGAAATCCATTTATAAACCTTTTATAGCATTCATAAAATTTTCATAACTTGCATAAAACATTCATGGCTTTCATGGATAGTAGTTAAGGAAATCTTTACTTGAAATTTACTGGCATTCTTTTCATAAAATAATAAAGACATGTTGTAATTGTTACATAAGTGTTCATGTCAATTAGTTTTGCAAAGTATCATTTCATCATGCATTCCATAACAATGGAAGAGAAATAAGTATGTATCACATGCCAAAATATGTTTATAGCATGTCCCTAAGGATCATTATTGTCACCTTGGTGACCATCTATATAATTTAGAGCTCCGGGCTTACATAGCCCCTTTGGGATTTTGACTCCCGCTGAAGTCCTTAATATTTAAATCAATAAATGGTTTATCGGTTCTTATCCCCCTATAGGGTCTATATGGAAAGTAATACTAAAAATATGCTTTGCAAAACATTCATAGCTATCTATGCATTAAAACATTTAAGAATGGCACTTATAAAAAATGCCATTCAAAAACTCATAATGATAATAAAACATATGCATAAAACTATAAGGTATAACATACAAATGTAAGAAGACAGTAAAAGAACTATAATCAATGAAAAACTTCTCAATTTCAGGGTTCAAGGTTACTCACCTATGATCTAGTATCCATAGTCATTCCTTTATTCGTTTACTTGATATGCCTCGTCATTCCTCTCATCTCTATTTCATTGTTAGTGATCCTAAAACATGGACTAGAATACATCAATACTATATTAGTATAATACTCGGCTTAATCTTTTCTTACTTAGTGTTCTTAGTCTCTTTTAGACTTAGTCTTACTGTTTAGGACTTCCTTATGGTCTTTGATTAGGTTTTTAATACTTCTTAGTTCACCGTGTGCTCTACTTTAGCCTTTAGGGGCATTTTAATCATTTACTCTTTTATGTCTTATATCATTAGGTTTGTCATTTGCCTAAACGAACATCCTTTTTAGTCCAAGCGGTCTTTTAATCATAAACGAGATCCCTCTTTTACTTTCTAAGTTCATTTGATTGGTAAATTAAGCTATATGGGTAGTTTGGTAATTTTACTATTCATAAGTCGTGTCTTAGTACCCAATTATCTCTAATAGAGTTCATTTTTAGACACAAAAGATCTTATATACATTGGTATAGGTTTTTTTTTACTTTCTATACTCTTTTGAGAGCTTTATTAAGTCTTAGGGACATATTTGTCATTTTTTAGTTTGTTACCGGGTCTTATTTTCTATAAATGGATATCATCGTTAGGTCCAGAGTATTGAAGAAAATTAGTTTAGGCTTTCCTGGATCTTAATTTACATACTTATAACTTATGTTAGGCCTAGGGATATTTTTATGATTTTACACTTTCTTGTGTCATATTTTTCGGTACTTCATTTGTTAAAATGGAATCTACAGTTGAGCTTGAAATGTCAAGAAAAGTCAAAATAGGCACACTCTAACATTTTATTAGCTTTGGTATCATTAAGGGCATAGTGGTAATTTTTATATTTCGCGTGTCTATATATTTTGGACTTCTTTTCATAAAATAGACCTTACCATTAGGTTCGGAATGTCCAAAAATGTTAAGATAGGTATTTTCAAAGTCATCAGGGTTCAAGTGTTAGCTTAATTAATCATTTAGGACATAATTAAAATTATTCCATTTGTTTGTTCGTATTTTTCAGGGTCTGATTTCATAAATTGGACTCTGCTATTGAGTCCGGAATGTCAAAAAATATTGGGTTACACTTTTCTTGTATTTTAATTGGTCTTCGTTTGGTCAATTTTTGGCTTAAGGGCATTTTAGTAATATCTTTAATTTAAAAAGGATTTAAATTTAATTTTTAATTAATTTTCTGGGTTAATTTGTAATTAACAGAAATATTTGGGGTGAAAATGTAATTTTAGGAAAATCTGGGGTTCAAAATAGAATTTCAGGTAAAAGGGTTTATAACTGTCCGGTTCACGGTTCAATCAGTTGAACCGGTTCAAAACTCTTAAGAACTAACTGGTTCAAAGCTAGTTGTTGCATCATGCTGATGTCACCATGACATTTGTAGTCATTTATTGAAATAGTGCCATTTAGTTTATTCTTAGGATCCATTTTAAGCGGTCATGACCTGACCCGAATTCGAAGACCCGATCCATGGCCTGACACTGTTCATCATCCCCAACAACTAGGGTTTACTATTCATCACAAACCCTAGAATTTTCTTTCCTATTTCCTGTATTTTGGTGCCACTTCTCTTTCTACTTTCAACTTCAACCACTTTCTAGAGTTCTAACTTAGGTATTCTCATTGATTTGAGGGTTCGAAACGCACTGGAAAGCTCCATTGGAGTTCCCATACTGGTCTGTTATCGGGGGTTAGTTCAAGCTCGTTACTTCACCATTTTGAGCATGGTTTGGCTCATTGAAACCCTTTCCTCGTGGGATTCAAATCTCTGTTCTGAAAACCAAGTTTTATGGCCATTTTCTAATGTTTGGTTCCATGACCGAAACTTACAACTCTTATTTTTCTCTTTCTCCTTTGGTTCATTTTCAATAATTGTTGTTGTTTCTTGATCCTTATTAGGTCTAGTTTAAGTCCCAAAACATAAAATTGTGTTTAGTTTCTGTTGACACAAACCCACCTTGGAGGTCCTTTAATGGCAGTTTGTTTAATTTTTCTATTTTGGGCTTAAACTCAAGCAAATAAAACACTTAACATGCATAAAACCTTAAGGGAAATTGAACTAAGTTGGGAAGGGTTCGATTTTATTAGCTCTTGTTGCTATTTTTGAAAGCCTTGGTCTCTCTCTCTCTCTCTCTCTCTCTATAGTCGTTTGTCTCTTTTCCTTTCTTCGTCCCCTCATAGTTTGGTTCTAGTTAGTTGGTGGATGGTCTTCTTCAAGCCCCAGTAGCCATGAAAGGTAGGTTTTCTCTTTCTCCTTCTCCTTCTTCTTCTTCTTTCTCTCTCTCTCTCTCTCTCTCTCTCTCTCTCTCTCTATTTGAAACACAAGGTGTTTTTGAAATACACAAAACCTCACACACGCAAGGTCTGTCTCTCCCCATATACACTCATGATCTAAATATACATCATAAAGGATTTGGCGCATGAAGTCTAATTGGACAAAAGGTTGGTGCAATGGGGGTGATGACACCTCACCTTTTTAAAACTTTTCCCTACTTAGTTTCACCTTATGTACGCATCTTTTGGCTATCATAGCACAACAGTGCTGATACCTTAGTGAGTTTTTTAATAGGCTAGTATCTACTTTGTACAAGGTGCAAGGTTTAAGTCTTGGCCAACCTCTTTTCGGCCTCATTTTTCCTCATTTCTCTCTTTTGATTAGTGTGTCTTACTTCCATTGGATGACCTCTAATTATTTAGTTACGAACTAATTTATTTGCCGCAATGCTAATTTACTTAGTTGGTAATTTGTGAATTGTCGTTACAATGATTTCTATAAGCTTTCCACAATGTCACATGGTATATTAATGATTCAGTATGGTCGTATTTACGCATTATTTCCTCTTAACTTCCATTAAGTAGCCCCATCTAACAAGCTAAAATGTCGGTGTAATATTTTATGTACTTAGATGATGTCTTGGCTTAATCTCTAAGATGTCATCAAAAGATTCATTTATGATAGCATACATTACGATGCATTGATTGTTGATTTAATCCTCTTATTGATGGTACATCCGTGTGTCTTTGGTCTTAAGTTTCATGGTCAAATTGCGTTAAGCAATTTGATTGTTGCTTATTTAAGCTTAGTTTGTTAATAACTATCGTTAACTTTAATTATCCAGTAATTAAGGTTCAGGGTGTTATATAAGGTTTACATAAAAGGCCAAAAATCCCGTGTTCATAATACCAAACCCTTTGTGTGCACCTAATTGATATAAATAGCTTTGATCTACAAGTCCTTTCTTAGCATGACTTTCATGTGCATGGAATTGATGTACATGTCTATTCTTAACATGACATTCATGACCAAGCCAAAAGTGACTTCTTAGGCTGCCTACGTATCTCTTTTTTTAGAGAATCAGATCTAATGTAGTTCATTACTCACTTGAAGCTCTTTATGACATTTAAAGCTTGATTAACTGATTTCTTGCTTCCTTGCTTGGAAAATGATTCTTTTGATAAGGCAAAGATTTATTTTCTTTGCTTTTTGACTCTTCATTGATAGTTGTTTTGTCACTTCCTTGCTTGGAAATGTTTTCTTCTCATGGGGCAAAGATGTTTCTTCTCTTTGATTTTGATTTTTTCTTGATGATTGTTTCTCATTTTCTTGCTTGGAAATGTTTTCTTTCACATGGGACATAGATGTCACATTTTTTAGACTCACGATGTCGATGTCTGCTTAGGGTCATGAACATTATCTTCTTTGGATAACGAGTGAATCAGACAAGACTCCCTTGAGATAAGTGGATGAATTGGTGAATAATAAAAAATCAAGATGATTGAAAAAGTTTGATAATGCTCAGATTCAACACATTCATTCTTAATGTGAATTTGATGACATTCATTTTCTTAAAGAAGCAAGATCAATCATGCAAACATTTTGTTGAAACGTTCCTAAGAGAATCTTATTGAAACATGAGGAAAGATAGATAAAAATTATCCATGAAGAATAAAAGAATGATCTTTGGCCTGGAAAGCTTCTCATTCTTGATTGTGGGCTAATCTTGGTTGATCTTTGAAGGAGGAGGCCCAATGGCTTGTCCATCAATCAAACATTGGATAGGATGCCTCAACATGGTGCAATGATCAGTGTAGTAGCTTGCACATTAATGGTAGGCACGATGCTTGTTCATATCATAGCTCTTAGGAATTGGGTTTGGAGTAAGCCGAGGATCTAAAGGTTAAAGATGCCCTTTTTCGCAAAGCTTTTGAAAAACTTCGCTCAATGATGCAAAGAGTTTTGAGAATGACCTTGATGGGTGCCTTTGAGATGAATTTGATGGCGGTGGGGTAGTTGAACTAACATACTAAGAGGCTATTGTGGAGTTAAAGCATTGACTACAGTCTATGAGTTATTGGACTTGATGTTTTGTATGGGCTTCCTCAATGTTCCATTATTGATTGCATCCTCGATTTGGATTCCAGCCCCTATAAGAGCTTTGAAAGTCTCAAAGTAGCAGACAAACAATGATTCATGATAGATGTGAAGTAAGTTCTTCTTCACCATTTGCACTTGTTTTGCTTCACTCGGCCAATTGACCATTTGGGCCGCTTTAGCCTTCCATCGGGTGATGAAAGTTGAAAGAGTCTCCTTGTGTTCTTGCTTAGTGGTCTTAATGTCCTTAAGTGTAATTTTCAACTCATTGTTATACTTGTACTGCTTGACAAAGGCATTGCAGAGTTATTCCCAATCCTTGGATATGGGCTATTTCAAGTCTAAGAGCCAACGAAGAGCTGCCCTAGTGAGTGTTTAGTAGAACATTTGAGCCATCATTTTAGTTGTAGCGCCTAGTGGTTGCATGGCCAGAACATAGAACTTGAGATGGGTCTTTGGGCATGTGGTCCCATTGAATTTGTCTAAGTCTGGACTTTTGAACTTGTAGGGTAAACGAACCTTTGGATATAATGAGAGTTTGTGGATATCAATCATGTCATCTCCATGTTTGGGTTTGCATATAAGGCTTCCATTTTTTCAAGCCTTTTAAGAAGGGCCTCTTCATTAGTGTTGGGCTTTTCTTGAGGTTTGATTTCATTTTAAGGTCCATTTTTTTGGCTCCAATAAACTGATTTTGTGTGGTTGCTTCTTAGACCTGCTGATTATGTGGGAGATAATCTTGAGGAAGTATAGGTGGTTGGTTATTGGGGGAATTGTTAAGCCCTGTTGGGAGTGGTGGAGGTGGTGGTAACCCTTGTTGTAGCATTTCTTAGATTGTTTAGGAGAGCTTCTGTGTTTCATCTCTATAATCGGCCATGTCTTTTTTGATTTCGGCCAAAATCTAGAGTAATTGATCTTGATCCAAAGTGACTAGGTGAAGTGATTGACTTGATTTTGATGCCATGGTTTTTAGGCTTAGCTAAGGGAATAAGAGCTGCAATGGGGTAGGAAACCTTAATGAATTTCTTGATCACCAAATGACTGCAGAGGAATTTGAATCCAAGCTAATAGTCTCCAATGTTTATTTTATTTTATTTTTTTCAAAACTTTGAGTAGAATAAGCCCTAATCTAAATGAAAAATAAGATCATTCCTTAGAAAATGAAGTATGCGCTTTTTTGAATTTTTTTGAATTTGTTTTTGAAAAATAGTAGGGGCATAATGCCTAGGTAGCCCCTAAGTCCTAAGATGATGGAATAGTTTGCTTGAATGAGGAAAGAATTCCTAAAGGTTGGGAAGATACAATCCTAATGGAATTGATTAGACCGAAATGGAGTTGTTAAGAAGAACCTTGATTGATGAGATGAAGATCCTAAAGAGACGACTCTTGGAAAGGAATTTAAACTTATCTCGAATTGTTGATACAATAAGAAGAATTGAAAGGGGGCCTGACTTGATTCCTAAGATGACTAAAGATTTGAATTGTGAATCTCGAGAGTCATACCTAGATCTTAAATTCTAACATAGTGAGAGACTTGAATGCTAATGGAATGACTTCTAGACTTTGAGGGAATGATTCCCAAAAAATCAAAAAAATATTTAAATTGATCCAAACCTTTACTAGAATTAAATACGATTAGAACTTGAGTCAATTTAGAAGGATTATGTGATGAGAACAAGCCCAAAAAACCCCTTTGAAAGTCATTTTATTAGTGCATTAGTGAAAAATTTGGAGTGTTTTTGGAAAAGTTTAGAAACTTGAAAAATTTGCAAAATCAAATAATGCCCTCTTTGTGTGCTGATCGGCAATCAGCCCCTATGCCAATCAGTTGATAGAGAGGGGTATTTTGTTTTTACATTCTAGAATTTTTCTGACTACGCCAAATTGTGCCAAACTGCCCAAAAAGTCTAAATGTCGTACCAGAATTGGGTTTATTGTCCCAAATCATGAATCTAAGGTAGATTATGTGCATGACGCTTTGATTGGGTAAAAGTTTCAAGGCTCCCCTTCTGACAAGACGTGTCATATACCTTTCACAGGCATTAGATTGTAATGACTGTGGTCAAATGGTACCGCATCTCCTTTTTTCCATACCATCCCAAGGCCACTAGAATGTAGTGTCCCTGGTCAAGCGGTATTTGATCAAGGAATGGACGGCTTTCACTGGTGACACCTGTCAAGTTGAGTGAGCATACGGGGTGAGGGTTTCTAACTGTCCGAGGTTTAGAGGCTATGTAGTAGAAATGCAATGTATAAAGTGATGTGTGTGAAAGCTATTTAGATTTTAGTCCCCTTTTTTTTATTTATCCATCCATACATCCATTCATTCATTGTACAATGTAAAATAAATGAATATAAAGCAAGTAAACAAAAATAGCCTTGAAGTGAATACTTCACTGAGTCTAACCCTCTTTAGTTCCCTATTGGAGTTGCCACTATGGGCGCCAGCACTAGAAAAAATGAAAGTAATAATCATTTTTGTGAATTTAGAAGGATCCTGCCTGTCTCCTTCCTTAAAGGTAGGAGTCGCCTCTTATGGGAGATAGAGAAAGTGAGGAGTCGCCAACTTATTTTTGGGCAAGAAATAAGCAAACCCGTTACAACTGGAACAATACATATGAAGGAAAACTGAAAGAAATGAAATAAAAATTACATCACTTTTAATTCTAAATATATACAAAAAGATCCCTTGACATGGATCAAAAGAAAGATAAAGCATTGAAATAAAGAGGAAACCAAAGAAATTGGCTTAGGGGCTAAGGTATGGAGTGAGAAAGTATTAGGCACTTACCTTGCCCAATCCAAATAGATCGGCCTCAAATATTCACTTGCAATGCTATTTTTTCATGAAAAAGAGAAAAGAGAGATGTAAGTATAGAAAAGATAACTAATAAAGAATCTTGCATGAAGAAATAAAATGAACGAAAAAAACAGAAAGAAGGTTTGACTCAGGCCCGAAAGCTTCTAACGTATCCATTTAGAAAATGGAATCAGAGTCACGTAGTTATCTGGTTTACTCTTTTTTATCAAGAGTGATAAAAGATGCGAGATCAACTGGATTTAAAAAAAAAAATTGTTAAGGGTTTGAGAGCATACCTTATTTAGTCATGGTAGTCGGGCATCACTTCAGCTAGGAAAGTCTGATTTAAAGGCTTCAATCAGGTAGATCTAAGCTTGTTCTTCGGTTTGGAAAGCGAAGCTTCGGCTTGCGTCTTGAAGAAAGACCGTCACTTCGGTAGGGCTTCGGCCTCGAGAGAGTTCTTGTAGAGAGAACTCTAGAACTATGCTAACAACATAAGGCTATGAAAATTGTGTGTAAAAGTGATGGCCAGTGGGCTTTATTTATAGGAAAAATATGTAGATTTCATCCAAGGGTCTAAGATGAAACCATAGAATAGAGGGCTAGGATCATTTATTGAGTGATAATTATCTAATTAAATAAATAAATAATTATCCTAACTAAATGAATTAATAAATAATTATGACAATGCAAGAACCAATTGAATTGATGTCTACATGCAAGAGCCAATAAGATAAAAGAGAAAGAAAATTTAATCAAAAAATAAATTCTGAAATGAAAATGTCTAGGTTTAATGTATATCCTTTTAAGGAAATATCAAGCAACTTGATTTATGGAAACTCTAAAATGAAAAGTCCTGAGTATGCCTAACTAAGCTACTATCAGTCAAGATTACCAAATTGCCCCCATTTCAGTAAAAAATCTTTAGATTTTCACAAGACATATGAAATGACTAAATTACCCCTGATTTGTCACCAAATGGATGAAATTACCAAAATATCCGCAGGTGGGTAAAATGATATAAAAATTACAAAAATGCCTTTGAGGTGACTAAGAAGTCCTATTGAGGGTAGGATTGTGCCAAAGTACTAAAATGCCTTTTGACGGGGCAAAAGAGTCCTAACTGAGGTGGATTTCGATAAGAAAAGTCCTACTAGATGTAGGACTCTAGTGGGAAGAGTCTAGCTAGATGTGGGACTCTGATGGGAAGAGTCCTAGAAGATGTGGGACATTGTCGAGAAGAGTCTGACTAGATGTGGGACTTTGTCGGGGGGAGTCCAACTAGGACTGAGACTTTATCAAGAAAGTCCTAGCAGGAATGAGACTCTATCAGAAAGAGTCCTAATGGAACAAGGACTCTAACAAGAAAGTCCTAATGGGAATAGGACTTTGTTAAGAGGAGTCCTAATGGGAATAAAATTCTGTCAAGAAGAGACTTAATGGAAATGAGACTCTATCAGGAAGAGTCCTACTAGAAGTAGGTTTCTTGGCATAATTACCAAATTGCTACTACTTATTCAAGGGCCACAAAATGAGGTGTTTACATTATTTGCTCTATTAGGTGATTGTTCCTTATTCCCATAGCTTAGGATTCTCAAAGATTTCTCATCTTTCTCCTAGAACTATGGTCGATATTTAGTTCTTTTTCTTTTTCTTTTTTCCTTTTATTTTGTTATTTCTTTTACTTTTATTATATTTGTGTTTATCTTTTATGACTTTTTAAAATTTAAAAATATTTTATTTTTGAGTCAATTCAATTTTAAAAAACAAGTAAAAATCTTTCATTTTAAGAATTAGAGTCTCTGATTAATGTTTTTCAATTTAGTGATTCTCCCATAGTCTCTTATACTTGATTACATTCCAATTTTTCAGTCTATGTTTTTTCATTGCACATGAACAACCATTTTTTTGTGTGTGAACTTATTGATAAGCTTATCCATCTCATGTTTAATTTTCAATGAGTTCGTGGCTAAAAGATTATCGTAAAGTGAAAGTCTAAATCTTAATGTAAAAGCCCAATTGTGAAAAATTGCAATATTTGAGTGCACAAGGAAAGGGTTACCTATAAGACAATGTGAATGCTATCAAAGGGGCTGGTGTACCTTTTTAAAAAAGCTGCCTCCTCTGTAGTGTGAAAGCTTCCTTGAAAAGAATTCAATTTCTTCCAAAATATCCAGATTTTCTTTGAGGGTGTTAGATTAAAGGGGAACATTAGTGAGTTTTCATTAAGTGATAATTTACTACAGTTATTTGGGCTCGTTGACTATTGAATCATTCAACACTATAGTGAAGAACTTTGATTTAATGTCAATTCTTGGGATGAAGACTATATTTTTCATGATAATCTCCAATCAGAGAGTGTTGAGGGAGAGAATGAATGTTCTTAAGTGTTCTATACTTCAAAAGAGTGAACATAAAATTGGAACAACTTTGGTCCTTATCTCTAATACTTATGTGCTTGTTCATTATTGGCCATTGTGAGAGAATTTTTTGGAATTTGAAAGAAAACTTTCATGAGTATTGCAAAATGTTATGGGTTTTGATTGCAACATTTGAAAAATAGATTGAGAAAAGAGAATTTTAAAAAATTAGGCAGCATTAAATGCACACTGTATTTACTGTGCCAGTTAGTGGAGCTTGCTCGAGGGAGCTCTTATCTTCGCTCGAGCGAACTAACCCTAAAATCGAGGTGTCCACTTGATATAAACTTTAGCAACCGATTTCTTTTGGCTATGATTTTTCCTTTTTTCTTGCAGAGTGATTTTCTTCCTCTCTATCACCTAAATTCTTAGCCCTTTTATCTTTTTCCTACAACAACATTTCCAAATTCCACTCTTATTATCTCAAAGTGTGTGACAGGTACAATATTTTCACCTACTGTTTTCAAGTTTTGAATTTGTTGGTTTTTTCGGTAAGTTATCACATCTCTTTTGTTTTTGTCCCAAAATTTACACTTTAGGAGTAGTCCGACACTGCTAGGGTAGTTTTGTCATGACCTGAAACCCACCCTGTGCGGATCTCGCATCGCGACCGCCACCCTCAGGTCCGGGGACCCTTGGGCGAAGGCTCACATAGGCAGCAGTATCGAATAGATGTGCAACATACGTTTTGCGGAAGCGTGAAAAATTTTTCTTTTCTTTTCTCATTTTTTTAAATTATGCACATCCGTCCGATACTGTTGCTCCATACATAGCATACATGGTTACACATTCAGAGTATAACGAAAACTTAAAGACTTAATACATTAACACAATACATATTCGGTTACCCTGAGGGCTTATTACATATTCTTACATTGTCTACTAATACAAAATGTACTACTAGTGTTCATAGGTTCTTCAAAAGAAACTACTTAAACATATCTTTCCAAAAACAGCTAGACTCATCGCCATCGTCCTTAAGACCCTGTCTGCTGAATCACCTGAAAGGGGGGTCCGAACAAAGTCCGGGTAAGCTAATCTAAGCTTGTGAGCAATTCCAGTATTCGTCATAGGGTTTTCAATTAGCAGTGGTTTTTAGTACATAAAAGTTGTAAAATAATCACCGCCAATTGTTCGTATACTTTGAATACAGAATATATGTACTCTTTAAAACATGTAGCTTTGAAACATTTAAAGTATTCAAGCTAAACTTATACATATGAACTTCAAAACATATAACATATCATGTGTTTCATAAACAGAGTATATAAAACTCAAAACATATGCACATTGAAAGTGAGGATAAAAACCTGCTTCCAATTTTCAAATCATTTATCATCTTATCACTTCCATTAGTGGAATCCGTTTCGAACCGGACTCCCATCTTACTTATAAATGGAGATATCTCATGCCTGGGGGATTAGATCCTGCTACCTGGCATTTTACAGGGCAATTGAGTTCCGTACAACCCAAAATCCTGCCTATTTTACAGGGCAACTGAAAACTCAGAATCCTGTCTAAGTGCTTATGCACCATTCATCTTGCATTTAAAATACATTTAACATATGAGTACATCAAAATAGATATCTCTCGTGAGTACTTAAAAACATAACATTCATAACTTCGTGATAAACATTCGTATACTTGAAATAAGCAAATTCAGAATATTTAACAGTAATTGCATTTTAACTAGACATGCTGAAAAATATTTGAAGGAAAAACTATTGCAGAAACCAATCACTAAGCATGTCATAATGGGGTTATAAAACAGAACAATTAAAAACTGAATCATGTAAACACTGAATTTGGAATTTCAAACATTTCATACCTTTGCATTTAAAACCTTTTCAAATCCATGGAGTTAAATCTCCACTTCAAACACAAGGTTACTCACCTTGGTTCTTTAGGGTTAGCTCTAAATAGGTGCCTTCCACTTGGCTTTCCCTAATCTGTGGAGCCACTCATTTAGTGTTTCCGTATCCTCTTGTTTCTTAATTTTCTTCTCTGCCAGCTGTTCCTTGGTTATGGTCTTGTACATAAAGGGACTAACAGAGACCACTTCGTTCGTTTCGGCAATTCGAATGTGTTTCTGAACCACCTGAAGTTTCTTTTGCAGCTTTTCCCGGAAGACTCGTTGTTTTGGGTCATTGGCTATCTGAGCCCTTGTCATCATTGGGAGAACTTCTCGTTTTTGGTTCATTTTCGTGTCTTATTTAATTCTCTGCCTAAAACACAATTTAACGTGTTAGGAAAAATAGATTTCTACAATTATACTCTTCTGGTAACTCTATTACTTTAAAGTTATTTACTTCATATGTTTACGTGTTGTGCCTTTTCGTATTTCATTTTCTTCGTACTTGCCTTAGTTTAATACTTCGGTAATATTTCAGTCCATAGTCATCTAACAGATGTTATTTATCAAATTTTATGCCTTTTTATTTTAGACACTTCTTTTGGTCGAATAGACTCTATTATTGAGTCCAGAGCGTCGAAGAAAGTTGGTTTAGGCTTTTTTAGAATTTAATTCGGGCTTTTATATGTAAAAGGGCAAAATGGCCATTTATCATTTTACGTGTCATATTTTTCTGTACTTCGTTTCGTAATTTGGACTCCATTTTTGAGTCCGGGATGTCAAAGAAAGTCAATTTAGACCTTCTCTGATTTCATTTTGGCTTTAGGGGTACCAGGGGTATTTTGGTCTTTTTACCCCTTTATGTGTCTTTATTTTTCGGGCCCTGTCTCGTAAAACGGACCCTACCATTGGCTTCAGAATATCCAAAATAATTGGAGTACACTATTCATATGCTTAATTTGGACTTCATTCGCTCTATTTATGACCCAAGGGTAAAATAGTAATTTTACTTATTTATTAAATAATTAAATTTATTATTTAATTATTTTTCAGGGGCTTAATTACATAAATTCTTCATCAGTTGGGCCACAGTGGAATTTCTCAGAAACCTTAGGGTCAATCCGTAATAACCAAAAGTCTTGGTTTATTTGGTTTTTAATTAAATTGGAAAACCAAAGGGTTCGGTCAGATCTTAAGTGAACCGGCCCGGTTCAGTTGCAAACCAACCGGTTTATCCAGTTTTGTGTGTGTTGTTGACGTCACGATGACGTCAGCCCTAGCGTATTAGAATTTTAAAACAGGGATGAAACGCCGTCATTCCATTTAATCGGTGGCAAGCCCAGAGGCTGCCACGCGTCCGAGTTAACCCACCCATTTTTAAACCGAGTGACGAGTTGACTCGTCGTCTTCCCCACTTGAACCCACTGTAACCCTAATTCCCGAATTCCATTCCTTCCATTTTCGTGCAGTTTGGATCCATGGATCCTCACTATTTTAATTCCAAAACATTCCTAGGGTACCCAAAAACCATTTGGCATTCGTTTTGGAGTTCAAAGTGAACTCTTTGCTTCGGTTTAAGAGGTGATAATCCAACCTGTAAACTGTCAGTTCATCCTCATTTCTTGGCCAAATCCCATGGGATTTGTTCTATCTTGACTTATTTTCTTTATAGTTTCATTTCCCATTCTATTTTATCCATTTTGGTAGGAGTTTGACAGGTTGGTTTCAACAACCGAAACCTGTAACTCACTTTATGGAGGTCGGTTCTTTAGTTTTGTGGTCGCGGGTATAGGTTTTTAGAATACCCTTAAGGTCTTCTTGAGGTCCTGATAAGCCAAATTGAGCTTGGAGGAAATCGATTCAGACCTGCCATGGGCAAGGTCTTTAATGGCGGTTTTTCGTGGGTTAGGTATTTTTCATCATTTTCATAGCCAATTTTCATGCTTGATACACGTCTAGACATTTATTAAGCATCATATATACATAACATAACCTAAATCTCTTAAACACATGCAAAATATTCTAGAGAGAGAATTTTAAAAGTTTCGGTGGGTTCACCTTTCACCACTGTTTTCTCTTTCTTTCTTACTCTGAATCTCTTCTTAGCCTCTCAGTTTCTTCCTTATTCAGTTTGCTTCTTTAGGGTGTGAGCATGAACTGCATGCTTTGGCTTTTAAAGAAGGCAACCGACCCTTCTCTCTCTTTTCTCTCTCTTCCCCTACAATCTGACTCCATAGCCCTACCTTAGCCTGCATTTTTCTGCTTCCTTTCCCATCTCATAACATTGCTTTTTCTCTTTTCTACTTTGCATTAAATTTTGCAAGATATTTTGTACATATATATACATATAATATAACACACACCAATACACATGGAGACACACACACACACCTCAACCGACACACACACACACACTGCACTATTCACACACACTTTTAGATATTTTTACTTATATTTATTTATTTATTTTTTTTTACTTTATTCATATACATACATGCATACATACTTGCTTGCATATACATATGTGTATACATATACACATACTTGGCTCATATATACATACATATAGATATTTATATATTAAATATATTTTATCTTGGGTACATGTATTTATAGTTATACATATACTTACTTTTATACATTTTATAACATACACACACAATACACCATAAATGTGTGTTTGTGTGTTCAAATTTATTTAATTATAATTAAAATTAATGATTTCATATAAATAAATAATTATTTATTTATTTAATTATTTATTCTCTTTGAGTGTAATTATTTTTACACTTTTTTTCTTCAATCTCGAAATACGTGTCATATGACCCGGTATCTCGGGTCGGGATATTACATTCTTCCCTACTTAAAAGAGTTTTGTCCTCAAAACTCGACTACTCATATTTCTTAACATTGTTTACTCGTATCATTCCTCGTTTCTAAATTTTTAACATAAAATTTCTAATATAAACTTCTGATATCTCGAGTCATATTCTAGATTCATATCTTTTTTGGGTTTAAGGGTTTCCTTGATCAAGTTGGATAAGGCAGCACTGTGCGTTTCTCAGTTCCCTTAGTTACATGATAAGGTGGCCATTCCTCACCGGTAACAAAAGTCCTGATAGCACACTAGTGACTCTCAAAATCCTCCTTTTCACTATTTCTGTTATCCATCTTCTTAGTTCATGTTTTACCTCTAATCTTCAGACTTTAGACTTTATTCCTTCTACTTTACTGCGGGTCCCATGCCCCGCTCTTATTTCATATCACATATCTTACATCTATATTTCATATTCTGCGGGTCCCATACCCCGCCTTCCTATCGTACACGTACTTCTAATAACTTAACTTACTCTAGTGTAGGTCCCATACCCTGCCCTTACTTTACATTACGTATCACGTACTTTACATATCTAATTCATGAACTGCGAGTCCCATACCTCGCCTTTACATTTCATCACGTACTTCACATATCTATTTCATATAATGCGAGTCCCATACCCCGCCTTCATATCATAACGTATACTTCACATAATCATTTCATATATTGCGGGTCCCATACCCCGCCTTTACTTCAAATTACGTACTTCACATAATTAGGTAGCCTAGGACTTACCTAACTCAAAATTCTATTTCAAATCTCTTATCGTCACTAAGTTGATCTTAGTCAACCTAGAACTAATCTTAATCATTCATAACTTAAACTTTAATTCAGTCTTTTCCCAAAAGACCTAATACCTAGTGCTCTGATACCATGTTGTCACGACTCGAAACCCACCCTGTGCGGATCTCGCATCGCGACCGCCACCCTCAGGTCCGGGGACCCTTGAGCGAAGGCTCACATAGGCAGCGGTATCGAATAGATGTGCAACATACGTTTTGCGGAAGCGTGAAAACTTTTTCTTTTCTTTTCTCATTTTTTTAAATTATGCACATCCGTCCGATACTGCTGCTCCATACATAGCATAAATGGTTACACATTCAGAGTATAACAAAAACTTAAAGACTTAATACATTAATACAATACATATTCGGTTGCCCTGAGGACTTATTACATATTCTTACATTGTCTACTAATACAAAATGTACTACTAGTGTTCATAGGTTCTTCAAAAGAAACTACTTAAACATGTCCTTCCAAAAACAGCTAGACTCATCACCATCGTCCTTAAGACCCTGTCTGCTGAATCACCTGAAAGAGGGGTCCGAACAAAGTCCGGGTAAGCTAATCTAAGCTTGTGAGCAATTCCAGTATTTGTCATGGGGTTTTCAATTAGCAGTGGTTTTTAGTACATAAAAGTTGTAAAATAATCACCGCCAATTGTTCGTATACTTTGAATACAGAATATATGTATTCTTTAAAACATGTAGCTTTGAAACATTTAAAGTATTCAAGCTAAACTTATACATATGAACTTCAAAACATATAACATATCATGTGTTTCATAAACAGAGTATATAAAACTCAAAACATATGCACATTGAAAGTGAGGATAAAAACCTGCTTCCAATTTTCAAATCATTTATCATCTTATCACTTCCATTAGTGCAATCCGTTTCGAACCGGACTCCCATCTTACTTATAAATGGAGATATCTCATGCCTGGGGGATTAGATCCTGCTACCTGGCATTTTACAGGGCAATTGAGTTCCGTACAACCCAAAATCCTGCCTATTTTACAGGGCAACTGAAAACTCAGAATCCTGTCTAAGTGCTTATGCACCATTCATCTTGCATTTAAAATACATTTAACATATGAGTACATCAAAATAGATATCTCTCGTGAGTACTTAAAAACATAACATTCATAACTTCGTGATAAACAGTCGTATACTTGAAATAAGCAAATTCAGAATATTTAACAATAATTGCATTTTAACTAGACATGCTGAAAAGTATTTGAAGGAAAAACTGTTGCAGAAACCAATCACTAAGCATGTCACAATGGGGTTATAAAACAGAACAATTAAAAACTGAATCAAGTAAACACTAAATTTGGAATTTCAAACATTTCATATCTTTGCATTTAAAACCTTTTCAAATCCATGGAGTTAAATCTCCACTTCAAACACAGGGTTACTCACTTTGGTTCTTTAGGGTTAGCTCTAAATAGGTGCCTTCCACTTGGCTTTCCCCAATCTGTGGAGCCACTCATTTAGTGTTTCCGTATCCTCTTGTTTCTTAATTTTCTTCTCTGCCAGCTGTTCCTTGGTTATGGTCTTGTACATAAAGGGACTAACAGAGACCACTTCGTTCATTTCGGCAATTCGAATGTGTTTCTGAACCACCTGAAGTTGCTTTTGCAGCTTTTCCCGGAAGACTCGTTGTTTTGGGTCATTTGCTATCTGAGCCCATGTTATCATTGGGAGAACTTCTCGTTTTTGGTTCATTTTCGTGTTTTATTTAATTCTCTGCCTAAAACACAATTTAACGTGTCAGGAAAAATAGATTTCTACAATTATACTCTTTTGGTAACTCTATTACTTTAAAGTTATTTACTTCATATGTTTACGTGTTGTGCCTTTTCGTATTTCATTTTCTTCATACTTGCCTTAGTTTAATACTTCGGCAATATTTCAGTCCATAGTCATCTAACAGATGCTTTTCATCAAATTTTATGCCTTTTTATTTTAGACACTTCTTTTGGTCGAATAGACTCTATTATTGAGTCCAGAGCGTCGAAGAAAGTTGGTTTAGGCTTTTTTAGAATTTAATTCGGGCTTTTATATGTAAAAGGGCAAAATGGTCATTTACCGTTTTACGTGTCATATTTTTCTGTACTTCGTTTCGTAATTTGGACTCCATTTTTGAGTCCGGGATGTCAAAGAAAGTCAATTTAGACTTTCTCTGATTTCATTTTGGCTTTAGGGGTACCAGGGGTATTTTGGTCTTTTTACCCCTTTATGTGTCTTTATTTTTCAGGCCCTATCTCGTAAAACGGACCCTACCATTGGCTTTAGAATATCCAAAATAATTGGAGTACACTATTCATATGCTTAATTTGGACTTCATTCGCTCTATTTATGACCCAAGGGTAAAATAGTAATTTTACTTATTTATTAAATAATTAAATTTATTATTTAATTATTTTTCAGGGGCTTAATTGCATAAATTCTTCATCAGTTGGGCCACAGTGGAATTTCTCAGAAACTCTAGGGTCAATCCGTAATAACCAAAAGTCTTGGTTTATTTGGTTTTTAATTAAATTGGAAAACCAAAGGGTTCGGTCAGATCTTAAGTGAACCGGCCCGGTTCAATTGCAAACCAACCGGTTTATCCAGTTTTGTGTGTGTTGCTGCCGTCACGATGACGTCAGCCCTAGCGTATTAGAATTTTAAAACAGGGATGAAACGCTATCGTTCCATTTAATCGGTGGCAAGCCCAGAGGCTGCCACGCGTCCGAGTTAACCCACCCGTTTTTAAACCGAGTGACGAGTTGACTCGTCGTCTTCCCCACTTGAACCCACTGTAACCCTAATTCTCGAATTCCATTCCTTCCATTTTCGTGCAGTTTGGATCCATGGATCCTCACTGTTTTAATTCCAAAACATTCCTAAGGTACCCAGAAACCATTTGGCATTCGTTTTGGAGTTCAAAGTGAACTCTTTGCTTCGGTTTAAGAGGTGATAATCCAACCTATAAACCGTCGGTTCATCCTCATTTCTTGGCCAAATCCCATGGGATTTGTTCTATCTTGACTCATTTTCTTTATAGTTTCATTTCCCATTCTATTTTATCCATTTTGGTAGGAGTTTGACAGGTTGGTTTCAACAACCGAAACCTGTAACTCACTTTATGGAGGTCGGTTCTTTAGTTTTGTGGTCACGGGTATAGGTTTTTAGAATACCCTTAAGGTCTTCTTGAGGTCCTGATAAGCCAAATTGAGCTTGGAGGAAATCGATTCAGACCTGCCATGGGCAAGGTCTTCAATGGCGGTTTTTCGTGGGTTAGGCATTTTTCATCGTTTTCATAGCCAATTTTCTTGCTTGATACACGTCTAGACATATATTAAGTATCATATATACATAACATAACCTAAATCTCTTAAACACATGCAAAATATTTTAGAGAGAGAATTTTAAAAGTTTCTGTGGGTTCACCTTTCACCACTGTTTTCTCTTTCTTTCTTACTCTGAATCTCTTCTTAGCCTCTCAGTTTCTTCCTTATTCAGTTTGCTTCTTTAGGGTGTAAACATGAACTGCATGCTTTGGCTTTTCAAGAAGGCAATCGACCCTTCTCTCTCCTTTCTCTCTCTTCCCCTACAATCTGACTCCATAGCCCTACCTTAGCCTGCATTTTTCTACTTCCTTTCCCATCTCATAACATTGCTTTTTCTCTTTTCTACTTTGCATTAAATTTTGCAAGATATTTTGTACATATATATACATATAATATAACACACACCAATACACATGGAGACACACACACACCTCAACCGACACACACACACACACTGCACTATTCATACACACTTTTAGATATTTTTACTTATATTTATTTATTTTATTTTTTTTACTTTATTCATATACATACATGCATACATACTTGCTTGCATATACATATGTGTATACATATACACATACTTGGCTCATATATACATACATATAGATATTTATATATTAAATATATTTTATCTTGGGTACATGTATTTATAGTTATACATATACTTACTTTTATACATTTTATAACATACACACACAATACACCATAAGTGTGTGTTTGTGTGTTCAAATTTATTTAATTATAATTAAAATTAATGATTTCATATAAATAAATAATTATTTATTTATTTAATTATTTATTCTCTTTGAGTGTAATTATTTTTACACTTCTTTTCTTCAATCTCGAAATACGTGTCATATCACCCGGTATCCCGGGTCGGGATATTACAAGTTTCCTAACTTAGAGCTATTGTAGAGTTTTTTCAGTATTCTGATTTGATCAGCTTTTGATCCCGATGGCTCCCAAACATCGACAACCTATTGACCTATCACACTTTTCGTACACCATTTGTTACGTACCTTGGCTAACTGCCATCTAGTTTCATTATGAGGATCTACATAGTAGATTTCCTCAGTTTGAGAATCGCATAGTCCTTCATGAATGGTCAATCATTGTGGATGACTTTTGAGGGACCATAGCCCTATGTTAGTTCATAAAGAGAGGATGGTTGCCTCTTCAGTCCATTCATGGTCTAACAGACTATCCTTCTACCATTGTAGATCCATTTGAAGGTGTTATTACGACTACCCTCTGAGTGAATGGAGTTAGTTTTTTGCCATCTCGGTTGAAGCTTCGGACTTTTACTAAGGACTATCATTTTCTTCATTTTATACTATGTCATGTCCTCCGTATTGTGAGTCATACTAACACTTTTAGTATTTCCCATAGGAAATTGCTCCATGCCATTAGGACTAATCTTTGTATCAATGTTGCTACTGTTGTTTCCATTACATTTTAGCAGCCACCACTCCCTACCATAGCACAGATGGTCTTCCATTCGGATGTCTTATTTAAAGACCCATAATTTTCCTAATATAAGAAATTTAAAATATTGATAAATATGTCAATGAAAAATAAAATAAATGCATAGGTGTATTATATAATATGAATATGCTTAAACTAAGATGGATTAGTGTATAATTGAATAAGTTAAGTGCTCTTAACTTAAGTAAAAAGATAAAAGAAGATATAGAATAAAAAGAAGGGAGAAGAAACAATGAGGGGGAGAAAGAGACTTTTACCCTATGTTATTCTTTTTAGCCTTGTAAGTTTATACCCCCTCAACAGACACACAAAAATTACGTGAAAAAAAAAAAGAACGAAGAGAGAAGAGGGAAAAAGGGGAAAAACCCTAGAACCTTGGAGAAACTTGGAAGATCATCAATAAATTGAGGAAATATTGAAATTTTGAACAAGGATTAGGGCTTTGGCACATCACACCATAAGCTTGGAGTTGAGAATCTTGAAGAATCTACCCAAAATCAGGAGGCAAAGTTAGGGTTTTCATCAAAGCTTGAAGAAATTGAGGTAGGCATTTCTAAACCTTGGTATAAAATGTGTGTAAGTAGTTGAATCATGCTATCATTTCACCTTATGCCATGAAAACACTTATTCAGGTAATTTGGGTCTTGTGTTTGTTTTGAGTTTAAAATCTAATTATTTGATGTTTGATTCATTTAAATTGGCTTGTTTTCATCTTATCTTTCTATTAATACCACACCTAATTGATTATGAAATGATTTATGTGGTGGATTGGCAATGTGGGTTTACATGCTATATACATGAAATTGCTTCTTACAAATTAAGTGTTTGTAGAAATTCCTCTATGGCCATTTATTTTGCAAAATGGTGTTTATTCGTGATTGTGTGAAAGGTTAGCCTTATAATGGACAGATATGGAGCATGCCCTTATAATGTCTGGACAAGGAGTAGGCCCTTATAATACCTAGACAAGAGGGTTGGCCTTTATAGTACCTGACATTTTGTGTTGGGGATTGTGTCTCCCTATGAATTTGAAAATCAGCACAGAAGACGGGCTAAGCCTTTGGGTCAATAGCCCAAGAATAGTGAGGGACCTTTGGAAGTGTGGCCAATCCATGATAGGGTACGAGCTCATGATACCTAGGATTATTGTAATTTGAAAAGGGTTCGGGCCCTTGATACCCGAAATGTACTATGGGCATAGTCCAGGACAGGACTTGGGATAGGATATGGGACGTGTGAGATGAGATGGTGGATATTTACATTCATTGGACTATGAAAATTGAAAAATGAATTGTGATAGATATGTGAATGCCTAAATGCCTATGATGTAAATTGAGGATTATGTAAGTATACTTGCATCCCTCTGTTTATAGAAATTAATAGTTCGAGATCATGAGTTATTCTTCTATAGATCCATGTATCTATGAAATGAATTAGGGATATTAATCATATGGATGTGATGACACTTGATGGAGTAACATGATGAGTCTAATAATGACTCACCTTGTTGTTTTCTTGTGGATAGTATATGTATATATGATTGCCATACGATATATAAGTACCTTGTGGATATACGATATTAATATGAGGTTGTTAAGGAGAATTAGTTAGCATTGTATAAGCCGCGTGATCATGACTTAAGGATGTTATTATCGACTAAGGGTGTTCCTTGGATCAAGATATAATGTGATAGAAGTCGACCTTCAAAATCTTTAGCTTAGGTGTAAGTGAAGCACCAAGATGAGCATTAGAGGATTATGATTGCAAATATATGTGTGATGGTTTTTAGGTACAATTTAAATAATTAGACAAAACAGTAAGAACATAACTACATAAGTAAGGGTATAGAAGTAAATCTATGTTAGGAATGCCTTGAGATTTTAAAGAGAATATGGTTAGGAGTATATCTTTCCTTAGAAACCCAATTTATGATACCTTTGGTAGTTGTGCTAATGATTGGGTTGGAGACTTTATTCACAGTATCAAACTACCTTGAGAATCCTTAAGGAGTATTGGAATATTTGAATGTTTGAAGTGATGAACACTTGTAATGATATTGGTAATCTTACTGGTGATGTGACAGTTAAGTTTAAGATAGAATAAAAGGCGATTGATGAATTGGTTTGTTCTTATTGGCAGATAAGCTGATGGACTTGTTTCTAGAACACTTTGAAATGGGATGTGAAGTAGATATATATGTGTGGTTGTTCTCAAGAGAGTGTGTTACACTCTGATATGACTGCTTACCTATGAAATCTATACACTAAGAAAGACTTGCGGCACTACAAGGTTTGGTGAGCCAATATTTCCCTATTTGGGTGAGGGCACTCATTCCAATACCTTATGGGCTAAAGGGTTAAGGTGTAGAGATTGTCATGGGGAAGTAGCAAGATTTGTGTCGCACTTAGGGTAGACAATTAGTAGGTTAGTACTTGAGGAACATGATGGAGTGACGTTATGAACTAATCATGAATTAATAAGGTAAGTAAACATGAAAGATGATAATAAATACATGGTAGCCAAGTGACATAGACTAAAAGACTGTAACAAAATAAAGTATATGTTAGAATGTCTAAAGTCTTTGTAACCTAGGGATAAGTTATTTGGCCTGGTTTGGGACATGTATATGAGGAAAATTTTAAGAAACCTATAAGTACCTAGTGGCACGTGAATGTTTATGAACAATAGAAGACCGGGTTAATGAAAACAAAAATGAATGAGACTTCTAGTATAACTATCTCTGATAATAGGCAAAAGTGTTCACATAAATGACTTAACCAACCCCAAGTAAAGATAAGATGGTTGCAGGGTGAAAACATTATAATGCATGTGCATGCTCTAGATTATATTTAAGCAGATTTGTTAAAGTTAGGATTATACTTAGGCACCTTAAAAAGTGGAAAGATTCGTGAGCAACCTTAAGGACTATTTAGAGGACAGAAGATTTTATGGTAGCCTAGAGATTATGAGTGATTAATTCAAGTGTTTTAAATATGGGATCTAGAATGAACCAAATTTTGAGGATGAAATTTTTCTAAAGGGGAGAGAATGTAAATACCCTAAATTTTCCTAATATAAAAAATTCAAAATATTGATAAATATGTCAATGAAAAGAGAAAATAAATGCAAGGGTGGATTATATAGTATGAACATGTTTAAGCTAAGATGGGTTAGTGTATAATTGAATAAGTTAAGTAAAAAGACAAAAGAGGGCATGGAATAAAAAGTCGAGTGAAGAAACAATGAGGGGTTAAAGAGACTTTTACCCCATGTTTTACTTTTTGGTCTTATAAGTTCAAACCCACACACCCAAAACACACACACACACATAAAAATTGCATGAAAAGTGAGAGAGAGGAAAGACAGAAGAGGGAAAGAGGGGAAAAACCCTAGAGCCTTAGAGAAACTTGGAAGATCACAAAGAAATTGAGGAAATCTTGAAAGCTAGAACAAGGATTAGGGCTTTGGCACTTCACACCACAAACTTGGAATTGAGGATCTTGAAGAATCTACGCAAAATCAAGAGGGCAAAGTTAGGATTTTCATCAAAGCTTGAAGAACTTGAGGTAGGGATTTGTAAACCTTGTTATAAGATGTATGTAGGTAGTTTAACCATGCTATCATTTCATCTTATGCCATGAAAACACTTATTCAGGTAATTTGGGTCATGTATTGCTCGTGAGTTTAAAATCTAATTATTTTATGTTTGTTTCTTTTAAATTAGATTTTTTTCATCTCATCTTTCTATCAATACCACTCCTGATTAATTTTAAAATGAATTGTGTGGTGGATTGACAATGTGGGTTCACATGCTATGTACATGAAATTGATTCTTGCACTCTGAGTGTTTGTAGAAATTCCTCTATGGCCATGTATGTTAGAAAATGGTATTTATTCGTGATTATGTTAAAGGTTAGCCATATTAATGAATTTGGTATGAATTGTAGATAAAAATGTTAATGATATAACTTTGGAACGATGATAATGGAAAAATAGAGAATTTGAAATAAAGAACTTGAGAATTGGAAATAATTGGGTGAAAATATGAAATTACAATTAGCTTGCTTACAATCTAGTAGGCTTGAATGATATTTCTCCATTTAATTTCTACTTTTGTTGGCTGATGAATGTTAATAATCTTTGAATTTCCTTGTCCTTATTATCAAAATATGCTTAGTGATCACTTGGATGTCACTCCATGTGCATAAGCATACATGGAGCACCACACATTTTTACTCTTGTTTAGATTTTTCCTACTGGGATTGTCGTGCTAACCCCTACTAGATGCAAAAGCAGGTAAAGAAACAATTGCAAAATTGAAGACTCATTACCAAACTATTTTTTGGGAAAACCCCATTTTTGTTTATTTTTGAATATCACAAACTCTATTGGGAAACTTGTTGAACGTATATTTCCCTTGAAATTGGCCATGTGTATTATAGCTAAAATGTGTATTAACTAAAAGCCAAAAGATGATGTTAACACTATAAGAATTTAATTTCTCTTGTCACTTATGAGAATCCATGTAGGAATTTGAATCTTGAATTAGATGTATTGTTTCTTGATGAAAAGAAGTAAATGTTGGATGTTAAATGAATGTTACCTTATAATATGAATATGAATAAATTGAATTTGGATGTGTAAGACCCTTAGAAATCAGGTTGATCCAAGAAAAGTAGGCAAAATAAGTCACGTTTTCAAAATAGGCCAAAGAAAAGGATCCGGGCCTTATCGGCACATGTGAGTGCCTATCGGCATTGAGAGATGGAAACCCCCTTCTCTTTACTGTGCCAATCGGTACTAGGAGAGGGTCTGACCACTTCTCTTCCCATTTTTTCAGTTTGGCTTCTAGACCGACTTTTCGCCACCCGATTTGCCTCCAATAGACTCTTTAACTTAAATAAGGGTAAATCAACATGTTTTCTATTTAATTATAAAACCTTAGAGTGGCTCGAAAATGGATTCACTCACCTCCCCCCCGAGCCTCATCGATTTCGGGGCATGACAAGATGGTATTAGAGCTTTAGGTTTAGAATACCTAGGGTGTCACATCCCGAACCCCACCCTACGCGGATGTCGAGGACGTGATGCCAGTTAGCTACCTTACCGGTTTGCCGACCGACAATGTGACTAACCAAAGGCGAATTTCTAAACTTACCAATGAATTGCATTCCGAATGTAGGGTCAGAGCAGCAAAATTTAAAAACTTTTTATCTCGGGAATGCAACTCGTTTATAAATACGTACCATAGAGTAAGTCTAAAACCAACCAGCTAATAACTCTAACCACAGAGCACATCTATAATCATACATATAACACAGAGCATATCTAACTTCTCTAGAGTACCATTACCGTGAGCCATGTCCTAATATTAGTAAATTTAATAGTATCATATGTAATCATGTCACTCACCTGAATAACCAGATTCAATCCACAAGAATACGATTCTCCACAAATCAGTGCCATTAGATCCTTTACTTGGAATGCCACACGGCCTATCCATGTCATATCGTAGTGCCTTCTAATTCAATGGAGATAAATCCTAAAAAATGTTAGGACAATAGAGTGAGCTTAAATAAGCCCAATGAGTAACACAGGTTCCCTGTCATGGGTTTCAAAACCAGTTCTTGCTTACAAAGCACATGGAGAGTTCATTTATCTCTGAAATAGCAGTTTTATAAATCCACTTAAATGTAGTTAAGTAGAATAAAGCAGGACTGAACTAAATGAAACAACAGATCAGAACAGACAGAATTGTACAGATGTCAGTATATCAATTAGGAGTATAGGCAATTAAATCAAAGAATAGAACAGGTCAGTATTGAGTGGAACAGAACATAACATAACAAAACAAGATGCCAATTAGGCACATAATCAAGCTTACTTATGCTATACCGCTCAAACTAGAGTGGGTCCAAAAGTAAGATACAACACAACAAACAAAACCAGGACAGACCATACAACGGAACAGGACAGACCCGAATTGAACAAAAGAGCAGGACAGTACAAAATCATGTCACGTGTAATGCATTATAAAAGAGTATGCATTTAAAAATATGCATTTAAACAGTATAACATATAAAATAGTACAATGAACCAAAATACAGTATCTAGACAATGTAACTTATACACCAAGTCAGAAGTTCCAAGTTACTAACAAACTGTTCGCTTATCTCCTTGCACAGATAATCTGATAACCTCTAGATATTGTCTCAAGCACATCCTTGTATATCCTGAATAGTCATCATTAATCACAGAAAAAACAGAATTTATCCATTCGTGTCTTGTCCATCATCTTAGGCGTCTATCGGATTACCTAAGATAGCCTAGTAGCCTATTGCCCTTTCATTGGGTTTCATCCGAGGCTGTTTCATTCTTTGATTAGGCTTAGTAGTTATCAGAACTATAATTTAATTCATTTAGACTTCAATCGTTATCAGTTAAGTACTTATTTAACCTTAGGGGCAAAATGATAATTTTGCCATTCTTGTCCTAGACTCTGTCGTGGTCCTCAGAATAGTCTACTTATCTTATATATAAAGATCTAAGTCTTTTGGACTCAAATCATTATCAGTTAAGCACTTATTTAACTTTAGGGCAAAATGGTAATTTTATCATTCTTGCCTTGGACCCTGTCGTGGTCCTCAGAATATCCCATATATCATATATATAAGGTTCTAAACCTTTTGGACTTAAATCGTTATCAGTTAAGTACTTATTTAATCTTAGGGGCAAAATGGTAATTTTACCATTCTTGTCCTAGACCTTATCATGGTCCTCAGAATGTTCCTTATATCTTATATATAGATTCTTAAGTCCTTTGGACTTTATTTGGTATCTATTTTTGATCATCGGGACACATCAGTCATTTCTCATTTACACGTTGACTGTTTCGGAGTTGCAGTTAGCCCTTTGATTTCCATAATTATGCTTATGATAATTTATTAGATTAGATTGGCCTTTCTTCAGCCTTTACTTTGCATTTACCATGCTTAGGGGTATTTTGGTCATTTTGCATTTCGTGAGATTCTAACCCCGATTCATTATTTAATCATGTGTACAGTTTCACGAGTATCCAGGCTTCTATCGGTATCAATTTCGTCCTATTTGGACTTCATTTGGGTTTCGTACTGTATTAGGGGCATTTTAGTAATTTCACGCGTCACATTTTTCGGTACTTTGTTTGGTAGTACGGACTCCACCATTGAGTCCAGAGGGCCCAAAATAGTCAGACTGTGACCCCTCCGACATTCATCCAGCTTTTGGAATACTAAGGGTAAAATTGTCATTTTGACGTTATACGTGTCTATGGATTCGGGACCTTGTTTCACAGAACGGATCCCATTATTGGGTCTGGAATGTCCTAAAATATTAAAGTACAAAATTCTACAGTTATCAGAGTCCATCTGACCACATAACTGAGCATCAGGACGTATTTAGAATTACCCTGGTTCATCCAACTGTATTCTTCGGGCTTCAATTAGATTTCACGGACCTCACCATTGGGTTCAGAGCGTCTGACATAGTTAAAGTAGACCATCTTTTATGTTCAATTGGCCCTGGGTATCATTAGGGGCAGTTCAGTCATTTACCACTTACGTGTGTATTTTTCGGGACTTAATTTCCCAAATCGAACTCCACCATTGAGTCTGGAATGCCCGAAATAGTTTATTTAATTTGAACTTCGTTTGACCTCCTTAATGTTCAAGGGTAAAATATTAATTTTACCCATTTAATAAAATAATTATTTTATTAATTAATTATTTTTCAAGGGCTTATTTGCAATAATTTTTTAAAAGTCTAGGTCAGAGTACAAATACTCAAAACTGTTGGGGGTCAAAACTAATTTCAGAAAGTTTGGGGCTACAAAATAGAATTTCATAAAATAAAGGTTCAGAACCATTCGGTTTTAGGGTGGTATTAGTTGAACCGGTCCAAAAACCCCTTAACCATCCGGTTCACTTTCCTTCAGAAAACCGGAATACAATATTCCTGTTATTCCAAATTGGCCCCCCTTATCCGTGTTTAAGTTATTCTAAACCTGATTCCAATTTTAGACGTCCGTAACCAAACAAGCCAAATCCAATTTCAATTTCAATTTAAACACAACCAATATGCTCCTGTCTGGGTTATCCTGATTTACGGGTGGGTCGGATTTGACCCCAACCCGATCCGGATCCGACCCGTGCCCGGTACTATTCATCTTCTTCCTTTTTCTTCCCCAGTTTTGCCCTAATTCCCAATTTCTTTTCTTTTTGATTTCGTGAAATTTTGGACACGATTTCTTACTACTATCCATCCCAAATCATTTTTGGATGTTAGGCCAACATTTTGGCATTAGTTTTATGCCTCGAATCAAGCTTAAATGCTCGGTCCATGTGGAGATAACCGAACCTGCAACTCTATTATAAATCCCCATTTCATCACTAAAACTCGAATGGCTTGGCTTAAAATGATCCATGCATCATGGGGTTCAAGTCCCCATTACCAAAATCAGGTTTAAAGCTCTGTAGGTGGGATCGGATTGAGGACCCTTGACCTGCAGGTCCACTTTTTATGGTCTTCCTTAAGGTGTGTGGGTCTCGGTTTAGTGGTTTTCGAATGCTAGAATGGTCTGCTTCAGGTTTAAACTGTCAGAATCAAGCTTCATGGAGGTCATTTCAGACCTGCTGCATGAGAGGTCATCCATGGTGGTCCGCGTGTGGTCAGTGGTTTTGGGGCTGTTTCGAAGCCTCATTTTCATGCCTTAGTCAAGGTCTCACATTCTAAATGTTATGTATGAGGTTAATGGGGCTCAAAACATCAAAACAGTACCAGCATTTAAACAAAAATATAAAGCAGTTTATACCTCTTTGACAGTGGTTGCCTCTCTTCCTGTGGCTTGATTATGATTCCTCTCAAGCCCCTTCAAGCAGCTCAATCTCATCCCATCATCCTTTAGTCATAGGCCTTCCAACAGGCATACATGTGCATGCACTCACACACAATGTTTCTCTCTACATCACTATCTCTCTCTCTCTCTAGGTTCTCCGTATCCGTACACAGAACACACACACACACTATTCTGATTTTACACATAGTACCCCATATGCAGAACACATGTATATATCATCTCATATACTCATGTATATAATTATATCCCCTTTTCTTTTCTCTTTGAATGAAAAGGGATTGGTGGGGGTGGGGGTCCAATGAGGCGGCCTGTTGCCCCTGATTCCAAATTTGTACATATATATATATATATACATATAATTATATTTTATATTTGTTAGCTGCATGAAATCCCATTAGTCCATTTGGGAGGTGGATTTTGTTAAACTGAGCATATATACATTTTTGTTGCTTAATTGGGCACAAAAGTGCTGGTAGCCATTTGGTTAACTTTTTAGGTGCATAAAGCCTTGCCTCACTTGGTCAAGGGTTCAAATCCCCTTGGCCTCACTTTTGGCCATTTTCCACATTTTGGGCTTAGGCCCTGTTTTGCTGCGCAGAATACTGTTTTCACTATTTCCCTCATAATTTTTTTTTTTCTGTTGCCCCTTTTTCGACGTGGTTTCTTCCAAGGGTTTCATATTTCAGTTAGCCTCGATATCAAGGGCCCCGCGTCGGTTATTATTTACTTGGGATTTCCGTAGTTAGCTAATTCGAGTTCCTCCAGTGTTAAAACGACATCATTTCACCTAATTAATTGATAATTAGGTCCGGGTGTTGCACCCTCTTCTCCAGACATGTTTAATTATTTTGTTGGTCTATCGTGACCACCGAGAGATTCCCGAGTAACCTTCATGATTATTCTTTATATAGGTTTTAATTAATAATTAGTAAACTAATTATTAATTACGCAAGGTCGAGGTATTACATAGGGACGATGGGATAGGAGTTGGAATAAAATGTTAATGATTAGTTTGAAATTTTTGTTTATTATTCTTGCTTAATGTGTTCAAATTGTTGAGATTAAAATGCATGATATATATGTGCAATATAAGTATATTTCTTGTTTGGTGCATTATTGCTTAATGTATGCAAAAGTGAAAGAGTGAAATGTATAACTACGATGAATTTGTAGAGACATGGAAAATTGAGGATAAATTTTTCATTTTTCTAGTAGGGTTGTAATAACCCGACTTGAGTTAGACTGTAACCGACCCAGGTAGGGCGAGGCCATGACATGTAACTTTGAATCAAACACTAATTTATTATTTAAATAAAGTTTGATGTCCAATTTAATAATAGACAATTTCGAGTATTCGAGGCTTGTCATATTGAAAGCCGAGAATTATGAGACACGTGCGTGTGAATGATTATATTATAAAATTGGAAAAAAAATAATTAAATGATAAAAGAAATAAAATTTTAAAATAATGTGACAATAAATAAAATGAAGTGAAATAATTAAATAAAATAAAATGAGATATATATTATAATATAATATATATGATATCTCAAAAGATAATTGGGGACATTAGTATCTAAATATAATGGAAGCTTCGAGGAAGCTGTTGGGAAAAAAAAATCGGAAGGAACGAAAAAAGGAAATAAATCAGTGGGGCGGTGGAGTAGAGAAATGAAGAGAAAGAAAAATAAGGAGAAAGAGCAACAAAAGGAAGCCTGAAGCTTCTAGATAACCGTAGAAAAATATAGAGAGATAGAGAAAGGGCGCTGAAGGGCAGTGGTCACGACTGAGAGAGAGAGCAGCTGAGAGAGAGGAAGCGTTTTGGGGATCCTAGCGTGTCACCATGAAGATCGGAGACTCAGGCACCTCCGGCAGCATCTCCAGCATCTTCAGTCGTCCCTATGATTGTGGGAGCATACAAGGTGTTCAATATCCTTTCTAGAGAGATGATCGAACCATGTTCTGCGACTGCCGACCCAACCATCAACCCCAAAAGTACAGCAGCGTGTTGGTACAGAAAAATCTGATTCAACCGAACCAGTAGCAAAACGGTGCAAATTGTTAGGGTCTCTTGATTCAGGTAGGGGATTCTGATACATCTTGTAGCAAATGATGGTAGCATGTTGGTGTTGGGTTGTTCCAATTAAGTAGCGATGCAAAGATATGTAAATAAATATATTTGTTGCGTTGTGTAGCGGTGCGATGGTGTTTTGGTGGGTTTGTAATGTTGGGGCGTGATTTGGAGTTGTTGATGTTGCGATTTTGTGGAGATGGAGGAGAGACGGAAGCATAGTGGTTGATTGATTTGAATGGGTTGGTTACTGCAGATTTTTAGGGGGATGTATGTAGATATATGTGTGTATTGGTGTAGCGGTGTGACAGGAAAAGGGAGCTGTAGCAGGTAATATATATATATATATATACATGCGTGTTGGTGTTGGTTGTGGGTTGGATTGAAGGAAAATGGAGGAAAAGAGAGAGAGTCAGTGTGCGGAGAAGTTGGAAGTGGCTGGATTAGGTGATTTACGTATGAGTGTTGCGGCAGTTGTGGATTGGGTTTTGAATTTGCTTGCCATAAGTAGAGCTGCTAATTTGGGATTTGGTATAGGGAAATAAAATGCTGCAATTTGTGGGGGGCTCGAAATTGTGTGTGGGTGTTACGGCTTTGTGGGGAAATTTGGAATTGAATGGAGCATTGCAGGGAAGAAGTAGCAGCGTGTTGGTGGGCGTATATGGATAGCGTGCAACAAGTATATATGTGTGTATGCGTGTAATGTGCAGTAAGTATATATGTGTGTTTGTGTGGTTGTGTTGCGATTTCGTGGGAGCTCAGAATTGTGTGCGTTTGTGTAAAAGGTGGGAGTGTAAAAGAATAAGAGGCGACACTTACGGCAAAAGCTGTTGTACTACAAACCTGATTAGGTGATTTGAGAGTAGCAAAAAATGATTCTGCTGATAATCCAAGTATAAAGGAGCTGATGGTTCACTCCTGAGCAACAAATGGAAATTCAGAAGTGGGACGAAAATGCAGAGGAGCAGCAGTCCAATGAGAAAGGGTCCAAGTCCCTAACCCAAGTTAAGGATGAATTCTGGTAACTTGACGGCACTAGTCAATGTTCTGTGCTGGAGTCCATGGCAGAACCAATGTGCATTCTGATGCAAACCTGAAGTAGCTCGATTTGGAGATGAGATTGTGCAGTGGATGAAATGTTGCGGTAATTAGCGGGTTTCTGTCTATTTTGTTAGTGAGGAAACATGGGATAAATTAAGAGTTTTGACGTGGGGTTTTCATAGGAGTCACCTGCGGTTTCTAAGTGACTTGCAGCTTGAAAGGCCCATTGACTGAGGGAAGTAATGCAATATTAGTTGTAGCTTCAACCTTACAGTGGTGAAATTGTTGGGGGCTATAGGTCTTAACCTTGCTTGTAGAAACTGAAGCGACTGATTGGGAAGACTCTGCACAGAAATCTGATGAGAGGAAGGGAAAGTTCTTCAATATTTGATGGATGGGATTTGTTTGGTTTGAATTCTATTGAGGGGCCACTGCAATAGAGAGAATCAAAGAGGTTGATTCAACAAAAGCTTGGGGACATCTTTGTTGACTTGACTGCATAGTGGACACAGCATCATAGGGTTGAGACACGCCCTAGTCAGGTATGGTACTTTACTAAGTAAGGAATATAATTAAATTAGGATTGATGTGCATATTGGTTGCATGATTCTTGTGCTTATCTGCTGATAGAAGATCACATATGAGTTCTTGCTTTGAGATGCTTTGAGACACTTTGTTTATATGCTTACGTGTTCTTTAAGATTATTTGGGAATTGTGATTTACTTCTTGAGTTGTCATCATATGTGATTTATGTTTTAGAAGGATTATTGATATTGTGACATGTGGATTTGCATGAGTGTTGAGATTGATCGAGCATGACTCGTAGATTTTTGGATGAAGTCTTGTGATTTGATCTTAAATGTGATGCATTATTTAAAGCATGTTGCATATGCTTATGAAAGTGATGTTTCATTTGAACTGTATTATTGCATGATGAAATCATAACATATTGGCATAGTGTGATTCCTTGAAAGCATAGTGTGGGTCAGCACGAGGTGCTATGCATTATGAGGGTGCAGATCCTGTGGTGAAAAACCCAAAATGGGCTATTGCATTGGTACTTCGAGCCATCGGGGAGTACCCGTAAATGAGACATTGGTACTTCGATGCCATCGGGGAGTACCCATAAATGAGACATGGGTGTGACATTGAGATGCACGGGTGTGTCACGCATATTGCCTGTGCATTGTGTTAATGAATTTGTGAACATGATATAGGGTTTTCTTCAGATGTGGTTGTACATTGCCATTATACTGTATGCATGATTAGGGAGGCATGTAGATATACATGTACACTTGCACATGCCACGTCTTAATTTTGTTCCTTGCATTAGTGTTGTACCATACCAGCATGTTGGCGCTGACCCATTCGTGGGAACCATATTTCAGATGACATTCCCGACACCTGAGGCTTGAGGAAGTCTAGCCGAGTGGAGGAGACTTGACTGTAGATGGATATTTGGCCGAGAGGCGTGTTTTGTGATGTACGGGCTTAAGCCCAATGACATATATGTTGTATCATGGTTGTATAATTTTGGTTGTATAAGTAGGCGATGTATATTTAACTTTGATAAAGTTGTGGCCATCGAGTGAGGATGGATTGTGATGTGTTTGTATATATATAATGTATTATGATTATCAGGGGGAAAAAGGCTCGAAAAACAGAGGAGGTTCTGTCGAAATTTTTTTATAAAACGAGAATGGATGTGTATTGACAGAGATATACGGATGCATAGTTATGTTAGTGGAATAGGCTTGTATTTATATTAGTTAGATTAGTTAAATCGGTATTTATTTATGTATTCGTCTATTTCTTTTCTTCTCTTGTTTCGCTTGAGTCGCGTCCCCGGGTTCGGTCCGGAATTCGGGGCGTGACAGAATTACTGGCAATTATATACATGTATGTAGGGACATCCTTATCATGACTTAGAATGTATCGTGAATATAGGTGTTTGCTTGAATATTATTTCGTGACTATGTACTAGGACATGGGAGTTTAGGCTATAATATTGATGATTATGTTTGTTTTTGGTGAGTATGAGTTAATATGTGAAATATATATGTATTACTTATAAAGATTCCTTAAAATAATTTGTTTACCATTTAGGCATGAATTGGTTCTATGAATACATGCTAGGCATATGAGTTTGTATGACTGAATGGCGCACTTAGTGCCTTATAATATAAGTGTGTGTAGCACCACAAGTATGGTGAGCAATAATTTTTATTGTTTGAATTTAAATCATTATATATTCTACCATTTGTTAAAAATTGTATTGTTGAATGCTTGTTAAATCATAAATCTTATTGAAATTATTTGGAATGACACTTCTCATAATATTGTAAATAGAACCAACATTGTATATTTCTAATGGTTGAATGTTAGCATTGCATGTAAGGAAGCAATCAACAATATTAATAAAACTAAGACACCATCATACTAAACCTAGCGATGAACCCTTAAGTACAAATTGTTGATTAAATCCTAGTTAAGGAAGGGAAAATAATTTGTTTGTCTTGGGTTAAAGACTAAATATGAAATATAATATGAGCTATATGGTGAAAATTTATGTGAATGATATAGATGAGATTTAAGATATAAATTTTGAAATGTTGAGATTGGGTTGCTTACATATTTACAGAAAATTAAACAACAAAAGAACTACATTTTTGGAATTTTAATAAGAAATGATGCTTGTCGATGTACCAATGGACACATTATATAGAAATACTGATACTACAGTGAATTTTATGACCAGAATAAATATCTATAAAATGTGCAATGGGAAAACTTAAAAAGGAGAAAAGAAGGATACGAAATCTAAAATGAGACATGGCTTGAACGTATGATTGAATAGAATTCTCAACTAAAGAGGTAGAATAGAAACAACGACCTTAACTATGGGGGTGAAATAGTGAAGTTAATTTAGAATGAAGATGCAAAATATTTAATGTGTTAAAAATCTAAAATATATGCAATAATAGTATGAATTGTGTTGTAACTTGATTACTAGAGAAAAGGTAAATGATGAGATACATTTGTACATTTGTGCATTTGAGATTGGTACAAGGAAAATTAAGGAAATAGGAAACAAAGGAAAAAAAGAATATTAATGAGAAAACTCATAGGATATATTGAGAATGTAGAAAGTTAAAAAAATTGATCATGGTGATCATAAGGGTAGAAATATATGAGTTTTATAACTTTGAAAAGAGTGAAGGTAAATAAAAATTATATCTTGTTTTACCATTGAAGGGTGACTACCTCGATTCCATTATGTAGAATTGATAAGGATTATTGGATATTCATAAAGAGAATGAATGGGAGACTAAGTAGTGAATACATGGTTGGATTATAGAGTTGTTGATGAGAACAAGGAGGGATGGGATTCTCCCTCTCGTCTCGAAGGGACAGACTATAAACTAATGTAAAAAGTAAAAGAGATTTAGTGGGCAGAGTCCCTATAATTAGCACTAGGGTGGACTTAGTAGCCACAATTGATTAAGATGAAAAACCTCAAGTACTTTAGGGACTTCTCTGTGAAAACAGGTGACTCATAAAGACTACACATTAAATTCAAGGAAGACAAAATTATAGGTAGTAGAAAGAGGTTAAGAAAGTGCAAGTTGACCAAATCAGGTTGAGTCAACTTGAAGAAGTTAAGGCCACTCTCTTAGAAAAACTTGAAGTTTTAGAACAAGAGAGAAATATCCTAATGGGTGAGGTAGGAAATCTTAAATCATCCTTAGAGGCTTGTAAATTGAAAATAAGGAATTAGGTGTAAAATTTGATGAACAAATTAAATTAGCTAAGAGTGTGAAGGCACTCTTGAAAACATATCTAAAAAGTCATCTTCAACAATTAAAATTATTCATTCTACCTTCAAGTCTAAGTTGATTACTCCTTCCAAACAAATAGAGATGATGTTACCTTAACCAAACACACAACATTTAGTTCAAGACCAAACACAACCAAAGGTCTCACATTGTTCATTTCGTGGGGTTGACGGTCATCCTAGAAGGCAATGTAAAGCCATTAAGAAAAGACATGTACAACATCAATACTACAAAGAAAATTTGAACAAATTTGTCAAATGAGCACAAAAATGAATTTTCTTTGGTAAAGCAATCATTAAATATGTATATTCAAAAATCTAGACGTATGAATCAAAAATTCATGGAAATAAGAAAGCTTGTGAAACCTATAGCTATCCTTAGACCACAACCAAAAGATAACAAAAGTCAATATACAAGATTTTGCCCACATACACAAACAAACTACAAAGAAAATTTGGGTGAGAAATGATAATGGTAAATGTCTAGTTATTCATACCGCTCTCAAAGCTAGTAACTCCAATTCTTGGTACCTAGATAGTAGGGGCTCTAGGCACATGTCCAATGACAAGTCTCTCTTCACAAACTTTGTAAGTCATTAAGAGGGAGCGGTCACCTTTGGGGATGGAAACAAGTCAAATGTTCTAGGAATAAGAACTATTATCCTAGGTGATTCCCCAAATCTTGAGAATATATTGTATTTCGAGGGACTAAAGGATAATTTAGTTAGCATTAGTCAACTATATGATGACAACTTCAATGTGTGCTTCACCAAAAAGCAGTGTAAAGTAATGAATGAAAATGGAACTACATTTTGGAATGATTAAGAACATCTGATAATTGTTATTGCATTACTCTTAATCCAAAAATCACATGCAATAGTGCTAAGGTTGATTCTTGCCAAAGGTTAGGCCATTTCAACCACAAACAACTCAAAATACTGGTTAACAATAACCTAGTCCGAGGACTACCAAAGCTAGGAAAGATTCCTTCCAGGGTGTGTGAAACATGTCAAAAGGCCAAACAAACAAGCGTTTCACATAAGAAACTTTCATCTCTTTCTACCACATATCCATTAGAACTAATTCACATGGACTTAATGGGTCCAATGAGGATGAAAAACCTTGGTGGGAAGAGATACATCCTATAAATAGTAGATGACTTCTCTAGGTACTCCTTTGTAGATTACTTGTGAGAGAAGACTTTAGTGTTTGATGTCATCATTAAAATTTACAAGTGAATTCAAAATGAAAAAGGTTATCTAATCACAAGAATGAAAAGTGACCATGGGAAGGAGTTTGAAAAATCTCCCATTACCGACTATTGTGATGACCTTGGCATTAAGCATGAATTCTTGACCCTCATTAACGAACAAAAAAATGGGGTTGTAGATAGGAAAAACTAGGCTATACAAGAAATGGAAAAAGCTGTGCTACATGAAAAAGCTATCCCTAAAAGGTTTTGGGTCAAAGCCGTAAACACGTCTTGTCACACCATAAATAGAGTTTACCTTAGACCCAACTCAAATCAAACACCATGAGTTTTGGACCGGTAGGAAATCCAATGTCAAATACTTTAGAGTAATTGGTGGCAAATGCTACATTCTTAGATATAGAGAGACTATAGGTAAGTTTTACCAAAGGTATGATGTTGGCATTTTCTTAGTATACTCCACAAATAGTAGAGACTTTAGGGTATACAACACTAGGAAGGGGTGTGTGATCAAGTCCATTAATGTAACAATTGGTGATGATGAGGTAGTCCCTAATGATAATGAATGTCTAGGAAGTTTGGAGCCTTTAATAGATCAACCTCCTAAAAACCTTCAAAATGACAATTCAAATAATGCCCCAAATGTTAATGAAAATGACAATAAAAGTTCAAATGATGTGTTTGATGAAGTATGCACCTCATCTAATTTAGATAGAGGCTTGCCTATGTGGGTGAGAAGAGACCATGACCAAACCAAAATAATGAGTGATGTTAACAAAGGGGTCATGACAAGGTATCAACTTTATAATGAAGTGAGCTTTCAATGCTTCACTTCAAAGATTAAACCCAAGAACATCAAGGAGGCACTTCTTCATGAGGATTGGGTCATTGCCATGCAAAAGGAATTACTTCAATTCACTAAGCTTGATGTTTGGGAACTAGTGCCTAGGCCTTTTCACTAAAATTTATTTGGTACCAAATGGATATTCAAAAACAAATTAGATGAACATGGTACAATAGTGAGATAAGGCTAGATTGGTTACTCAAAGCTATACCCAAGTTAAAGGGATAGACTTTGAAGAGACCTTTGCCTTCGTGGCTAGGTTCGAGAAAGTAAAACTTATCCTAGTCATGCAATGTTATTTGAAATTCAAACTATTTCAAATGGATGTTAAGAGTGTATTCTTTCACGACATTCTTAAGGAAGAGGTCTATGTTAAGCAACCTAAAAGATTTGAGGATCCACAAAATATCACTCAATTCTACCGTCTTAAGAAAACCTTATGTCGATCAAAGCAAGCCTCCAGGGCTTAATATGAAAGGTTTTTGGCATACCTCCTTGAAAATGGTTTTTCAAGAGAGGGAGCCGATACGGCCGTGTTTGTAAGGAATGATGGAAATTTTTTTGTGATTGCTCAAGTCTATGTGAATAACATAATCTCAAATGTTTGTCGAAGATATGAAAATAGGCTTTGAAATGAGTATGGTTGGTGACTTCACACACTTCCTAGGGCTGAGGTAATTGTTTGATGGGATTTTTATCTCTCAAACCAAGTATGCCAACGAATTGGTTAGGAAGTTTGGGCTTGAGTTGACTAAGCATGCTAGGACTCCTATTAGTACTAGTACCAAGCTTAGCAAGGACACTATAGACAAGGATGTGGAGTCTACTCTCTATAGAAGCATGATAAGTAATCTTCTCTATTTTACTTCTAGTAGACCCGACATAACCTTTAGTGTTGGGCACGGTTCCAATATTTTCCTAAGGAGTCACACCTCGTAGCCGTAAAATTATAATTAGATATGTGAGTGGGACTCTAGGATACGACATTTGGTATCCTTTTGTTACAAATGTCACATTGGTGGCATACTTTGATGTCAATTGGGCTGAAAATGTAGATGATCGGAATACCACTTCCGGTGGTTGATTCTATCTAAGAAATGCCTTGGTCTCATGGCGTAGTAAGAAGAAAAACTCCATTTCCCTTTCCACCGTTGACACCGAGTACATTGTGTTAGGACCATGGGGTCCGATATTGTAATTGGCTAATCCGGTTAGACAAAACGTATTTTGTGTGTAATCCTTACATAAGTCCTATGAGTAAGTACCTTCAATGCCCGTTCTTCTCAAAGTTCGTCCAACAGACATTATTGTGTATCACTATCGGTCGACTTGGTTCTTAAAGGGTAAAATAGACTTTCGTATTTGATTTGGATCTCACACACTCACATCCTACATGCATTATATATAGTTTTTATCATAAAATCATGTATGTGATTGAATTGTGGTTGTGAACTAATTCTCCCAAAATACATTTTTAAAATGCTTAAGGAAACAATTCAGTTCATAGGACAAGCAATAATGACCAACTCTCTATTGCTCGTTCGAACAAAAACTTAGCTCATTCGAACGAACAACAGAGAAGTTCGTTCTTATTCATTTTCATTCATTTAAACTATCTATATCATACAAAGAGCTGCAACCTTAGAGTTGTGCTCATTTGAAATTTGTGCCTTAAAAATAGATTTATATTTTGATTTTTAGCCATTTGGGGATCAATCAAACTCTTTGCAAAAATAGATGAAAATACGATTTAGAGTAATCAAAAATAGAGTGAGAGAGTCTTAACTTATGAGAGCTAATTTATTGATAGATCTTGAAGCTCTTGTGAGAGATCATTCATTCATGACATTCATAATAATCTTTACTATTTTTCTTTGATCGATTGAGATCATCCACACGATCCAAATCAGATCTAAAGAGCCTTGGTTCACATCAAATTCACCATTAACAATAGATGGAGTTTAAGCACGAGGATTTCGCATTGAGCGATTGGTGGCCACCGAGGTCGTGAGGACTCGATGGGAATTTGAAGACGTAATAAGGAAGAACGGAGCTAGTGGTACTTAGCTCATTCGTAGATTCTTTGTATTTCACTTTCTATCATAAAGCATTCCTTCCATAAGCATTGGCCCAACTCTGAAGTTTTATTCCAAGGATTGTTGTCCTTGGTAGTTTTCTCCATCATCAATCGGTTTGCAATCTCTCTCTCTCTCAATCTCTTTTAATTTACTGTGCTTAATTGATATGGTTCTGCTTAATTTTAGAAATTGAGTTTTTCATCTTTCCAAAATTGTTCATTAATTTGATATATTGAAAAAATTGATTTAGTAAATTGATTGAAATCAAATATTGATAGCTTAGTTGTTTTTTCTTTGAATTGCTTTGAATTGTGAAAATTACAATAAAATCAAGCTAGTTGACCAATTAGGTGAAGTTTGAATAGGTTGGTATATTTGGTTGATTTTTGGTGAATTCATTGGTGGATAGGCATGTATGTTGCATTAATAACGTTAAGTGATTTTGTTAATTGTGTCATCATTTGTTTTTTTAACCAAGAATTGTACTTAACTTCAAAGAAATTTTTTTAAATCAAGACCTACCTATTCAAACCCCCCTTCTAGGTATTATTCATGCTTTAGGACCTTGAGTGATATCTTTGCAGTACCCCTCTGTAACAAAGTAGTATCAGTGCCTTCTTTTTAAGGCACTTGATTGATATCTTAAGTAGTGAAATCCGTGGAAAGGTTAAGAGATGAAGGATCGATCTCACTACCACCTTTATTTGATGGCTCAAATTATGCTTATTGGGAAGCTCGTATGAGAGAATTATGCTTTCTAAGAGTCGTGGATGAGTGAGTTTGGCTCACTGTTCAAGAATGTTGGACCCCTCTGGTCACAACCGCAACTACCAAAATTCCCTTCTTAGTCAAGCCTTCAAACACTTGGAACAAGTTAGAGTTAAGGATAAGTGGCTATAACACCAAAGGGTTGAACGCCATATTTAATGCAGTAACTCCCGATGAGTTTCACCATATCATGACTTGTGAGACATCCAAGGAGGCTGGGGACATCCTTGAGACTACTTATGAGGGTATATTGACGGTAGAAATGTTAAAATTACAAATGTTGACTTATAGGTTTAAAGCTTTAAGAATGGAAGAATCAGAAACCTTTTTCGAGTTCTATGCAAAATTGAGTGACATTGTCAACTGCTCATTTAACCTAAGAGATACACAAGAAATGACCAAGATTGTTAGAAAAATATTAATATCTCTTCCCAAGAAATTTCAACCTAAGATAACCGCTATTGAGGAGAGTAAAAGTGTGGACTCTCTCATTGTTGATGAGTTAGTTGGATCACTTCAAACTTTTGAACTAACTCTTAGGAAAGCAAAGAAAACTAAAAGTCTTGCTATGAAGTCAACACAAGGAAAAAGTGAGGGGGATATTGAAATTGACCCCAAGTCCATGAATGATGAGGACTTGGGTCTTTTTCTTAGGAAGTTTAACAAATACCTCAAAGGTATAATGCATAACTCCAAGGGATCTCAAAATTCAAGTAAAAGATCCTTTGAAAATTCTAACTCTTCAAGAGGCCAAGTTTAAAAATCTTCTTCTAGTAGTGATAAAAGAAGACCTTCATCACAATCCACCTCTAACCCTATTGAATGCTATGATTGCCATATCTTTAGGCATATAGTGGCCGATTGTCCTAATAAGAGAAAGGGAAATTATCGAAATAGGAAGGAAATTAAATCATCTCTTTCCGAATAGGATGAAAAAAAAGAAAGGGATGAGAATGATGATGAAGAAGAAAAAGGTTATGAAAGTCAATTCTTGGCTTTCACGAGTGTCACCAATGTCTATGAAGGATCATCTTCTATTGAGGATGAAGATCATAAGGACATCAAAAACTTTGTGTTTAGTGATAAACAGAGTGATGATGAAGACAACATTGAGATTGCCTTTAAACAACTATTCAATAAATCTATAAATCTCAAGAAGTCTAACATGAAGCTTATCACTAAGCTCAAGTCTTGTGAGAAGGATAATAGTGCTTTAATAGTTGATCAATCTTCATTGAGTCAACTAAATAAGGACAAATTGTCTCTCTTAAAAGAAGTTGAATCCTTATAATATGAGAAAAATTTATTGGTTGTGGAGGTAATAGGACTTAAGGCTTCCTTCATTGCTTGTGAGATTGAAAAGAAGGATTTGAATTCCAAAGTTCACTCTCTTAGTGAATAACTCACACAAACTAGGAATGTCAAAGTGAATCTTAAAGATAGGTTTAATAAGCTTTCTAAAATGCTTAATACTGTCCAAATCAAGAATGATAAAAGTGGTTTGGGCTATGATATGTTCATGGATAAGAACAAGCCATCCACATCCACTTCAAGTTAATCTCTCACCCACAAGTCGATTGTGTTTGTGTCCTTAGAATCCAAAGGTGTTAAACCACCAAAACCTATGAGGAAAGCCCAACCATAACCAAAGCCTCAAGCACATTCTCGCCCACTACCTCAATCTAAACCTCAAGTCAAACCTCAACCAAGATCATTTTGATGCGCTCATTTCATGGTTGAAGGACGTTCTAGAAGGAAGTGTGGATTTTCCAAGAAAAGGCAAACAAAATCTCATTCTATGACTTTAGAGCACAAATTGGAAATTGCTACCTTGAAGCTACGAATGAATAATCATATTCAAAAGCCAAGGAGCATGGCTCAAAGAATCATTCATATTTCCAACCTTGAAAGCCTAAAGTAATTTCTCATTCTAAGGTTGGAGGTTAGGACAAAACCCAAAAAGTTCCTCCTAGTCCCAAAAGAATTGTGAGACAAATTTAGGTAAGGAAGGATAAACTAAAATATCTTGAAAATAAGTGTGTAAATCACACTTCACAATTTGCTTCTTCTACAGAAAGAGAAATTTGTCTCTTAGATGACTAAGAGATTCTATAACAATTTAGGGATTTCATTCTTCACTCTCATCTTAGAGTTTCCCTATGAATCACTTCATTGCTTCTTACTCCATTTCACTCATTGAAAAATCTTCTTGAGTAAGTTGTGTTTTCTTTCATAATCTAGGTTATTCTTAAGTTTTCTATCTATTCTAGGTCTATGGATATTTCTTTCTTTCTTTTTTTGTGGATTTTTTATCCCTCATAGTTAGGTGCATTTCATACCTTTGTGAAATCAATAATCCGAAAATATTTTCCTCTTGTTTAAATTGCTAATGGTAATCCCATTTTTTTAAAGGGAATTGTATTAAGTGCATTTTGAGTGATTGAGTCTTGACTTGTGAACTTTAGACTATCAATATCTTCACTTACTCATTTTCACTTGGGTGCACATAATCTTTCAATTTAGTTGTGATCTCATAGGTGTTAGTCTCACATATTTCTTGCATGAGATTGTCTTGTAGATATGATGGGCTTAATGGTTTTATGTTTTCATCTCAATAATTTCATGGCTAGAAAGATTGACTTAGGTTGAAAAAATCAAAGGACCAAAACTAAAAGCCTGAAAAAAAATGGCACACACACAAAAAAGAAAAAAAAAATTCAAGAATGGAAGGAAATGGCTACCTTTGAGATAGTGTGTTTACTAGCATTGGTAAATCTTTTGAAAAGAGCAGCCTACTCAACTGTGTGAAATTCGCCTTGCAAAAGGTGAGTCAAGTTCAAATTCAATTTGTTATTTTTAACTTTTAAGTTGAGAGGGAGTCTTGATTGGAAATGGTAAAAAATTCCTAGCTTGGTTAACTATGGTTGTTTGGTCTTATTGATGTTAACATCATTCAACACCATAAAAAGTCAACCTTGGGACAACGAACATTTCATGGTTGAAATTAATGCAAATGTCTAGCTACCATGATTGAGTGAGTAGAGAGTGAGCTTATATGTGTTTTAATATTCTAAGATCATTTGAATGTATTGATGTTATTTAGAACACATTTACAACTCTCTAATTCACTCAAAATGTTCTTCAAATTCATATTTCAACTTAAAATCATTGGGATTAGTATTTAGCTTTGTAATCAATTGATTTCATCTTAGAGTTTGTAGCTAAAGACAATGTTTTTCATGAAAAACTCTAGTTTTCCCCTATTTTGCAATTGAAAAATATACAGGATTTTTGAACAGAGCATGACACTATATTTTTTCTAAAAGAAGAGTACCTTCTGGTGCTCGTTCAAAAGAACACTCGTTTGAACGAAACTCGTATGAATGAAGATCACTTATTCGTTCGAACGAACAACTACTCAGTTCAAAACTCGCGAGAAACCATAAATTGTTCATAAAATCCATTGGTTCTCTTTTTTTTTTCTCTCAAATCCTTATATTTTCTTACGTCGTATTGATCCTGAACTTCGTCAATCTTAGATTTTGTTTCGGTTAGTGTCTTTTACACATTAAGGGCTTCACTTTCATCGATCATTTTACGATTCTGTTCATTCATTGTTACGGTAAGCCTTCGAGTCTATTTTTCACTTTCCTTTGATTTATTTGATCTTTCATTTAGACTTAAGATTAGTATGGACTGTAGTTCAGTACACTTGACGTAGTACCATCTTAGGGTCATCCTATATTTCTTCTCTTTGTTATATACTACGTCATTATAGTGACTAAGACCATTCCCATAAAGCGTTGACATTTCTCTTATGTCATCCACCTTGGAATAGCACCCAGGGGCGTAGTATATTTTCTGTCCCAGATCACTCAAGTTTGAGCAAAAATTGTCCTATCCCGTCCAATCCTAATAGAGCGGGTATGCACTATTGACGGTATCCGTGAGATTTTAGCCTTCAGGTCATTGACTCACATGGTTGGTTGCCCCTCTTATCGATCACAGGTCTGGCCAACGAGACCCTAGTTAGAGAGTTTTACTCGAACCTCAGTTCTCATAATGCTAAGGGAGCCTATCATGTGATAGTCCGCAGAGTCCCTTTCTCTCTCACTGTTAAGATGATAGTTGAGACTTCTAGTCTTTCCCGAGTAGAGCAGCCAGGTTGCCCATACCCTCTAGGTGTGGCTCTTTCGTCTACCAGTCTTATTGCTTCCACCCTTATGTTGACAGTTCGATTATCTTTGCCTCGAGGGGTGCAACATTAGAGCAGGAATATTTGCATGAGGGTTATCTCATCCTCAACCTCATCATGTGTAGTATGTTACATCTAGTCAACCACACGAACACACTAACACTCTTTCATACCACAACACTGTATGCACTCGGTACTGCTATTTCTATCGATGCTCCATCATACATTCTTCGAGTCATCGATTCCTCCACTATTGGTATTTGATGCAATGCGTCTTTGCCATTCGATAGCTTGATCACTAGGATCTGTGTTGCACAATAGGTTTCGTTTTACATTGTTGATATGCTCGTCCTCCCTTCTGGTCCGTTTACACATCAGACTCTATCCATGTCACAAGGACATGTCATCACTCCTCTCGATGGGGATGGTGTTCTTGATGAGGGCACAACTGCAAGAGCAACAACAGTAGTAGCCATTAGCACTAGCTCTGTAGCAGTAGCCACATATATCGCCATAGCAACAGCAATTCAGAATGCAGATGCAGATTGAGGCCTTCCTAGTTGATAGGACTCCACTGCAGTTTCGTACCCCCTTGGGTGCAGAATTTCATATGTCAGTAGGAGCTTCCTCATCTTCTAACGGTCAGTCGATTACCAGGGATGAGCTAGAGGAGCGATTATAGCTTCATCATTATCAAATCACTATTGATATTGATCACAGGCTGGAGCAACATTATCTTCGGGTCTGTTCAGATTTTTTCATCCTAATGATAGAGGAGACTGCCCACTTTCAAGGAGTACTTCAGGGATTGACAAATGCTCTAGCTCAAGTTTTTCCTCCTCTTCTTCTACCTGCATATGATCAGTGATGTCAGTTGTTGTTGGTTGCATGAGTGATGAGTGTTATTCTAGTGAGGTTTTTATTTGTATTTTTCTTTTTACTCATCAACTACATGTACTTATATTTTTGACACTATCTCTCTTTATTTTCCTTGTATATTTTTTTTAGACTAATGATAGACCTTTTTTTCTATGATATCTTTGATATATATATATATATATATATATATTGTGTCTATTATCTTTACTATCAGTATTTTATTATCTCACTTTGCATGTCTGTCTTGTTATATCTTACTTTTTTATGATCTTCCTTTGTTGTTACCTCTTTTGTCATCGTGACAAAAAATAGGAGATGGTGTTACATTAGGGGAGTTGTAATATACATTTTTTTTTGCATATGCATGAGATAGCTTAGAGTCACTTTGTATTGCTCATGTTTTGTTTTAATTGCATATGGTTTCCATGTTTACTGTACCTTGTTCTATATTGATAATCATCTATATTGTGATCTCATTGAATTTATTTGATATATCTCTTTTTATGTGATCTCACGTGATATAGTTGATTTTATTGTGTAGGAAACATGTTTGCCACTTGTTGAGCAATAGAAAGTGATATCTAGAGTACAGGATACTGAGTCATAATGTATAATTTTCATCTATCTGGCTCTTTGGGAGTTATAGATTTTGGTATTGTATTCTTATAATATTTTTTACAGTTTTCTCACGGATTTCCAAAGGGAAAGTTTGCTAGGACCATGGGTCCGATATTGTAATGGCTAATCTAGTTAGACAAAACGTGCTTTGCGTAATCCTTACATAAGTCCAATAAGTCAGTACCTCAATGCTCATTCTTTTCCAAGTTCATCCAAAAGACATTACCATATATCCTTACTGGTCGACTTGATTCTCGAAGGGTAAAATAGATTTTGGCATTTGATTTGGATCTCACACACTCACATCGTGCTTGCATTGACACTATGTATCTGGTTGACTAGTGGTTGTAAACTAATTCTCCCAAAATGCATCTTTAAAATACTTAAGGGAAAAATTAAGTTCATAAGACAAGCAAGAATAAGCAACTCTCTGTTGCTCGTTCGAACGAAGCCTTGGCTCGTTCGAATGAACAATAGAGAAGTTCGTTCTTATTCATTTTCATTCGTTCGAACTCTCTATATCAAATGAAGAGCTGCAATCTCAGAGTTGTGCTCATTTGATATTCGTGCCTTATTCATTCGAACGAGCTAGTATTCGTTCGAATGGATGACAGTTCGTTCGAACGAACGTTAGGCAAAAAATATATTTATATTCTGATTTCTAGCCATTTGGGGATTAATCCAGCTCTTTGCAAAAATTGACAAAAATACGATTTAGAGCAGTCAAAACTAGAGTGAGAGCATCTAAACTTGTGAGAGATAATTTGTTGAAAGATCTTGAAGTTCTTGTGAGAGAACATTCATTCATGACACTCATAATCATTTTTACTCTCTTTTTTTACCTATTGAGATCATCCACATGATCCAAATCAGATGCAAAGAGCCTTGGTTCACTTCAAATTCACCATTGACGATAGATGGAGTTCAAGCACGAGGATTCGACGTTGAGCGATCGATGGACACCAAGGTCGTGCGGATTCACGATTGTTGAACAGCTTGATTGGAGGAGTCCGTTTGTTTGAAGGATTGGCTATGACAAGCTTGAGGATTCGAGGGGAATTTGAAGACATAATCGGGGAGAACGAAACTAGAGGTACTTAGCTTGTTCGTAGATCGTGTATTGCACTTTCCATCATAATGCATTCTTTCCATGAGCATTGGCCCAACTTTGGAGTTTTACTCTAAGGATTGTTGTCCTTGGTAGTTTTGTCCCTCATCAATCGGTTTGCAATCTCTCTCTCTCTCTCTCTCTCTCTCTCTCTCCGTCTCTTTTAATATACTATGTGCTTAATTGATATGGTTCCGCTTAATTTTAGAAATTGAGTTTTTCATATTTCCATAAATGTTCATTAATTTGATATATTGAAAAAACTTGATTTAGTAACTTGATTGAAATAAAAAAATTAATAGCTTAGTTGATTTTTCTTTGAATTGTGAAAAATGCTATAAAATAAGCTAGTTGATCAATTAGGTGAAGTTTGAATAGGTTGGTATATTTGGTTAATTCTTGGTGAATTCATTTGTGGATGGGCATATATGTTGGATTAATCTGTTGAGTGATTTTGTTGATTATGTCATCATTTGTTTTTTGAACCAAGAATAGTAATTAACTTGAAATAAATTTTTTTAAATCAAGACCTATCTATTGAACCATTCCTTCTACGTATTATTCATGCTTTAGGACCTTGTGTGATATCCTTATGGTATCCCTCTACAACATATTGCGGTGGGGAGTTATTGTGCCCAACTTGAGTGGATGAAGCAAATATTGGCGGATTATGGGGTAGATATAAGCACCATGACAGTTCATTGTGATAATTCTAGTGTCATAAGTATATCTAAGAATTAGGCCCAACATTATAAGACAAAACACATAGACCATTACATTAAAGAATTGGTGGACGATGGTATCATTTTCTTGCTTTATGTTCCTACCAAACATCAACTTGCCGACATTTTTATCAAACCCTTAGATTTTCTTAGGTTTGAATACCCTTGGAAACCTATCTGTGTGCATCTTTGAGTGAGTAGATCATCTACTATAGTTGAGGTGAACTTTATGCTAGTCATCTATTCTAGGTCTATAGTTTCCTTTTATTGAATTTTTTGTTTTATTCATAGTTAGGTTCATTTCATGCCTTTGTGAATCCAAAAATCCAAAAAAAAAAAAACCTTCCTTTTATCTTCATAGCTAATGGTGATCCCATTTTTTGTGAAAAAAAAAATGAATTGAGATGCATTTTGAGTGGTTGAAACTATGACTTGTGTACTTTATTTTATCACTATCTTCACTTAGTCTTATTCACTTGAGTGGATATAATCTTTCAATCTACCTGTGATCTTATAGTTTTTGGTCTTGCATACTTCTTGTATGAGATTGTCTTCTAAATAGATTGGACTTAATGGTTTTATATTTATGCTTCAATAAGTCCATGGCTAGAAAGATTGGCTTAGTTTGGAAAAATCAAAGGATCTAAAAGGAATAGCCTAAAAAGAAAATGGCACACACACTAATTGAAAAATCAAAGAGTGGAAGGAAAGGGCTACCTTTGAGATAGTGTGTTTGCTAGTATTGGAAATTCTTTGAAAAGAGTAGCTTACTCAACTGTGTGAAAGTTTCCTTGTAAAAGGTGAGAAAATTGTAAATTTAAGTTGCAAAATTTAGCTTTTAAGTTGAAAGGGAATTTTGGTTGGAAATGGTCAAAATTGCCTAAGTTTATTGACTACGGTTGTTTTCTCTTATTGTACTATAAATCATTCAAAACCATAGAATCAACTTTGACATAAGATCATTTCATGGTTGAAGTTATTGCATACGTCTAAACACCATGTTTGAGTGAGTAGAGAGTTAGCTTGCATGAGTTTAAGTGTTCTAGGATTACTTGAATGTTTTGATCCAATTTAAAACACATTTTCATCTCTCTATGTCACTTAAATGTTCTTCAAATTCTGATTTCAACTCAAAAATATTGGGATATTTTTTAGCTTTATTGATATATCATTTCATCTTAGAGTTTTTCATGCTAAAAACTGAAATTTTCACTGATTTTTCCCTGTTTTTGCCTAGTTCAGGTGAGCAGAGGAATGTTAAACAGAGCATGACACATTGTTTTTCTAAGAGAAAAGCAGCCTCGGGTGCTCGTTTGAATGAAGGTAACTTGTTCATTCGATCGAACAAAGGTAACTTGTTCATTTGATCGAACGACTACTCGGTTTAAAAGTCGTGAGTAAAAGCTCATTTTTCCCATTTCTTACAGTTTTCTCCATTATTCTCTCAAATTCTTCATTGTTCTTCACTAGATATTCATCTCGACATTTTTTACTTGCATTTTTCAAACTAGTTAGTGTGATCTACGCATCGAGGGCTCTTTTTTCATCACTGAGTTTTAGATTTCTACCGTTCATTGATTCGATAAGTCCTCGGGTCCTTCTTTCACTTTTCATTGGTTTATTTGATTTATCATCTAGACTATAGGGTTAGTGTGGACTACTAGATCAATGCACTTGACGTAGTGCTTATCTCAAGTTCTACCCACTACTTTCTTGTCATTCACTATGTGATCAAGTCTACCAAAACTATACCTATAGCATGGGTTAATTTCTCTTATGCTATTCATTTGGGTTTGGTACCATGGGGTATTGAGCATTTTCGTACCCAGGTAGCCCAAATACGAGTAACTTCTATGTTGTCCCGTCCAAATATAGGTTATTTGAGTCACGTTGATGGCTACCCCTCTTGACTGTCACGGGTTCGGCTAATGAGACTATAGTTCGAGAGTTTTACTCGAACACAGGTTCTCGTGATAACCAGGGAGCTTAACTCATTACAATACACAGAGTTGAGTTTTCACTCATTTCATATCTTATTGCTCAAACTCTTACCATTCCTCAAGTCGTGCAGCCTGGTTTTTGTTACCTTTAGGATTATATCCTACCTTCTTCCGAGCTTATTGCATCCACCCTCCATGTTAACAGTCAGAGAGTCTATTGTATGAAGGCTGCCACACTAAAGCAAGGCTACCTACATGAAAGTTATATGATCGTCATTCTCATCGTATGTAGTGTCTTTTATCCAGTTAGCTATACAAACACGTTGAATCTCTCCTACACTGCACTCATTTATGCTACCGATGCTACTGTACTAATTGATGCTCATTCCTATTTTATTGAAGTCATCGATTCATCTACTACAAGTACCAGATGCACTTCCTCCTTGCCATTTGGCAACCTTATCACCAGGATATCCACTGGTCAGCGGGTATCATTCTATACTATTGATATACTCATAGTCTCGCTCGGTCCATTCAGACGTAGGATTCTTGCGGGGTCCCAGGCACATGTCATCGCTCTTTCAAATAAAGATGACGATGATGATGAATAACAGCCAGCTTAGGCTCAACAGCATCAACTAACAATTCTAGCACAACAACAGTTACTACCAGCTTTGGCACAGAAACAGCAACCACTGGCTCTAGTATAGCAACAACAACCACATCGATCGTGGAAGCAGCAGCCAAGAAAGCAGATTCGAGTAGAGCATTTCCTCGTTGACTATACCCTACCATAGTTTTGTACTCTATTAGGTACCTCATTTTATGGGTCAGCAAAAGCATCCTCATCTACAATTGGTCAACCGATGACTAGAGATGAGATATATGAGAGACTAGAGCTACATCATTCTCGAATCAGTGTTGACATCAATGAGAGCCTAGAGCAGCACTACACCAGGATCTGATCTGACTTCTTCTTGTTGATGATAGAGGAGATAGAATTCCATAAAAGAGCCATCCAGGGTTTATCAAAGGTTCTATCTCTTGTTTTTCCACCTCCACCACCACCAGGAATAGATCGATGATGCTGCTATGTTTACACATTAGTAATGAGTAATAGTTTGTATTGAGGTCTACCTATATTCTTATGCACACTCATCAGCTACATGTACTGAATTTGACAGCTTTTTCCTTTGTGTTTACTGATATTATTTTTTGGATTAATGATGGATACACTACTTTATTTTGATGTCATAGATATTTTGATTACATTGTATCTATTCTCATTACTATCTGGTTCTTATCTCATTATACATGCTTGTATTCTTACTTATGCTTCTTCTTTTATGTTCTTACTTGTTTGATTCCTTCCTTTATCATCGTGAAAAAAAGGGGGAGATGTTATTTGAGGAGCACTTAGTGAGGAGGAGTTACTTTGTGCACATATTGAGGGTGAGTAATACATAATTTTGTTTTTGCAAATGATTGAGATGGCATGTATTTCACTTGTATCGCTCACAAGATTTGATTATATGGTTATCTTGTTTACTACACCTTGCTTTTATTTTGATATCCATCTATTCTTATGATTTCATTGGATTTATTTGATATAATTTGTAATACCCCGACCTGGATTGGCACATATATCGAAGCAGCCGGGTCGGGCAACACTGTATCAATGGTATTTAGAACTTTTGAACCATATATCTTGTGAAATATTAACCGCATTTCATTGTCCAAATAGAAATCTTTCCCATGTATGAATAATGCCGGATCAGGATAAGCGACCCGAAAACTAGTCTCGAAATGCGTGCACACGCACAACCATGCATGCATGCATACGTATACACATATGATGTAATTGAATTAAAGTGCACGTGTGCAAATATGAATTGGGAAGAATATATGTAAACATATACGTATAAATTATAAACATATATACGTATAAGTATAGTATAGTGTATATACATATATATGCAAGTATATATGTATAAATATTATTAAAATAAAACAAAAGAGAAAAAAAGGATGTAACAGCCGTGTGTGTGTGTGAGTGTTAGGTATATATATATATATATACATATATATATACATATATAATAATAGTAAAATACCTAACCTAAAGCAACCTAATGGGCATAGGAGTATGGGAGAAATCAGAAAGGTAAGGTGGAAGTCAGAAAAGGAAAGGAGGAGAGGAAAAGAAGGGAGGAAGGAATGGGCATGATGTGATATATATATATATATATATGTATATATATATATGTGCACATGATCTCCTACGTACGGGAGATAGAAATCAAAAGGGAAAAATCCAGAAGGAACTCAGAGAGCTCTTGGTGGAATCGGAAGAAGGAACGAAAGGGAAGAGACCCACCAAAACCGAGGAAACTGAAAGTATAGGTAAGAAGTTTGTTTCTGTTTCATAATTTTATAGCATGATTCATTTAAATCTAAATCTAGGATCTTAAAGAGTATGACATAAGGTTTCAAACGCAACAAGAACCAAGAAAAACCATGAAGGAATGAGGGAGAAAACCCTAGTTGCAGGTTGAAGAATAATTTCGGATTTTGTATATTTCATGCATGAAACTTGGTCTAAATAACCTAGAGTTAACCCTATGAGGTGCAGGAGATTATTTGAAAAAGATTTGAATTAAAACCATAAGAAAATCGTAGGAAAAATCGAGATCACCGGAAACTGGACACAGTGGTCGGAAAACCGAAAATGGGTCTTGAAAACCGTAGCAATCGAGGCCCAAAGCTAGTTTAAAATGATTGTTAAAACGTTAGGAGTATTTTCATGTAAAAACAGTGAGATTTGGACGCTAAATGGAAGTGAAAAACTTGAAAAACAGTGAGGGTGGCACTGTTCCGGCCACCGGCGCCGGAAGAACAGCCGGAGAAGACGACCGGATCCAACGGGGTGATGAAACTACACCGTTTAATTAAAGAGTTTTAAAATTTTTAAGTTAGGGCTGACATCATCATGACGTCAGCATGACCTCTTAAACCGGTTCTCTGAGTTAGCCTGAACCAGCTGGTTCAGTGCATAACCGATCCGGTCTAGGGTTTCGTTAAGTGAACCCTTTGGTCCAATGTTTTAATTAAAAAACAAATAAACCAAAACTTATGATATTTACAGTTTGACCCCAACTATTCAGCCTATTCCAAATCTGACCCCAGACTTTGAAAATAATTTCAAATGCACCCCTGATAAATAATACAATAATAAAATAAATTATTTAAATAATTTATTAAATGGGTAAAATTACCATTTTACCCCTGAGTCATAAATAAGTCAAACGAAGTCCGAACGGGGTAAATAAATAGTCAAACTTTATTATCTCGGGCATTCCAGATCCAATGGTAAGGTCTGTTTTACGAGATGGGACTCCGAACATTAAAATACAATGAAAATGAATCTTAAAATGACCAAAATACCCCTGTGTCCTAACAAGGCAAGTTATATGGGTATTCTTACTATCTCGGACCCACTGAATCCAATGGTGAGGTCAAAATTATAAAAAGAGGTCCCGAGAATAAAAGTACCTATAAAGTACAAAAGACAATTTTGCCCTTTTCGATCTAGGAGTCCGATTTAAGATCAGTAAAAGCCTAAACCGACTTTCTTGGACATTCCGGACTCAATGGTAGAGTCTATTTTAGGAAAAGGAAAAATTACAAAATAAAGACATAAAATTCGATGAATAGCATCATTCAAATGATGATAGACTGAGATATGTTTCTTGGATTATAGGAACAAGGGAAGGCATGGAAAAAGCAGTCTAAATCATTGTAGTTCAAGGAAAGTTAAAAGTAAGTAATCTCTGATCTCTGTATGTGTTACATTCCGAGCCAAGTCATATTTTCTTGTACATACACTGTTGTTGTACTCCTTATATATTCCAGAATGATTGTACCACGTTGATATTGCTCTATCATGTGGAAAGTATTGTTGATGTTACACGAATATATCTTGATCAGTAGTACATTTGTGCATTGAGTTCTTATTGTACACTTGTACCCAGGGCCGGGAAGGCCAGATAGTTGCACTCAGTTCAGATGTGAATTCATTTCACATACCCAGAAATCGTATGATCTTGATATATCCTTAAAGAGCCGGATTTGTGATCAGTCACATTTCCACCTGATGCCAGTTATGACCTTCGGGTCCAAATTCTGGGGAATTTATTAATTATTTTATATTGTGCACGGAGCCGTATCCGGCGAGGCCTTCGAGCACCGGATACGTGTTCAGAGCGGTAGTATTTAGCAAAGCCTACGCGCACTGAATACGAGTTCAGGGCAAGATCATTCGATGAGGCCGGCGAGCACCGAATGTGAGCCACCGGGGTATCCGGGCCCCACCATTATCCAGGCATCTCAAATTTATTGATATCATTATCTTTTGATTGTGACATTCGTAGCCTGATCATGTTACTTTATTATGATTGATCATGAGATTTCACAACTATTATTCAGTGATTGCTTGTATGCTATCAGATTGATTATCACTGTTGATTATTTGAATTCCTACTGTTGGCATTCATTAATGAGATCTTTATTTATGACTGGCTAGTACATCTACATTTATCCTATTTCCTCGTGGATAATGCCTTTTCATATTCTTGTACACATGACAGAGCAAAGGAGAATTACTTATTGAGCTTTAGTTAGCTCACCCCTTATTTCCCCAAATTTTTCAGGGAAGGAAGCTGTAGACGAGCAGTAGCAATAGCAGTGGACATACTTTTGCAGTACAGGGGTAATACTTAGTACAGAAAGTCTTATAGTACTCCCATGTGGTCCACGTCTTGGGTAGATCAGATGTATGAAAAATTATTTTTGTATTCCGCACTTTTGAGAACAATATGTATAACATGCAACTTTTGTAACTAAATATTTTTCAAATCTTCCGCAATTAAGTTGTTGCATGTTAAGAGCACGGTTTGTGCAGTAAGTTAAGAACCCTTGGTTCGGCAGAAATGTCGGATCGGGTGCGCGATCCGGGATCCGCAGAGGGTGGGTCTCGGGTCGTGTCATAATTCTCTTGATATGTTCTCATGTGGTATAGTTGAGTTTATTGTGCATGACACAAGTTGACTACTTTTTTTACATTGCTATGTGATTTGTATAGTATAGAATACTAGGTCAAAATGTATAATTTTCTTCTCTTTGGCTTTTTGAGGGTTATGTATTTTGATGTATTGTATTCTTATACTATTGTTACAGTTTTGTCACGGATAGCCAAAATAGGAATTTGTTAGGACCAAGGGGTCCGATATTGTAATTAACTAATTTGTTTTGATAAAACATGTTTTGATTGTAATCATTGCATTAGCCCTCGGTTTAGAGTATCTCAATCTCCGTTCTAGTCCAAGATAGTCCAAGCTTCATTTTTTTGCACATTTACCGGCCGATTTGGTTCTTAAAGGGTACTTTGGGTATTTTGTACTTTTTTGGATTTGCACCTCACACACTCACACATTGCATATAATAGACATCATATCATCATGTGTGTAGTTGACTTTTGTTGTGAAACAATTTTTCCAAAAATGTATATTTGAAAATACTTAAGAAAATTGAGTTCACAAGGCAAGTAAAAAATGAGCAACTCTCTGTTGCTCGTTCAAATGAACCATTGTCTCATTTGAATGAACCATTGGCTCATTTGAATGAGTAATTGGGGCTCATTTTTTCTCATTCGAAAGGACTGCATCAAACGATGAGCTGCAACATCCACATTTTGCTCGTTTGATATTCGTTCCTTACTCGTTCAAACGAAGGGTGATCGTTCGAATGAACTACTAATTCGTTAGAATGAACACTGTGCAAAAATAGAAAATTTTTCTATTTTTAAGCTTTTTTTGAGATCTGATCTCATGGATATAAATTCACAAAAAAATCAATTTGAGATTAGTGAGACTAGAGTAAGAGAAAGTTCAAATTATGAGAATTATACAATTGAGAGATCTAAGAGCTTTCATAAGTGAACATTTATACTTGAAAATCATTTATATCTTTACTCTTATCGTTCATTGATTTTGATCAGCTCACATGATCCAAGTCAATTCAAAGAGCCTCAATTCCATTTCAATTCATCATTGAAGTGTTTGGAGTTCAACCTTGAGGATTCATTGTTGAGTGATTAGAAGAGTTCGAGGTTGCGAGGAGTTATAATTGTGAAATGTGTCGATCGGAGGATTCTGAGACCATAAGGAGCGTCCTGTTATATGAAGATTCCAGCTATGGAGAAAACTTATGGATTAAAAGGATATTAAAGACAGGAATGGGTAGAACGGAGCTTGAGGTACTAAGTTTAGTTCTTTGTCGCGTTGTAATTCGATCTCACTCATAGTGGACGCTTCCATGAGCATAGCCAGCTTTAGAGTTTTCCACCACAAATACTTTTCCATGCTGGTTTCTTCGTCATCACTTCGGTTTGTAATTTCTCTTACTCTTCATGCTTTATAATCTCTAATTTTCTAGAATTGAATGCTTCTGCTAAATTGAGATTTAGGTTTTCATGAATTATGAAATTTGAACATTAATTGAATAATTGAATACCTTAATTATGCAATTGGATTTGTAAATTGAATTATGGAATTGAGGATTGATCACATAATCTAATTTCTATTTGAATTGTGAAATTGGCAATTGAATTGGATTAAAGGATCAAAGAGGCTTGTGTTGAATGGTTTGTATGTTTAACATGACATGATTACTATAGTGCATGGAATGAGCTTATGGTTGAAGTGTTCATAATTGTTGAATATTGATTGAATTTACAATTCATATATTGTACCATCAAAGTAGTTATTAGTGTTATGGTTGAAGAATTAAAAAAGTTAGTACAAAACTATTCAAGCCCCTTTTCTAGGTTAGTTTCACACCAAAGGACCAACCAACAATTAAGTCCATGAATGTGGTAGGGGAATTGGTTACTCTAAATGGCATCACCACGAACTCGTAATGCTTATATCGAGTCTTGAAAACGGTTTTTGGTATTTCCTCTTCCTTCACCTTTATTTGGTGATACCCCGATCGTAAATCAATCTTCGAAAAGACTTTCACCCCTTGCAGTTGATGAAACAATTCATCTATCCGAGGCCGAAGGTATTTGTTCTCAATAGTTGATCGATTTAACTACCGATAATCAATGCAAAGCCTCAATGATCTGTCCTTTTTCTTGACAAATAGAACTAGTGCGCCCTAAGGTGACATACTGGGGTGAATGAATCATTTTTCTAACAACTCCCATAATTGTTCCTTTAATTCTCTCATTTCAGCTGGTGTCATCCTATATGGTGTCTTGGATATAGGCTGGGTACCGAGTATCAGATTAATTGAAAACTCGATCTCTCGATCAACCACTTCGTTTGGAAGATTGTAAGGAAACACGTCTTTAAATTCTCGTACTATAGGGATTTCCTCTATTAGGGGATTCTGGGCTTGTGTATCTATAATGTTACACAAGTATGTATGAAAACCTTTCCTGATCAGTCTTAGTAGAGACAAGGTAAGGAGGAGATACTACACCTTTCCTCTCATACACAAATTCAGCCTATTGGTGTTTTTGGAACAAAACTCGCTTGTTATGGCAATCTATTGTGGTATGATTGACGAAGAGCCAATCCATACCCCATATCACATCAAAAATTTTTATTCCCAAATGAACTAGATCAATAGTCAGGTAATGATTCTAAATCACAATATCTTAGTACTGATATACCAAAGATCCTAGTAATAGTACTCCAGTAGGAATAGAAACAGGTAGTAGATAATCCAAGGGCTCACATGTTCTATCTAATCTAGCAACAAATTGGGCTACTATGAAAGAATTTGTAAAACTAAAATCAAGTAATACATGTGCAAAAATGCCACAAATAGAGAGTGCGCCTACCACCACAAAAGTTTTCGTAGAGGTTTCATCTGGCATCAGTGAAAACACTCCCCCAGTCCTAGTTTGGGTCTCATTTCCTTTGTTCTAATTTGTAGCTCATGTGGTAGCTGACTTTCTTTCGCCAGTATTTATTGGGGTGGGAGTATGAATGGGCAGTGTTTGATTCTCATGAGAATAGTTCAACGCTTTGTGTCCTTTTTGTCCATAACGATAACATGCTCTGATGCCTAAACGGCATTTATCATTATGGTACTTCTAACATTTCGAGCTTTGCAGTATCTCTATCATTGCATGATTACTCCCTTAGAACCCCTCGGTCTTGTGGTTTTGGCCACTTGTGTTACATGTCATTTCTTAAAGTTCCTTTTTGAATTCCTCATTAATTGCTCCCAACCTTGGCCCAACTTCATTTAATTCTTTTTTTATCAACATCGCTTTGCCCAAGGTCTTAATGTAAGTGGGAAGTGCAAATGCTGACATTTTAGTGTGTAGGCCCGCACACTACTATCGATCTCAACCATGTTAGCAACAGATTAGGATAGTTGACAAAACTTTGCGGCGTAATACACTACAGTCATCTCATTTTGTTTCAAGTCCATGAACTTTGTTGCCTTCAAATCCTTGACCATAGATGGGACATAGAACCCATAGAACACCTCAACAAAGTAGTTTCACACCATCTTAGGCTCTTTCTTTTTAATAGTCAACCACCATTGCTATGTCGCCCCTTGAAGCATATAAACTGGTAACTTAACCTTTTGGTATTACGTGCAGACGAGTAAATAAAGGCCTTTTTCATTAACATGACCTATGCTTTAACTGCTATGGGATCTATAATTGATTGAAAGGATCATGACCTTAACTTGTGGAAACAATTGACCATTTCATTTGTGACATCCATTGCCACCGTCGGTGCCTGATTTGGTGTTGGCACGAGTTGATGAGCATGTACTAGTACTAGCTCTACCACTAGTGCATATGGAGGAGCTAGTTACGCAAGTGTTGGCCTTGGTGCTGGCATTGGTGCTAGCACTGGTGTAGGCGATGGAGCTTGTTGACCCCATAGAATGGCCTATTCCAATCCCTCAAGGGTGCATTCGAGTCGCTCTAATCTAGCTTCTATCGTTAATGTGGGGGGGGTTTCCTACTGGTGTATTCTTTTTAACAGCTTCCCGCAAGGCTCCATTGGTTTGCATCTTACGTCCTCATCATTTTCCTACCATCGTGATCTGATAACAAAAAAATTTTATTGGTAGGTTAGATATATCTGATCATTAGTTAATCATCAAAATCATATAAATTCCATCTTTCATAGGTTTAGATTCCAAACTTTGAGTTTAATCCTATTAATCCTAATTCGTTCTACCTAGACGTAAGAGTCTAACATTCCTAGGCTGTGTTCCTAATTGGGTAGTCTAATCTTTTGTTACCAATTCCATTGGTACCTTTGCTTGATACTAACCTTGTTAGTATCCTCATTTCTAACCTGATACTCTGATACCAACTCTGTCACATCCCAAAACCCACCTTATGAGGATTAGGGATAATGATCTGCCAGTTAGGCATATCACTAATACACTAACTCCTTTTTAGCATATTGATGATGTGTCTAACCTCATGCCTCTTGACTAGTACATAAATCTATGCATTCAAAATTATAAATAATAGTTGAAAATGAAACATGGCAAAGCATGACTAAAAACATAACTGTCAAAATACAATAAAGTCTAAAAATTATAGCCCAAAAATTTCTTTGGCATTTTACTACAAAAAATATCTAAGCTAGCCAAAGTCGTTGTCCTTTTAAAAAATGGTTGTAATTCCATCCCATTTCTTTAAGCAGCACCATCAGAATTTTCATCTGAAATATGCAAGATAAAACCCTGTGTGTTTTGTGAAAAGCTCATGAGTAACTCAAGTTCCCTGTTGTGGGTTTTTAAAGAAAATACCTTTTTGAAAATCTTATGACTTTCATGGATAACAAATAAAATAAGCTTGTAATGAAAGCTACTAACATCAATAAATCATTTACATAAAACTGAATGTAAAACATGTAAGTTCTTATTCTAGATGCTTTTGCATGATAAACGTACGATTGTGCTTTTAAAATTTGAGTGATGAAATAATATATGCCAACCTTTTATTATTTTTGTCTCGTAGGACCTGTGGGTAGTCACCTATATGACTAGATGTAATTTAGAGGTTTGGACATACAAGGTCAGATTGGCTTTGTCACATCCCTGAACCCACCCTATGCGAATTACGGATAATGACCAGCCAGTTAGGCACTTTGTCAATACACTGATCTTGATACCATATTGATGATGTGTCTAACCAAAAGCCCTTTTATCATTTTCTAAGTAGATTGCACTCTGTTACATAAAATCGTTCAGCGGAATTCTCATTTGTTAAAAATTTGCTTGAATGCAGTCATACTTAGCAGAGTATAATTAGATTGTACATCAGAGTTACAATAACATAATCCATAATTATTACATTATTTATAAATATGTCTCACTATCCTTTTCCTATCACAGAATTTTGGTATCTATGGTCTCAGGTTGTCACCTCCATAATTGGGATATAAATTGCTCTTTCATTAGCACCTATGCATTATGATTTAATAGCAGTTGGGTTTGAAAACCCCTTGGTAATCCCTTAAATACATAGGATAAAATCCTATGAGCTTTATTGAAAAGCTAATGAGTAAGATCGGTCCCCTATCATGGGTTTTTGGTATCGATCCAGACTCTAAGATTAACACGTAGATCTATATTTTTATCTATGGACCACTACTCGTGGGAGATCTCCATGCCTTCTTGTGGGAATACTCGTGGTGAGTCCCGAAGGTCTCACAGTCTCATGATACTTTATGCACAATTATCTTACATTATCGATTCAGGCACAAACAGGAAGTATTAAAATATTATTTTCCAAAAAATATGTTTTTCAAGAGCATTTAAACATAGCTAGAATGAGAAATATTCATTTTTAAAAAGACGGTATTTCACACAACTTTTGTAATCAAGGATAGGCATGCTTGAAGTAAGAATTGTGTAAACAACTAGAATTTAAAATGAGCATATTTGTAGTTTAATATAGTAGTTTGAAGATAGAACAGGTAGCTTGTTTAAAACATGAGTCATATAAATACAAGAATTTGAATTAAAACATTTCAAATTCATAGAGTTAAATTCTCCACTTCAAAATCTAAGATTGCTCACCTTGGTTTTTGGGATTCGTGCTACTGGTTAGCTTTTCCTTTTCCTTTGTAATTCCTGAAAATACAATTAACGAAACATTATTAATTTCATATTTAGCTTAGGTTAGTTTCTAATTGGTGTTCTTAATTAATTCTTAGACTCGGTGATTGCTAGTTGTTTAGGATAAGTCTCATTTCCATTAATAGAGTCTATTCCTAGTTAAGTCTGTCTCTTAGGGGTAGTTTAGTAATTTTCATTTTCACGTCTCCTATTTTTTGGTAGCTAATTTAGCAATATGGACCTTACCGTTGGATCCAGAATGTCGAACAAAGTCAAAATAAACCTTCTTTGACATTTAATTGGCTTCAGGTGTCTCTAAAGGCATAATAGTAATTATTTCATTTTATGTATCCTAATTTTTTGGGATCTCGTATCGAAACATAAACCCTGCCATTGGGTTCGAAACATAAAAAAATGTCGGGATAGACACCCCTTTGTTAAACTAGATACACGTGTCGGGGAGTGGCACAATGGCCACACGTGTGCCATAAGTGTTACGTGTGTGCCAGGTGTAGGTATCAAACCAAAGGGTCAGCACTTTTTTCCTGAGTTTCTAAAAGCGAAACAGCGGATAACAACCCAATTAGGGATAGGGTATCCCTATTCCTATGCGGCGCATCAATTCCAGCCCTTAACCCCGTTTCCAAACAGACCGGTTTCCAATAAAAAAATGTTTAGTAACTTACTTAAATGGCACAATTTTGAGGGTTCATTTGTGCATGAACCGGGTCTTGAACCGAGACTTGAACTTGGTACCCATTACTATTCATCATCTTCCTCTAGACGATAAACAGTAACCGCAAACCCTAAAATTTTCAAACCTCAATTCGTGAGGTTTCAGCCACTTTTTCCTTTTGCTTTTGATGCTAATCAGTTTCTAAGACCCTAATTTAAAGTTCATCATTAATTTTTGGTCTCGAATCCCTCTAGAAAGCTTGGTGTGAGCTTCCATGGCCAACTAGATATTCCTTCGGTATACATTTTTCCTTCACCAAACCATATGAGATTTGGTCTGTTATGATCCTAAGGTTATGGGGACTCAATTTTCAATCAAGAAATTGAGTTAAAGACTCAATTGGTGAGATCAATTTTATAAGTCGTGACATGCAACTCCCTTATTCTCCCTCATCTATCATCCTCTCGATCTAGTTTTTGTGGATTTAGAACCCCAATGATCTATAGTTTCAGCCCATAATAATAGAAACCAATTTGGTTTTAGTCAGTTCAAACACATTTTTGAGGTCCATTAATGGCGGGTTTGTAGATTTCTAGTGTTTTGGAGGTCTTTCAACCTTATTTAAGCCTCTATACTACTAGATATCATTATAAAATCTCATATAACAATTAGAATTAAGCAACTAGGAATGTAATGAAATTTTATCTTAGAGAGAGAACTTACCTCTCTCTTCGGTTATGGTTCTTCCTTCCCTTCCCCAACCATAGTTGCTTCCTCATTCACTTTTACGTTCCTCTCTTCTCTTAGGGTTGTAGCTTAAGTACATCTATATATATATATATAACTACTCGTCATTACCTCTCACCCTACCTCTCTCTCTCTCTCTCTCTCTCTCTCTCTCTCCCTCTCTCTCTCTCTCTCTCTCCCTCTAGGCAACAGTCGTTGCTACAGCCTACACCCCTTGCTTCTCCTACAAGCTGTAGAGGCAGACTGCAGCACCTTTCATTTCCTCCTTTCACAAGCTTACACACAACACCTAGCTTAGACATGCACACCTCACACCTTAAACACATATCAATTACACATGCATATATGGCTACACACACATTTTTACATATATATATAAACACACACACACACATATATATATATATACATACATTTATATATATACATATACATGCATATTTTATTTTATTTTAATTTGGTGTGTGCGTACGTGTATAGTATTTCGTATATACTATACCCGTTGTGCCTATGATGCATTAGTTGCATCTATTTGTATTTATGGGTGTATATTTTATATACATATTCAATTAATAATTAATAATTAATAATAATTTATTAATTAATTTCGTACTCGATATCTTACACGGGATTACCCAGTTCATTGGGTCGAGGTGTTATAGGAATCTACTAATTCCTTATACTAGTCCTATTACAATTAGGAAACTAGAATAATTCTTAAAAAGAGGAAAATCTGAAATTAATAAAAATTGGGGCTTTTTAGAAAACTAGAAACTATATCAAACTAGGAAACTATAAATGGCAAAAAAGTTAAATTGGAGGCCTAAATGAAGTCGTTTGGCCCCGTGGCAATTTCGATCATGGTAGAATGATAAGTATTGTCTATCTTGCTATTTTAGGTCAAGATATGGTCTCTGTGTCCAAAAATGTGACTGACCAACTCTGCGTCTACTAGTACTTTTTCTTGGAATGTGACTTGCAACATTCCCATTGTTCTTCAAAAGTCTCCGCAACTTGTTCTACATCACTTATACTTAAAACTAATTGGGCATATTTTCATAAACTAATTCGTTAAATTCTTCCAACAATAGCTATAATTTTTATAGCACAACCACTGTTGAATCTGCCTTTGGATTCTCTTTCACTAAAGCTTTAACCACTAAAGCAGAAACCTTCTGCGCCTCTTTAGTTTCAGCCTCGAACTCTACTTCAGACCTGGATAAAACTAACATAAACTGCCCCTCATCTTTAAAACTGTTAGTATCCAAATCAAATTTTGAAGGGGTCATGGCAATTTTGTGTGCTCCTCATGTAAACATATAAACATTGTCCTTACCCCTATAAGTAATATTAACATCATACTGCCATGGCCTACCCAATAACGTATGACTAGCATCTATATCAATTACATCACAAATTACTTTATCATGATAATGTTTATCAATGGAAATAGAAACATAACAGATTTATGTTACCTTCTTCGTTGGTCCCTTTTTAATCCAGCCAATTGTGTAAGGGAAATGATGCTATTTTGTAGGCAGCTTCATGTGATCCACCAATTTCTTGGCCACAAAGTTCTCGCAGCTTCCACTATCAACAATTGAATTGCAGACCCTTCGATTAACGGTATAGTAGGATTGAAAAATGTTATGGCGTTGGCTCGTGTTTATCTATTTTAGTGTATACAACAATCGTTGCACCACATAGTTGATTCCATCTTCTTCTGCGAATTCTGCTCCTTCTTAGAAATCATCTTCTCTAACAGGTTCCTCTTTGTCTACCTCCCCAACAATATCCGCGTTCTCAACATAGTTAACAGGCCGTCGATTTGAATAGCTATTAGAGTGATGCTCAAGTTTACCACAACGATAAAACTTTCCAAGTGTAGGCTTGGAATACGAATTTGTATTCATAGTGGGTACTGGCTTCTTCGGAAGGCCTCTGCTGCTACTGCCCTCTACATAACTTGGGCCTTGCGGTTTGATCTGAACAGGTTGAATAGGAGACTGAACTACTTCGATTTGAGGGCCTTTTTCCTTTATTAGTCGTTGCATATGAGGATTTAGAAAAATTCCTGTGAAAGGGTATTGCACTTGAACTTTCGGCCCTTCTTTCATTTTCCAACAATTATGCCTTCAGTGCTATATTATAAGCCTCATCAACCATCCACAAAATCTGTAATCCAATTTTATCATGGATTGGGGGCTTAAGTCTACTCAAATATCATACTACCATCTGCTTTTCTATTTCAGCCAGATTATTGTGAACAGACAATCGGTTAAAGTCTGTTGTATAATAAAAAACTGATCGGCTATCTTAGGTGTAATTTTAGTATACTTGAAATAGGTACTGCTCAAAATCTGGAAGGAGAAATCTTCCCATCATGTACTGCTTCATCTTCGTCCAAACTCGAACGCTTGCCTCGCTGTTGTCGCTTTTGCTGTAATTAGTCCCACCAAACTACTACTTAACCTTTTAGTTTAGACGCGACAAACTTGACCATCTTGTCATCGAGAACCTCCATCATGTTTAGAAATTGGCCAGCCTCAGAAATCCAATCAAAGAAATCTTCAATGTTAAGATTTCCATTAAAGGTAGCGATATCGGCCTTCATCCAATAATCCTCAAAATCTCGATTTCGTCTTGCAAGCCTACGAACCTTGTAGTCGTCCTCATCGTCTGAATCCGATTTGTCTCCATAGGCAGGTTGCTTTTAAGGATGCTGACCTGGTCGACTAGAGGGTATCTATGTAAAGATTTGAAAAATCAGGATAAATTTTTCATTTTTGCCGGTAGGGCACTATTCATGCACTATTTGCCGGTAGGGCATTATACATGCATCAATTAGACATAAGTCATGTTTAGAAGTATATTTTGATTATGAAATAAAAGGGAAATATGCTTAGAATATTAAAATATACCTCCTGTGAGAGTTTGAGCCTAATCAAAGACAATTTAAAAAATGGACCAAAAACGGCATCGTAGGTGGGCGGGTGGAACTGGCCATACCCGCCAACAAGCGAAAATAAAATTTTTGAAAAAATATCATTTAAAATAATTTTAAAAACTTTGGTTAAAGCATAATATCGAATTGAGTCATTTCGGGACGGGTTGCAGTGTAACGGGGTCCTACGGATCATTAAGGGCAAAAGGGTCTTTTCACCCCTTAACCCCTTTACTATAAATATGACTCTTGAGAGATAAATCAGAAATGGGTCTGAGAAAGAGCAGCAGGTCGTGCATGGAGAGAAAAGTTGAGAAAAACCTAAGTTTTCCAACTTTTCACCTTCCAAAACTCATCTCTAGCCTTAGAATTTCACAAGGCTTTGTTCTAGGAAGTTGTTCCCCACCTCAAGGGCTACATTCTTACCGTTTGGTTTGGCTGCACAGCGAGCACAACTCCCTAAGGTTGAGAAAAACCCTTCTAGGTATGATATTTTTCTAAGTAAAGAATAAGGTTAAGTTTATGAGTGTTTTTATATGTTAATTGCATGACTTACATGCTTACTTGTTGTTAGAAAATCACCTAGCATATAGTTGCTTTGAAAACCTAGGGTTGGTACTTTGTGTATTTATGTACTCTTTGAGAATTTGGTGAAGTGATGAACATGTAACTTGAATATATGTATAATTCATTGCATTCTAGCTTATATTCATGCAAGCAAAGTCTCATAATTTGAAAGTTATGGTTGCTCAATGTATTGGTACTTTTTGTATTTTTGTAATCTTTGAGAATTTGTTTAAGTTGTGAACATGTAACATGATTATATGTGTAATTGATCGGATTATATACTAAGTTCATGTAGATAAAGTTTTGTGGTTTAAAAGTTATAGCTTTCTTTATGTATGATGCATTATTTAAGGCATACCCCATGTGTTTGATAAATGCCTCATTGAAATTGCAAAGAAAAGTCAAGCTATCTTGGCATACTTGAATCCTTAGAAACATGACGTGTGTTGAGAACTTCGGTGCTATGTATTATGAAGGTTTAGATCCTATGGTGAAAAATCCAAAATATAGCCAATGACAGTACTCGCGTGCTGACGGGGGCGGATCGTGAAGCGAGGCATGGGTGGGCATAGAGTTGCATATGTGTGTCATGCATATTGCCATTGCATTGCATTGATGAATTGGAAAGGCATATAGCTTATAAATGTACACTTTGCACATGCCACGCCTTAACATACTGGGCTGTTGTGCTTACCTTATACGGGATTACATATTACAGATGAAACTCCCGACACATGAGACTTGATGAAATCTTGAAGCGTGGAGGGGGAAATGGACCTTGAAAAACATTTGGCTTAAGGGCTACATTTTGTATGTATGGGCATAAGCCTAAATAACTTGTGTTTAATTTGAAAAACGATGGATTATAAGCCTTGGGCCATTTTGTGATGTAAGGGTTTAAACCCAAATGACAAATAGGGTATTTTTGTTTAATGTGCATCACATGTATATGTTGGGAATAATGTAAGAAAAAGAGCCATGTTTGGCCACCCTTTTGGGCCATGTTTGGTCACCCTTTTGGGCCATGTTTGGTCACTCTTTTGGACCATGTTTGGCCACCTCTTTAGACAACTTTTGGTAGATTTTTTGACCTATTCTTAGCTTATGTCCTAGGGCATTTAAGGCTCATTTGGGCCATTGTTTCAAGATATATTGAGAGACATTTTGGGCTATCTTGGAAACCATGCTTTAACATGACTTAGACTAATTTTGACTATTGGTTGGGGGAGATATTTGATTGGCGTTTGAAACCCATCTTGGGTAAGTCTAGTAGTAAATTTTCATTCTTAATTTTGGGGAAACATGGAGAAATAAACATGTAATCAACTACTAGACTTACCCATGTTTATTTCATTCTTAATTCATTTCACTCACTCCCCGAGTTTATGAAAATTCGGGACGTGACACTCTAGGGGCGTTAAAATTGAGTCGCATAAGCGTCTATTGTATAGCACTAAGTTGATAATTGATTTGTGCCAACTATTGCCCATGGTCGTCAATTATCGCCCATACAGCCTCCATCCCACAACAAACGTCAATGGGATTTGGGTTCTTGACTCTCTGTCTTTGCCATTAAGCCAGGAAAATCCTCGCTCTAGTACCAACTAACGCAGTGCGGAACGTGAAGGAATTCCTTAGTAACCAAAAGCAAAGGGGACTCCTCACTCAAAGAGAACAAATCTTAAATTTGTAAACATAAAAATATTATTAATAATCTGAATAATAAAGACTGCTTTACATTTTATATATATATAGGCTAAGACTACTACTAATTTGAATAGGAATCTACTAATTTCTTATACTAGCCCTATTATAATTAAAAAACTAGAATAATTTCAAAAAAGAGAAAAAAATTCAAAATTAATAAAAATTGGGAATTTTTAGAAAACTATAAATCACATCAAACTAGGAAACTATAGCCGCAAGTAAAAGTTAATTTGAACTTTCCTAAACAAAGAAATTGAAAAATTAAAAATTACTATAAAGAGCCAAAAATGCAAATTAGAGGCCTAAACAAAGTCGTTTGGCCCCATGACAGCTTCGCTCATGGCAAAATGATGAGTATTGTCCGTCTTGCTATTTTAGGTCAAAATAGGGTTTCCATTCCCAAAAACATGACTTACAAACTCTACATCTACTAGTACTTTTTTTTTTTTGAAATGTAACTTGAAACGTTCACATTATTCTTTTAAAAACCTCCGCAACTTATTCTACATCGCTTGCACTCGAAGTGCAACAAATTTGCACTTGACTAGTGCACATTTAAATATTTGTAATGTTTGAGAACTACTAAACATGAGGTGTTGTCTAGATGGCTCTAGCACAACAATTCCACCCTTTATGCCTATATTTGGGTCTCCTCAAAGAAGTTGTTATTCTTTTATTGTGTTCTTTTACATTTTCTTTGAATTAAGAATATTGATTTATTGTTAGAAAAAAGATTTTTTTAAAAACAATTGTACCTATAATTTTTTCACACTAATACTTATAAAATCAAATAAAATTAATTTTTCCTATGTACTTAAAAATTACTTATTACATAAATTAATACTTAAAATACAAAATATCCCTACTTATTCGAGTTAAGTCACCTTGATAGTGTCAACCCATTTACAACCTTAACTTGACATGTTTAATAATCATAGTAACTATGTAAAGTCTTTATGATCCAAAATCTATGTAAATTCAATTCAGATTTTTTAACTTTGTGTCGTATTTGAGAAATGTTATAATGTCGTGTAATAAAATAACACCCCTAAATGTAACAAGATACCATATGACTACACTTTTTAATTATATTGGTTCCAGCCAGTTGAGATTAACTTGAACTTAGTTGTTAATAAATAGTAGTGAATTTAACGATGTCTTTGTACCTAAGACCATGTTTGCTTCATCAGGAGAATAAGAAAATAATAAGTCAGAGGTTTGTTTAGTTTCTAGAGAATAAGAAAAAAATCTTCAAAGGTATAAGGAAAGGAAAACCAAAAAATAACATTTTCTATTCATTTCTAGATGTTATTTTCTTTGTTCGATGAAAAAAAAAAGTTATAAAATGTATAGTTCATTATAAGAATACAACAGTTACCAAAAAAAAATTTATTTTAAAGTAACCTGTTAGTCTATCGAAATTCAACTGTACCTGATATCATTTATGCTTTGCTTGGAGTAGGGGAAAAGAAAAAGGAGGAAAGTTATTAAAATCCTCTCCCTCCCTCCCTCTCTCTCTCTTCTTCCATTGTTTTTCCCTTTTCTCATTTACTTTCATTTCATAACAGGAGAGAAAATTTTATAGTGCCTCCACTTTATCTTTCCTTTCTTCTTTTTTATTTTTTCTTTTGTTTTTCATTCTTTTCTTTGTCTCATCTTTATGATCTTCTCAACAAAAAAAAAAAAAAAAAAACACTAATTTTTCCCCTTCTTTTATTATTTTTTCCTTCCTTGCTTTCCCTTCTAATGCTGAATGGAAATACGAACAATGGATATGACTAACCTCAATATCTAAAAAGGAAAAGTTCTCAACCCAACGGGAAACAATCAATCCAAACAACAAACTAAATTCTCTAAAATTCATAATTATTTATTATTAATAAAAAAAACATCATGATAAAAACTTACTACATAATATTTATAGAGGTAAAATATTAATATTTTGACTAGAAAACAAAAACTCTTATTTTTATACTAATCTTAATATAATAAAGGTTATTAATTCGAATAAGAAACTACTAATTCTTATATTTCCTATACTAATTCTAATAAAATTAGGAAACTAGAAAAATTAGGAATAAATTAAAATTAGAAAATAAACAATCCTAATACAATTCTAAAATAAATATCCTTAATTTTAAGGTATCATATTTATCCTATATCAGTTTCCTCTAGTTAAAAATAACTCGTCCTCGAGTTAGTCATCCATAACTCAAAACTAACGATTGAGTTTCTTCAAGGACAGTTGAATGCTAAAAGATTTTTTCTTTTGTTGTCTATGAAGTCTGAAATTTTACGCTTTTTGTTTTGGAGTCAATAATGATCCCGTAATGAAACAAGGAAGATCATCTTCTCGATCTACTATAATTTCATTCTTCTCATAGTCATCAAAATAATCTTGTGGTGCTTCATATTTATTCTCATCAGCAATGTTGACTCTATCCATGGGAATGTCTTCTTCTTCTGTAAAAATAAATTGTGAAATCTATAGGTACTACAAGACCAATGCTTTGATCTATTAATTTTGAACTTTCATTTTCTTCTTCCTCCTTATTATCATCTTCAAATGATGAAATAACATATCTTCATTTTCAATGACAAGAGGGTCTTTTATAAGAACGTTGACTTCTTTCAACGGTTCAATATTCGTAATCAAATTAATCAAAATTATTTTAATAATTTTAGATTTTACTTATTCTTTTTCCTTTGTGCTTTTCCATGTTGCCCTGTATTTATTTCCTAAAATTTGTAAATAATTTCTTAGCAAATATCTATACATTAGTAGTTTCATCATTCTTTACCATTAACGAATGCATTTTTTTTTTTTTTTGTAATTATCTATACCTTTGTAGATTAAACCAACACATTTTCTTTAATCCAACAACCTTCTCTTCTGCTCAAAAATATTTATTTTCTTCTGAAAGTCTTATATTATAAAGACAATCAAACAAATTATATATCCAATTATGAAAGTCTTTAAAAGAAAAATTACCATAAAAATCAGGAAGTCTTTCGTAATTGTGAATAGCTTTGTCTTTAGGTTGACCTCGGAAAAATCTTCTAGCATGGATCCTTTCGACTAGAAAGTCTCTAGGGGTATTAAGATTGAGTCTCATAAGCATCTCTTGTAACGCACCAAGTTGTTTGTTCATTTGTGCAAACTATTGCCTATGTTCATCAATCTCCACTCATAAAGCCTTTGTCCCACGATAAACGTTAATAGGATTTGGGTTTTCAACTTGGTCCTTTGCCATTGAATCAAGAAAATCCTCGCTCTGATATCAAATAATAGGAAACAGAAACGCGAATAATGGATACAACTAACGTGAATATCTAAAAATGGGGAGTCTTCAACCCAATGGAAAACAATCAACCCAAACAAGATAATAGATTCTCTATTAGTTATTATTGATAAAAAAAAAAAATACGATGAAGACCTATTACATGATATTTAGAGTTAGAATATTATTGTTTTAACAAGAAAATTAAAACTCCTATTTTTATACTAATCTTAATACAATAAAAACTATTAATTCTAATAAAAAAATATTAATTCTTATATTTCTTTCTTATACTAATTATAATAAAATTAGAAAACTAATAAATTAGAAATTAGAAATTAAACAATCCTAATACAAATGTAAAACAAATATCTTTACTTTTATGATACCATATTTATCTTACATCACCTTCTATTCCCTTCAATCAAAAATAGAACCTTTGACTGCATTAAAGTGGATGATTGTAGGTTAGATCCTACCCATTACCAAAATAAATATAACCACTTCGAACAACTTAAAACAAAGACCCACCCCAGCCCCATTGCCACTCGAATACTTAAGTAATGCCCAAATTTAATATTCTATCATCCCACTTGTATAGAAATGCCCTTATTGGAGCAGAATTCTCATGAATTTTTCCCTAAATATTCTATTTGATTCATGAATTTAATAAGAAAAGAAAAAAATTACGTAAAAATTTAATATTTTTTATTTGGTTAATATTAATATAGAAAACAGCAAAGAAAAGAAAAAAATGAGTGAAAATAAAGTAATAATTATTAGTTTTACATATTTTTTTTAAAAAAAGAAATTAATTTCTAATTTCATTTAGATAAAAAATAGTTATTCGCATTTTTCTTTTTAAATACATAGACTAAACAAATAGTAAGCGTTACACAAATTTTGATAATACTACGATGTTTTACAACATATTTTCATGCCAATGGTTAATGTTTAAGCATAAAAAATGACTTTATACCAATTAAAAATAGAAAAAAATTGTGTACAAATATCACCCGAGTCCCAAACTTTAGTCGGTAGAAGTATTGACCAGTTATAATTGAACTCAACAGAGTTAATTTTTTTAAGGATAATTGTATTGATCTTCTTTTTTATATTTAATAATTACAAGATTTTTTCTTAAGGTTTCTATATAACATGACTTCCCTGACCAGAATTTTTAAGATACGAACATTAACAAAAGACAAAAATTTATTATTTTATTCTTAAAAATAATTAGACTGATCATTTATATAATATCTAATAATTACAAAAAAATTTCTTATAATTTTTAAAACAACAGGAGATATCAATATAATATACAAGGATAATTTATTTTTTTAAAGAAATTTAATTAAAACCCTAATACTGTGATTTTTTATGAAAAATAAAATATGTATATTATTAATATAACGTATGAGATATTAGTGTAATTTTAAAAAATAAGAAAAATATACCTTTAATTATCAAATAATTCAAAAAAGATAATTGTAATTATTTTTATTTTATACACGTTTAGTATAACTTGAAATACAGACATTTTTTAAAGAAAAATTATTCAATAAATTTACACATTATGCGGCCGGCATGTATGATGCTCATTTGTGCTTGAAAATGTCATGAGCTGTGCTAATTTGAATTTAACCAAGTTATTGAGTCATACCATCCAATCGACTAAGAGTGATCTAACCCCTCCACGCGTCCACTTGAATGTTTCAAGTGGGCCCATATTGTTTTTGTTTTTCCCCCTTTCTTCCTAATTTTCTTGGCAGTTAGACCAACACTTACATGATTCGCCTTAGAATTCCCACTCCAAATTCAAGATGTGTTTTTCTTATAAGATGTTCTCTCTCTCTCTCTCTCTCTCTCTCTCTCTCTCTCTCTCTCTCTCTCTCTCTCTCTCTCTCTCTCTCTCTCTCTCTCTCTCTCTCTCTCTCTCTATATATATATATATATATATATCTCTCTCTCTCTCTATATATATATATACACACACCAACAGGTGAAGTAGGCCCTTTTGTACGTGTCTTGTATTATTATTTTTTTTCTCTCTAACCTTTGTTTATCCCGTCTATCATACTAAATAACTAAGAAAATTCACAAACCCGTATATAAATATAGGCAACCACTACTGATATTTCACACCATCTTCTTCAACTTCTTCTTCTTGTAGTCTTTGTTGGAGTTACTGATTGTTGTCCTCCAAATCCGGGGAGGAAGATCATGTCGGTTTTGAAGTTGAGAGGAAGATTTTCTGATGAAAGACTCACCTTTGACTGCGCCCTTATGGGTCAGATTCGCATAGAGATGGAACCATCACTAGAGAAGGGGTGAGTTCGAAGAAATGTGATCTCTAGGCAAGTCTGATTCTTGGCTTTAACTTTATACTTTCTTTTCCTCTCTTAATTTTCTCTTTCCTCGTTTGGTTGTCAAGAAAATGAAGGAAACTAAAATAAAGTTTGGAATCTTAGCTCTAAGTAGTTGAAAGATTCCAAGGTTTCTGTTCGTCCTCTTTCTTCTGTACAACCATCTGAACTTTTCTTTTTTTTTTTTTGTTTGAGGTCTTGTATTTTTGTATGCTGTAAGAGAGACCATGTTTGCAAAACTCAAATAGTTGTAATTTTGCTTATTCAGATACAATAACAAACTTGTGGGCACATTCAATAATATGTTATAAAAACTTTTTTTTTTTTTTACAAAAAAAGGAGATCGAATCAAAATTCAAAATTTAAAAAAAAAAAAAAACAAATTAAAAATAAAAATTTTACAATTTTTGAGGAGCGATGGTCTCCCTTTCACCCCTAGATCCGCCAGTAATGGATATATATATATGTATATATTCAAATTATTTGGCATTTCTAATAGTAAAAACCAATATACACAAATCTCTATCTCTATAATTTTTATGATTTTCATGCCACTTCCATGTTGAAGTGAAAATGTTGGTATGTGACAGCAAATAAGTATATAAAAGTTGCTAGTTGATGGCTTGTGCAAATAAAATAGTTGAAAAAAAAAAAAAGTCAAGATTCGAATCTCCCGACGTAACCCAAAAAAAAAAAAAAAGAAATACAAATCAATTAGAGAGCAACATTTCAATCCAACACTCAATCTTAATTAATACAACCGTGCATGCATTTTTTATTTTTTTATTTTTGGTGGGGGAGTTTCATAACAAAATATTATGCCGATAGATATGCTTAGAAGTTTACATATGAAAAGAGTTGAATCAGATTCATACAATTAATTTGCAACATATATGAGTACACCACTTGGAATAACATGCTGTCATTTCCTTCCATGCATATATGGAATCTGTGCCCAAGCTTTCTTTCCAAATAAATTCCATAAGAAATAAAAATAAAATTTTCAAGTAAATTTCTTATACAAAATTACGTAACTGATATTTTTTAAATTAAAAAACATATTGACCTTTTTTTTCTTTAATTGAATTAACCCCAAGTGTATTCCCTACCGATTTGAGTTATTCCTTGCAAATTATATATATATATATATGTATGTATGTCTCTGTTGTGTATATAGCCATCCAGTTGTCTACATCAATTTGGAAAAGAACACATCCATATATCCTTTCCATGGAATCTTGTTTCCAACTTTCTGTCCAAGTAAATGATACAAAACATAAGAATACAGGTTTTGTAGCTTTCCCATACTTTATGTAAATCAATAGTTGTCATTGGCCTTATCTTAGGATAAGGATGATGATTTACTAAAAGCTTCTTTGTTTTCTCATGCCAGCCAAACTCTGTTTTACTATTAATTACTCGTGTGTTAGTCATCGACGTGTCTCAATTAGTGGAAAACGACAAGTGATCAATATGAAAAAAGAAGATTATGAGTGGATCAATTGATATTTTTCTATTGGTTTGTGACTCATCAACGACTCACTCACAAGCTTATGTAATCATTATAATACTGAATTAGTTCAAATGAACTGTCATTTGAACCTAAAAGCTAATTGTGCTCAAAGATTTTCTTTTGCTGCCCTTTTATTATTACCTACTTATACTTTTTACCCAGTTGTTTTTTTTTTCTTTTAATGTCATCAATACCCAATTTCCTTTACGATCGAAATAGTATTGTTCTAACAAAAATACCTTTCAATGCAATGCATGCGTTGTTTAAAATAATCAGTTCTTTTATTTCTGTCGGTGCTTGAAACGATTTTGACGTCTCCACATTTATATATCTTTAGAGTTAATAATTTTATATAAAAAACTATTCAACTCCATAACTTCTTAGTGTCACAATTTTTTTGGAAATTGATTTGTACAATCTCAAGGGCATCCCTTGCCTCGGTGGCTCCTACTATATTGTGTCCTGTGATGTTAGTATTTTCTGTTTTTCCCCCCATATATGAGGGTAAGAATCAATCCATCCTTTATATTTTAAATATGATACTAAATTTTGTTTTTGTTTTTGTAAGGTGTGAGAATATGTGGTTAAACACTCTATTCCAAATGCCTTAGGTAACATTTATTAACATAAGCTTACGAGGGATTTTTTTTCGTCCTTTGAAAGAGATTTTCTTTTTAGGAACTAGAAACTAACTTTCATTTTTTTTTGGGTAATTTGTTGTATATTAAAGAAGCAAAAGGCAATATAAAAGTCTGCCTTCTGAGAAAGGAGTAGCTATATATCAGGAGAAAACAGAACAAGAAAAAGACCTATAACGCAAAACAGGGTCAAAGCAGGGATACAAGGAAAAAACCAATCACTGAGACCAAAACAATTCTGTGAGTGAATCCAAAAGTCATACCAAGCTCCCAGGTTACTAGAGTTTTTCTTAATGTTTCTCCAGCTTGCCATAACAGCTATAATGGTATTGGAGATTTCTTTAACTTGTAATTCAGCTGGCTTATGCTTTCCTCTTATCAGTCTGTGACTCTGTTCAGGCTGTAGAGAATAAGTGGTAGAAGATAAGGCCAATTTTTAGACTTCAGTAGGAAAAGAGTTTCCTTTGAGGTGGTTTAAAGAGTAGGATAGTTCTCGGTGCCATTCTAAAGGATGTCTATGGACATTGCAGAGGTTAAAGATTTGCTTCCAAATTAACATTACCAGAGAAACTGCAGCCAAAGAAAAGGTTATATGCTGAGTTTCTTCCCGAGAGTTACAAAATTGGCAGGTGTTAATATATGTGAGACCCCATGCCTTTAGTTTGTTTATGGTTACGATTGTTGTGAATTAACGATCTATGCAACAAGAGTTATAGAGACAGAAAGAGAGATTGACACAGAATGTACGTCGTTCGAAATGTGTCTATGTTCACGAGAGTGACTATGTTATTCACTATTCAAAAAATAAGGTTATAATGCATTTATACTGTCTCGCAGTTAAAACCTTAACCTTAACCAGGTATATTGAAATTGTCCAACATACCCTTACCATACCGCGAGGGCAAGTCCGTCGCACCCCACAACCTATTATTTGTTCCTAGCAACACAACTAGGGCTTAGTTGTATAGGTATTATATGCGGAGTAGAGCACATAAGACCTATATATTAGTTTCGCATAGTACAAGATTATGAACTTCTATCTTTAACAATCTCCACCTTGGCTAGTATTTAGCTCCTTAGAAGTTGTCAACAAGTTCTTATGCCTCCACCTTAAATCAATAAGTTGTGAATGTCATCTTTCAACATGAAGAAACATTGACCAACTCCAAGCAATGCTTGAACTTGGTTACAAGAATAGGCTTTGTCAATATATCAACTCCATTCTCAAAAGTCTGAATCTTCTCAAGTATCACTTCACATATAGCAATCAATTACCTTACCTCGTGAAAGCTCGCACATCTATGTGTTGTTCTAGCATGGTACACCTGATGCTTTACCAAGTATATAGCACTCTAACTATCACAACGCAACTGAACTCCACCTTACTTAAAACCAAGCTTTTTGACTAGTCCCTTCAGTTTCAACTACTGCCAAGTATTCAAATTCTATAGTAGACGACGTTACTAGGGATTGTAGCATGGATCTCCAAAAAATAAGTCCACTTCCCAACATGTAAGCATAACCTAGAGTAGATCTTCTTTCATCTAAATCACCTACATAATCTAAATCTACAAAACCCACAATTAAAGTACATCTTTATTTCCTTGCTAAAATAATTTCATTGTTAGTTGTACATCTTAAGTATCTAAATACCCATTTGACTACTTTCCAATGTTCTTTTCCAAGATTTTTCATGTACTTGCTAGCTGTGCTAACTGCATACGCCAAATCAGGTTTTGTGAGGCCCAATATATGTTTAGACAGTAAGTATTAGACCTAGAGGGGGGTGAATAGGTCTATTTAGCAAATTAAAATTATCTTGGAAAATTTTAATTTTGTTTCAAGGAGAATAAGATTATTATTTCAATTAAGTAAGGATTAAAGTTCTAGTGGGTGCAATCAATCAGTGACATGCAATGATTAACTATGGCAATAATAAATAAGGCAATAGTAAAAATATAGAGACAATGCCCCAAATTTGTTAACAAGAAAACCGTCACAGATCAATCGTATCTACTTTGGAAAACCCCAGGGCACCGACCCAGATGTGAATCCATTAGAAGATGTTTGATGATTACAGACTATGTACAAACATCGACTTAGTCCCTCAAGCCTTGTTGACGATCTGAATCTTCTTAAACTCAAATCCTTAAGTACTCTCCAAGTGTATTTGCCATTTTGAAATCCACGAACGGAAAACCACAGCACAATTGTGAACTCCACTCAATCTCAAACTTTGCCGATTGCACAAAACTTGAACTCTATAAGCTTGCACCCCAAGAACGATGTAGAAGATGAAATTCAAGTTCTTATGCAAAGGGTTTAAACTATGTCTGCATCATGAACCATGGAGAAAATATTTTAGAAAAGTTTAGAAACTCTCTTTGATAGCATCCAAAAGTTCTACCAAGAAATAGGGATCAAATCCTTATATAGGATAGGTTCTGGAAAGCAAAACATGCTGTTTAAATCCAATTAGGAAACTGATCTGTGTGACATTCATTCCTACGAACTTTAGTTCATTTGAACGAACTAAAATCCGTGGGCACCAATATCAAACGAAAACCAACTGAAATTTTCGCTCGAACGAACTTTTTCGCTGACAGAACACCACAACTTCAAACAGCGATATCTCACACATGTGAACTCTAATTGAGGCATTTTTCTTATCATTTCGAAGGTATTGAAGTCTACTTTCATATAAAATTTGTCTACCTCAAATTTTTTTTTTTTTTTTTTGAGTTATGATCAAAACAATAAAGATAGTTCATTCTTGAAAATGTTTTTGAAATCCATTTTAATTGACCTTCTTCCAAAAAGTCACGAGACAATGTTTAAATGTTGAAAAACATTCAAAACAAACTTCTAAGTTTTATAAATGTGTTTTCAATTCAAATATAAATTTTAAAAAAAAAAATTATGCATGATGTGAATGTGTGAACCAAATCAATGCATTTAAACTGTTACTTTTGCTTACCATTATGAACACTACATTTATTGAAGCTAACCATGATGCTCGGATGCTTAAGTGAACACAAGGCTTGAGAACACTACTCAAATGACTTGGATACATTACAACTCGATATAGTTTTTTCAACACAGATTAGCCAACACATAGACTAATAGTCCTAATAGGTCTTGTGCAGACTATTACATGCATCAAACATCCTACTGCACTAGCATATGGGACCTTTGACATGTCTTCAATTTCTTCATTTATCTTTAGACACTAACTAGAAGATAATATAAAGTGATTCACCAACAATGTACTTACTGGTTTAGCATTATCTATACAAAACTATTATAACACCTTCTTAACATACCTTTTCAAGACACCCATAATTCTTCTACCTCTTTGTCCCTGTGAATCTCCATACCAAGAATCTTTTTAGCAACATCCAAGTCTTTCATATCAAACTCCTTGCGTAACAAGGATTTTAACCTGTTAACCTCACATATACTCTTAGCAGAAATAAGCATATCATCCACATAAAGTAACAGAAAAATATGAGAACAATCTTCAAAAGCCTTCACATAAATGCAACAATCATACTCACAATGCATGCAACCAATCTGAACCATACAAGAGTCAAACCTTTTGTACCATTGTCATGGCAACTACTTTAACTGATAAAGTGACTTCTTCAATCTACAAACAAGATGCTTTATCTTGGGTTGCTTGAACCCTTCTGGTTGTTCCATGTAAATATGCTCCTTCAAATCACCTTGAAGGAAAGTTATCTTTACATCCAATTACTCCAATTTTAGATTAATATGAGCTACCAAATCTAACACTACTCTGATAGAGGTATGCCTAAGGATTAGACTAAAGATTTCATCATGGTCAATCCCTTTCTTCAATTAGTATCCCTTTGCTACCAAGTGAACCTTGAACCTTACTTCTTCATTTTTAGATGCATCTTCTTTTCTTTTTGAACACCAACTTGCAACCTATTGGTTTTGTTCCCTTTGTAAGTTCCACCAACTCTCAAGTCTTGTTTTTGTGCAATGATTCTATTTCCTCTACCATAGCTTCCATCTATATACTCTTTAGAGAAATACTAATAGCTTCTAAGAAATGTAAAAAGATCCCCGTTACTAGTAATTAAAGCATAAGAGATAACATCTTCAAAACTACATTTAACCAATGGCTTAATCTTGCATTTAGGCTTATTTGAAGTTGTAATCTAATGTTCATGGTCACTAAAATTGGATTCCCTTTTTGATGGAACATTAGATTCTTTTAGCTCCACCTATACGACTGATTTCTTGCTACCATTCCTTTTGCATTCCTTCTTTTCATCTTTCTTCAAAGCCTTCAAAATAAATTTTTCATCAAACACATCATCTCTACTAATTATTGTCATATCTTAGACCCACCCTATACAGATTAGGGATAATGACTGGCCAATTTGGCACTTCGCCAATATACTAACTGTTATACAGTACATTGATGACGTGTCTAACCGAATGCCTCTTGACTGGTATATACATTCCATGCATTCATATTTATGAAGTAGCAAAAACTGAATCATAGTTGAGCATAACTAAACATTAAATTAAATAACAGTATTTGAATATTACAACTTTCAAATTTCTTTTGGCTTTTCTACAAAAGATACTACTCTTAGCCAAAAACTTCCAATCCTCCAAAAGGTGTTATAATTAAATTTCCTCTTCAGACTATGTTATTTGAAATTTCACTTGAAATATACAGGACAAAAACCCTGTGAGCTTTATGAAAATCTCATGGGTAACTCGAGTTCCTTATTGTGATTTTTAAAGAAAACCTATTTTCATAACTTTCATGTATAGTAGTTAAAAGACTTATACTGAAGCTACTGGCATTTATAAATCATATACATATAACTGATCGTAAGGTAGTTAAGAAATTATACAGATTCTTTTGCCAGATAGTTTTGTAAGATAAAACATACTAAATATAAAGTTGTATATGAAAATTGTGAAATGAAATCATATATGCCAATCTTTCTTTAACTTTATCTTGAGTAGTCACATGGGCCACTAAGTATAATCTAGAGCTCTAGGCCTACACAGTCTGGCTTAACCCCCCAACCGGGTGGCTTTGGTGCCTTTTTATTTTTTAAGACATTTGTAAACCAAACAACGGACAAGGGCTCAAAACTAGGATAGGATATCCCTGTTCCAACTAGGTTTAAATAAATCAATTTATTACACTCATAGCCAAATAGTCTGTTCGACTTATTAAAACATTTTAATAACTTCAAAATTCTAGCATTTTATTAGATCCATTTTTGCGCTTGGACTGTGTATGACCCGAACCCAAATTCGACCCGACCCGAATAGTGTTCTTCCCCCTTATGTTACCAGTGACGATTGTTGGAATTTAGAAGATTTTCCAGTTTCTAACATATTTTTCTTGCTATTTTCGATCCTCTTTTAATCTTAACTTGGTCCTTATGAACTTACATTTCATTTAGGACAGTTTTGGCTTTATAAATCTTAGTGGGATGGCCAGAATGGTTTCTTTACCATTTCTTCACCAAATTTTGAGATTTTTAGTTCACTGTGATCCCTAAGAATTCCTCCGTGTTCCTATGGCCTTAAAACTGAGTTTAAGTTAACTTTAAATAGGGTGACCGATTATCCCCTTTAACTGCATTTCGTTATTACAAGCTCATTTTTTAGCCAAATAACTTGGTTATTTTTGCTTTGTGAACCATTTAGGGGGACCCCATTCATAAAATTAGGTTTCATTCAATTTCATTTCTAGGTAGTTTCTTTAAGCTTCATTAATTGTGTTTCATTTGAACTATCCATTCTAGGGGTTCCCAAGCTCATCTAAATGAGCTCAAAAGTATACAAATCATGCAAAATTTAAACAAGCTGAAAGGATTGAGTTTATGCGTTGTTTGAATAGATCTTAGAAAACTTCTTGATTTTCTCTCTATTCTCCTCCTCTCTTGTAAAGCCCCGGTCCTGGAATTACCATACTAAGGGGTTATCGAGACCCCGAACTATAAGATAGACAGGTGATTGAGTCTAATCATCTTAGCTAATTTGTCACGATCCGAAACCCACCCTATGCGGATCTCGTATCGCGGGGCCGACCTAAGGCCGTCCCTACTTTTTCCATTCTTGTATCATAGTACTAATATGCAATGTACTAAAAATTTAAAACAATAATCAGTAGAAGTCTTTCAGTAACAGTAATCAATGGAAGTCTTTCCAATAAAAGCAATCAACGGAAGTCTTTTCAATATATAATATGGTTCTACAATAATCAAAAATAAGAACTAGACATAACCAGCACCCGTGGGTGGTGAATACATGGGAGAACTAAACATAAACTATTATATTTCCTCAAAATGTCCTCCTACGCTCTCAGACTCCTACTGGGGTCTTGCAGCGTCACTACCTGAAAGATGGTAAGTAAGGTGGAATGAGCTATAAAAGCTCAGCAAGTAAAACGAATCTTCGAAACTAGTATTGGTGATCATAAAAGAACATGAATCCATGAATAAGAATATGATAGCCAAGTCAGAAAGCATCAGATTGATATTGTGACTGAGCACAAATCCGGTATATATAAATATTTCATGATCATAAGTCCATAAGAGTATAAAAATGGAATATCATATATACAGTGAAAACATAACAGTAGGCCTTTCAAGGCATGGTTTAACATGATAACAATGATGTAGTAGTCAATCAATGTCCACAAGATAGAACAATATCACATTGTGGAAAAACAATAACTTCAAGTATGTTCAAGAGTACAAGATCAGCAGTAAAGAGAATAAACTTGGCTTAGAAGCACCACATGGAAGAGAAAGTGATTTACTTACCTCTAAATGCAGTCTTATATCAGTAATCCGTGAGTTTGCCTTTCCCTTTCGAGTTCCCTATATATCAATAGATCCGTCTCAGAATTAATGTTATTCATAAAATTTTATGCCTTACTATCGTAAGTATCTCTAATACTAATTTAGACTTTACCATTAAGTCTGAAATGCTGAATAAAGTCGGTTTAGGCTTTTGTAGAATTCCATTTGGGTTCGGGTAACAGTAGGGGTAATTTGGTCATTTTAGTGTTTTCATGGGTCTTCATTTTTTGGGACCTCATCTTGTGATACGGATCTCACCATTGGACTCAGAAGATCCAAGATAGTAAAAATACACTATTAACTTGTTTAATTTGGACAACGGGCTATTTTGCTATTATTTAATTTAATTAATTAAATATATTTATTAAATATAATTTATGTATTATATATATATATATTTTTTTTGTGGGATAAGTTGGCACAGGATTGTCCCGTCCAACTGGTTACACACTCCTCTCTCTCACCCTTGGTCACTTGTTTAAGTCTCGGAGGCAGCAGCCCCCGTATTTTTTTCTTTCCTTTTTAAAACCAAACAATGGCTAAGCCACTTATTCTTGGTTAGCATAACCCCCATCCCTGATTTAATCCAATCCAATTCCCTAAGCTCGTAACCAAACAGGCCATATTCAATATATATATATATATATATATATATAAATATATATATATATATATATATTAAAATAGAACGTATAAAATGACGCAGTTTAATCCTTCCAAAATCCTAAATGATGCCGTTTGGACCAAACCCCATTGTCGTCTTCCACACGATTCTCCGGTGAGAACCAGTAGGGTTCCGTCACCATCTCCGATGACGGCGACCCAGTTCCGGTGATAACCTGCATCAAATCTAATTCAGTTCTCTCCCTTTTCACAAAATAATCCTGTCACAAAATAATCCCGGTCTATAATCATCATCTCATCATATACTATTCATCTATCCTATCAATCCATCCACACCATTCAAGTGTGCTCAAGCCATATCATAGAGGTCCGCGATAGAATCCACATCAGTTGTCATGCAATGTAATGCATGATATCTCAATGTACAAGAATACACAATTATAATAGATTATAATGATAGTAAACACCGACATAATAATGACAATCTCATTATAACATCACACAAGATTCAAGCATCAGAATAGTAATGACAGTCACATCATAAGAATCAATGACAAGCATACAATACCAACCAATCAATCAAGACGTAATCCTAGTCCTAGTTATCACCTGACTATAGGGAAACATTACTTGTGTTTATCACAATGTATATTAGAACCTCACACTCTCCAGGTTCAATGATCTGGCTACCACAACTCTTAATACTAAGGTTTTATAATGATTCTTTAAGTTCTCTTAGGTTAATTATGCATTGGCTTGCACATTGAGTGTCCATTGTCTTAGACATATGTCAAAATTGTGTTCCTAGGCCTCAAAAACTCTAAAGAAGTCATATTTTATTATTTCAAAGTCAATTAACTATCTTTTAAACCCATAAGGACATTTTTATAATTTAGTGGATAGGTTACGCATCTAACGAGATGCCGTCTCTAAAAAAACTGGCCTTGGAATCGGATCTAGAAGGTCCAACAATCCTAAAGATGTCATCTTTATATTTTATCAATGTTTCTAGATATCTATTCCATGTCTAGGGGCATTTTATTAATTTCAAATTTTCATATGGGACTACTTCGAGTCCCTATTTCATTATTCTGATATCATATTTGAGTTCCTAGCTTCCAAAAATATTGGAAATGCCTCTTTAGGATCTTAATTCGGCTTTCAATTGCTTAATATAAGTCTAGGGGTACAATTATCATTTTTTCACTTTACGTGGGACCATTACCGGGTCCCAATTTGTTTAATTTGATTATATATTTGAATCTCGGGCACCTAACAACTTTAGAATTGCCCCTTCTAAATTTTAATTAACCTTTAAGTTGCTTATACTATCATTAGGAGTATTTTAGTCATTTTTTTTGTTCATATAAGACTACCCCGAGTCCCCGAATGTCCAAACCAACTTTGCCATTAAGTCCAGAATGCCTTAAAAACTTAAGAATGGCCCCTCTTCCATTTTAATTGAATTTATTTTCAATTTTATGAACAAGTGAGCCTTTCTATAATTTCTTAAAAATTGGTTCACTAATTTGTAATTAACTCAAACAAGTCAACCCCTTTTTTATTTCTTCTAAATCAATTTTCAATCCCTATTGCCAAACAGGCCTTAATCAATTTCAATTTGAAATTTCAGAATAGGGATAACCCTATTCCAGTTCTAATCAATTTTGGATTTTCAATTCAACCGTAGCCAAACAATCCCTCAAACCCAACCAACCACGGGCCAGACCCTAACCCAAGACCCGACATGGTCCATGACCTGAGACCCGATTTTACTTACCTGGGTCAATGGTTGACCATTGATCGGTCAACGTTGACTCGCCGTCGACCGACCTCCAGTCATTTTCTCTCGTAGATTCGTCGGAAACCTCACTAGAAACTGGGAAATTTTTTTTTTTTTTTTTGCACTGTTTTGAAACCCCTTGCATCATGAATCTTTTTAAAACTCTTTAAACATCTTTCTTAGTGATTCTTGTGGATCGAAAAGCCAAGAAACAAGCATTTTTTATGAAACCCGAATTTCTAACAAGAAAACACAGTTACTATTTTCTCCCACTTTCAGCTGCCCTTTTTGGTCCCATTTGTTCCATTCAATTTCTAAAACTCTCACGCACCTACCCTAACATCCATAACTCCCCAAATCCATTTTTGTTTCCCATCCCAGATTCACCCATCTGTTGACGTGTAGGTTTATACATATATATATATATATACACACATTGAAATACATATATACTCAAGCATGCCCCCATTAATTGCAGCCTCTGAAACTAAATGAGAAGTCTTAAGAGTCCTTACCTGTTGTTGCTACATCTAGAGAGAGAAACCTGAAGAGAGAAAAAGTTTCACCAAGCTTTCATGGCATCGCCCCTTTGGTCCAGCCCTTCTACTTCTTTCTTTCCCTTATTTTCCTTATCTTCCTTTCCTCTTTTTCCTTTTGGTTCTATTTCTTTTCTTTTCTTTTTCTCTTCTTTGGTTTCGGCTTGGTCACTAAGTGTTTACCATACACACAAACACAAATTATCCTTCACATACACACACACACACACATTATTTCACTCACACATACTACACCCTCAAACCCACACTCCCCATGGTTGTTTCACAGCCCTTCAACACACACAATATACACACAATCCCTTCTCACACACAAACACACTCACTGCACTCTTAAACACTCACACATACGCACACTCGGCTAGAGAAAGAAAGTGAGAAAGAAAGAGGGAGAAAGGGTCTACCAAATATGGGAGGAAAAGAGGGAAAATATGGGTCCTCTCTTGTCACTTCTATCACATGCATACACACCATGTTGTCTCCTTCCTATGCACCTCACCTACACACAATCCTTGCTACCTGATATACCACAAACAGACACACCAATCACCTTGAGGCACGTGTGCATACGGAGCTGATAATCTCGATCATACAGAGCAGTGACTAGCCTTCAGGGCATTCTCATATATATATATATATATATATATATATATATATATATATCATACAAAGCTGATAATCTCAGAGCAGTGACTAGCCGTCAGGGCATTCTCATATATATACCATTCATAGCCGATAAACTCGGTCATACAGTGCAGGCGAAGCCTCCAAGGCATTCTCATGCGCATATCTTATGTCTTGGGCAATATTTAATCAGCACCTCATACGGCTCCGACCTTATGGTTTCCTTAACAACTGCCAAACAGGGAATAAGGAAACAATATTCAACACGGAAACTACTATCTATGATTATCTCCATCTACGACTTAATATTCCACAAGGTAACTGCAATCTCCGATGATCAAATCCCTATATTCATGGCATCGAATCCTAATCAACTTAGGAAGGCCACGACTTATAAATTAAACCCTAAAGGTACGCTTTATTTTTATGCTCATTCTTTGGCTTTCAATACAGTCTTTCAATTCCTTTTACTTACTTAAGCATCGGAGCGGCTACTGCCGGAGCCAATCCGGTGGACCTCTGATCGTCTTTCTGAGTGTTCTACATGTCACAGAGCCCTCACTTATTGCGAGTCAAAAAGTGCAGCATCATTACCCTAGGATTCCTTAAGAACCAACCAAAACCAAGACACTTAACATTGTCTAAAAAATCCCAACCAAGCTTCTTCAGGAAGTTTTGCACATCTCTCAATGCGCCACGTGGCTAGTTGGCCAAATGTGCATGCATATGCACCCGAATCTGAAATGTCTTGTGATTGCACCAAATTTGGCATCCTAGCTAATTTTGATGATCTGATTTCAAATATGCTGCCCGTTTCACAAAATTCAATCATTTGTATTTTCATTCTTATCTATTTCATAAATGACTGTGTAGTCTCGTGAGTCCCACCAATACCGAATAAATTATTAGAACCTCAGTTTTATCTTACAATGTCATGTTGATGTTTTAACAATTGATTTCATAATTATTCTATTACATTATTGATGAATTGCTTATCCGAGCTTAGTCAAAGCTAGCAATTTATCCAATTAGCCTTTATGATTTTCTGAATCCATACATCTCTGCCCAAACAATTCAAGCAACCCTTCCTTGCACGAAATTTCTCTTGTCTCTTCACCATTTCAGTAGGTAGGTTAGATGGTCTAAATGGTTGCTTATAAGTTAGACTTTCCCTCATCAAAATTTAATGCATTTCACATTTGTGGTGAGGCTTCATGTAAGGTGGGTGTACTTTGGTACAGCCATGGAATGGCTCTATGGATGGTTGGTTATACAAAGTCACCTTCCCCATTTTCCTCATTCTTTTCTTACAAGAAATCTCTTTTTACTTTTTCAATTTTCCTTTTTATCTGTATACACACACACACTAACAGACTCTAAGTGTGTGTGGCAGCTTTCTCCATCATGTGCTAGTCACATGGTAAGTAAAAATTATTTTTAATTATTTTTCCTTATTTTTTTCCATTTTTTCTTATTTTTCCTACATATAGTTACATACATTTTTAGACACATACACACACTTAAGTGAGTGTATTTACCCTCTAATATCATCTTTAGGTCATATTTTATGAATAATAATTCTCCATATTTTTCTTTTATATTTCTTTGTATTTTATGCATTTATTTTAAATTTTCTCTATTCTTCTATAATTAATAAATAATTAATATTAAGGTAAATTATAGTGACCTCCCCTGAGATTTATTTATATTACACATAGACCCCTATGGTTTGAGAAATTATAGTAAACTCCCTTGAGATTTATGTTTCATATCAACTTGCTCCTTCCATCAGTCAATCGTTAGTTGACCTAACAAATTTTTTGAAAAAGACAATTTTACCCTTGTATAAAAATGTGTCAAGGTAATTTTATCCTTTACAGACTTTAGAATTTTTTTCTTCTTTCATTGTATATATCTATGTGTAAGTATGTGTGTATACATGTATATCTGCGTGTTTACATAAAGATGGTCACGATAAGCTTACATTTGTGTATGTATGTGTAATTAATGAGATCTCTTTTGAATTTGGTTTTTTTTTTTTATGATTTTATAGAGTTGGATCTAACCAAAGGTCCAACCTTGGACTTAAGTTTGATCTATAGAAGTTGAGACATGTTCAATTCCAAAACCAAGTCGACAATCACCAATCTCTTGTATTATGACAAAGTCAATTTTCGAAGATCTGGCATTGTGAATGCAGAGAAGCAAAGGGTGTTCAAATTTAGCATCTGACAAAATCGATTCACCCTCACACTGAACATGCACCACCACTCTTATTCTTTATTCTCTCACAGAACCCACTTCTATAACCCAATTTATCTCTACAATTCAAAGTTTTTATTCTCTGTCTCTAAAACTCCATTTCTTTCCCTAAATTACAGTCATTCCCCTCGTTAAACATACAACGCCACTCTCTCCCTTTCATCTCTCCCTAAACCTACTTATTTATTTTTTGGGGCTTGCAAAACCCACTTTTGTAACATAAGTTATTCAAAACTTTTTCTCTCTAAAATTTTTTCTCCCAAATCTGATAGACCATAACCTTTTTGATTGTTTTATTAATCATTTTTGGGGTACCACACACCACTTGAAAAATTCATTCCAACTAGTCAACCATGTTGGACATTCAAGAACACTTAGGTTGATTTCCAACCATGGTCACCTTCAAATTAATAAGGTGATAGCTTATGTGATGCAATTTTTGCTTGTCATCAATCAAACCATTGTTGTGTTATAGCTTTGGCACAAGTATACATGTTGCTACAACATTCTCATTCAACAAATAAGGAAGATAGTGACAGCTCGGGGCTTCAGAGTTACTGAAGCGTTGCTAAAGGTGTAGGGGAATGGATCCATGCGTGATGTTTTTGATTATAGAGAAAAGAGAAATAGAGTCTTTATTTTTATTTTTTAAGAATAACCTTTAGATGTAAATCTGCAATAGAGGTTTTACTTTGAGAATAAACCTGAGGACTCAACGAGAGACAACGGACATAAGCTTTTGATGTTGATGAATAGTAATCTTTTAAGTTTTGAACTATTGAAAGTATTTGTTATATGAGGGTAAAATTGTCTTTAAGTTGATGTCAGCTATTTCTGTCAGGTCAAATGACTGTTCACGAACAGAATGGAAAGTTGATATAAAACATAAATCTTAAGGGAGGTCAATATAATTTCTCAAATTACGAAAGATGTATGTGTAATATCGCTAAACCTTAAGGAAGGTCTGTAATAACCTAAAAATTTTTTTTTAAAAAAAAATTTCAAGTTATTATTATTATTATTATTATCATTATTAGTATTTAATCCATGATGTGTATGTTATGTGTATGCATGTATGTATGCAAATATATATATATATATAATGAATATATATATATATATAACTGTATGTATACTATTATGTGTGGCTATGTGTGTGTGTGCAAGTAGCTGTGTGTGTGGTACGGTTGAGAGTGTGAGGTATGTGTGTGATATAATATATATATATATATATATATAGGAAAACCAAAATACAAGCAAACAATTAAATGCAAAGAGAAGAAAAAGGGGAAAAGAAATCAGAAATGGTAGGGGGTTGGTCAGCAAAAGGGGGCCGTAGCAACTGGACTATGAAGGGATAAGTAGAGAGAGAAATAGTAGAGAAAGAGAGATATATATATATATATATTGATGTGTAGGTATATGTATACGGGTGAGTTGTGGTGAGGGATGAGAGGAAAGATAGGAGAGAGGGCAATGAACATGGTGAGAAGATATAGAAACTAGAAGGAGGCTACAATGGAGACAAACTCGAGAGAAGGTATGACCAGTTAAGCTACTGTCATAATATTTTATTTTATTTTTTGATTGAATGATAGATTTAATTCGATGGGCTTAAAGAGCATGAAATAAAGAATGAGTAGCAAAAAGAATTATTGAAAATGGTTTAGAAATAAGAGAGAAAAGTTGGATTGCAGGTCTAGGGTGGAAGGTTTGGCTTTTGATATTTTATGTATAAAACTGGTTTAAATTGTGGGAATTTAATCCCCTTGAACACAGGAAGAAATTAGAAAAATAATGGAAGCAAAAAAATAGGGAAATAAGAGGGAATGGGGTGTCGCCGGAAACTGGACTTCTTCACCGGAGCTACGGTCATGGCTGTTTCATGGGGCTGGGAAAACACAAGACTCCATCAAAATGTTTTAAAAATATTTTTTGGATGGATTAGAAATGAAAACTGCTTTAAAAATATAAAGAAAATGAGGTTTTAAAACATGGGTGTAGCAGGTTCCGGCCGCGTCGCCGGAGGGGGTGACCGGAGGCAGCTGGGACCACATCGGAAAGTCGGGGGTGCGCAGGGGCTGCCTTGGGCCTGTTTGCCTCGGGCTTGTTTTCATTTAGTTAGTTGGGCCTGTTTTAAATTTCAAAACATTGGGCCATGTAAATTGAGATTATTGGGCCTCTTGTTTGGGCCGCACAAGTTGGGTTGGATTAGGGGGTGTTTGGCTGCAGTTTAATAAATTGGGTTGAGGCCAATTTGGGGAAATAGGGATATCATATCCCAGTTTTGGAAATAGAGCACTGTTTGGCTATCCATGATTAAAATAAGAAAAGTGAATTTTAATTTAACCCCTATACTTTTTGAAAATTAAGTTTAACCCTAGAACTTTCAAAAATTTCACTTTGACTCCTAAGCTTTTGAGAAATTATGATCTGACCCACAAGATTAAAATATTAATTAAATTAATTAATTTAATTATTTAAATATCACAAAATGGTCCGGAGTCCAAATGGGACAAGTCATTAGTGTATTTTGACTTTCTCGGGCATTTTGAGACCAATGGTGGGATCCGTTTTACGAGACGGAGTCTCAAAAAATTTAAAGACCCATAGAACCCTTAAAAATTACCAAAATACCCTTGAGTCAAAACGCAGTCAAACGAACTCCGAATTAGGTAAACAAATAGTGAAATCTTATTATCTCGAACACTCCAGACTCAACCGTGGAGTCCGATTTATAAGGAGAGGCCTCGGGAAGTGGGAAACCGTGAAAGTGTAAAATGACTATTTTGTCCTTTTAACCCGAACGTCCAAATTAATTTCTGCGAAGGCCTAGACCTATTTTCTTCGACGTTTCAGGTCCAATTGTAGAATTTATCTTAGCAAAATAGAAATTAATAAAGACATAAAATTTGATTAATGGCATCATTCAAGCAGCAGACCGACTGAGTGACATTTTATGGTTTTAAGGACCCTAAAAGGCAAGGAGAAGGTCGTCTGACTTCTACATTCCATTGCCAGCCACCACCTTGTGAGCACGGTTTACTAGGGTTGAGACCAACCCAACAGGTATGGTGTTTTGCTAATGTTAGAAATGAAGTTAAGTTAGGAATGTTTTGTGAATGACTAGAATGATTTATGTGTTTATTTGGAATGTGTTTACTTAATAATTTGGAGTTGGTTGTTCACATATTTATGTGTTACTTGCGTTCTTTGAGAGTTTAGTAAAGTGAAGAACATGAACTATGATATATGAATACATGAGATATGCATACATATGGAATTGGCTGATGATTTGTATGTTATTGTCCGAGCATGCTATATTATTGAAACCATGTTCATTGAGATTACATTAGCATGTTGGCATATGGTGAATCCTTGAGAACATGGCGTGAGTTGAGCACGTGGTGCTTTGCATTATGAGGGTGTAGATCCTGTGGTGAAAAACCCAAAATTGGCCATTGCATTGGTACTTCGATGCCATCGGAGAGTACCCGTAAATGAGACATGGGTGTGGCATAGAGTTGTGCATGGGTGCATCATGCATACCATTCATATATTACAATGATGATTTGGATGACATTTAGATATAAATGTACACTCTGCACATGCCATGCCTTAGCTTTATTTCTTGCATTAGCACTACATTATACCAGCAGTTGAGCTGACCCATTCGTGGGACATACATTACAGATGAGGATGCCCCAGCTACATGAGTTTCAGTAATGCTTAGTAGAGGAGAGTGCTTGGAGATGTTTGGCCCTTGGGGCATATTTCGTGATGTAAGGGCTTAAGCCCGAATGACCATGCAAACAATGTATTCACGGGATGTACTTTATGTTATTTTATGTATTGATGGGAATGGATGCATGTCTAGTGAATTTATTTACATTTGTCCTTTAATTTATTTTATTTTCTGTCTCGTCAGTCGCACCTCGGGTTTGCAAAAATTCGGAGCGTGACAAGGTCAATATAATTTGTCAAATTACGAGGGCTCTATGTATAACATGGATAAACCTCAAAAGAGGTTAATGTAATTTACCCTTAGTATTATTTATTGATTGCTAATTTGGTATGATGTGTTTCTACATTAGGTTGGTGATGCATGGATCACTGATGAACTAACTTCATTGACCTTGGTTAGGTTATGTTAACCCATTTCTAGGTTAGCTTCTATTTTGGTTAATTTGGTGTCATTGATCTAAGGACTATAGAACAATGAAGAGTTCTCGTATTGATATAAATTACATTACATTATCTTAATTTCCCATTTGTTGGGAGTGGGTGTTACAATTATCACCTTCTAAGCATTTGCATCCCAAAGCTTGTACCCATTTATCTCTTTCTCATACTTGAGAAAAGTGCACATTTTTTTATTTCGATTCAAACTTTGAACATTCTTCGCTGGATATATGAACATAAGGGGTGTTTCCTAGCTATTTATCCTAAATGGGGGTGAATAGGTTACTTAGAAAATATTGACAATTTTTACAAACTTCAAAAATGTACACTCATAATATACAAGTATGGAAAAAAGTTGAGAGAGAAAGAGAGAGCAAATACAATGATTTTTATGACGTTTGAAAAACTTCCTATGTCCTTGACTCAACCATCCCCACTTAATTTTTTTACTATCTTGATGTCGTTATAGGTGGAAGTCAAATTTACAACAAGAGCTCCTCACTCTTTTCCAAATAAAATATCTCATTTTTCCTCACAAGGGTAGCACCTACTTGTAAATTTCACCTCAATTAGAAGATATAAAGTTTATTTACCAACAAGCACTCTCTTTAAGAGTAGATTGGTGTAATATATTCTCATCCTCTATAAATAGATCTAATGTAAGCTCAAAGTATTTAAGATGATTAGAACCTTTAGATCTAGGTTTTCAATAGTCAGATCTAAAGTCATGAATAGAGATGTAGAAGTGTAAGCTTGTAAAGAAATAACACTGAATGCTTTAGAAAACCTATATTTATAGCCCTTAAAAGAATATGGTCGTTATATTTTGAAAAAGAGTTGTTCCCCTATTTTTGTCTATTCAAAATTTGAATTTCGAAGTGTTAGATTGAAAAATTCAGTCAACTGAATCATCAACCAGTCAACGAGATTAAGATCTAGTCGACTGTTTAGATCAACTGAATTTTCCAGAGGGTTTGAGATTTAATTGTTCAAGAACTATCAATCAACTAGTATTTTGGATCAGTCGACTAGTTCTAATGTACATTGTTTTAGACTTTGAAAAATGGTTGACTGACTCAACTTTTAGGTCAACTATATTGGTCAATAGGTTCAGGTAATATCATGAAAAAGGTAATTCAGTCGACTGGTTCTTAGAACTTGTCGACTAGTTTGATCAGTGTAAAAATAAGTTTCAAGAATCAGTCGACTTGTTCTTTGAACTGGTTAATTGGTTTGGACAATGATGCCTTCTTGCTTATTTTTCTTAGTGTACTTTTATCAACACCTTTTGATCTTTCAAAACTTAAAGTATAAAAATATTTTATTTTGAAAAATCATTTGAATTTAGTTCTTAGTTGATCATTTTAAATAATACGAGCTTATGACCAATGATCAATTTAATCATAAATCAATTAATACCCAAAATAAGGAAAACAAAAAATATTCTCTTAACTTATCTTGATTCCTTAGGCTTGAGTGTGTCCATCTGCTTGATTCATCATAAAAGCATTCTATTTGATTTGATTTCAGCCTTAAAACATGTATTTGAGTAGAATCCTTTAGCTTGATGGATTTTGTCATTTTTTGGTCAATAATCTTCTTTGACCTAGATGACTTATTTGCATTGTCACTTGAATAAAATATTCTTCAAGATGGACAATGCTTTTTTATCATCAAAATTACTAAGATGCCCTTGGTTGAAAACCTTTAAGGCTAACAATCTCCCACTTTTTGATAATGACAAAACAATGTCCTTTGTTGAAATGTAAATAGTAAATTAATGACATAATTGATAAAGAATTATGATTTTTCAAATATGGCCTATCAACTTGTAAACTTGAATTCATACCTCAAATGAAAAGATTTAAACAGTTAGGTATATTTTTCTATTTCTCCTCCTATCAACATGTAATCATTGCATATTAGTGTTAGGGAGTTATATCTTCTTTTTTTTATGTTTTGTTTGTGCATTTAAATATTATGAGTAAATACATGAACTTACACATAACACACAACGGAGGATATATCAAAAGATATGCTTTCTATTAATTGAATTGATCTTTTATAATATGAAGCATGAATGTAAGTATTTAAAAAAATAGTACAAGAATAAAAATACAAAAAAAATTTTGAAACAAAAAAAATCCTATTATTTTCTATTCTATTCTTAATTTCCTTTTCGTTTCTTCTCCCCCTTTATCATCTTAAAAAATAAACCTAAGGCTATTAGGGATGAGGTGGCCTATTCTTTGTGCTAAGGATTAGATGGAAGGTGTCCTTGACCTTGAGTACTTCAAACTTAGTTTCCCCATGCTTCCTCTTATTGTGCTCATAGAGAGAGTCGACACTAAATTTGGGAATGCTTATGTCATTATCTATGGCCTCTATCCTATCAGTTATTAAGGATAGGGTTTTGGAGAGATTAGATTCAACAATCGAAATTTGGTTTTGGATATTGTAGCCCATCTTCCGAAGAAGGTTGATGATGGAGGATGAATTCAAGGTTGGAACCAGAGAAGGGAGATGTGAGGTGGTCTAGGTGGCAAGGTAAATGAAAGAGTGAGGCCATTGGTTTTCCTCGGATAGGGGAGCAGGAGTGGATTTGAGGACCCATACTTGGTCAATGAATTTGTACTACATAGACTTAAGAGTCCCTTTAAATTAAATGTCTGTGTGGACAGAAGTGTAGATGTCAGTTTCACAACCACTATGGATTTGAGAGTGTTTGAAGAGAGTTGTGAGGTGGTTTCTATATGGAATGATGCCTTTTTTTTCTTAATGCAATCACTTATGTGGGGGAAAATGATGTGGGGAAGGTCGATCAGCATATGGAATGATGTTGTAAGTAATGATATGGTGGATGAGGTGGCACTCAAAGGTGAGTTAGGAGGCTTTTGGTTTGAAAGGCTCGAGAATAGTGGAGTCATTGCATATTTGACGTATAGTCGTGAGAGGTTTGAACCTTTCATGCAATAACCAAGAGTTAGTAATAAACTCTTAGAAGTCCACTCGGAGGATGTTAAAGATTTCATAGATGGATTCGGGTTTGAGTGAGATTGGGGTGTCTAAAATCCATAAATATGCATTAAAGCCCTGGGGCATCTTGAAGTGGGCAGTAGAAGAGTTGGACAAGTCGGGTATAGTGCATGTTGGAGGATGAGAGAAATTTGGTCTAACTTAAATAATCAAAATGAGACCCTATGAATATAGATTGAGACTCAAAAGAAGGGTGTGCTAATGGTCTTTCCATACTTAATAGTACGGTGCTTGATGTTATCATAGAATTTGAGAGCGATGGATATGTTTAAGAACATTTGTTGATCGTGATGAGATTTGGTTTGTTGTTCGAGATCAAGATCTTCTTTAAAATGTTTACCTAGGGATTTGGATGATCGATTTTTGGTTTTGGGAGCCATGGAAGAGAGATTGAGAGTTTTTAGAGAGAACTCTAAGGGTTTCGAACAATTTGAGAGAGAAAAGTCAAAGAGTCGTTATAAGCATAAGTTTGAAAATTTTGAAAATCGCTCAGTTTTTATAGATTCGACCAAATCAGTCAACTGGTTTTGCCCTAAATTTGGGACGATCGACCGTTTCAATTAGTATCTATAATTCTCTCTTACAAAATGTTAAGCAGTCGACTGTTTTTCCATGAAGTCAACTCTTAGGTCGACTGGATTGACCAGTGGCCAAATTTTTGTTTAGTTTACTGACTTCAGTTGACCTTATGGTCGACTATTCCAAGGATCAGTCAACTGGTCTCTAAAGATAGTCGATTGATTTGAGCAAAAGTGATCTTTATGACTTAATGACCCAAATCATTTAGGTCAATCATTCACAATTCTCTTCTAATAAGGAAAAATCTCTCCTCTTGAAGTGTTTTAGTGAATATATTTGTTAATTGATGGTCTGTATCAATGAACTCAAGGGTTACATTACCATTTTGCACATTATCCCCAAGGAAATGATGTACAATCTCTATATTTTTTGTTCTAAAGTGTTAAATAGAATTTTTACTTATATTTATTTCACATGTGTTGTCATATTTAATTAGAATTAGATCATAGTTAAACTTAAAGTCTTGAATTTTTTACTTCATATATAGAGTTTTAGTACAACAACTGCTGGCTGATACATATTCTACTTCGACCGTGGACAATGTTATGAAATTTTGCCTTTTGCTAAATCAAGACACAAGGATTCCCAAGAAAGTGACAAGTTCTGCTTGCGTTTTTTCTATTAACTTTGCAATCGGAAAAATCAACATCCGAATAGCTTAATAGATCAAAGAAAGTGTTTCTAGGATAGAACAATCCTATATTAGTTGTTCTTGACAGGTACCCAAATATTCTTTTTGACATCTTTTAGGTGTGACTCTTTAGGACAAGATTGAAATCTTACACACAAGCATAGAGTAAATATAATGTTTGTTTTACTTCTTGTGAGATTTTCAATCATACCTCTATATTTCTTAATGTCTACATCATTTTTTTTTTGTTTTTCTCAAGTTTGGTGGTAGCATTCTTGGGTTTTGTTTTTTTCATGCCAAACTTTTTAAGTAATTCTTTAACATATTTAGATTGATTAATAAATGTTCCTTCTTTAGATTGTTATATTTGTAAATCTAAAAATAAATTTAATTCTCCTATCATGCTCATTTCAAATTCATATCGCATGCACTTAGCGATTTCCTTGCATAGATCTTTATTTGTTGAGTCAAATATAATGTCATCAACAAGCATTTGCACAATGAACATTTCTTTTCCTTTTGTTTTAATAAACAAAGTGGTATGTAATTTTTCTCTAATAAATTCATTTTTAGTGAAGAAACTACTAAGTCTTTTATACCAAGTTTTACGAGCTTGTTTCAAACCATATCAAGCTTTAGTTAGCTTATATACATCATTTGATTTTTAATGATTTACAAATCTGGGAGGTTGTTCAACATATCCTTCTTCGAAAATGAATCAACTTAAGAATGCACTCTTTACATTCATTTGATAGAGTTTAAAACTTTCATGGCATGCAAAGGTAAGTAACATTTTTATGTCTTCTAATTTAGCAATCGGGGCAAAAATTTCTTTATAATCAATGCGCTCTTCCTGGTTGTTTTCTTGGGCTACTAACCTAACTTTGTTTTTAGTTATGTTTCCTTCCTCATCTTTCTGGTTTTTAAAGACCCACTTAGTTTCAATTATACTTTAGTCTCTAGGTCTAGGTACTAAGGTCCATACATCATTTCTTTTAAATTGATTTAGCTCTTCTTACATGGCTAATATCTAAGATTCATCATTTTCAACTTCTTAAATATTTTTGGGCTTAATTTGAGATAGAAATGCTATATTATTGCACACATATCTTAATAATGCTCTTGTAGTAAACCTTTGAGTTGGTTCACAAATGATTTGATTTTACGGTGATCTTTGACAAAACTTCCATTCTTTAGAAGGGTCTAATCCAACATTTTAAGTTACTATTTCATTTTCTATTTTTTCTTCTTTTCATTCTTCAAGATTTTAGTGATTTATGCTATCATTGTCTTTAAGTAGTTTATTGTTATTTGAATCATTTTGTACATCATCACCATCCACATTTTTCTTTGTGATAACACAACAAGTATAGATTCCTCTAAGGTTAGGAATCTTTTGTTAAAGATTCTATGTGCTTTGCTTATTGTAGAATATCCTAGGAAGATTCCTTCATCGGATTTAGTATCAAACTTTCTCAAGTTTTCTTTTTCATTTAGCACATATCAATTTATAACCAAAGACATAAAAGTAGCTAATGGTTGGCTTTTTTATTCCAAAGATCATAAGGAGTTTTATTAAGTTTTGCTCTTGTTCTAACTCTATTTATCACATAACAAGTAGTGTTTACCGCTTTAGCCCAAAAGTATTTGGGTAGGTTATGCTCATTAAGAATTGTTCTAGCTATTTCTTGAAGTGATCTATTTTTCTTTCAACTACTCCATTTTGTTAAGGGGTCCTATGGACAGAAAAATTGTGACCAATTCCACATTTATCATAATATTTTTCTATATCTTTAGTATCAAATTCTCTACCTCTATCACTTCTAATATTATTAATAGTGTATCTTTTTCCATTTTGGATTCTTTTACACAATTTTGTGAAGGCTTCATGTGCCTCATCTTTGTGAAAAAGGAATAACACCCAAGTATATCTTCAGTTGTCATCAACAATCACAAAGACATTATGTTTTTCTCCTAAGCTTGCAACCCTAGTAGGTCCAAATGTAGGAGTTATAATGGTCTACTTATTGAAATATCCTACTTTTTTTAAGGAGGTTTTCACTTGTTTTCTTAGTTGGCAAGTACCACACACACCAACTTTTACAAATTTGGTTTTCAGTAGACCTCTAACTAGTTTATGTCTAGAAAAGTTGGAGATTAAGTCCATGCTTTCATGTCATAGTCTCCTATACCATGACCAACTATTTTCATTTATGACTGCAAAGCATTGCACATTTTGTGATGCAATATCGTCAAAATTAATGCAATAGATATTGTTATCCCTTTATACAACAAATAGAATATTTTCATTGTTGCATTCATCTTTGATTAGGTATTCATTGCCTTCAAAAATAACATAAAGTTGACTAATACTAAGCAAGTTATGTTTCAAACCATCAACTAAAAGTACAATTTTAATAGATAAAAAAGAGTTATTACTCATGCTTCCAATGCTAATGATTTTACCTTTTGAGTTATCTCCAGAACTCATATATCCACCATCTTTTGAAGTGAGAGATGTGAACTTGGCTTTATCTCTGATCATGCTCTTTGAGCATCCATTATCAAGGAACCATTTGTCCTTACTTGATGAGAACTTCAAACACACCTACAGAAGCAACTCAAGTGACTCTTTTTGGTACCTAAACCTTCTTGGATCTTTGGGGGTTATTCTTAGGTAAACAAATTCCTTTTGGAACATAAATCATTTTGCTATTGTCTTTCATGCCTTTTCTAGATTTTCTTGAAGATTGTGCATGAATGATTACGTTAGAGTTAGAGGCTCTTAAAAAAAAAGATTTATAAGACTTTTTCTTTCCATGAGCTTTATATCCCAAACCCGCGTTATCAAAAACACATCCTTGTTGTAAGATGATCTTATCTAAAATTTCACTTCTCTAGGTAAATTTTTTAATAGTGAAATTTAGATCATCTGCATTTTTCTTGAGAGAAGAGTTTTCTTCCTCAAGATCCTTATTTTTCAAAATCAATGAATCTTCTTCTTTTTTTAAAATTTCATTTTGGTCATTTGAAATATGAAGGTCATTTGAAAGATAAGAGATTTTATTTTTAAGATCCTTATTTTTAAAAAGGATTTTTTCAAGTTCCTCAAGAAATTCTTCAAAGGAATTTTCTAATTCCTCATTAGAAGGAGATGAGTCAAGGTTAGAGTTTACCTTATCTTCTTGAGCCATGAGGCAAAATTTGGCTACTTCTTGGTTACTTAATTCTTCTTCTGATTCATCCCAAGTAGTTTTCATTGCCTTCTTTTTGTTCTCATTTCTTCTTCTTTGAGTTGAGGACACTCCGCCTTTATGCAGCTCAGTTTGTGACATTCCTAGCAAGTTGGGGGTTCTTTCTTACTCGATTCCCTTTTTTGTTGGTTCTTTCTTAGGTAACTTTTGAATTTCCTTGTGATAAAGGCTACATCCTCATCACTTCCTTGATTCTCTTCTTCTTCTTTTTCATTTTTATGTGATGATGATTTAAGAGTAAGGTTCTTCTTTGGTTTGTTCTCCTTTTCATGCCTTTGTATGGTGAGTTCATGAGTTATAAGACATCCGAGGCACTCATTATTGCTTAGTTTGTTGAAATCATTTATTTCTTGAATGGCCGTCACCTTAGCTTCCCATATTATTGGTAAAGACCTAAGAATTTCTTCTCACCATTCCAACATTAGTATAGCTCTTACCAAGAGCTTTCAAAGATTAATAATATTAGTATAGCGAGTAAATATTTTGGGTATGGACTCACTAGCATCTATCTTAAATAGTTCATAGTTATGAACTAGCATGCTAATTTTTTATTCTTTAACTTGATTTATCTTAAATAGTTCATAGTTATGAACTAGCATGCTAATTTTTTATTCTTTAACTTGATTTATACCTTCGTAGCTAACTTCAAGTTTATTCTATATCTCCTTTGCGGATTCGCAAACGAAAATTCTATTGAACTCATTTGTGTCTAAGGCATAATATAAATTTCTCATATCCTTAACATTCGTTTGAGATCATTTTCATCCCACCTATGTTCTCCCTTAGCAACCTTGGTGATGCTAGTAGAGCTTTCGGCTTTCATAGGAATGTGAGATCCATTATTGATGACCTTTCATATTTCATAGTCCAAGGCTTGAAGATAGATATTCATTCTAGCCTTCTAATAAGTGTAATTTTGGCTACTCAATAATGAAGGTCTATTTGTCGATTGCTTTTCGACAAAGATAGTTCTTACAATATTTTTCATATCTTTTCTCTTAGAGTGTTAACTCTATTTTGCAAGTGACGATGCTCTAATACCACTTGTTACCCAGATATTTTCCCTAAAGAGGGGGAGAATAGAGTATTTAGAAAATATTGACAACTTTTAAAAACTTTAAAAATGTATATGGATAATACACAAATATGTAAAAGAGTTGAGAGAGAAAGAGAGAGAGAGAGAGAGAGAGAGAGAAAAACACAACGATTTTTATAAGTTTCAAAAAAATTTCTCTGTCCTCAACTCAAGCATCCCCACTTGAGTTTTTTCACTATCTTGATCTCCATGTAAGTGGAGGTTAAACCTTTATAACAACAGCTTCTCATTCTTTTCCAAGTAAAATATCCTCTTTTGCCTCATAAGGGTTGTACCCACCCGTAAATCTCATTTCAATGAGAAGATACAAAGTTTGTTTACCAACAAGTACTATCTTCAAGAGTAAATTGGTGTAATATATACTCACTCTCTATAAATAGATTTGGTGTAAGCCCAGAGTATTTAACATGAGTAGAACTTTTAGATCTAGTTTTTCAATCGTTAGATCTAAAGTCAAGATAGAGATGTAGAAGTATAATCTTATAAAGAGATAACACTGAATGTTTTAGATAACCCTTATTTATAACCCTAAAAAGAATATGACTATTGTATTTTGAAAAAGAGTCTTCCCCCCCCCCTTTTTCTGTTCAAAATTTGAATTTCAAAGTACCAGATCTACGAATTTAGTCAACTGAATCATCAACCAATCGACTAAATTAAGATCTAGTTGACTAATTAAATCAACTAAATTGTCTAGAAGATTTGAGGTATAATTGTTCAAGAACAATCAATCGACTAGTCTTTTTGATTAGTCGACTGGTTTTAATGTATACTGTTTTAGCCTTTGAAAAGTGGTCGACTAATTCAACTTTTAGGTCGACTATGTTAGTTAGTAGGTTCAGGCTGTATCGTGAAAATGGTCACTCAGTCGATTGATTCTTGGAACTAGTCGATCAGTTTGATCAGTGTAAAAATAATCTTTAAGAATTAGTCGACTAGTTCTTTGAATTGGTTGACTAGTTTGGACAGTAGATGCCTTCTTGCTTATTTTTCTCAGTGTACTTTTATCAAAACATTTTGATCTTTCAAAACTTAAAGTCTGACAATGTTTTGTTTTACAAAATCATTTGAGATTCGTTCTTAGTTAATCATTTTAAATAGTAAGAACTTACAACTAATTATCAATCTAATCCTAAATCACTCAAAACCTAAAATAAGAAAAATTAAAAGTTTTCCCTTGACTTATCTTGATTCCTTAGGCTTGAGTGTGTCCATTGCTTAATTCATTATCAGAGCATTCCACTTGATTTGATTTTAGCCTTGAAACATGTACTTGAGTCGATTCCTTTAGCTTAATGAATTTTTTCATTTCTTGGTCAACAATATTCTTTGACCTATATGACCTATTTACATTGTCACTTGAATAAAATATTAGTCCATATGGACAATGCCTTTTTACTATAAAAATTAATAAGATGCCCTTGGTTTAAAACCTTTAGGGCCAATAAAGAGGACATCTGAATGCCCTTATCACAAAACAATCTACCTCTTTTCTTGTCCATTCCTCTACGACCTTGCCACTGAGTGCATAGTTATTGAAACCAAACATGACAATGAACCGGTAAAGGGGCCGGTTCATAGTTCAACTGATTCAACCAGTTTTATAATTAATATATTAAAAATATATCAAAATATATCAAAAATTAAGAAAATAACAAGAAAAATAAAATTTTTATTTTCTAGTGATAAATAACAAAATATAAACATAATCATTGAAATTATCTTAATGTATAAGTTTTACATATTTGTATATATAACAAAAATATATGCAAGAATATCTTATTTTATACCCAATTTTATCATTTAATCATCAAATATCAGCTTTTTTTGGGAAAAAAAAGTTGTAAGTTATAAAAATTCAAAAGCTGGTTCAACCAATTCTTTTAAAAAACCGGCCCGTTCAATCAGTTTTCTTAAAAATTCAGCCAGTGCAACCGGTTTTTTTCGATTCTTTAACAAAAATGGTATATTAATCAAACCGAACTAATTTAATGACCGATTTCCAATTCAACCTGGTGAACCGGCTAAGAAGTCACATGCAAAGTACAAGATTCAACTGCGTCCACTTGTAAAAACGAATATGTTTTTATTGTTCCAAATTATCGTTGCACAAGCCTCTTATAATAGTAGAAATTTCTTTGAAGATTCTTGATCGAAAAGGGATTGACCAGTGAACTGCATTAACAAGTTTGGTTTAAGGAAGGTATTGTGGGCCAATTAAACTAAGCCCATAAATTTTAGAAAATTTTTTATTTTTATTTAGTAGTGTCATAGGAGTAACTAGAGTATTTTGGTTAGTCCCAATTATAATTCAAATTGGTGATTAGTTTCCTTATTGGACTATTACTTTGTGTTTGTGTAGGATTTAGATTTATGGTAAATATATACTAGTGTGAGTAGCCACAAAATTAGAGAGAGGAGTTTGGTGGACTAAAGTTAAGGGTGGCCAAACAGAGTTGGTTGTTAGTGTGGAGAGAGTGGTGGCCGAATGAAAGAAAAGCATGGAGTAAATGTGTGTGGCCATGAGTTTGAGAGGATGTGTGTGGGTAATGTTTTGTGAGACATCAAAATCGTAGTGGTGGTTAATAAAATTTTAGGTCCTTTGGCCATAAGTCCTCTAATAAGAATTAAATTACTAGAGAGTCACATTTTAAACAATTAACTCAATGAGCCCATCCCTTTTTTATGGACAAAAATAACCTTATAAACAAGCGGCAAACATTAAGGAAAAAAAATTAAAAAAAATGGAAGTTGAAACAAAAAAGGGAACACAATCACCGGAAAAAAAGGGCATAAAATTTGAACACGCTAAAATTATCTAAACCACATCTTTGAAACCTAGGAAATCTCCATAAGCCCATTGCGGTAGTATAAGAGTGTAAAAATCACTAAGTACATTGTTTTGGTGGGTTTGGAGTCAAAGAAGTGTAAGAATTACTTTGTCGATTGCTTGGTTTACGAAAAGGAACATGATCAAACTGTAAAAATTCTTACATGTTCTTAAAACTGTAAAATATAAAATGAATATTGTAAAAATTTCAAGCATTGAAGCCAAATAAAACCAACAAAGTGAAAAATCACGAAGTACGCAGTGGGTTTGGAGTCAAAAAAGTGTAAAAATCAGTTCGTCGACTGCTTGATTTATGAAAAAGAAACTTAAACTGTAAAATTTTCGCATGTTCCAAAAACTCTAAAATATAAAATGATTATTGTAAAATTTTAAGCATTGAAATCAAATAAAACCAACAAAATGATATAACTGTAAAATTATACAGTTTATAAAAACGAAAGCATTAAAAAAACCTATAAAACCAATTAAACTAAAATAAACAAACAATTAATGTATAGAAACAAAGCTACCAAAACAAACTGAATGGAAAAAAAAAAAAAAAAAATTCAGTTAACGAATAAAAAACATAATGACAATGAAACAATTTATAAAAACAAAATAAAAAACATGCTTGAACGCAATTTGACAAAGATGAAAACTGTGAAAATGGACAAAATCTGGAAAACAAACTCAAAATATGATGCTAAAAGAAAAGAGGGGGAAGAAGTCTACAACCAGAAAAAAAGGCATTCAAAAAAAGATTGAACAACTAAAAGGAAAGTTATTTGAATTAAAAAAATGAGTCAAACAATCCAAAAAATATATTCAAATCTTAAAAACTTGCTAAATGTAACTGAATTACTATTATCGATAAAGGGTGTTTCTGTATATTTTGTCATATCATTAAAATGGGTCTTTATACTAAAAAAGGAAAACGAAATGTCCTCTAGCCCAAAAAGAAACCAATCATGGACTAATCAATAATAAATATACAATTTTAGAGATTAGAGGCCAATTAACTTTAACATTTATTGGTCTATTTAAGTACTCGCTTTCATTTTCCATCTTTCTTTTATTTTCTTTAACTTCTTGTGGGTTTAATAACCATGATTTCAAAGCCTTTTTTTTAGCTTTCAACCATCCTATGAATGCAATTCCCCTTCCTACGAACTAAGATCTGCTTTGTTCATGTTAATTTTGTTCTCGTGCCCCTACTCTATGTTTTTTTCTTTAATTTCCTAACCCATTTTCTTCTGCATAATTCATCCTTTTTTTTTTGTTTTTTTTGTTTATAACTATTCATTCCACGTAGTGCAACATAACTACCCTCATGGGACACAAATTGCTTTAATATATACATGTCATTAATAACTGCAAAATTTTATAAATCAGAAGAAGAAAAGATAAAACATGCATAGATATAGTGGACAAGAATGAAAAATATATAGATAAAAATCATTTATGGAATATCTTTAGTGCATTTTGTTATCCCTTTTAGACTAAATATTAAATTAGAAAAATAAAAATGATTCAACGTTGTTATGAAACCCAAGAACTGGTATTCAATTAGAGAGATGTTTTTTTTTTTATTCGAGTAATTGTGACAATAAAAAACATAGAATACACTTATTATTGACAAGAATATTTTTCACACAATAAGATTTGCAATAAATAATGATGCTATGAACTTTCGTGAAATAATGAAATAAAAGCGTACCACAATTTCGTTTCAGCAAACCAATAATTCAAACACAAAATAGAAAAACCCTACTTAAAAAAATCTTTCCCTCAATTCCATTGACTTCTTCATACATACAACAATAATAAGTCTGGGGTCATGAAAGTATGTTGAAGAATTATTCTCGATAAACTCGTCCATTTGTGAATTATCCAATTTCTTTGAAATTATTTTTAGTTTTTTTTTTTTAATAACTCAATATTTTACTCTTGGGCCGATTAATTCGGAGGTCAATCCTATCATTTATTAGCGGAGGATCCAATTAAAGTCGGAGCAAGACTCGTATAGACTGGTCACAAGAGAAAGTGATAACTGCTGAATTTAAACTTATCGACCTTGAAGGAGCAAGTTCCTTAATTATTGTCAAGCACCCAATAAAAGGTAAACCATTTTATTTGAATAAGAATTGATAAGTTGTGCTCAATTGTATATATAGTTATAGTAATAGTTTATGACCGACTATTTCAATTTAAGAAAACCGTTGAGGGTAAAAAAAAAATTATTAAATTAATTAAGAGAGAGAGAATTTGATGGGACGTGAATAGAGAAAAAAATTGATCCTCTTGGGGAATTAATTAGTTAGTTGAACCAATAGAAAGGTAAACAAATTTGCATAGGAACCAATATATTATAACGGAATATTTCATTATAAGAAAAACATTGAGAGTAAAAAAAAATAATAATTAAACTATTTAATTAAAGAGAAAGAATTTGATGGGATGTGAAAAAATAATTAAATTAATTAATTAAGAGAAAGAATTTGATGGGACGTGAGGTAGAGAACAAATTTGTTCCTCTTGGAGAATTAATTACTTAAGGTTCTAGGAGAATGTTCTTAATAAATGGGATGTATTATCATTGGATGAGAAAGAAGTTTAAAAAGGGGATGTATTAATTAGGGAGAAATAAGTTAATTCAACATGCTATAAGGATATTTTTGGAATTAAAAATAAGTATAAAACACTTTTTGACAAAACATTCTACTTTTACATTTATCGATCCTAGTGTTAATCCGTGCTATGCATGAAGGTTACAAAATAATATAAATATTAGAAATAAATTTATAGTTGAAATAAAAGTGTTTTAAATTGTATTTGAATTTGTTTTAAACTAATATTTTTAACTAATTTTATTTTAAAAAAATAATGAAAATACAACTCTAATTATTCAAAACTCCATTTACAATTAAAATAATATAAAACAAAATAAATACATTTCTAATAAATTTTCATATTAGATATTTTAATCAATTTTTTTTATTTTTTAAAATATTATAATGTAAAAATTATATATTTTTTTAAAATTTTTTGGGGCCATGACCTTCTATAGTTAGAGAGGAGAGGGGGGCCTAAGGGGGGGTCATGCCCCAAAACCAAATTGAAATCGCATTCTTTTTACTCTTTTATTTGTATGAATTTCTAAAAAAATTAGGACTTTCCCTCCCTAATTATATATATATATATATGTATGTATGTATGTATATATATTCATAAATTTTTTTTGTAAATTTTAATATCTATATTTTTATCTCAACTAATTAACTCTAATTTCTAGATCCATTGTCGTCCTTACTTACCTCCTAACCTCGTTAGTTGACGTCATGGTTATATCCATTGGCATTGCAAAAGCCTTCATGTGTATTAGATTTGGTGAAATAACATAAAAGAGACAACAAATAGAGAAGAAAGAGAGAAGAGAGAGAAAGAAAAACTCAAAGGATTACATTGTATTAAATTGAATTATTATAAAACTATACAAGAGAGCTCCTTATATAGGAGGGTAATGAGGTTGTATATGGAAAGTGTAAATAAAGGAAATAAACTATAGAATCTTAATCCTACTAGAATTACACAATACAATATATGTGAACTATTATACTTCTAACACCTCCCTCAAACTCAAGGTGGGAGGTAGACCAACTTGAGTTTGCAAACAAAATCTGGACGTGGGCTAGTTTACTTGGTAGCGTTATGGCTGAAATGTAGATGTAACCCAAGCTGACATGGTGGTGGAGCTGGACTCTCAATAGAGTTCATGACGACGCATGAAAGCACAGAGCTGGAACTGAAGGCGGCGCATGGAAGTGCAAATGATGGTGTGCACAGCTGAGGAGCAATGATGGCGAGGAGTAGTGACATGGTCACGACTGAGCCAAATGGTTGATCGAAGGTTGACAGGAATGGTGAGGAGCAATGACATGGTCACGACTGAGCTAGATGGTTGATCGAATATTGACAGGAACGGTGAGGAGCAGTGACATGGTCACGACTGAGCCGGGTGGTTAATTTTGTGATTATGAACAGAGACGTTGTACCGTTGATTAGCAAATGTGGTGGAGGTACAAGGGTGAGATAGGTTGTTGCGGGTGTGTGATGGTGAGAGTGGAGAAGATGAGAACATTGCTGGAGAATTTTGCACGATGATGAGAAGATTCTGATAGTGCAACAGTGAGTGACTGAGTGAGACCTTCAGTCGGTGACTGAACAACAATGAATGAGTGAGTGAGTGAGACCTTCTATCTGTGACTGAATAATAGTGAGCGAGCGAGCGAATGAATCAGACCTTCGGTCTGTGACTGAACAGAGTGAGTGAGTGAGTGAGACCTTCTGTCTGTGACTGAACAATAGTGAGCGAGTGAGTGAGTGATTGGTGTTGGGTTCTGCAACAGAGAGCAGCGCCCTGACGGTGGCGGTGTTGGGTCTACTGGTGAGTGATTGGTGTTGGGTTCTGAGAGCAGTGCTCCGACGGTGGCGAGTGGATGGTAGGCCACGGATCAAGATGGCTCGATATCATATTAGATTTGGTGAAACAACATAAAGAAACAAAAAAATAAATAATAAAAAGAGAAGAGAGAGAAAGGAAAACTCAAAGGATTACATTGTATTAAACTGAATTATTATGAAACTATACAAGAGAGCTCCTTATATACGAGGGTAATGAGGTTGTATATGGAAAGTGTAAATAAAAGAAATAAATTATGAAATCCTAATCCTACTAGAATTACACAATACTAAATATGTGAACTATTATACTTCTAACAATGTGAATTATAACTAAATTTAAAAAAATTGTGCTTGATCAATAAAAAAAAAAAAAATATTCATAATAATTTAAATTCTAACATATAATAATTTATACATGGTAATCTTATAATTCTACTGAAAATGAAATTATCGTTTTTAAATTATTACATTAAGAGAATAATGTAGCTTTTCTACTTTCTCTGCATATAACTTAAATTATAGTCATATAGACATAAAGTCGAAAGAGATCTGTCTACTATAATAACTTGATCAAAAACAGTGTCCATGCAGGAGACAACTTGACTATCTTGACCTTTTCTTCAATTAATATATTGCTAGGATGAAAATAATACTCTCATGTTGAAAGTGTTTGAAACTCAATTTGGTAGTGTGTAGAGATCTGTGAAATAAAATTTGTTAGGAAGTATGTGGAAGACAAAGACGTAGTAATAATAAATTTAAATTATTTTAAAATTGAATTTTTTAATTATTATTGACAATCGAGAAAAAAAGAGAAGTGAAAAATGGTTAAATGATTGATTAAACAAATTTAAAGATTCTAAAATATATTTTCGCAATTAGACAAATTTTTCTTATTTGGAGATTTTTCTAATTTTAAAAGAACTTCAAAGAAAATATAATTCTAATTAATCAAAGATTTATATAATTAAATAAATAATACAATAATTTTCATAGTACTCTTCTTTCTTTATCTATTTTTTGATTCTTATCATCAGTCCTCTCCAATCCTTACAAAGAGATAGGATAAAAAAAAAAAGTTTTATTATTTTTTTAGATTGGTTTAGGAGAGGGAAGACGACAGAGTGATAAATATGTATGTATGTATGTATGTATGTAATTCCTTAAAATAAAAAGAGAATATTGTCACAATAGGAAAGATTAAAAATTAATGCACAAATAAATTATTATGTGATTTACGTTATAATAATATATGTAAATAGATTCACAACAGCTGAAAATTGGAGCATGTTTTGTATTCTATTTACAAATTTAAAGAAAGAAAAAACATAAAGGCAAAATGAAGGAAGAGGCGGGTGGTTCTCAATGAAGTACTAATCACCAATGTTGACCGAAAGGCAAAATTCCGAACTAGTCGGGTGGTTCTCAATCAAAAACTGAATATTGGCACTACCAATTCTCAACTTTTGTATATTAACCCGCTATGTAGCAAATTGTAGACGGGGAGGATGGAAGGAAGAGAGGGACTTTATGCCTTGTTTGGACGACCGCATAAGAATGTGAAATTAGATAGGATATAGTTGGATCGGATAGAATATAACATTATATGAGATATTAAATATCCAATCTAATGTTTGGAATTGACTCGAATAAAAGGCTTGAATATGTTGTTATATTCTATTCCTATGTTTAGATGCCTACCGGATATAAGGTTCAGTCTTCAAAAATTATTTTATGAAAGTCATTTAAATATTTTTTCAAATATATGCATACGAGGTATCTAAAATTAACATTTTATTCACAAAAAAAAATCTAATAACCATAAGCATAGTATTTTAGAATGTGATTGTGCAAATATCATTCAAAATATAATAGTTTCTCACTTTCGAGATGACTAAAAAAAATCATGGTCCGTATTGCTACGAATCATCAAAATCAATGATTACATGCATGCATGCATATATATATATTTATATATAATAGTCCATTTATTGATACAAAAAATACATTAAAAAATTTGGAACATATAAAAAAAAAATTTGAACAATGAAAAATAGGAAAAAAATGTGATCTTTTAACTTGACTCTTCGACGTATTCGTTTATCTAAATTGCAGCGTTGTAATTTTTTTCTATAACATGGTGTTGTATTTTTATTCCAGTGGGATGTGATAACTCTAATACCACCATTCCCTTGGAATAAGTTATATCTCACCCAAGTGGGATATAAATGGTTCGCAGATATAAATATTCAATCTAATGGAAGGATATGATAACATTTATTCAATCCAACCCTCTTATCCCGCCGTCCAAACATATAGAATAAGATAGAAGGAGATGGACGTGGGAATAAATTGAGTTGGTTTAAAAATTAAAAGAGGGATTTGAGATGGGATATATAAGGATTCAAAAAATCATAAAAGGCAATTTGGTAAATTATCAGCATTAACTGAGGACAGATGAGTAATTCATCGATGATGTGTTAAAATAATTATGAAATCAGCTAGTAAACCACCAGAATGAAATTTTAAGACTAAATTAAATTTTTAAAAATTTATTCGAGACTCATGTAAGTCACGGAACTACACAGTCATTTAAGGGATACAGATAACTATGAAAATTCAAGTGATTGAATTTGGAGAAACGGAGAACTTATCTGTAACCAAGGTGCCGAGATTAGCCAGAGTGTCAATTTTGGTGCGATTCTGAGACAGTTCTAATTCGAGCTAATGTGCGCGCATAGTGGGCCAACTGGCCACGTGGCACACTGGAGAACGTGCAAAGATTCCATGAGAAGCTTGGTGTGTTCTTCTAGGCTAGGACACATGTCATCTTCAAATTAGACAAGAAAACATCCAATGTTGAGAGTGCTTGTGTGTAGGTGTGTGCACTTGGACAACTTTTACAATTGCTTTAGCGTGAGAATATGTGTGTTATGTGACAAGTAAGAGACAACCCACCCCTCTCCTATTAATCAGTCGAAACTAGCCTCACCTTTTTCCTTTCAAAAATCTGAAACCTCTCTCTCTCTCACTTTCTCTCTCTCCCCCTCTCTTTCTCACACACCCAAAAGTGTGTACATATGTATGTGTGAGAGTGTATGATATATGTGTGTGTTGTGAGTGAGTTGGGAGAGAAGAAGAGATTGAGAATGTGTGTAAGGTGAGTGTGTGCACAGGACATGGGGTGTGTCTGTGAAACCGTGTGTGCTTGTGTGTGTGGTGAACATATAATGACTAAGGCGAAAAAAGAAGAAGAAGGAGAAACAGAAACAGAAAAAGAAGCAAAAGAGGAAGAAGGAATTGAGGAAGATGAAGAGGGAAAAATGAAAAGATTGGAACAGTGGACAACAGCCATTTAAAAGCTTGGAAAGCTTTATCTCTCCTCAGACTTCCTCTCTCTAGAATAGCGGATAGAGGTAGGGATTTTGAACCTTACTTATGGCTCCCTAGGCACTGAAACATCTAGTTTGGGGCGTGAACATATGCGTGGTTGTGTGTTTGTGTAAATCTGTGAGTATATATATATATGTGTGTGGTGTGTGTGTGTGTGTGTGTGGGTATATGAATTCGAGTTTTGGAAAAATGGGGGTTTTGGAGAAATTTGGGGGTTGGGGAAAAACCCTCTGGGCTACAGGAAGTAAATGGATAAGGAAGGAACCAAAAAGGATGACCGGAGATCAAGAGACTACGAATTGTAGGTCTCTAGCTGAAAAATTAGGATTCAAAGGTTTGGGCTAGTTTAGCCACCCTTGATTGATGAAAATCATTCGAAATTATGTCATATGATGCATAGTGGTGTTTAGAATGAAAAACGGATGAAAATCGAGCAAGGAAAACAAGAAAGAAAAATTAAAAATTTCTAGATTTCGTCGAGTCTCGCTAGAGAATGTGATCGGAGCTTCGCTGGTGGCGACTAACTCTGGTGTTGACCGGTCAACCCTTGACTGTTGACCAGTCAACATTCAAACCGGGTTGGGTCTTGGGTTAGGGTTTGGCCCATGGGTGGTTGGGCTTAAGGACTGTTTGGTTACGAGTGTAATTAAAACCTTGAAATTAATTTAATTCGGATTGTGGTTATCCCTATTCCTAAAATTGGAAACTAAATTGAATTGGGGTTGTTTGTCTACATGGATAAGAAATTGAATTAAAGAAAATTGTAAATGGCCTAACTTGAATTTAATAATTATAAAATAGTGGACAAATTTTAGGAAAATAACAAAAAATCTTGTTCATAAAATTGAAAGTAAAGCCAATTAAAATGTGAGAAGAGACATTCTTAAGGTTTTTGAAGATTCTGGACTCCATGGCAGAGTCGGTTTGGACATTCGAGGACCCGAAGCGATCTCACATGAATATGAAAAATTATAAAAAAAATACCCTAATGATAGTTTAAGCAACTTAAAGGCTAATTAAAATTCAGAAGGGGTTATTCCAAAGTTGTTGGATGCTCGGGAATCAAATATATGAATAGAATAAACATATAGGGACCTGGTGATGGTCCCACACAAAATGAAAAAATGATGATTATACCCCTAGACTTGTATTAAGCAATTAAAAGTTGAATTAAGATCCGAAAGAGGCGTTTCCAATGTTTTTGGATGCCAGAAATTTAAATACGCTATCAGATTAATGAACTAGGAACACGGGGTCAGTCCCACATTAACATGTGATATTACCATTATGCCCTTAGGCATGAAACATATATCTAAAAGAATTAATAAAATGTAAAGAAAATGTCTTTAGGGTTTTTAGACCTTCTAGATCAGATTTCAAGATCGGTTTTGTGAGACAAGGTCTTGGTAGACGTGAAAATTTTCCAGTAAAACTATGAAAATGCCCTTATGGGTTTAAATGATATTCAAATGACTCAAAAACAATACAATGAAGCATTCTGAAGGTTTTTGAGGCCCAATAACACATTTTTGATATCTGGTTGTGACAACGAACACTCTATAACTAGGCTACTGTGTAATTAACCTAAGATAAATTAAAGAACCACTATAAAACCTCAGTGTTAAAAGTCGGGGTGGTCCCGAGAGTTAACCTTGGAGGTGGGTGAGGTATCTAGTACACGCTGTGACAGACACAAATTGTGTCCCCTTATAGTCTGGTGGCAACTAGGACTAGGATCTGATTTCAAATTGTTAGCATTATATGCTTGTCAATAGTCCTCATGATATCACTATTATTATTTTGATGCTTGACTATTGTCTTCCCTTTGGTTATAATTGTCCTTCTCATTTTGATGTTTTACTTTTCAGTTTACTTGTGCCTTGGATACACGTATGGACACTCTATGGAGTATATGACTTTTGTACATTAAGATGCCTTGTATTGCATTGTATGATAGTTGATATGGATGTGGTGTGAGCTTGTGTGCCCACTACATATTATAAAACGGTAATGATATAGATAGAAATGAGATAGTTGAACTTTTGAGAAAGGGGAAGTTATGAATGAGCCAATGCAAGTTAAGAAATAAGAAGTTATGAATGAGATAGAATCAAGTTGAGAAAGGGAAAGATATGGATCAGGCTTTACCGGGAGCCATTAAGTAGTCTTAAAGGATTGTGAAGAAGTAGAGAGTAATAGAGGACTTGTGGAGGTCTGACTTATTGTGTTGTGAATTATGCTTGTTTTAGACATGGATTGTGTAGTGATTACACTTGTTGCCTTATTATATTATTGACTTGTATCGGATACACTATTATTAAATATCATGGTTCTAACTGAATTGAGTAGGAAATGAAAGTGCTTCCTGAGGTTTGCACATGTTTATATACTTGAATGTCTTATCACTGTTGTCGTACCAAACGGAGTGGTATCTTATTTTCCTAACTGTTATATGTACTTGTGATTGATTATATTATTGTGTGTTTGGGATTGTATACTGGACATTAGGAATTTTCCTCATCGAACTTTCTTTATTTTTTTATACTGCATGCTTGTGTGTTTTAGAAAACCCTATTAAGCGTTACTATCATGACCCGGAACCTAACCTATATGGATTAGGGGCTGGCGACCAACAAGCCGTACAAAGTCAAATGAATTGTACCAAAGAGTGATAAATTTATTTGTCTTTTATATATCAAGTGTGGAAGCTACACATATGCAACTCATCTAATAACAGACCGAACTTTAACAATCATCAATCAGATTATCTCCAAGTACAATATTCATCATCATAAATCACCATTTGGGTCTAATATCATTTCGAGTGTCACTATGTCACAATATCTAATATTAACATTCACCTTATAGGATATATATACAAATTAAGGCTCAGAGCTATACACTATCAAAGTTTCCCACAAGCATATCACTAGCTTCACTAGTCATCATCGTTGCATTTCCTTCCATATTGTGTTACCTGAAAAATTGTTATAATTTTGGGGTGAGTTAAATTAGCTCGATAAGTAAATCATTCACCTTACCATGGGTTAAACAAAGTGTATAATAAGAGAGTAATCATAGGATTTCAAGCTTAAAAGAATCGGCCATCGGGTTAGAGTAACACAGTTTTATAAGGGGTTTACAAATGTGATAATAATGACTAAGCAAGTCAATAAGCACAAATCTATCTGCACATATCATTTAGCTACCCAAATCAAGGGATTTAATTGAATACAAAAATAAGCCTCATGGGTGTATTTATCATCCAAAGGTAACATCACCACGTTAACAAATGATGTAGGATCAAACATATAGAATCTTAGGTCAAATGCATATACAGATTTGGGTTGAATGATTATACAAATCTAAGTCAAATAGATATTAAAGTATGGGTCAAGTAAATATAAGAATCTGAGTCATAAGAATCTAAGTCTAATAAGTCAACAATCATGGTGCAACATCAAACATATGGAACGCTAAGTCAAATGGATATACAAATCTAGATCAAATATATATGAGAGTCTGAGTCAAACAGATCAACAACCATAATGTGAGATCAGACATATGGAACACAGAGTCAAATGGATATACAAATCTATGTCAAAATAGATATAAAAGTCTGAGTCAAATAGACATAAGAATCTAAATCTAATAGTTCAACAGTCATAGTGCAACATCAAACATATGGAACACTGAGTCAAATGGATATGCAAGTCTGAGTCAAATAGACATAAGGGTTTGAGTCAAATAGATATAAGAATCTGAGTCTAATAGATCAGCAATCATAGTACGAAATCAAACATATGAAATATTGAGTCAAATGGATATACATATATGAGTCAAATAGATGAACATAACACGCTTAAGTACTGCCCAAGTTGAAGGAGTTCAATCGAATACAAAAATAAGCCTCGAAGGCGTATTTCACATCCAGCAGTAACGTTATCAAATTAACAAAGGGCGTGGAATCAAACATATAGAAATTGAGTCAAATAGATGCTACTAACAAATAGGGCCCGGCTACCCCCAAACAGCACTTATCCAGGTTCACCACTCATCTTTGGGTTCTCCTTCAATAGCACCAAGAGCTCTTATCAAATCATGTCCTCGATAGGACTATGTGTTGGGTATCATTCCCAAGCACTAACCCTTAGGTCATCGGCATCACAAAATGGGCGTTATGACCAACACAACTCTAGGTAGTCACAAATAGCGTCATCAAAAAAAGGATTTCACAAGGTATGTACATATACACAGGTTACAAATGTCCACAACAAAAAAGATCACAATGATCACACATATAAGATAAAATCAAGGAGTCAAGGATTCATGGATATTCACAATCAATAGAATCTTAACAGATCACAAATTCCACAACATGGAAGTCATAGTGAATAATAGGTTGTGGACTCAAAGCAATTTATTGATGCACAATTTCAAGAGATAAGGATTGGCGGTCATCCAAGTAAGCTACATTGGTAGAGCAGAAATCTACACATTAGGGTTCAATTTTACTTACATTGGATTCTTAGCATTGCATTCCCATACTGGTACTATATTATTTATCTCATAACCTTGTTCTATTTTTTCATCATTTAAGTGATCCTATAATCATGGATAAAAAATACATTGCATATTGAATTAGTATTCATTCTAATTCTAAACATCTTTATTCAGCGTTTTAAGTTCTTTTGAACTTAGTCTGATTGATTAAGAGATCCTCAAATTCCCAATTTAGCGGTTTTTGATGTTTTATGGCTTATTTGGCCCTTCAACGACATAATGGTAATTTACACTTTTAATATCCCATATTTTTTCGTATTTACATATTCAGACTTCAATTTTGAGTCTAGTCGGCCCTTATAACATTTACGTGGACCTTTTAATTTCATCTATACATTTCAGGTAACTTCATTAAGTCTTAAGGACGTATTTTTTATTTTTTAATTTATTACCGGGTCTTACTTTTCTCAAAAGGATAGCACCGTCAAGTCTGAAATATCGAATATAATTAATTTAGGCTTTTTCGGATCTTAAATAGCTTATTTATGGCTTATATTAGGCTTAGGAGCATTTTTGTAATTTTATACTTTTGCGTGTCACATTTATTGGTACTTTGTTTGCTAAAATGGACTCCACCGTTGAGTCCAGAATATTAAAGAAAGTCAGAATATATCATCTCTGACATTTGACTAACTTTTGGATTACTAAGGGCAAAATGGTAATTATGACATTTCACGTGTCTATATTTTCGAAAGTTCGATTCAAAAAATAGATCCCACCATTGGGTCCAGAATGTTCCAAAATGCTAAGGTATGTATTTTCATAGTTATCGAAGTTCAATTGGTCACTTAATTGATCATTATGACATAATTGTAATTATTCCAATTTGCCCATTCAAATTTTTGGGATCTAATTTCGTAAATCAGACTCTATCATTTAGTTTAGAATGCTAAAAAATATTGGGTTAGACTCCTTTTTCATTTTAATTGGCCTTTATTTGGCCTATGAGCATTTTGATAATTTCTCTTATCCTTAAAAGGATTTAAAATTAATATTTAATTAATTTCTTGGGTAACAAAAATATTTGGGGGCCAAAACATAATTTCAGGAAGGTTTAAAAATAAGTTGTCTGGTTTATTTAGGTTCTAAGTGAATCAGTCTAAAATGGTTAAGAATCAATTGATTCTTAGGGTTCAGTATGTCATGCTAACGTCAGCATAATGTCAGCCCTATATATATATATATATATATATATATATATATATATATCCACTTATATTCTTAAGGTCAAAACGATGGCATTTCAATAAAGCCCAAATCCATTTAAACATTCGATCGGGTCCCGACCCAAGATCCGACCTGGCACTATGTTTATCTCTTTTATTTTTTCGACGCGCCGATTGTTTTTCGGTGACAAATTCAACAGGGTTCGACCCTTTTTTCCATGAGGTTTCCAAATTCCATTTAGGTTTCTCGATCTTATTGATGTATGGCCACGAAATAGGGAGTTACAGTTAGGCTCTAGCGAGGCCTGACTTTTAGACGAGTCTTCCTTTTTCTATTTTGTAGAGTTTTACAATATTTTTTGAGCTTCTGTTTCTTCCATTGTGTTTCTGGGACCCTAAGGACTTTTTTTACGTTCTTAAAACTAAGAAATACACAACCCAAAAATCATGCACCGAACTCTTCTCCTCCGACTATAACCCTCGATATCTCACTGGACTATTGACCATTTTTTGTGCTTTAAATCACTCTGTACTCCATTTTTCATGCTTTTTCAAGCCATATAATTAGTTTAAAGTTTGGTTAAGTTTTCATCATGACCCGATGTCCTTCAAATTTGGTCATAAAACTTTTTAGGGTTTCTCACGCTCAAATTCTCCCATTTCTTTTCTTCTTTTCTTTCTTTTTCAATTCTAAATACATGCATGCATTATAAACCTCAAAAATAGGAGCTAAACTTCAGAAACTTTTAGAGAGAAGTTAACCCGTTTTCTCTCTCTTTGATTTTCTTCCTTTTCTTCTAGTACTGCTCTGGTTAGCTTCTGCTCATCTTAACTTCCTTACTTCCATTCCTAGGCCATGCACGCAGTGCATGCCAGACTTCTTTTCCTCTTCTTATTCTTTTCTCTCTCTCTCTCTCTCTCTCTCTCTCTCTCTCTCTCTACTTGAACCATCATGGTCTGGTCTGTTGATTTTGAGACACATCTACCACACACACAATACACACATAATACATATACATGATGCAAGCATTTTGCATGTGATTTAATTGGCTGGGATGGGGGTCCAATGAGGAGTTGACATTTGTCATTTTTTTTTTTTTTTGCTGAATTTCTTATTCTTTTAGGTTATATACATATCATATGGGTATTATAGCACAAAAGCGTCGCAACCTAATTGGTATTCTTTTTGGGAGTTAGAATCTAACTTTTGTGGAGTGCAAAGATTCAAGCCTTGGTAGGTGTCCTTTTTGACTTATTCCTTCTATTTTCTTTTTTATGCATTATATTACATTTTAGGGTACTTTCAATAAACTCCCAAACTTTGCATTTTAAATCTCATAAAAGTCTCTTGAAATTTCTACAAGGCTTCTTGATTAAGCATACTTCATTTATGTATTATTAGTCTTGCATTGGTGTATTTTATTATACTTTAATTATTTCCAAAAGTCTATTATAATCTTTGGGATAATCTTGATTAAAGACACTTTATTCATGTATCACACTAATCTTGCTTAAGTGCACTTTGTGCACTAATTTTTCAAGATTATTCGTGTGTTAATCCTTGATTAACGCTAATCGTAATTTGTTATCAAGTTAAGACATTTGCCATTAAATTTGCATTTTTAAAATTGGTTGTTTCCAATTTATAGCTAGTTGTTCTTATTTATACTTTTGCTTTCATATTTACGGACTACTAGTCTTAATTAGAATTGCCCATGGTTAACAAGCATATTATCTTATGATATTCATCATTATCCTTAATTGTCCCACTTAATTGGGTCGAGATGCTACAGTTATGGCTTACCCCTGTTATTCATGGGAATGACAGGTACTAGACTAATAGGGGACAGCTATTGGAGCAGCATGAGATGCATAGAGATTTGAGTAGCATTGTTCTCGGATAGTTGTATTTATTCATTGTATATTGTAAAGGGTTTGTACCCTTCTTTGACATAACGTCTATGTTGTATATTGACTATTAAAGTCAGTTCTAAACTTCACATTTTTATTCACTATGATGAATATTTTTAATTTAGTTGCACTTTATTATAATCTATTTCATTAAATCATGTTACGGGACTTGAACAAGTATAAGCATGTCAACGAACCGAATCAACTTAAAAGAAAATGATTTCAAAAAATAAACTAATAAAGAAATGGACTATACTTTATTCATTTAGCTAGGATGATTAGTCTCAATCACCTGCCTATCTTATAGTTCAGGGTCTCGATGACCCCTCAATCCGGTCTTTCGAGACCGCAATGTTACAGGATAAGGGTGAGTTGTTATCAACTTTAAAATTTTAAAGTAAATAAGATAGAAAGAGATAGACATGGAAATAAATTGGGTTAGTTTAAAAATTAAAAGAGAGCATTGAGAGAGAAGTGCGGAGAGACCCAAAAATTGGGAAAAAAGAATTCTGACGTCAGTAATATATTGTTATACTATATGTAATAGATATGTGTGTTTATTATTCTAATATTATTCCTCATTTTCCTTAAGACCTCTTCAATAACATAACAGTCTAAGATTAAAGGTTGTATAGCTTTTGGTTTAGTTATTTGGCTATCAAACTTTCACACTAGTCATTGATTACGAAACAGAGTAATATAATATTACATAATGAAAAGCAACAGAAGATGGAACATCAACTCAACTAGAACAATCAACAAAACAAGGTCAAAAATTAAGATTAAAAAAAAAAATTGAAAACTGATCATCTCCATTTTTTTTTTCTTCTTGAAGCTCACATGATGCATATCCATCATATCACTGTACAGATTATTCAAGTTCGAATGAATTGTCTGCTTCCAATATTTGACCTCTAATAGCTTCTACCTCACCATCAATCACTAAGTAAGGATTCTTTTCGACGGGTTTAAAGTTATAGAATATAAACAAGTAAAAAGCCAAGCTTGCACCCTCTGCTGCAACTACAGTAACCCATTCATATCTATAACCAACAATAGCCCCCATTGCAGAAACCACAAATCTGGTAAAGTACAAATACCCAATTACTACAATATAGAACTGCTTGAAAAGGCTTAGCTTGTCAAGGTTCATAGCTGCCTTCCCGTCCGTCATGGATGCCTCTCGTAGGCTTCTAATTGACCAAATGATTGGAAAAAACACGGCGCAGCAACACACAACATCGATCAATAAAAACATCTGAGTCCATTCCATCCAGTCCTTTGTTGCAGGACCTGTTTCAGCAATCACCACAGAAGCTATGTTTTCCAAAACCTGCAGTGGAATTACCACCATCAAAACCTTCTTTTCACGTTCTTGTAGATAAGGTTTCAAGAATGACCACCCGGTGCCTATTAGGATGATTACAGTAAATAGCACAACACCTTTGAAGAATCCAAACACGTAGAAAGCTCCGTCCCACCCGTGAGGAGTGCCTGTTTTTCTCACGTACATCATGTCCTCGGAAGCACACATCATCTTGAGTGCCTTGAAAATAAGCAATGCACCCATAATCAAATGAATCTTGTCAACACTTGACCTTTGTTTGATGCAGATAGAGACCCATATAATGAAAAGCCCGGTATATACGAGGAAGAATAAGAAATAGAGTTTTGGCAATAGGATTTGGCCTGCAGGAAGGAAATCATTTCTATCATCTTGTATATTGTACATCTGTGTATGAACATTCATCGACACTTGGAATTCAGGTTGGCAGTTCCCGAAAATCAAATTATATTCATCAGCTTCATCAATGGCAATAGAACCGTTATAGGTTGAATCAGGACCAAGCTTGTCGAATCTGACTATAAGTTTCACAAAATGGCTTGACAAAACACAGAAGCCTTCAGTGTACTCTGACTCGTTGAGAATTCGTGGAAACGATACATCGCTAACAAGAAAGAATCCCATGGAAGCAGGATCTAGTTTTGCATTTTGATGTTTTGATTTCCATGTAACATGCTTTACAAAAATGGAGACATGACCCTGCGGTGCGAACCCAAACCGCTCAAACAGGATCATTGGCCGCGAGTCATCGATGATGCGGGTGTTCTTGATCTCAGAGGCAGAAAATGGGATGCTTGAAATGATGAATAATGTAGGTAAAAGTTGAAGAAGTGGGTGATGGTGAAGAGTTATAATATAGAACTTTAGATTTCCCATTAGGTGAATTGGGTTTGAATCATTGGAAAATATTTAAATCATGCAAATGTTAACTTTAGTATTGGATGAAGTGGTTGAAAATGGAAGAACGGATATGAGTGTCTCCATTGAAATTTAATTGAATTTTGGTCGTTAATGTTGTTGGTAAAAGTAAAATAGAGCGATTTATATGCCAAGGCTTTGGGAGAGTGGGGGAGCAATCCTACAACATGTGTGGTAATTTCATACACATATCCCTCTATCCAGGACTATATCATCATCATGTTAGGATCTCTTGTGGCCATTATCCTTCTAGGCCCTGAAGCTGGGGTTTTAACACCCCAAATCCTTTTCGATTTTTTATTTTGAAGGTAACATTAATTAAAAACTTTATTGTATCTTTTTATGAGGAAATTTTGACAATGCAAGTTCTTAGGAATTTTTTTTTTGAACAGCAAAAGCGAAGATAAATTTATTAATAAGGAATATAAACAACTCAGGCCCCCCAAGGGCGATTTACAAAACCACCAAAACAATCTGACCATGTCATCAAGGCGTCCACTTCTTGCTGTTATCTGCATCTAGTAGGGATTAAAAAAATAATCATAGTAGAGCAACTAATCAAAGGAAAAAATAAACAGTGACAAGTGTAGACATGTGCCAAGTGTAGTGTCAAGCAAGTATCACCAAATATTTCAATTCAATAACATTTATTGTATAATCTAACGAAATAAAAACATTAATACAATAACAATAGCACGATTCAATTCTCACGCAAGAATATAACACAAAAGGAGGCTCTTAGATTATCATTACCTCACTCATCTCAACTGTACTACTTTCTACTTCTACTTCTTTCGTAATCCTTCAAGACTACCTAATAACCCTAGGTTAAGTCTGAGTGCTTTTCGGGCTATTAACCCGATGGAAACATACAATCACCCACGCGGGATTACGGTTCATAACTGAAGGGAGACACAATCCCCGTCACAAAAACTCCGGGTAACTATTAATGACTTTCCCTTTCTCCACTTGCAATTACTTTATTCATTTCTTCCACTTTCTCAGCCCTTCAACTATCTTAAATTTCTGCTCATTTCCTCACAATGAATTTATTCAATCTTTCATTCAAGTCAAACGTATCCAAGCGAATAATAGTTTTCAAAATAAGGGGAAAGCATCATATATACAACACAACAAATAATTCCACAATGTAATTGAAGGGAGACACAATCTCTGTTACAAAAATCACGGATAACTATCCATGATTTCTCCTTTCTCCACTTGCAATTACTTCATTCATTTCTTTCCCTTTCTCAACCCTTCAACTATCTTAAATTTTTACTTATTACCTCTTCTGCCTTCTTAGGAATTGTAATGTAGGGCAGTGTGTTAGGAAGATCTTTGGATAAGAATACTAAGAACAAGGTCGAGCATTAATAGCCTTGTTGATTCGTATGACTACCAAGAGCAACTGAAAAGGAAAAGAGAAAATCGTCTCCAAGTCATTTTATCTAATTCGTCTCCAAGTCATTTTATCTAATATAATCTTATACCATCTCTATCCATTACAATCCTAAGTTTTTTTTTTCATAAGTTACTATCCTAATTTATATAGGAATTGAATAATCAAATTGAAAATTATCTAAAAGGAAAAATATTATGAAATTAAAAACTGATATAAAATGATTGAATCTTAGGCTTAACATATAATAGCCTCTAAATAAAGTTGTATTCAACTAACTTAAGAAAAGTTAGTCTATAGAGGCCATGCCATGCACTTTCTTGCCTTTTGCCTCACTCTATTCTTTGTCTCATAAAGTTGAAGCAATTCTTAAGATTCCTCTCAATGTAGAGGCCATGGCATGCCTTCATGATGTTGCTCAATTTGCAGTAGATATTAGTCTCTAGGAGATTGTTTTGGAGGGCTTAATGCAATTCAATCCCCCTATTTCGTTTGGTGCATGTTATGACAAGGTTCTGCTAGCCAGCCTTAGATCTCCCCCTCTCTCTTTCTCTCTTTCTATATATATATATATATATATATATATATATATATTGTAAAAGAAAGGGCTAGCACCATTGTTGCTCATATTTGGCTCCCCATGAGAGAATTGTAGAAGATTTGTATGTTTGATTAGAAAAGAAAAAATTTTGATCCATTATTATACTCAAATGACCTGAGACTTGATCTTCAACTTGAACTAGTTTCATGGCCCTTCTTCAAGCTACTAATTTACAACTTGCATGAATTTGTGGATTACTGTGAACATGCTCTATGGTTTATGCTTAAATTTCCTATTGGTCCTACAATTTGACCTTCCCTGCAACAATAAGAAATAATGCTCTTCTTTGTATAGCCAATATATATCATTCTTCACAGTTTGATTTTGAACCATTTTTCATATGGTCACAAAACATGTATATATATATATATAAGTACTAAGGACATCTCCAATATTTTACTGAAACTTAGATTCAAATTTAAATTTGAATCAAAATTCTTTCCAAACTCTTAACTCAAACTCATGCCAATTCTATTTTTATTCAAATTAAATCCAAATTAGTACAATAATATTCATAGACTCAAATCACTATTCAAAGACAAATTTAAAATCTTTGAGATTTTTTATTTTATGTCAATGGAAAGTGCATTGTACAATCATTCTCTCTACACATCCCTCCCTAGTGGAGGGAGTGAGATTAAAACCCAAGACCTCCACTCGGGAGAAGTCATGAGTTACCATACAGGTTGGCCCCAGTTGGCTCTTTTTGAGATATGATAGAAATTTTCTTTAAGTATAGAGTTCCATAAATTTTAGTTAGTGTTATTATGCAATTTAATTTAGCCATGCTCTCCTTGTAACCTAGTCGAGGATAACTAGTATAAACTTCTCTGTATTTTAGATGTATAGACCAACAGTTCTTAAATAAGATGAAAATAAGCACCACATCCAAGTCCAAACATATTAACCCCTCAAAGTCCCTCAATTTTTTACCGACTCCTCCATCTCATGCAAAAAAATGGCTACTTCTGAGATTCAACTTCCTTTTCAAATTTCTTAGCCATAATCAAAGGAAAACTGAATGATCGATTTTGAAATCCAACTCCATACATGTGATAATTGAAGACACGATACCTACATAGTAGTCATTATCATCAAATTTGAATCAGTTGCTTTGAAAATAAAATTTTGAAAAACATGTCATTGACATTGATTGAAGCTATGATTTATAAAGCCAAAAAAGTAGTTGGGGTATTCCAATACTCAAATTGAAAATTTAAGGAAACATTTTCTCTTTCAAACAAGAAAGAAGCCTCACAAAACTCGTTCTCATTCAAGTATAGTTGGTAACAAATTCAACAAAGTCACAATTGCTCAAAAATAAATTTCGTTATTCAATATATATCAACCCAAACGATATCAAAATGGGCTTCAAAAGTAAGTAATTAAACTTTCATCGATCAATGTTCTAAATATATTACTTCACGAATTTTATAGTAATAAATTTTGGAGAAATTCCTCTATCAAAACTACTAGACACTACTAAAAAACCCGAAGACTTAAAACACAAAATTAAAGTGAATTTCTTTGTTATCAAATTGTTGTAATTATAAAAAATTCAGTGAAAAAGTCATAACGGAATGAAAAGAAAATTTTAATTTTATTATGAAAAAACTTCCTTGTTAGAAAATTTTATCATTTATTAAAAAATCAATTAAAGACAAAAAAAAAAATAGATTGACAGTGAAATTTCACTAACTTGTACGAAAATAATGAAAATTTACTATTTTGATGTATCACATTGAAAATTTATTGTTTAACTAGACATTAACAACAATACATATTAAATAGCTTAAAATCACAAAATAATTGATAAAATCACTAGAAATTCAATGTTTTCACACATACAATAGTGAGATTTTCATTTTTATAGAAAATCGTATGCCTCTATATAAATAGAAAATTTTGTTATTTCAAAAAATATTTATTATCTAAGTAAGCACAATTAAATTTTCACCAAAACAAAATATGAAAATGTGAAAATTTTCAATCTCAAAAGCAATGGAGGATAAAAAAACTATGAAACAGTGAAAATTAAATATCAACTCATTACAATATCACTATTTGTTTCACAAGATAGTGAAAATTCACTATCTAACCAATACAAGAAAATAGTTTTTTAGTGATGCACACTATTAGTGACGCATAGAAAAACATCACTAATAGTGTCTTTTACTGACACACAATGTGTACATAAAAAAGTAAAGAAACTTTGTTGATATATAGTTATTAGAAACACATATAACTTATTAACAACGTTCATGTGTGTCGCATATGTAACACCCCGACCGAATTATCAATGATTAAGTTGCTAATTAAATATTAGATACTTTAAGAAGTAAAATAATGGTTAAAGAAATTAAATCATAAAAATAAATGCTAAAAAAATAATAAGATTACGACTTGCCTACTAGTAAAACCGACACATGAAAAAAATAAATAATATTAGTACATTAGTAAAAATAAAAAAATTAAAGCACAAAAGTTTAATACAAGTAAATAAAAAGAAGAGAAGAAAAATAGGCCTAAGTGTACGTCCAAGGAGTTGAACCCAAAAATTAGTCCACCAAGAGACTCATACAAAGCCTAAACCCACTAGGCTATCAGCATACATGTGCTATAATAGCAAAAGGACAATTATATAAGGTACAATTGTGTAGACAAATTCTAAAAAGATAAGGTGTCAACACCTCATTGCACCCACCTCTCTAACCAATTAAATCTCATGCAATCCCCACATGATGCATGCAGCAAACTTGAGGCTATATAGTCAAATCCAAATTAGATTTGTGTAAGAAATTTATATGTCAAACCAAACCTGCAGTTAGAGAGAAGGAGAGAGGGAGAGAGAAGGAAGGAAGAAAAAGAAGAAGAAAGGAAGAAGGAAGGAAAGGGGAAAAAAAGGCTTGCATGCAAGCCTGAACTAGACTCTAAGAAGGCTTAGGAAGATGCGAGTCGAGCCAATGAGAGGGGGAAACTCACTGTAGAAGGTAAAACCCAAAACAGAAAAATTTCTCTCTTTAGAAAAACTTTACTATTTACATACTAATAATAGGGCAAGAGTGCATGCACGGTCTTATTGATATTGTAACATGATTTGGGAATAAATATGGGACCTAATGGAGCCTAAAACAATGAGAACCACAAAAAATCTGTTATTAATGGCAGCCCAAGCTCAAACCTGAACCAACTAGAACCAATCCAGGTTTGGTTCGTAGGGATTTGAACAAGACCTTTCAAAGATTCCAAAACAATTGGAATTACATCAAATAGATCAGAAATGAGGGAAAAATCAAGTTGCAAATCATGGGTTTGATTTGGAACGCCTCAAACTGAACCCCAACCTTGGTTTTACGATCTCGATACGAATCCCCATGTTGAGAGGATCATACCAAGCCAAACCTTACTAGTTTTTGTGAAGGAATGGCCATTAACCAATCCATTATCGAGAGTTGTACCGAACTTCCAACTGAGCCTTTGAGCTCACTTCAACCCCTATAACCAATGCCAAAGCCTTCATTTAGTGTCCTAGAAGACCATAGGAACAAACAGCAGGTCAAAAGACCAATTAAAACTTCATGAAATAGAAGTTAAATATTTTCAAAAATTAGGGCAACAGTAGCCATTTAGGTGGGGAAGCTGAACAATACCGGGTTGGTCAGTCATGTTGGTTTCGGGTTCCGGTCAGAACTCGCCCAGGCGCAAATAAGGTTAAATAAAGCTACGTTGTTTTAGGGCGTTGGGTTTTATACAAATAGAATTTTGTCTATTTGGAAATATGGACAAGCCCTGATTTAATAAACCTGCTCAAACCTAGGATATCCTATCCTTGGTTTAGCTTCTCATCTGTTGTTTGGAAAACTAAAAATCAAAAACAAATGGGGGAGCCGTAGATCCCCAGGATTCGAACCCCTAACCTCTCACACGCGAGGAACCAAAGAGTCACGCATATGCCATTATACCACCGCAGTACTTGTGTAATAAAATGAATAATATATAAATATATTATTAAATAAAATATTTAAATTAATTTAATTATAATAAAATATTTCGTGCCTGAATAAAATAAAAGAGTAGGGTATTCTGACTTTTTTCACATTGTGGACACAATGACGAGGTCCATTTTAGGATATGAAATCCCAAAAATTAGGACACGTAAAATATAATAATTACCATTCTACTACTAATGATGCTCTAAAGCCAAATGAAAGTCTGAGATGGTCTAATTTGACTTTCTTCGACGTTCCAGACCTAACAGTGAGGTCCACATTGTCAAATTAAGAACTGAAAAAAAATAAGACATATGAAAATGCAAGTTTACCAAACTACCCTAAAGGGCCAGACTTGACTACGAATAGCCCGAGTAAAGGAAATAAGGTCTATCCTAGGAAATTAGGAATCACCGGGTCTAAGAGTAAATTAAGAACACCAAATAAGTGGTGATTTAAGTTAAATGTGGAATTAATAGATTTTTCATGAATTGTTCTTAGGAACTACCAAGGAAAGGGAAAGGCCCACCAGTAGCACCAACCCCGGAAACTAAGGTGAGTAATCCTGGACTTTGAAGTGGAGGTTTTAACTCTATGATTCCTGAAGTGTTTTAAATTCAAATTCCTATATTTACATGACTCGGTTTTTAAATATGTTACTTATTTCCATTTTCAAATACTATCATGAACTACAAATGTACTTGTTTTAAATACCAATTGTTTATAAAGTTCTTACTTCGGTATGTCTATTTTAACAGCAAAGTTGTGTTAAATTCCTCTCAAAAGTGAATATTTTTTTCTAGCCATGTTTTAAACACTCTGAAAGTTATGTTTAAGAACTCTGAAAGCTCTGTTAAAGTACTTTTGAAAGTTTCATTCAAATGCTTTTGAAAAGCATCTATTTGAAAAGAAATGTTTTAAAAGCTTCTTGTTTGTGAACGGGTAATGCAAGATAAGGAGTGCGAAGCACTCATAATTCCTGTAAATGCCTGGTAGAAGATTTATCCCACAAGCATGAGATATCTCCACTAATCCGTTAAGCTTGGAATCCGGTTCGAAACGGATTCTACTAAAATAAAAGTGAAAAGATGTTACGTTCAGAAATGGTAGAAGGTTTATCCCCCATTACTCTAAAGGTGATTTATATGTTCTGATTTCACGATCAAAGGATTTATGTTTTTAATTATAATAAAAACTGAATCCTTGTATTTTATATCATGAAATAACTACTTTACTCGAATGCCTTGAATGCTTCGTGTTTAATATTTTGAAGATTCTTGTATTCCGTGTTTGATAAACTAAATCCCTTGCTTGAATGTCTTGAATGCTTCATGCTATCTATTCAAGTATTTTTGTATTCTGTATCTGATGTGTATGAATAATTGGTAGCGATTATTTTATGAACTCTTTTACAATCAACCCACTACCAGTTGAAAACCCATGACAAGGTGCCGGAATTACTTATGAGCTTTTCATAATGCTCAAATGGATTTGTTACCCATGACTTTTTCAGGTAATGAGGATGAATGGGAGCCTGACCCCATATTAAGGAAGGGCGTTGGGAGCTCTACACTTTTGTCTAGCATTTTTAGGTTGTAAGTAAAATAGTTGAAGACAAGTTTAGCAGACAGGATTTTGGGAATGTCAGCGCGAATAAATGTCAATGCCTTTTTATAGTATTCCATTTTGGACAAATTCTGTAATTAAGTTCCTCATCATGTAATATGTTTAAGTTTTAAAAAAAAATTGAGCAAGTATAGTTAGAAAAAGCTCTATATATGTCAGTGTTTTCTAGACGGATGTGCAAATCGTGTTCACACTTCTGCAAAACCCTTTTATTTTCAATGTTAAGTTTGCACCATAGTTCGGCACCACCGTTTTCGATTCACCGGCCGGCCCTCGGGCCGAGGGGTGGCGGTCGCATCACTATAATTCGTACAGGGTGGGTTTTGAGGTCGTGACAAGAGTAGTATCAGAGTTATAGGTTGGTTTTCTAAGAACCACGTAATACCAACCGAATTGGTAATAGAGTTATAGGTTTAGGTAAGTCTTAGGCTGTCTAAGAAAATTAAGATTAGCAAATAACCTACTAAAGAAAAACCTAAGGACACTATATGTTTTAATGTGAAGGCGGGGTATGGGACCCACAATAGAGTGAAGTAAATGTTCTAAAGTATATGTTCTAATATGAAGCTGGGGTATGTGACACACGATAGAGTGAAGTAAATGTTCAAAAGCATATGTTTTTATGGGAAGGCGGGGTATAGGACCCACAATAAAGTGAAGTATATGTTCTAATGTGAAGGCAGGGTATGGGACCAGCAATAGAGTAAAGTAAATGTTCTGAAGTATATATTCTGATGTGAAGGCGGGGTATGGGACCCGCAATAGAGTAAAGTAAATGTTCTGAAGTATATACTCTGATGTGAATAAGGGGTACGGGACCCGCAGTAGAGCAAAGTGTTAAAGTCTAAAGATTAGAACCAAGCGTGGCGTATGGGACCCACAATCATCGTGAAGTAACAGGGATAGAAGATAAGCATGGGCTATAAAACCTATAATTAGAATAAGAAAATGATTATTGAAAATCTTAAACCTTAAATGATAAGGTAAATAAATATAACCTTATGTGATATAGTATATGAAGATGAACTAACTAAAAAATTTTGTCTTTCGTAACAGTGAAAATGGTGAATACCCTAAGGAATGTAGGGAACCCTGATGAGCACCTAGATAGGGTCGAACAAATCCAGGAAATGATGGCTCGCACCATAAACAATGTTCAAGCCCATAGTAGGGCTCGACAATAAACACCTAATCCCCAAACACCTCAAGGCTAGGGATAACTTACTAATGCAAGAAATAGAACAATGCACAAGATGTTCCAAAACTTTAAACCCCTAAGGTTTGATGGGCTTGCAACAACGATCGAGGCCGAGGCGTGGGTCCTAAAAATGGAATGCATCTTTGTAGTTTTGCTCTACATGAAAGATCAAAAGGTTTCCTTTGCTACCTTGATCTTCAAAGATGCGGCACATCATTGGTGGCTCTTAGAGAAGGAAAGAGAACCTCTGACAACATGGCTATGATTCTTGGAAATATTTTACAACATGTATTTTCCACAGTCAACCAAGAATCAAAAGATAGCAAGTTCGCAACCCTCACCCAAGGGAACATGATCGTAGAGGAGTACGAGGCCAAATTTGTGGAGTTGGCTCATTTCTGACCACACACAATATCTACTGAGAACCTGAAAGCTGGGAAGTTTGAAAATGGTCTGAAGGATAGCATTAAGTACAGAATTGAACCTTTTGAGCTTCCGACCAACAACAAAACGGTGAACCGTGCCAAAATATTTGAGAGGGCCAGGAATGCACTAGCCCAAAAAAAAGATAAGAGGAAAACTAGATCCGCTTGTTAACCAGTGAAGAGGACTAAGATTGGGGCTAAAAGTGCAAACTTCGTTAATGAGGATGGTGGCGCTAGTTAAAAGACTTCAGATGTCCCATTGTGCTTTACTTGTTAGAAACGTCACTTTGCACCCTGCCGACGTCTTACCAAGGCTTGTTTCAGATATGGGAAAAATGGCCACCTGGTTAAGGATTGGCCAACACCGGCTCAAGATGTCAGCGGTGCCATGATTGTAGCTTCTTTGACTACACCAAAGCCTTAAACCCCAACAACTGAGAAACCATAAGGAAGTAAGGAACCCTTGAGGTACGGACGAGTATTCAATCTTTTATCTGAGGCTGTAAGGACCCCTATTGGTCAACTAGGTAGCTTGTCCAATGCTTAGTTACTGTATGATTTAATTGTTTTCATCATTTAACTTAACTTTCAAGACCACTATAATCTATAATAACGACTAAACATCTTAGATACGAGTAAGAGTAAACAAGTAAGACATAATTATGACAATGACTATCATGACCTGAAACCCACTCTATGAGGATTAAGGGACAGTGACCAACACTGTCACTCAGACAGGCCGTACAAAATCAAATGAATTTCACCAAAAAGTGATAATTTTTTTTTATTTTATGTATCAAATACGGAAGCTACACATATGCAACTCATCTGATAACAAATCAAACTTTAACAATCATTAATCAGATTATCCCCAAGTACAATTTTCATCATCATAAATCACCATTTAGGTCTAATATCATTTTTAGTTTCACTATGCCACAATATCTAATATTAACATTAACCTTACAGGATATATATATATATATATACACACAAATTAAGGCTCGGAGCTATACACTATAAGAGTTTCCCCACAAGCATATCACTAGCTCCACTGGTCACCATTATTGCATTTCCTTCCATATTATGCTACCTGAAAAATTGTTATAAGTCTAGAGTGAGCTAACTTAGCTCAGTAAGTAAATCATTCACTCTGTCATGGGTTACACAAGGGTGTATAATAATAGAATAATAATAGGATATCAAGTTTAAAGGGATTGGCTATCAGGCCTAAAATGATATAGTTCATAAGGGGTTCACAATGCAATAAGAATGAGTAAGAAAGTCAACAAGCACAATTTATCAATATATAATGTTTAGCTGCCTAAATCAAAGAGATTCAAATCGAATACAAAGGTAAGCCTCAAAGGCATATTTCAAATTCAAAGATAATATCATCAAATAATCAAATGGTGTGGAATCTAACATATACAAATTGAGTCTAATAGATGCTATCAACAAACCCAAACAACACTCATTCAGGTTAACCACTCATCTCTGGGTTTCCCTGAATGGTACCAAGAGCTTTTATCAAATTATGTCCTCGTCAAGATTATGTGTTGGGTATCATTCCTAAACACTGACCTATAGGTCACCAACATCTAAAGATCAAGATGGGCGTTATGACAGACACAACTCCTAGGTACTCATAATAATGTCATTAGCAAATGATTCCATAATGTATGAATATATACATAGGTTACAAACATCTACAACAAAAGGAATCACAATAATCACAAAGATAATATATAGTCATAGAGTTAAAAGACTCATAGATGTTCACAACCAATAGAATATCAATAAATCACAAGCTTCCACATAATGGAAAACATAGTAATCAATGGTTTGTAGACTTGAAGCAATTACAGATATACAATTTCAAGAAACAAGGATTGGCAGTTATACAAGTAGGCCACGTTGGCCGAGTAGAAATCTATATATTAGAGTTCGAGTTTACTTACCTTAGGTTTTTAGCATTACATTCCCACGCAGGGTACCATAGTAGCTATTCCATAGCCCTGTTCCATTTTTCCATCATTTGGGTGATCCTATAATTAACCATAGATAAAAAATACATTGCATATTATATTAGTATTCATTCGAATTCTAAACATCTTTGTTCAGCATTTTAAGTTCTTTTAAACTTAGTCTAATTGATTAAAAGATTCTCAAATTCCCAATTTTAGGATTTCTTATAGTTTATAGCCTATTTGGACCTTCAAGGGCATAATGGTAATTTATACTTTTAATGTCCTATATTACTTTATACACAATTTACATATTCGGGCTTTATTTGTGAGTCTAGTCGGCCCTTATAACATTTACGTGGACCTTTTAATTTCATTTATACACTTTTGGTAACTTTATTAAGTCTTAAAGACGTATTCATCATTTTTGAGTTTGTTGTCGGTCTTATTGTTCTTAAAAGGACATTACCGTAAAGTTTAGAGTATCGAATATAGTTAATTTAGGCTTTTTTCGGATCTTAATTTCCACATCTATAGCTTATATTAAGCCTAGGGGCATTTTTATAATTTTATACTTTCACGTGTCATTTTTTTGGTACTTTGTTTGCTAAAATAAACTCCACCGTTGAGTCCAGAATGTCAAAGAAAGTCAGAACATGCCATCTCTGACATTTAACTAGCTTTTGGATTACTAAAGGCAAAATAGTAATTATGATATTTCACATGTCTATATTTTTTTGGACTTTGTTTTACAAAATGGATCCCTCCATTGAGTTTAGAATGTCCCAAAATGCTAAAGTATGTATCTTCATAGTAATCAGGATTCAGTAGATAACGTAATTAATACATTAGGGCATAATTAGAATTATCTCAATTTGTCCATTCATATTTTTTGGGGATTGAATTTCACAAATCGTACTCTGCTGTTGAGTTCGAAATGCCCAGAAACATTAGGTTAGACTCCTCTTTCATTTTAATTGGCCTTTATTTGGCCTATTTTTGACTCAAGGGTATTTTGGTAATTTTTTTATAATTAAAAGGATTTAAAATTAAGATTTAATTAATTTTTTGGGCCATTTCGTAATTAACAGGAACATTTGGGTATCGTTTCATAATTAATAGAAAGGTCTGGGGGTCAAAACACAATTTTAGAAACTTTAAAACCCTAAACCATCCAGTTCAGTTAGGTTCTAAGTGAACTGGTCCAAAAGGGTTAAGAACCAACTGGTTCTGTTTGGTTGGTTGCATCATGTTGATGTCAGCATGATGTCAGCCCTATTTATATATATTTTTTATTCTTAAGGTCAAAACGATGTTGTTTCAATAAGTCCAAAACCTATTTAAATTTTTGGTCAGGACCCGACCCGTACAGTTACCATCTTCTTCGATTTTTTAGTGAGGGCTCTGGTCACCTTTTTTGGCGCTGGCAACCATCACCGATCATTTTTCAGAAACAACCCTGACGGGGTTCGACCCCTTTTCCATGTAGATTCTATATCCATCTTCAAAAATGGATTTTACAAAGTTTTGGCCATTAATATAAGAGGTTACAGTCGAGCTCCAGCGAGGGCCTAACCTTTCTATCAAGCCTTGTTTTCCTATTTTAAAGGGTTTGGGTTACTGTTTTTGCCCGCTTTTTGTTCCATTGGGTTTCTAGAAGTTTGAAGAATGTTTTCCCGTTCACAAAACCAACTAAAACGAGCTCAAATTCAGGTTTTCCATTTCTCTCCCCCCAACTGTAACTCGCTGTTTCTCGATGATTTTTTAACCATTTTTAATGATTTGAGTTACAGTGTGTTCCAATATTGATACTATTTTGAGCCATGCAATTTGTTTAAAGTTTGGTTCAAGCTAGGTTAAAAACTCAACTCTCCATGATATCAGGTGTAGGGTTTCTTAAGCTCAAATCCTCCCATTTTTTCTCCATTTTCTTTCTTTTTCAATATTAAATACATGCATGTACATTTCATAGTTCATAAAGCTCAAAAACAGTAACTTCATGCTAGTTTTTCTAGAGAGAGAAAATCAAGTTTTTTGGATTACCTTGATTATAGTCCCTCCATAGCTCTTGGGGCTTGCTTCCAAGCTCTAATGACTTGTCTAAAAGCCTCTCTTTTGATCTGGGACAATCGTTGGTTGACACCTGTTTTGACCATATGGAAACGTAGTCCCACAAGAAGACTAGTTCCAGCAGGAGACTAGCTCAAACTAACAGCTTAATTTGTTACAGATTAGTTAGTTATCCCACTTCCCCATATAGTGAAGAAAGACTAGTTCAATGGGAATTAGTTAGCCTGATTTGTAGGACCTGCCCACTATAGAACTAACAGCTTAATTTGTTACAGATTAGTTAGTTATCCCACTTCCCCATATAGTGGAGAAAGACTAGTTCAATGGAAATTAGTTAGCCTAATTTGTAGGACCTGCCCACTATAGTAGATTGGAACCTATATATATAGGACCCACAAGAAGGAAGAAGGGGGGGAGATGAATATGGTAATCAGTTGAGTATCCAAGAGAAATAAAAACTCTTCTATTACAACAATTCTTGCTGATCCAATATTTTTTTTTCCTTCTTACCATATTCTATTTGCTATTTTCTTGGTGTTATTGGGCAGAGAAAACCCAAGCTTTTTGAATGGATCAAGTTTTGGTATCAGAGCCAGGTAACTGTGTTGAGTTTGTATGTATGGTACTGACCAAGTCTGGGTATCAAGGAACAGGAGAGTCTTTGTCTGTTTTGAGAGTTCATAGGAAACAACTAGACAAGACAGTAATGTCAGCAGACGAAGAAGTCACTGCAGAAAACGCAGGCCTTGCTACAAAGGTCGACAGATTAACAGAACAATTGGGAGCAGTTCTCTCCTGGATCTAAGCTCAGCCGTCTTCATCAACTAAGAAGGGAATAACCGATGATCAAAAATCCCCTCCTCGGGCTCCGCTGACCAACGAGTCCGAAAAATTCAAGGGGAATTCTGACTTGAACGGTGAAGATGACAACACTGAATGAGATGATGCCAGCGTAGTCTCACCTACAAAAGGAAAACTTCATCCTTTCAAAGTTGAAGCTAGAGTGGAGATTCCCACTTTTGATGGCACAGTTGACGTAGAAAAACTGGATTCTTGGATTGATCAGTTCGAGACTTACTCCACCCTCTATGGGTTTAGTAGCACTGAGAAGGTTTCATTTGCTCATTTGAAATTGATTAATCACACACTAACATGGTGGAATGCGTATCTAAAAAATGGGCCTAAGTAGGAAATCACTTGGAAGGCATTCACACAACTCCTTCGTTAAGAATTCTACCCGATGGGCTATTCGTAGGATCGATGGGCTTGTTGGCACAATCGTCAGCAAAGGTATGAATAAACAGTACAAGAATATACTACAGAATTTCAGAGGCTAGCGGTGGCTCTAGGAATCACTCTTGACAACGAGGAGGTCTACACTAAATTCGTGGCCGGTCTGCACCATTCAATCCAAGGTGAGATGCACTTATACCAGGCCATGAACATCTCACAGGCAAGCTATATTGCTTTGGTGATCAAAAGAAAGAACCAAACTGACACATCACGAACAACTGGCAATGGAAAGAAAAAAGAGGCCAGCAAGCCTAGCAAGAAACAATCTCCCAGTAATTCTTCTTCTTCCTCTAAATCTAACAAATATTGTGATCATTGTAAGATTTCAGGCCATGAAAAGGGGAAGCGCTGGAAACTACAACCAGAATTGTTTCCCGAAAAATGGAAGGCTGATGAAAAGGGGAAACGCATAATGACAGTCACCATAACAAGTGACCAGATCGAACTTGGACTGGTTGAGGAGGCGGATAAGAGTTTGTCTTTGATGGCAATGCCGAAGGAGACAAGCTCTAGTTCACCTGCCACAATCGACAAGAAGGAGGAACTCTTTAATGTGCGAATCCAAATTAAACAGGAGGTTATTGGGGCAATCGTGGATACTGGCAGCCAGAAGAACTTGATTTCCACTAGCTTAGTACAGAAATTGGGGTTAGATACAATACCGCATCCCAAGCCTTATCCATTGGGGTGGATTCAAAAAGATATGGAGCTGAAAATTGATAAGCAATGTACATTTCAGTTTGCTATTACTAATCAATTTATTGATGAGATAACCTGTGAGGTGGTCCCCATTGATATATGTCAGGTCATTTTTGGGAGCCCTTATTTGTGGGAAAGGGACACAATTTATTATAGGAGAGCACAGAAGTATGAGTTTAGCAAAGACGGGAAGAAGTTCATCGTCTACAAAGATAAAGCAGATTCAAAGGTGGATCTAGTTACCGCTTGCCAAGCCCGAAGGATGGTGAACGCCTGTCAAAGGTTTGTACTACTGATGGTTAGGCCTTCTGAAGCCGATGCTACCGTCTCGGTTCCATCTATACCACGAGCTACCCAACTAACAAAGTTGCTCGAGAATTTTTCTCATTTATTCTCTAAGTTTAAGGGTTTACCCCCAAAAAGGGCTGTTGACCACGAAATCCAGCTGATTTCAGATTCTACACTGCCGAATATAGCCATGTATCAGAATTTAGTGATGGAAAATGATGAGATCAAGAAGTAGGTGACAGAATTGTTGGAGTCTGGAGTCATCAAACCCAGTAGTTCGCCTTGCGGATCCCCCATTGTATTAGTGCCAAAGAAAGATGGTGGTTGGCGTATGTGTATAGACTACCGGGTGCTCAACAAAATTACAATAAAAAACAGGTACCCTTTGCCTCGAATTGATGAGCTATTGGATCAGTTAAAACATGTAGCAGTGTTTACGAAGCTAGATCTTAAATATGGGTATCACCAAGTGCGTAACCGAGAAGAAGAAACTTGGAAGACGGCATTCAACACGTGCCAAGGGCTGTACGAATGGCTTGTCATGCCATTCGGATTATGTAATGTGCCATCGACCTTCATACGCCTAATGAATGATATTCTCCGCCCTTATCTCGATGATTTTGTTGTCGTCTACTTGGACGACATCCTCATCTTTAGCCCCTCTTGGGAGACTCATGTTCAGCATGTGCGTATGGTGTTTACTGCCCTGGCCGAGAATCGACTGCTACTCAATCGAAAGAAATGTCTTTTTGGGCAGACCTCTTTGATTTATTTGGGCTTCATAGTAGGCAACGGTTCACTACAAGTTGATCCAGCAAAGGTGCAAGTAATCCAGGACTGGCCACAGCCCAAATCAGTCCATGAAGTGCGAAGTTTCATCGGTGCTTGTCAATACTTGAGCAAATTCATCCGCAATTTCGCTATTTTTGCCGCACCGCTCCATGCTCTCACCAAGGCCAACCAGATTTTCTCATGGGACAAATCACTCGAGGACGCGTTTCACCTGTTGAAGAGGAAGATCAGCGAGGCGCCTGTACTCACTCTACCCAATTTACAGAAACCATTTAAACTTGAGGCCTATGCATCAGGGTATGCAATGGGGGCGGTTTTGATGCAAGAAGGAAGACCAGTAGCCTACTATTCTAAGTTCTTCCAAGGAGCAGCCAAGAATTATTCCACTAACGATAAAGAGATGTTTGCTCTTCATCAAGCAGTAAAACATTAGAGGGCTTATCTTTTGGGAAAGGAGACCATAGTACATACTGATCATCATCCCCTTCAGTATCTACAAACTTAATCACGACTACAACAAGCCCAACATATGAAGTGGATGACTTATCTGTAGCAATTTAACTTGGTGATTAAGTACAAACAGGGGAGCCAAAATAAGTTGGCTGATATGTTGTCACGGCCACCAGTGACTGCGTTATATTTAACTATGATTATGCAGGTGCAGCTTATCCTGCACAAGGAATATGTAGATTGGTATGCAGAGGATCCCGAGTTTCGAACTCAGTTAGCAGATATACAAAACGGTAGACCCACGAATTTTGTCCTACGTAATGGGTTGTTGTATAAGGGAACACTTCTGTGTATTCCCCAAGCAGCCGAGAGACTAAGGTATATGCGTGAAGCACACACTTCCAAGGTAGCAGGTCACTTTGGGGTAACAAAAACTCTACAAAATCTGTCACGCCACGTTTTCTAGCCCAAAATACAGCAGGATGTGGCTCGATTCATGAGGGGCTGTGTACTTTACAGCACCTCCAAACCAGCTAATAGGAAACTTAGGCTTTACACACCACTTTTAGTGCCAAGCAGACCATGGGAGAGCATTTCCATGGATTTCTTAGGGGGTTTACCCAGCACTTGGCGAGGACATGATTATTTATTTATCATCATTGACAGGTTCTCAAAGATGGTGGTTCTTATGCCATGTAGGAAAACTATTACTGGAGATGAAGCAGCAAATCTCTTCTTTGAGAACGTTTGGAAACTATTTGGGCTTCCAAGTTCGATCATCTCTGATTGAGATAGCCGGTTCTTGAGCAAATTCTGGTGTTTATTATGGAAAAAATGGACAACAAGCTGAAGCGAAGCACAGCTTTCCACCCTCAAACCGACGGACAAACCGAAGTGGTTAATCGGATAGTGGTCCATATGCTATGAGGTTACAATGCTAAACATCCTAAAACCTGGGATGAAAGCATTCCGTTTTTACAGTTCACCTTTAACCAGACGGTACATAGCTCTATGAACAAGTCCCCTTCAGAAGTTTGCTTTGGTTTCTTGCCTCAAAGTCCGTTTGACATTGTGTTTACAGTAGAACCTACAGATTTAGCAAGAAAAGGTAAGAATTACAAGCTACGGGCTCAGAAGTTTGTGGAACGCATTCGAAAGATCCATCAGGAAGTGGAACAGCAGCTCATTCGAGCACAACAAAAGTACAAGATGCGTCATGATAAGCATCGGATACAAGGAAATTTTCAGGAAGGAGATTTGGTTTGGTTACATCTGGGCAAAGAGCGACTACGAGGTCAAGGTAAGAAGTTAAAACCAATTCATTATGGGCCATTTAAATTCCTTCGACGAATCAGGGAAAATGCTTGCCAGCTAGACTTACCAATTTATATGGAGATGTATTCTATTGTCAATGTGGAGAAGTTAAAGCTGTTTGAGCCCTTTATGCTCTACAGCGAGCCCCAAGAGATGCTGCCTTCTATAGATGACTTGGTGGTGGAAAGGGAAACCTCTTTGACAGAAGATACTATTCTAGAGAAGAAGGTGACTACTACAAGGCATGGTAACAGGGAATCTTTTCGGATTGGGTGTCAGAGTCAATGTGCAAGCAAGGCCAAATGGTTCTCACGGGAAACTGGACAAGCTCAGTTTCCTCATCTCCAGTTCTAGAACCAGCAGGAGCTGGATCTTTCTAGTAAGGGGAGCCATGATCTGGGACGATCGTTGGTTGACACCTGGATTGACCATGCAGAAAAGTAGTCCCATAAGAAGACTAGTTCCAGCAGGAGACTAGCTCAAACTAACAGCTTAATTTGTTACAGATTAGTTAGTTATCCCACTTCCTCATATAATGGAGAAAGACTAGTTCAATGGGAATTAGTCAGCCTAATTTGTAGGACCTGCCCACTATAGAACTAACAGTTTAATTTGTTACAGATTAGTTAGTTATCCCACTTCCCCATTTAGTGGAGAAAGACTAGTTCAATGGAAATTAGTCAGCCTGATTTGTAGGACCTGCCCACTATAGTAGATTGGAACCTATATATATAGGACCCACAGGGAGGAAGAAGGGGGGGATGAATATGGTAATCAGTTGAGTATCCAAAAGAAATAAAAACTCTTCTGTTACAACAATTCTTGCTGATCCAATATTTTTTTTTTCCTTCTTACCATATTCTATTTGCTATTTTCCTGGTGTTATTGGGCAAAGAAAACCCAATCTTTTTGAACGGATCATCTATGGCCTCCAACCATTGCATGCATCAACACTTTCCTCCTCTTTCATGTCTCTTCTTTCTCTCTCTACTCTCTCTCTCTCTCTACATCTCTTTATCTCTCTAGCCGACCATCATGGTCGGATGATCTAAAGTACATCACACATGCATACACAGCTTATGTATATATTATGTGGGCTTGTGCTGCATGAATTCTAATTGGCTAAGCCTTTGGCCAATGGGGTGATGACACCTCAACTTTTGTATGTACACATATATGTATTTTATGGGATATATACATATCATATGACTTATATAGTACAAAAGTGCTGCAACTTAGTTGGTATTCCTTTTAGAGACTTATTATTTACTTACACAATGTGTAAGGTTCAAAATATAGTGGGAACACTAATGGGTCTTTTTCCTTCTCTTTTCTTTTTTTATGCATTATATTGCATATTTAGTGTATTTCATGAACTCCCAAACTATATATTTTAAATATCATAAAAGTCTCTTGGAATTTTTGCAATACTTCTTGATTTAGCATACTTCATCTATGCATTACTAGTCTTGCCTTGATGTATTTTATTGTACTTTAATTATTCTAAAAATCTATTATAATTATTAAAATAACCTTGATTAAACACACTTTATTCACATATCACGCTAGTCTTGCTTAAGTGTACTTTGTGAACTAATTTTTCTTAACTATTCATGTGTTAATCCTTGATTAACACTAACCGTAGCTTGCTACTAAGTTATGACCTTTGACATTAAATCACCTTCTTAAAATCGATCGTCTCCAATTCAAAATTAGTTGTTCGCATTTATACTTTTGCTTCCATATTTACGGACTACTAGTCTTAGTTAGAAATGTCTATGGTTAATAAGCATATCATCTTATGATAATCATCATTATCATTAATTGCTTCACTTAATTTAAGTCGGGATGTTACAATGACTGTTAAGATATCAAGATAAGTCACGAGTAAGACACACGATGTCCCAGATACCAATAATGAGAAAAGGGAATAGGGTCTTTTCACCAACTAAAGACCTCTGAGTTTTGAGGACAAAACTCTTTTAAGGAGGGAAGAATGTAACACCCCAACCCAATTATCAATGATTAAGTCACTAATTAAATATTAGAAACTTTAAGAAGAAAAATAATGATTAAAGAAAATTAAATCAAGAAAATAAAGACTACAAAAACATTAAGATTACGACTTGCTTACTAGTAAAACCAACACATGAAGAAAATAAATGATATTAGTACATTAGTAAAAATAAAAAAAATTAAAGCACAAAATTTAAATACAAGTAAATAAAAAGAAGAGAAGAAAAATAGGCCAAAGTATTGGCCTAAGGAGTTGAACCCAAGACCTAGTCTACCAAGAGACTTATATAAAGCCTAAACCTACTAGGCTATCAGCACACATGTGCTATGATAGCCAAAGGATAACTATATAAGGTATAATTGTGTGGGAAAATTCTGAAAAAATGAGTTGTCAACACCCCATTGCACCTACCTCTCTAGCCAATTAAATCTCATGCAAACCCCACATGATACATGCAGCAGACTTGAGGCTATATAGTCAAATCGAAATCAGATTTGCGTGAGAAATTTATATATCAAACCAGACCTGCGGTTAGAGAGAGAGTGAGAGAGAGAGAGAGAGAGAGAAAAAAAAAAGGAATGAAGAAAAAGAAGAAGAAAGGAAGAAGGAAGGAAGGGAGAAAAAAAGCTTGCATGCAAGCCTGAACTAGACTCTAAGAAGGCTTAGGAAGATCAGAGTTAAGCCAAGGAGAGGGGAAAACTCATTGTAGAAGGTAAAAGCCAAAATTGAAAATTTTCTCTCTCTAGAAATTTTTTTCTATTTACATGTTATTAATAGGGCTAGAGTTCGTGCATGGTCTTATTGATCTTGTAACATGATTTGGGAATAAAGATGAGACCAAAAGGAGCCTAAAATAGCAAGACCCACAAAAAATTTGCCACTAAAGGCAGCCCAAGTTCAGACCTGAACCAACTGGAAGCAATCCAGGTTTGGTTGGCAAGGATTTGAACGAGACCCTTCAAGGATTCCAAAACAATTGGAATTACTTCAAATGGATCAAAAATGAAGGGTAAAAAATCAAGTTGTAGATCACAGGGTTTGATTTGGAACGACCCAAACTGAACCCCAACCTTAGTTTTGTGATCTCAATATGAATCCCTATGTTGAGAGGATCACATCAAGCCAAACCTTATTGGTTTTGGTGAAGGAATGGAGATTAACGAAGCCATTACCTAGAGCAGCACCGAACTTCCAACCGAGCCTTTGAGTTCACATCAGCCCTTAAAACCAACGCCAAAGCCTTTCTTGGTGTCCTAAAAGACCATAGGAACAAATAGCAAGGCAAAACACCAACTAGAACTTCACGAAATAGAAGTTAAATATTTTTAGAAATTAGGGCAACAAAAGCCATTTTGTATGGAAGATGAACAGTATTGGGTCGATTAGTCGGGTTGGTTTCAGGTTTGGGTTGGAACCTGCCCAAGTGCAGATAAGGTTAAATGAAGCTACATCATTTTGGGGCATTGGGTTTTATTTAAATGGAATTTAGTTTGTTTGGCAACAGGAACAAGCCCTTGATTTAATAAACCTATTTAGACCTGGGATATCCTATCCCTAGTTTAGCCTCTTATTCGTTGCTTGGAAAACTAAAAATCAAAAAATAAAAATAACAAAATAGGGGAGCTGCAGCTCCTCAGGATTCGAACCCCTAACCTCTCACACGTGAGGAACCAAAGAGTCACGCGTATGCAACTATGCCACCATATCACTTGTGTAATAAAATGAATAATATATAAATATATTATTAAATTAAATAATTAAATTAAATTAATTACAATAAAATGTTCTGTGCCCGAGTAAAATAAAAGAGAAGGGTATTCTGACTTTTTCCAACATTTTGGACCCAATAGCAAGGTCCGTTTTACGAGATAGAATCCTAAAAATTAGGACACGTAAAATGTAATAATTATCATTTTACCCTTAATGATGCCTGAAGCCAAATGGAAGTCTGAGAGGGTCTAATTAGACTTTCTTCGACGTTCCGGACCTAACGGTAAGGTCCACATTGTCAAATTAGGAACTGAAAAAATAAATAAATAAATAAGACACATGAAAATGCAAGTTTACTAAACTACCCTAAAAGGCCAGACTTGACTACGAATAGCTCGAGTAAAGGAAATAAGGTCTATCCTAGGAAATTAGGAATCACCAGGTCTAAGAGTAAATTAAGAACACCAAATAAGTGGTGATTTAAGTTAAATATGGAATTAATAGATTTTTCATGAATTGTTCTTAGGAGCTAAAATGGAAAGGGAAAGGCCCACTAGTAGCGCCAACCCCGGAAACCAAGGTGAGTAATCCTGGACTTTGAAGTGGAGATTCTAACTCTATGATTCTTGTAGTGTTTTAAATTCAAATTCTTATATTACATGACTCATGTTTTAAATATGCTACTTGTTTTCATTTTCAAATACTATTATGAACTGCAAATATACTTGTTTTAAATGCCAACCGTTTACAAAATTCTTAATTCGGCATGTCTGTTTTAACAGAAAAGTTATGTTAAATTTCATCTCGAAAGTGAATATTATATTCCAGCCATGTTTTAAACACTTTGAAAGTTATGTTTAAGAACTTTGAAGGCTTTGTTAAAGTACTTTTGAAAGTACTGTTTAAATGCTCTTGAAAAGCATCTATTTGAAAAGAAATGTTTTAAAAGCTTTTTGTTTATGAACTGGTAAGGCAAGATAAGGAGTGCGAAAGCACTCATGTCACGACCCGAGACCCTACCCTATGCGGATCTCGTGTCGCGCACCCAATCTGACGCTGCTTGTCAAACCAAGGGTCTCAACTTGCAACACAATCAGTGCTACTAACATGCAACAACTAAAATGCGAAAGAAAATAAATAAAAGCTACATGTGATATATATAATGTTTACAAAATACGAAATACGAAAATTTTTAATACAACTGTTCATCCCCAAGACGTGGATAACATGGGAGAGCTATAAGACTATCTGTACTAAGTATTATACTATAACTTCAAAAGAATGTCCACTGCTATCTAACTGACTGCTACTGCTCTTCTACAGCTTCCTTTCTTGAAAGGGGTGGTAAGTTTGTGGTGAGCTAACTAAAGCTCAATAAGTAATTCTCTTTTGCTCTGCCATATGTACATGAATATAGAAAACATTATCCATAAAAGGACTAGGATAAATGTAGAGGTGCTAGCCAGTCAATGAATATAGAACTCAATATCAGACAATAGAAACTCAAATGATAAAGCAATGAAATCTATCTGATAATATAATCATACTGCTACAGTCATGAGCTGTCTCAAGTATAATCATATGCACTCAAATAAAAGCTGTGAAATCTCTTGATCATTCATAATAGTATAACATGATCAAGCTATGATAATCAATAATAGCTACTGATAACAAAAAATATGGATGCACTTTAACTTGGGGCCTGGCATACCCCTTAATTCATTTTATTCTCTTTTTCCTCGATCTCTCAGCCAAGCACGAACCAGTCGATTCAGTACTTGCCTCGCAAATCCCACTTTAGTTGCCATTTTAATTGCCACTTTTGATTCCGTTTTCTCGACCCGTAGGTCTAGTAAGCATCAGATGGAGTTTCTGACTGAGCACAAATCCGGCTACAATATAATATATCAAGATCATGCTAAATCCAATAAACAGTAAATGCAATAATACTATCTTAGCAGCGAAAAGAAACTGTTGCCTTAACAGGCCAATGTAAGCTGGGCTGCTGAGATTATAAATCTTGCCCCTTGAGGCCTATGTACAGAGCGTACAGAAATTATGATCAAGATAAACAACAGTCAATAAACACTTTCCACAAGATAGAGCAATATCAATGTGGACTCGATAAACGTTCTAATATGTACGGAGTACAATTGATAATATAAGAAAGACTATTGACATGGCTGGGAATGTAACATGTACAGAGATCAGAGATTACTTACCTCTTAAACCGTTTCTATTCTTTCACGATAAAATCAAGTCACTGTTCCTTCCTCTTTGAAATCCCTATTCATTAATAGATAGTATATCTCAGTTTACTTTTCCATAAGTTATGTTATTCATCAAATTTTATGCTTCTTTAATATTAGTTTCCCTTTTACTAAATTAGACTCTACTACTAAACCCGGAAAGTCGAACAAAATCAATTTAGGCTTTCGCGGAATTCAATTCGAACTTCTGTACTAAAAAGGGCAAAATGGTCATTTTACACTTTTATAGGTCTTTTATTTTTTTGAGACCTCGTCTTGCTAAACGGACCTCACCATTGGTCTTAGAATGTCTGAGATAGTTAAAATACCCTATTCATATGTTTAATTTGGACATCGTTACAATAAAGGGTAAAATGGTCACTTTATTCTTTTACGGTTTCTCACTTTTCGAGATCTCTTTTCACAAATCAAACTCTACGGTTGAGTTTAGAATGCTCAGAATAATAAAAATTCACTATTCTTTTATTTTAATCGGAGTCCGTTTGACTACTTTTTGACTCAGTGACATTTTCATAATTTTTTATTATTTTAAATTAATTAATAAAATTAATATTTTATTCTAGGGGGTCAAATCATAATAAATGAAAGTTTGAGGGTTAATTTGTAAATTCTAAAACTTCTGAGTTGCTTTGTAAATTTAGAAAATCTTATTCTAACTAAGGATAGCCAAACAGTGAATAGTGACAGAACAGGGATAGGATATCCCTATTCTTATTTCAATTTCAATTTTAATTTCTTAACCATGTAGCCAAACACTCCCAATTTCAATTTAAAATCTTTTAAACTTAAATGATACTACGTCATCTCAGTCTACCCATTTCTGTTTCGGTTGGGTCACGACCTGGATCCAACCCATGACCCGATTCCAAACCCAAGACTAAACAGTCTTCTTCCCTATTTTTCCGGTGGAACTCCGGTAGGGTTCCGACCTGAACAGTCTTCTTCTCCGGCGACGATGACTAATTTTGGTCATTTTTCAATCTTTTTCCAATGTGGTTTGGTTCCATTTTTCACAAGGAATTTATACCTAGGTTTAGATTTTGATTTAGTTCATTATATCTTCTCGAAACAGCCATGAACCGTAACTCCAGCCGGTTGTAAAATTCTGATTTCATGCCCATTTCTCTACTGTTTTCATTCCTTTCTTTTACATTTTTCTTTCTACACTTTATAGGATTAATCCTAGGCTATTCCTTCCATATTTCATACATAAAATATAAATGATGTTTAATATATACTAAGACCTGTAAATGAGATTTTCTCACTGGTTTTTGAACCATTTTGGATGACTCTTCTTGCTTCTAATTCTACATTTCATGCTTAATAAGGCCTAACTATTGGATCTAACTATTATTTTTTAACTTTTAAAAATAGAACGAGACCCACTTACTTGATTTTTCTGATTTTCTCTTAGTGCAGGTTCCTCTTTTTCACTTCTGTTTCCTTCAATCCACCCTCAGCTTCTTCCTTCTTTCATTCTTTCTTTCTATTTTTCCCTTTACGCACACATACATATATATATATATATATATCAAAACCAACCAACTTAACTTTCTCTCTCTCTCTCTCTCTTGCAGCTTTCCTTGACTTCCTCCTTCTGCTCTTATTCAATTTCTCTTTTTCTCTTTCTAAGAATGCAGCTTTGCATTCAATTCCCTCAAGATATTTGTGTGTATATATATATATTATATGTTTACACACATAACACACACCATTTACACACACATCATGCATACAGTGACACACTGCCACCTTCCTCTCCCTTTCCTTTTTCCTTCTTTCCTTTCATTTTCATTTTCATTTCTATTTTAATACCTCATACTTATATATATATATATATATATATATATACATTTCACAATTACATATACAATATCTTATACATAAATATGTATTTATATACGTATAGTTATACCTAATTTATATATCCATATACATTCATATATATACATATATTCCGCGTTCTAATGGCATTTACATATACTTATTTTAGGTATACTACATGTTCATGAAATATGGTCGTGCATGGGAATGCGTGCATGCACGTATTACGATGTTGGTCCTAAGGTGTTCGGGTGTTGCCCGACACTAGGTATACCAAGCAAACCACTCATATTACACTATTCCGTCAACTTGCCTCGGTATACGTGTCATATCCTGGGTCGAGATATTATAACTCATACTTCCTGTAAACTCCTGGTAGAAGGTTTATCCCATAGGCATGAAATATCTCTACTAATCTGTTAAGCTTAGAGTCCAATTCGAAACAGATTTTACTAAAATAAAAGTGAAAATATGTTACGTTCAAAAATGGTAGAAGGTTTATTCCCCATTACTCTAAACGAGATTTATATGTTCTGATTTCACGATCAAAGGGTTTATGTTTTCAATTATAATAAAAACTAAATCCTCGTATTTTGTATCGTGAAATAACTGCTTTACTCGAATGCCTTGAATGCTTCGTGTTTTATGTTTTGAAGATTCCCGTATCTGTGTTTGATAAATAAATGCCTTGCTTTAATGCCTTGAATTCTTCATGTTATCTATTTTAGGATTTCTGTATTATGTATCTGAAGTGTACGAGCAATTGGTAGTGATTGTTTTATGAACTTTCTTACACTCAACCCACTACTAATTGAAAACCCATGACACGGTACTGGAACTACTCACAAGCTTTTCATAAAGCTCACATGGATTTGTTACCTGTAACTTTTTAAGGTAATGACGATGAATGGTAGCCTTACCCATTATGGGCGCTACCACCAAAAAAAAATGGAAAAATGTGTGTCTCCCTTTTCATGAATTTAGAGGGATCCCGACTGTCTCATTTCTTGAAGGTGGAAAGGAACGCTTCTTATGGGCGACTTGAGATTGAGGAGCTGCCAACTTCTTTTTGTGCAAGAAAAAAACAAACCCGTTACAGCAGAAAATAATAAAAAGAAAACTAAAAAAGAATGAAATAATTGAAATTTATCTCGCCTTATCTCCTAATTACATTCTAAAGATCCCTAGATGTTGATCAAATAAAATAAGGCACTGAAATAGAGCAAAAATCCAAGAAAACATGGATCTAGGGGCTAAGGTACTAAGTAGGAAGGTGTTAGGCACCCACCTCGCCCAATTCGAATAGATCGACCTCGAATATTCACTTGAAAGGCTATTTTGACATGTGAAAACTGAAAAACGATATGAGTCTAGAAAAGATAAAAAATAAATAATCTGACATGAATAAGTAAAATAAAATAAAAAATACAAAAAGAAAATCTAACTCCGGCCCGAAGGCTTCCTACATATCCGTTCAGAAAATAGAATCAAAGTCACGTAGTTTTTCGGTTTAACCTCTAAAAAAAGAGATGTGAGTCCAGAAGAGATAAATAATAAATAATTTGACATAAATAAGTAAAATAAAATAGAAAAGACAAAAAAAAATTTGACTCGGACTCGAAGGCTTCCTATATACCCGTTCAGAAAATGGAATCAGTGTCACATAGTTCTCCAGTTTACCCTATTTTATCAAGAGTGATAAAAGAGATGAGATCAACCAAATCTAAAGTAAAATAAATTTTCAAGGGTTTGAGAGCGTACCTTATTCAGTCGTGGTAGTCAGGTGGCACTTCGGCTAGGAAAGTTTGGATCGAAGGCTTCTATCGGGCAGATCTCCAGTTTGTTCTTCGATTTGGAAAAGCTTTATTTTGACTGGCTTCACGAAGAGAGGGTGTCACTTTGCCAAGGCTTTGGCCTCAAAAGAGAAAGGGTTTTTGTAAAGAAAACCCTAGAATTAAACTAACAGCGTAAGGCTATAGAAGCCATCTTCCATTCGTATCTTTTTGTGTCCTTCAAACTGATGACCTAGGGGCTCTATTTATAGGGAAATATAGAGATTTGATCCAGAGTCTAAGATGAAACCCAAAAACGAAGGGTTAGGATCATGTCTTAAGTGATAATTATCTAATTAAATAAATAAATAAGTAAATAAGAATGATTATCTTAATTAAATGAATTAATAAATAATTATGACAATGCACGAACCATTAGAATTGGTGTCTATATGCAAGAGACAATAAGATAGAAGAGAAATATAATTTAAATGAAGAATTAACTCTAAAATGAAAACGTCTAGGTTCAATGTATCTCCATTTGAGGTAATATCAAGCAACCAGATTTATGGAAACTCTAACAATGGGAAGTCCTAATTAAGCCTAAATAGACTACTATCACTCAAGATTACCAAATCGCCCCAAGGAATGAGAAATGACCAAATTACCCCCATGTGAGTAAAATGATACTGAAATCACAAAAATGCCCCTCAAGTAACTAGGAAGTCCTACTGAGGGCAGAATTGTGCCAAAATTACCAAAACGCCCTCCGATGGGTAGAAGAGTCCTAATGGGAGTGGGAGAAGAGTCCTACTTGGACTAGGACTCTAGCAGGAGAGTCCTAACGGGAGTGGGACTTTATCGGGAAGAGTCCTACTTGGACTGAGACTCTAACAAGAGAGCCCTTATCGGGAATAAGACTCTGTCAAAAAGAGTCTTAATGGAACTGGGACTCTGTTAGGAAAGTCCTAACAAGAATAAGACTTTGTAAAGAATAGTCCTAATGGAACTGGGACTTTAGCAAGAGAGTCCTAGCGGGAATAGGACTTTGTCAAGAGGAGTCTTAATGAGAATCGGGACTCTGTTAAGAGAGTCTTAGCGAGAATAGGACTCTGTCAAGAGGAGTCCTAATGGAACTGAGACACTAGCAGGAGAGTCCTAGCGGGAATAGGACTCTATCAAGAGAAGTTTTAATGAAAATAGGACTCAATCGAGAAGAGTCCCTACTTGAAATAGGTTTTTTAGCATAATCATCGGTTTTTACTACTTAATCAAGAGTCACAAAATGAGGTGTCTACAGAAAGCCCCTCATTGATGGAACTTGCAAGCAAGTGAACATCAACGCAAGAAAAAAGAGACGACCATTTTGACCTTAATTTGTGATTTTTACGTAGTCGGACTCATTCCTTTATGAGATTCCTACATATCACCCTCACGCTAATCAGAACATTCATAGTTCATGACTAGCAAAAACGAGTGTTGTCCTTACCAAATTTTCTTTAAAGAGATTCATCTCAATAAAATTGTTGTGAGGTTACGCCCTTGAAAATGACTCCTCAGAGTATTACTTGATAAGAAATGCGATCCTAAGAAGTCTTTCATGAGGTTGTGTTCTCATGAAATGATCTTACGTCCTCAGACATTTTACCTGCAAGGAAATTTCATCCTAATAGGTTGGTAAGAGAGAATGCGATAGACGGCTTACCCGAAAGGAACGTTATCCTAACAGAATGATAAAATGTGATGTGATAGACGGCTTACCAGAAAGAAATGCTATCCTAGCAGGATGGTGAATTTGCATCCTCAAACAACTTTCCTAAAAGGAATGCTATCCTAATAGGCTAATGAAATACATCCTCATAAGACTTTCTTGAAAATGTTATCCTAACAAGATAATGAATTTTCGTCCTCAAACGAATTTTTTGAAAGGAATACTATCCTAATAGGCTGGTAAAATGCGTCCTCAGACGACTTTCCTAAAAGGAATGCTATCCTAATAGGCTGGTAAAATGCGTACTTAGACGACTTTCCTAATAGGCTGATAATGAGATAGACGGCTTACCTCAGAGGAATGCTATCCTAACAGGATGGTGATGCAATAAACGACTTACCTGAAATGAATGCTATCATAACATGATGGTGATGCGATAGACGACTTACCCGAGAGTAATGCTATCCTAACAGGATGGTGATGCGATGGATGACTTAAAGATTCCATGGGGAATGGCAGGATATATTGTTACTGGGGAGATGAATTTTTGTGAGAAAATGATGATGGTTCAGACTTCTTTGGGAAATGGACCGAGTTGACTCTGTGATCTTGATTTGTTTGAGCAATCGAGACTCGATCAAAAAACGTGGCCCGAATCTTGAAGGACCACTAAAAGAAATGTTACTCACATTATCTTTTGAAAGAAATCGTGAGTTACTTGGTGGCAGTTTCAGATTAGTGAGCCTACGCCACTAAATGACAAATTGGTCAACATTGATCGATTTTGATAAATTATTGATTTTCCCTTCGATGCTCGATGACAAATCACAGCAGATTTCTTAGACATAATTTGACAAAAAAGATTGATTTTGACAAAAAAAAAAAAAAAGGGCTAAAATGGGACAAAATAGGCCCAAATTCATGAAAATGGGCCAAAGCCCAAACATTGGCCTGACTAGCCCCTGTGTGCCAATCAGCTACCCGTGAGTGCCGATCGGCACTCCAGTGCCTAGCCAGCTTGCTTTAAAAATGTTGCAAGTTTTGATTTTCTCATTGCGTTTTTGAGCACTCTTCTACCCCTCTTGTGACCATTTTTTGTAGAGTTGTGAAGGAGGTTAGATCGAAATATTTGACACTTGTTTTGACCTTTTGGAAGATCAAACAACTTGATTTTTAACAACAAATCTGAACATTTCAAGAGAAAATGTCAAGTAAAGGCCTCAGTGACTTAGACCCAATGTTCGACATTGATCATGATTTGGGGATGTTAGGATCAGTGCACGGCATGAGATTCTGATATAAACCAGCCCGGGCTTTTTAAATAATACAAGCTTGCTCCAAGAGGCAACGCATTATTTTTTGCAACAGTACCGTAATGGCCAAGCATAGATTTTTTTGAGTTTTCTTCCGATTTTTTTGAGATTGTTGAGTTGATTCTTGATGCATTTGGTTTTTTTTTTCATGCTTTGAAAGCATTTTACATGAAAATCCAATTACATGCATACATGGGTCTTTCACCTATTTGCCTTTTAGAAGGTGCACACCACGCGCCTATGAAAATGCCCGAATAAGCAGTTTTTGCTTTACCTTGGCCTTTTGCATTTGATTGATGCTTGTTTGGCATGTTCATGGAATTTGAAAGGATTTTCTAACATATTAACTTTGATTTCTTGCAACCATATTTGGAAATCTAAGCTTAGAGCTCGATAGCAAACATCAGAGAGTGGTGGGCTGATTTACCCCTCCGATGCCAAGAGCAAGTGAGGGTGGCCAATTTTTGACCATTTTTAGACCGGATAGTCCATGTTGACCATGATCGAAAGATTTTTTATGCTCTGGCAAAGAGATGGTAGGACACCACCAACACTTTCGCCCTTTGGTTCGGGGAGGTAACATTGACTCCTCTTAACTTCTCAATGATCACAAGGCTTTGAGTTGGCGGTGACCAAATCCTTTAGGATAGTGAAATGCAAAGTCGGGGACAAGATTTCCCAGCTTCTAGGGTGGCGACCCATATTGGCCTCCGGTGGTGCGGTGCGATGCAGGTTAGGCATATCTTAGAGAACTTTTACTTCTGGGAGTGCCGTAACGCTCTTAAGGAGGATCCATTGACTAGAGCTTTCATGCTCTTTATCATTGGCCAGACCCCTTTGGCCAATACCGGTGACACTATCCACCTTTGGTGCCTCCCTACTTTAGAGGATGTGGAAAACGTTGGGCACTTCAACTAGGGAGGCACCTCAACAACTGTTTTGTACCGCTGGACGTGCATAGTATCCCAAGCGGTCACCAAGGGCCTTAGTGGTTACAACATTGTTTGGGAGGTATGAAATTTTGAATTTCCTCACTTTCTTTTTTGAGAAAATGTCATTTTGACTGACTTTCCTATTTTAGGCAAATTTGGGCCTACGAGGTCCTTCAGCTGTTGCCCTACCCATTTGTAGAGGCAGAAGAAAACATGTTTCCCCGTATGTGGTAGTGGCAGAAGGCGAACAGGCAGACTTGTCGGAAGGCAAATGTATTGCAGAGATTCTAGGAGGCTCTGGACATGCTCCAAGCAGACACAGTTAGTTCCTTTATTTGGAATTTCCTTTTGCTAATTTGTGACGTGAGAAACTCACGCTTTTAATATATGACAGATCCAATGGAATCTTTAGAGGATGGTCCCTCCCTTAGTGGAGCAGAGTATTGGGATAGCGCGTCAGCGCTTGATTTTGGAAGGCCCTTTTGAGAGGGTATATCACATAGGCGAGAGAATGATTCACTAAATAGATACAACTGCGCAGCTCTTTCTACCTATATTGCCCCTGGCCAATATGAGAGATTTGGACTTATTTGACTCCGACCCTAACTTTTTTAAGCTTTATGAGGGGTGGCCATACAATGGTTCTTTAACCAGTTCGGCCATATGACGAGCTATTTGGAGAAGCTGATGCCTCCTTTGACTGGGGGCCGTCTCCCCCACCTAGGGCTGTGAGGCCAAGTGCGAGCAATAGGTCATCTCAAGAGGCCGCCACCATAGTGGTTGATGCAGGGCTATCAGCAGCTTTCCCAGCTTTTAATGTATCGATGATGACCGATGATGGAAATTTTAGGCTGGAAGAGTTATCCCGGCCAACCGGGTTCATCGAAGGACTACCGGCTCCTGACCACTTGACTGGGGTAAGAGTTTTCTTTTGCCTAAGTTTTCTATGGTCTTTCTCTTTTTTGAATTGACACAAGATGTTGTTTGGGAATTCAGGTGGCCTAGACCATTTATGAGGAGGCCTATGTCTACATCACAACCATGAAGTATAAGGTTACCCAAGTCACCATGGAGTCATGGTAGAAAGCCATTTGCCAGACAGACTCTAACATTGTAAGGACATGATTACCCTTTTTCGACTGTCCATATATTGACTGCAATTTGACATTGTATTTGAAACTCATAACTTTTCAGCCTACTCGGGTTTCTCAGCTAGAAGAGATGAACTGAGGACAGGCTCACCCTAGGGGAGCGATTCCTAGTAGGAGGAGAGGAAGAGAGCCCAAGAAAAAAAAATGGGAGTCAGTCGAGTAGTTCCTGCACTCAGCCAGCTCGGCCCAGCAAAGCGTCGAGGCACGTAGTGGAGAGCGAGAGTAAGGATACTGAGGAAATTGAGGCTCATCCCCAGTCAGTCTTAATGACATGAGGGAGGACGGCGAGGGCACCATTAGATGAAAACTTTTCCTTTTGGATGAACACTTTGTCTGATGAACAATTTGTTCTGTTTAGATTCTCTTATTTTTGATTATTTTTGTTGTGCTTTGAAAAAATGAATGATCAATGTATGCACCTTTATTCATGAATCTGTGAAATACCATAAAAAAATGTAACAATAACTGGTATATGACATGTTTCGGACTGACAAAACAGGAGAAAAATAGCGAAAACATGCTAAATCAAGCAAAATGACCTGAATCCCCTCTATCTACCGATCGGCACACAGAGAGGGGGTTTTCCTAGGCTTGTGTGCCGATCGGCACTCAGGGTGTGCCAATCGGCAGCATGTCCTACCCCAAGCAAGTTCGCGGCATGTTGCCTGTTTCTGCATGTTTTTAAGAAAATTAGTCTCCCAAACCAACTTTCAAACGACCTTGTGAGTTTTTTAGGATATATTGCAAACCTTAAACCATCTAACTCATCATATTCGACCTCTTTACAGTTCTACTACTATATTTTCTGCCTCTCTGCTCTAATGGCTTCTAGAATTATGGATGTAGCTTTTTTTTATGAACAAATCCGTACATGGTTGTATTGTCTCTCGGGCTCAGAGAAGATTAACTTGGGGACATTGAAGTTGAAATCTATTTTCTCTCTCTCCCAAGCTACTGTGGACTGGCATCTGTTGCGTGCTCATGCTCGTTCTTGGGATCTTGCTGATCATTATTTTTGCTTTCATCTAGAAGAAATATGCTCGGCTTTTGAAGAGTTTTGTGCTTTTGTTTATGTCATGGTTCAAGGTAAACTGATCGTTCCTTCTGTACAGCGTGGTCATTCGTCTTCTCTATCCTCTTTACTTAACTTGGATGCTGAGAAGGCAAAGTAATTGGTTCAAGGTGAATCATTTTCCTCGCTTCCCATATTAAAAATTTTCATGGATCAAGAGGCTAGCCGCACCAAGCTGTGTGCTTTTACTTTGTGCATTATCCCGTGGTTTTTGATTGTCCAAAAGCCTGATCAGGCTAATGTTTGCCTAATTGATGTTGTGACTAAACTGAATAAAGGCAACAATATGATGGGTATTGTTCTTACTGAAACTTTGAATGGCTTGGACTTGGTCCATGACAACTCAAATGTTTTTAGAGGTAGCCCCTTGTTGTTGACGATGTGGTTGCATGATAAGCTGAAGCTCTTAGCACCTTCAATTACCATCCCTTATATGTTAAAGCACTGTTGTTCAAGGGCTTTGTTGGTGACCAAAGATAATGAAAGAGATTGGTGCAAGTTCCGTGCTCAACTTTCACCTTATGATATTGATTGGTCCACTGTTCACTGATAAAGCAGAGCCCCTCTCTTGCATTCTCTTGGTTAATCTTATGTTATCTTAGAAGGCTTGAGAAAGACCTTTTTCTATTATCCTATTCGCATACTGTGTCAATTTCAATCCCAAGGACTTGGGGTCCTCACTTCGTTATGGAAAGATTGACTTCAACCGTAGGCGCAAAGATATCCAACTATTAGTAATATGCTAATGTTCCAGATTTGGATAATACAGATTATTCCAACAAAGTGCTTATAATAGAAAAACATTTATGTTGGCTCCAAGACCTAATCAGTGAAAGGAAAGAACTTAGGGATTCTATCCTTTTTGAAGAGACTAAAGTAAACACTGGTGTGGACATAACTTCAAAGTTAGAAGCGATCAAAGAAGCCTCCAAGGATTTCAAAAAAGGAAGACTGGGAAGTAGTAGGCCAACCACGAGGTGCGACAGAAGCAGAGGCAACAGCCCCTTTAAACTTGAAAAGGAAATGAGGAAGACCTAAGAAGACACCATAATTAAAATTTAACAATGGTGAGTTGGACTTTAGGCATTTTTTTCTACACTTAGACTCGACAAAGAACTATCTGGGTTTCATTAAGAAATAGATTGTTAGAAGGCAGGTTGGTGAAAAAGAAAGAATGAAGAAAAGAAAGGATCTAAGTATCCTTTAATAATGAAGGTTTAGAAATTTTATCTTTTTTTTTTTTTATAGAGGAAGTTAGTTTCATATTAAACTTGGACCAAGTTGATAGGGCTTTTACCTATTATTGAATAAAAGATGATCTTTAACTTTTAGATTTGAAAGAATAAAACTTTTATTGAAATTTTTGAGACCGCACTCATAGTAACTTTGTGAGCTACCTACGTACCCTCGTATTGCATGTGTATCAACAATGTGTAATGGGGGGGTCAGGTCATCGTAGTTCAGTATAATGGGCAACTAGCTACTAAACATAATACTTCTTGAGCTGGTCGAGGTTAGTAGGCGATGAAAGCTCGTCTTCATCCATATCGGTAAGCCACACTACTCCTATAGTGGCTATAGATTTAATGATGAATGGACCACTCTAGTTAGGCCTAAATTTACCTCTCGAGTCAAGTACCGGTGCTCGGTTTTCCTTTAAAACCAATAACTCTTTATATCCGCTTTGTAACCAATCAATTTCAGCAACTTGGTTCTCGAGAAATACTCTGAGTAAAGGTATTTTTAGCTCAACAAAGTAACACTGCCTCCATCCTATATATTAGGAAGTATAGGGTTTATCCGGTACGTGTTTTAATAAATGTACGATATCCCCATAAAGCAAATGGAAGTTTTTCATGTTCCTGCTGGTTTCTGTTGTTCTTCTCAAGGTGTTCTTTAGAGTTTTGTTTGCATCCTCCACCGCCCCTTTTGTTTGAGGTCGGTAAGATAAGGATTAATAATAGGTGATTCTAAACTCTTTTATCAAACTAGTGACTTCCCCTTTAAAGTGTAGGCCATTATCTGAAATTAGTTCATGGGGTACTCCATACCGGCAGATGATGTTGGTTCTAATGAACTGAGCTGTAATACCCCGACCCGAGAATGTCGGATAATGAGGCACGTTTTACGAGGTTATGAAAAAAATGAGTGTAAATATTTTTCCCTTCAGAATATGATAAATCAATTTAATGTGATTAATTTATTAATATGAGAAAGTAAGTATTAATATAAAGTGTGATGATTAATTTATAAAATATAATTAAGTGAATAACAAATTTATTAATTAATTAAACCTAAGAAATTAATTAAATATATATATGTGTGTGTGTGTGTGTACATGGAACCGTGAGGGTGTGTGAGTGTGTGATATATTATATATATATATATATAATATATCACACACTCACACACCCTCACGGTTCCATGTATATATATATGCATGGAGACATGGAGGTAAGGTGAGAGTTACCTATATATGTATATTATAATCAATTAGGTGAGGAGGTATGGAGGAGAGTATGGCCCAAAAATCAGAAAAGTGAGGGGGGGCATGGCTGTTGATTGATGGAGAATAGGAGTGAAGTGATAGCCATTAAATCCTTATACACATATATACATAATCATAGACACACCTCAATTCAACACACGGATAAAAAGAGAGAGAAAGAGAGAAAAAGAGAAGTCTGAGAAGAATAAGAGGGAAGGAAACCAGAAGGAAGAGTGGAAGAAGGACACTTTTGAGGTAAACCCACTAAACACCACAATTTCTCTCTCTAGAAAATATACATGTATGTAGGCTGTTTAGGTTTGATTTTTGTATATGTGAAGTTTAAAGTAAATGGACATGAACAAGGCATGAAAAATAGACTCAAAAGCACACCAAAACATCAAGCCGTACACAAAACGGCCATGGATGACCTTGCATATAACAGGTCTGAATCCATGATAACAAAACCCAGTTTGACGTATTGAGGCTTCAAGTAGATATCATAGGGTCACAAAAATATATAACCGCGACCAAAAACCCTAAGAGAAGGCCACGGAAACTCGACTTGCAAGTACGGGTTTCAAAACCCAACCTCACAACCTTGCCCTAAAACCCTCTTTTTTGAATGGGAAATAAAACCCCATGAAGAGGGGATCACAATGAAGCAAATCCCACTGGATTTGGCTCAGAATCGAGCATTTACGACTGACTTGCAGGTTTGAATTATCAAACCCAAAACTGAGCACATGAACCAGTTTTAATTCCTCAAACGAATGCCAAATGAATTGTTTATATCTTAGAAACAATTTGAAATGAAAACAGGGGGGAATGATCGAATAGAATTACACGAAATTGAAGCTTTTTAGCTTCGAAAATTAAGGCAACAGTGAGGAAAACGGTGGAGAAGACGACGGGTCGACTCATTGCTTGCATAGAGTCACCCGAGTTGACTCAGACACGTGTTAGGACGAGAATAGGTCCACCACATTATTGTAACGACGACGTTTCGTTTATGTTTTAAAATATAAAACGTTAGGGCTGACGTCAGCATTACGCATTGAACTGTGTAGACCGGATTGGTTCAAAACAAAACCGGACCGGTTCAATTTAATTTGAACTGAACCAACTGGTTCAGGCCGGAACTTTGGATATTTATACTTTGACCCCCAACTGTTTTACGGATTTACATTGTGGCCTAATTTTTGGAAAAATTATACAAATATGCCCCTGGAAAAATAATAAAATGATAAAATAATTTATTAAATTATTAAATTATTTTATTAAATAAGTAAAATTACTAAATTACCCTTGAGTCACAAATAAGTCAAACAAAGTCCAAATTAAACATATGAATAGTGTATCCTTACTATTTTGGATATTCTGAGACTAATGGTAGGGTCCATTTTATGAGACGGAGCCCGAAAAATAAAGATACGTAAAGGGGTAAATGACCAAAATACCCCTTGACCAAAAATTAACAAGCTATTAGTGTATTCTTACTATCTCGGACCTTCTGAGTCCAATGGTGAGGTCCACGACATGAGATGAGGTCCCGAACATAATGACACGTAAGGGGGTAAAATGACCAAATTACCCTTAGTACCCCAAAAGCCAAATTAAAATCAGGGAAGGTCTAAATTGACTTTCTTTGACATCCCGGACTCAAAAATGAAGTCCAAATTATGAAACGAAGTACAGAAAAATGAGACGCGTAAAACAGTAAATGACCATTTTTTCCTTTGTCATACAAAAGTCCGAATTAAATTCTAGGAAAGCCTAAACCGACTTTCTTCGATGCTCCGAACTCAATGGTAGAGTCTATTCGACCAAAAGAAATGTCTAAATAAAAAAACATAAAATTTGATGAATAGCATCTATTAGATGACTATGAACTGAAATATTGCCAAAGAACTAAACTGAGGCAAATACGAGAAAGGAAATACGAAAAGACACGACACGTAAACATGTCAAATAAATAACTTTAATTCAAAGTTAATGGAGCTACCAGAAGAGTATAAATTGGAATAAATTAAACTTCTAACACATTAAATTGTGTCATAGGTTAAGAGTACGAGTTAAGTTAAGTACATATGAAATTATAAAATCGTTTTAGGATCTAATACGATTTAAGCATAAGTTAAGGAATATCGAAATGATATTACAATGAATGTGAAGTTGATGAGATGTTTATGAATTGTTCTTAGGAACTACAACGAAAGTGGGAAAGCGCATTATTAGCACTAACCCTAAAGGACCAAGATGAGTAACCCTATATTTGAACTAGAGATTTAACTCCATATATTGAAGAAGTTTTAAGTTCAAGATTATTGCAGCCTTTGATTATCAAATTCAGTCTTCATATGATTCCGTTCTTTTAAAATATTTTGTTACGACATGCTTGTTTGTTAAATGTTTTATATTCAGGCCTTTTCTTGGAAATATTTAGCATGTCTGAATAAAATGTAAATCTCTTTAAATATTCTGAATTTGATTATTTCAAGTATTTGGAGTCCCATTGCAGTGGTTATAACTTACATGTTTTTAATACTCGTGAAAAGTATATATATTGAAGAAGCCATGTAATAAATGTTTTACAAGATAATGGTGCATAAGCACCAGACAAGATTTTGGGTTACATACGAACTCAATTGATTGTCAAATGCCAGGCAGCAGGATCTGATCCCCCTGCTACGGGATACCTCCATTGTGGCATTGTCAGTAAAATGGGAGTCTGGTTCGAAACAGATTCACCTAATTAAAGAGAAAAGATGACAAAATGTTTTTGGAAATGGAAGCAGGTTTTACCCCTATTTTCCTATACATGTTTTGAAGTAACGCTTTGAAAATGGAAGCAGGTTTTTACCCCCATTTTATTATACGTGCTTATATGCTTTTAAATTGCATATGCTTTATTTGAAGAAATGTGTATTTAGCTTGAATACTTTAAATGTTTCAAGGCTATCTATTTTAAGAGTGCATATATTCTGTGTTCTAAAAAGCACGAGCAATTGGTAGTGAGTATTTTATAAACCCTCATGTGCTAAACCACTACCAGTTGAAAACCCCATGACGAATGCAGAAATTACTCACAAGCTTTAATTAGCTTACCCGAATTCTATCCGTCCCCCTTTCAGGTGACCGATAGCAGTCTCGGCTGATGGGAATGATGGTTAGAGTTTGCCCATTTTGAGGAAGGGCATAAACAGCTAAAAGCAGGACGAGCAGTTTTCTTTTAGAAGATGATATGAAACTTAGTTAGTTATTTTAGTTAGAAGACATTTGAAGTTATGTAATTAAGTCCTGAGGGACAACTGAACATGGATTGTATAAAGTCTTTAACTTTTAGTTATGCTCTGAATGTATGATTATACATGTATACTGAAATGTGAAGAGCGACAGTACCGGACGGATATGCAAATTTTAAAATAAGAAAAGAAAAGAAAAAGTTCTTTTCACGCTTCCGCAAACCACATGAAGCACGTCCATCCGATACCGCTGCCCATGTGAGCCTTGCCTCGAGGCCCTCAGGCCGAAGGGTGGCGGTCCCGACTCGAGATCCGCACAGGGTGGGTTTCAGGTCGTGACATGAGCTACCTTTTTTGCATTGAGGACATTATAGGAAGTAGCCTCCACCCGTTTGGTGAAGTAATCAATGGCTGCCAAAATGAATTCATGACCATTGAAGGCTTTTGGTGTGATTTTGCTAATGATATCTATTCCCTAAGTTACGAAAGGCCAAGGCGATTTCAAATTGTAGAACTCCCTAGGGGGGAGATGTTGAAGATTGGCATGTATCTGACATTTGTGGCACTTCTTAACGAAAGTAATACAGTCTTCATCCATGATGTTCCAGTAGTAACCTTGTCAGACTATCTTCTTGGCTAGCATGTGTCCATTCATGTGAGGTCCACAAAGTCTGTCATAGATTTCTGTCACGACATGTTCAGCTTCATGTTTATGTAAACACAATAGGTGTATTCCATTGAAAGATCTTTAGTAAAGTTTTCCCCCACAAATTTTGAATTAGGAGGCCCATCGTCTCAAGGTTGCTTTGTCTTTCTTGGTATATCCTTCAAGGTATTTTGAGTGTTTGATGAATGACCAAACTTCATTGTACCAAGGTAAGGATGTCGAGTCCTCTACAACTTCATTGATGTTGCAACAGTATATCAGAATTTCTCAAGTTTAAACCAAGAAAGGTTTAACTGTGGCTTTTTCCAGAATATCGATCATTGAGGCAAGGGTAGCTAGGGTATCCACAAAACTGTTTTTAGCTCTAGGTATATAGTAGAACTGTACATCTTTGAATTTGGTTATCACTGTCTCTAGGTACTAGTGGTAAAGTAAGGGCTTCTCCTCTTTGATTTTCCATCTCTTTTGGATTTAGCCAATAATGAGGGTTGAATTCTCGTATACATCAAAGAATTCGACTTTCAATTTTAAAGTTGCTTGTAGGCCCCCTATATAGGTTTCATACTCTGTGGTGTTATTAGTAGAGGGGTACCACAGCTTCATTGCTAGAGACATATGTGACCCATCTAGGGTTACTAGAAGCATGCCAAGGCCATATCCCTTCTTATTGGCGGCACCGTCAGAGAAAATACACCATCTATCCTCATGAATTTGTATGATTTCTTCATATGGGAACTTAGTTTCCTTAAAAATCTCACCCTCAACTAGGCAATCTGCTAGGTAGTCAGCCACGGCCTTCTCTTTGATGGATTTCTAAGTTACGTGCACTATATCAAATTCAGGAAGTAATAATAGCCACCGAGTAGTGCGGCTTGATAGGGCCTATTTTTCAAAGAGATACTTCACAAGGTCCATGCGGGAAACCAAGTGTATTATATAAGCCATTATGTGATGGCAGAACTTTTGGGTAACCCAGACAATAGCAGTGCACGTCTTTTTGAATACATTATAGTTTTATTGATAGGAGATCAACTTCTGGCTCACATACTAAACAACTTTCTCCTTTCTTTCATGTGTTTGGTTTTGGGCTAACATGGCTTTAGTGGTTGTGTCAATTACAGTGAGGTACAGTAATAAAAGCAACACAGGTCATGAGGGAACCAGGATTGGCAAATTGGTTAGGTATTCTTTGATCTTTTTGAAAGCCTTTTGGCATGAGGGTTTTTGTCACGGCCCGAAACCCACCCTACGCGGATCTCGAGGACGTGATGCCAGTTGGCCACCTTGTCAGTTTTTCTCCACCAACAATGTAACCAACCCAAGGCAACTTCACAATGAATTGCATTCTAAATGTAGGGTCAAAACAGCGGAATTAAAATCTTTTTGAATTAAGAATGCAACTCATCCAAACACATCAGAGCACGTCTAGAATCAGTCATCAAATATCTCTAAAGTATAATATACATGCTCTAATGCAACCACTCTATATTAATGAATTACTTAAAGCGGAAGTCACACAATGAAAGTTCAGCTAGTTAAACTCATCTCCAATGATCAACAATCATAATGTCTCCAAGTACCACTTAATCATAATGATCTGACATACTAGGCAAACCTCATCACTAATGATGTAACATTATAATGCATAACCTTAAAGTTAACCTTACAGTGTTCACATTCGATCTTTAACTTGAAGTTTATATCGTCATTGTCGTTCATTGTGCATCACTAGTTCCACTAGTTATCTCATTGCATTTCATCCCACATGATGTCACCTGAAAAATGTTAAATAAATGGAATGAGCTTAAACAAGCTCAGTAAGTAAATTCCTAGCTTTGCCATGGGTCAGGGTTAGTTCACAAGAATAATAGAAGAAAGGGATAACAGATATCCAACAACCGAATGAGTAACAAGAAATACATAGCCAGTCACCAAGATGTACAACAATGACCCGAAGGTCCAAAAGGCTTATCCCAAATAAGATACAATAAGATAATAATAATGAATCCAACAACCGGGATCTAGCCAATCGTGAAAATATGCTGCCACAACAATTACGATAGCCAATCAAAAGTATGACATGCTTGCATAGAATATGAACATCCGACGAGTATCAACGATATATCATCAACGAGTAAAGTATAACATGATCGCAATAATATGATCATTCACAGGACATAGAATATGATCATTCAATGAATACCAAAGATATATCGTCATCGAGTTCTAATAACCCAGATATGCGTGAATCACCCGGGGCCCGGCATACCCCACTGGAATGCACATTCAGCCTCGCCTCATTATCCCGGGCTTACTGAATAGCGCTAGAGCTCTTATTATCTCAGGTCCCGAAGGACATATAAGACCCCAAAGGTCTTTCCCCCACGCAATCTGTGAAGAGATGGGCCATTGTGACTGAGCATAACCCCGGGTACATACCAAATATCATGACCAATAAAATTTCACACAGAATGTACAACTGTACAAAGCAATTGATATCACAATCAACAAAACACGAAGTGTGTGGAATATCAAGATTTCTATCAACAGGATATATCTCAAGACTAGGTCATGGTATGATAGTGCAAAGAATGCTCAAATATCAATGATCAATCTCACAATGATGCAAGAAAGTAAGTCAAATCCAAAGAACAGGCATAATCGATAACCACAAGTCGATTGGCTTCAAATCAAGTACATCGGGTAGTGATGGAGTACAAGTTTGGCAGCATATGAGGATAAATATGACTGGCTGGGAATAACCACATAGCAAAGTTCAGATTTACTTACCTCGGTTTCTTAGTATTGCATTTCCCATTTACCAATACTTTGATGTTCTCCAGATACTTCAAGCATACCCTCGCATAGCCTGAATAATCATCATTAATTACAGACAAATCAGAATTTATTCATTCATATCTTATTCATCATCTTAGGAGTTTATTAGATCTCCTAATTAGGTTCATTGGCCCATTAACCACTCACCGGGTTTCAACTTATGTTATTAAATTCCTTAAACAGCCTTAGCAGCTGTTTGAATAATATTTTAAGTCATTTCGACTACAGTCGTTGTCAATTAAGCACTTAATTGCCCTCAGGGGCAAAATAGTAATTTTGTCATTCTTGCCCCGGACCCTATCAAGGTCCCCAGAATAGTCCACATATCGTATATATAAATTGTTGAGTCTTTTGGACTTCATTTGATATCTGCTTTAGATCATCGGGACATATCGGTCATTTCTCTATTTACGCGTTGACAGTTCCGGAGTCTTACTTAGCCCTCCAGTGTTCATAATTATACTTACGATAATTTATCAGATCAGATTGACCTTTATCTTGCACTTACAGTGCTCAGGGGTATTTTGGTCATTTTACGTTCCGTAAGATTCTGACCCCGGTTCGTCATTTATTCAGGTATACAGTTTCACCAGTGTTTGGGTTTCTATCGGTATCAGTTTCGTCCCAATCGGACTTCATTTGGGCTTCGTACGGTATCAGGGGTAATTTGGTAATTTCACGTGTCATTTTTTCGGCACTTTAGTTCATAAAATAGACCTCACTATTGGGTCCAGAGTGTCCAACATAGTTGGATTGGATTATCTGTTATGTTTAATTGACCTTGGGAATCATTAGGGGCAGTACAGTAATTTATCACTTACAGGTCTGTATTTTTTGGTACTGTATTTCCAAAATCGGACTGTACCATTGAGTCCAGAATGCTTGAAATAGTAAAAATACACTCTTTATTTAATTTATTTGGACTCCGTTCGACATATTTAATATCCAAGGGTAAAATTGTAATTTTACCTATTTAATAAAATAATTAAATAATTATTTTATTATTTAATTAATTTATTCAGGGCTTAAATGTATAATTTTTTTCCAAAATCTGGGCCACTGTATAATATCCCAAAACTGTTGGGGGTCAATATGTAATTTTAGAAAGCTGTGGGGCCAAAACAGAATTTAATAAAATATAGGTTCAGAACCGTTTGGTTCTAGGGTTCAGAAAGTGAATCGGTCCAAATTTCCCTAAACCATCCGGTCTAGTTACCTTCAGAGAACCGGGATATGATATCCCTCTTATCCCCAATTGGCCCCTATCCGTATTTAGGTTATACCCCCAAATCAATTTCAATTTGTTAAGCCCGTAACCAAACAAGCCTGATTTCAATTTAAAATAAATCAGTTTACAAACGGTGCCGTTCTAATAAATGGGGTGGCACGTTCATACATTGACACGTGTATGAGTCAGCTCAGCTTGGCTCGGTCAACTCGGCCGAGTCAACTCCATCTTCCCAATCTAATCTGCGTACTGTAGCCCTAATTTCTGCAGAGTTCTTCCCAATTTTCGTGAGTTTTAACACATGGATTCTCTCTGTTTTTCATTCGAATAGGCATCTAAGGGTCTTGCCATCATTTTGGCATTCATAAATCAACAAAAGATCAACTCAAAGGGTGGAAATAAGCCACGATAAACCGAACCTGCAACTTGGAGATAAATCCCCATTTCTCAACCATTTTCAACACGGTTTGTTGCTACATAATCCCTATGACATGTAGTTTCATCCCCCGTTCAATAAAATCAGTTTAAAACACTCTAATCAAAAATGGCATTTGATGACCGAACCTGCAACCGACTTGTTAGAGGGGTTGCATGGGGTTTTAGGGTCGCGGGTTGGTGGTTTTAGGATCCCAAGAAGGTCTAGATCAGTTCTAGACCATCAAAATTCAGTTTTATGGAGGTTGAATCAGACCCAGTTTTGGAGGTGGTCATCCATGGTGGATGGGTCACGGCTCTGGGTTTCAAGCTGTCTCGGTTCCAAGTTTTCATGCCAAGTTCAAGTTGATGCATTTTAAGCTTCATGCATGCATTTCATTAGCCTCAATTAATCAAGACAGTAAACGGCTTAAGGGAAAAATTCAGAAATTGGTGTCTTACCTTTTGACAGTGGCTACCTCTTCCATGGCTCGGTTCAGGCCTGTTTATGGCTTGATCCAGGTTGCCCCAGTGCAGCCGTGCCCTCAGTCCTCCTCTTTGTGCATCACATTCCATGGATATACACACAAATCATGCACACAAGCTTATGTATACACATGCAAGCAGCCTCCAAATTTCTTTCTATTTCTCTCAATGGCAGGTCTGACTCACACTCACAAGCAGTTTTTTGGACTCCAATTCTGAGACACACCATCACAACATATACAAGTATATGTATATATTTTATAAATTATGTTGTTGCATGGTCTCTCATTGGGTGGAATGGTGGTCCAATCAGATTTAGTCTGCCTATATATATATATATATATATATATATACACATATATATAACATATATTATATATCATATATGGCTGCATGAAACCCCATTGGTTATATATATGTGCACAAAGTAATGACAGCCCAGTTGGTAAACATTTTGAGAAAAATTCATTCCCTCTCAAAGGTCAAGGGTTCAATTCCCTTGGCCTCCCATTTGGCCCATTTTTCACATTTTTGGTTAAGGCCCTGTTTGGATGCGGACTAATACAGCTTCAATGTTTGCTACGTAACTTTCATTCCATAGCTCCTTTTTCGATGCGGTTTCTTCCGGTCAGTTCCTATTTCAATTATCTTCAGTGTCAAAGGTTCTGTGTCATTTATTAACCATTCAGGATTTTCGGGGTTAACTAATTCGGGTTCCGTTAATGTTAAAATGGCATTATTTCACCGAATTAATCAGTAATCAGCTTCGGGTGTCACACCCTCTTCTCCAGATATGTTTATTTATTTTATCGGTCTATCGCGACCGCCGAGCTTATGATTAATTCCTTTAATCATCCTCTAAGCCGGTACTAATTAATAATTAGTAAACTAATTATTAATAAATTAGGTCGGGGTGTTACAGTTTCCACTTTTTGGGAGAGTCTTTCTTCAGAAGTTTAAAAATGAGCTAACAGATAGTAGTCAGTTGTGATATAAATCTATTGATATATTGAAGTCTCCCTAGGAAGCCCCTAACATACTTTTCTATTTTGGGTGGAGGCATTTCTATAATGGTTTTGATTTTTGTAGGATCCACCTCTATCCTTCTTTGACTTATTGTGAAGCCTAGAAGTTTACCTAATGTGACCCTGAATACACACTTTTGGGGGTTTAGCCTCATTCTATATTTCCTAATTCTCTCAAGGAACTTTCTTAGGCAGTCGGAATGTCTTTTCCTGTGTTTAGATTTTACAATCATGTCATCGACATAGATTTTGACCTTTTTATAGATAAAGTCATGTATGATAGTAATTGCTACCGTCTGATATGCAGCCCCTGTATTTTTCAGACCAAAAGGCATGACTGTGTAGCAATATATGCCTCATTGTGTTGTGAAGACAGTTTTTTCCATGTGATCGGGGTACATCTTGATTTGATTATACCGTACGAAGCCATTTACTAAGGACATCATGGCATGTTGAGCTGTATTGTCTATCAAAAGGTCTATATTTGGTAAGGGAGAGTCATCCTTTAGATAGGCTATATTGAGGTTCCTATAGTTAAAGTACATGCAGACTTACCTATCCTTCTTGGGAACAGGGACGATGTTAGCTAACCATTGTGGTGTTGGGTCCGTAACCATAGCGAAAGCGATTTCAAAAATCTATTTGGATCTTTTTCTTTATATGAATCATACAACCTTGAAAATAAGGGTTTAGAATTACCTTGTTCTTTATAATCTTGACTATTGAAGAAGGCTTCTTGAAGAGATTGATGCAATCTTCCTTCTCTAACTCCTCTAGGTCTTCTCCTTTTTTCCCTTAGGCAAACGTATCGCAAGAGAGTGGGCTGCCTCTTATTTTTTTCTAGCACAAAAACTTATGATAAACGTCTCCTTACATGTCATATATATAGGGCTTAATTAGGGCAAAAAAAGGGATCTAGTGGGTCCAACTAAGTTAGATTTCAATTAAATCTTATTTATCTCATAATTAATTTTAATTGACTAATTAATTTCAATTAACTCCATTATATAATTGAGATTACACTCCAACTTTGTAGAATAGAGTAAACTCGTATACATCATACTTTTGTAGTTGGCCTCTCCACATGGATACTAATAATCAGGATTCCATATTATACTGTCAAATTAATTCTCTAATTGTTTTAAGAACCTAATTCAATAATTATTAATCATTTGTAATTGGTCATCATTTCAATAAACAATTTATTGAAAAGACCGAATCCGGATTTCAGTGATTAACCCATTGAATTAGCACAAAGGTGTTCTCCATCTCTCTAATATATAGAGTATAGATTCCATCTTGAGAATATGTGTTCCCACAGTCTAAATAATGATTTCCCAAGATACCGAGGTGTTGATCTAAAAGACCTCACTCATTGGTAACTCAAAATCATTATTATTCACAGCTTGAGTTTACTATCCTCTCAAGATTAAGAGCTTACTGCGAATAGTAAATAAGAAACTTGTTAAAGGTAACAGTTTCAAATAATGCGTTTCTTATAGTGATCCAGTTCAGTGTATTCCCAATACACCAATACAATAACCTAGAGTCCACTACTTTGATGGTTGAGATAAACCACCTTATCACATAAAGGTTAACTGTATTACAACTTTACAGATAAGATGTCCAGTCTTATCAATAGCAGTGAACAATTCTAAAATTGCCTATATAAGTAATTCATATCTCCTGTGTATAAATCTCATTTATACACATGAACTACTCCTAATGACAATTCAATGACTATTCATCTCATGATATAAAGCAACATCCAAACATATAGTAATATGAAACTCAATAATAAATAAAATCTATTAAATAATAATAAAATGTCTTGGATATGAGGGCACACATCCTAACAAACTCCCACTTGTACTCACATCCATTCCCTATAACATCTGACACCCATCCTATCCATATGAAGCTCGAAACTTTTAGAATATAGAGCCTTAGTGAAAGGATCTGCAAGATTGTCCGCAAATGCAAACTTGGTGACAATAATGTCTCCATGCTGAATGATCTCTCTGATGAGGTGATACTTGTGCTCTATGTGCTTTCCACCCTTGTGGTTTCTTGGCTCTTTGGATTGAGCTACAGCTCCTCTATTGTCACAATAAAGAACTATAGGCAATTGAGACTGTGGTACCACTCCTAGTTCTGAAAGAAACTTCTTCAACCAAATTGCTTCCTTAGCTGCTTCAGAGGCAGCTACATATTCTGCTTTAGTGGTTGAATCAGCAATACACTCTTGCTTGACACTCCTCCAACTAATAGCTCCACCACCAAGAGTAAACACATATCCTGAGGTTGACTTTTTAGAGTCTAGATCTGACATATAGTTAGAGTCTGTGTAGCTAACTAGAACTAGATCACCACCCTCATATCTCAACATATAATCTCTAGTCCTTCTCAAATACTTGAGTATATGTTTCATGGCAGTCTAATGATTTGGTCCTGAATTAGACTGATATCTGGTGTGTTGTCGCAGGTAACCAAAAAATAAAACCTAAACTCTTAAAAATAGATGTAGTAGTGTGAGTAAGGATCATTCCCATGGAGAGTGTCTAGCCTAGTTTTATGCTACGTGAACAAGGAGGGGGGGTTTGAGTATAACGAAAATAATTTAAAAAAGAACAACTAAGGAACAATTCAAATTAAAGTATCAATTTCAATCAAAAGAACAAACATTGTTCTAAGTTAACATCCACCATCAGAATTTTACAACTGATCATCGATGCAAATATATATATCAATTCACACTTTGAATATTCATTATTGGAACTATTTTCCTATCTCTCTTTAGTCACAATTAATTAGAAAACAAGCGATCTAATTAACCCTAACTACTAAACAACCCAAGACAAGGGCTAAAGGTTTAATCTAGTAGCAGCCTTAAGAATTAGAAAGATCGATGAAGCTAAACAACACAAGCACAAGATTTTTTATTTAATTTAGTTCGAACGTTCTTCCTAAGATCTAATAATTTCTAACGCATCAAATCATTAAATCTTAGTTGCTTCACAAATTAGAGGGATCAAACAATTACGGATTTGATATCTAACCTAGCGGTAGATTGCAATAAATAATAAACTTGTAGAGGTCTGAAAAATGAGGAAAATTTTTTTGTTTTTGCCGGTAGGACATTATTCTTGCACGGTTTTGTCGGTAAAGCATTTTCATGCATTATTTCACTGTAAGACATGTTTAGAAGCATATTTGGAGTGTGTCATAGAAGAGTAATATGCTTAGAATATTGAAATATACCTGCTGTATGAATTTGACCAAAAACGGAAACAGTTTCAAAAATTGGACCAAAAGGGCATCCGAGTGACCCGGGTGGAAACGGCCAAACCCGGCCACAAGCGAAAATTTATTTTTTTGAAAATTTTTATTTAAAATAATTTTATGAACATTAGTTAAAACAAAATATCAAATTGAGGTGTTTCGGGATGGGTGGTAGAGTAACGGGGTCCTCGGGCTCATTAAGGGCAAAATGGTCATTTTGCCCCTTGCCCTTTGCTCTTCCACTATAAATAGAACACTTAGACCCAATTTTATACAGTTTTGATTCTGTATTTACAGCAGCTCACGTTAGAGAGAGAGAGAGAGAAGCCCTAGTTCTTCGAGCTTCAAGCCTCCGAAACACACTTTTTGAGTGGGATTTTCGCCGAGGTTCCTTCTGAGAAGTTGTTTCTCTCATCGAGACCTATATTTTCACTGAAAAATTCGGCCATCTAGCAATCACAGCTTCTGCAGTTTGAGAAAAATTGATCTAGGTATGATATAGTGCTAAGCTAGTAATGAATTTAAGTTTTCTTGTATTTTTTCATGCTATTGGACTGTTTAGGGAGTGTATTTAAGGTTAGGAAGCCACCTAGAAGGTAGTTCCTTTGAAAAGCCTAGAGTTGATAGTTTAGGGATATATGTATTCCTGGTGTTGTTGGATGATTTGTTGCCTTGATTGAGGTGTGTTATATTGAAAAAATTGTATTGTTACAATTTATAACCCATTTGCATGTTAACACACCTTGTGGTTTGGACCATGTGATGAATTGGTGCATTAGTGCTTTATGGAAAATTTATGTCCTTGGTGAACTAGTAGAATTGTGAGATTGTGATTTGGATATATGTTAACATGTTTAGTTATGACATATATTATGAGCATGGTGTTTTGGAGTTTAAAGTTATGAATTTTGTGGGATAAATTGCATGACTTGAAAAAGGGACACCATGTGTTTGATAAATCGTCACATTGAGATTGCATGATGAGATCATGGCATTTTGGCATAGTGTGATTCCTTGAAAACATGGTGTGGGTTGAGCACGTAGTGCTATGCATTATGAGGGTGTTGATCCTGTGGTGAAAAACCCAAAATCGGCCTTTTGGTACTCGCATGCTTACGGGGTCCGGACTGTAAAGCGAGACATATATTGGTGCTTGCATGCCAACGGGGAAGAACCGTGAAGCGAGACATGGGTGGAATAGAGTTGCATGTGTGTGTCATGCATTTTGACATTGCATGGCATCGGGGGATAATGAGGTTATAGCTTTTAAAATGTACACTTGCACATGCCACGCCCTTAAACTTGTTCCTAGTCTTAGCATTATGTTATACCAGCTGTTGAGCTAACCCATTCGTGGGATATCATTTTTCATATGAGGCCCCGGGTACTTAAGACTTGTTTAAATCTTGAAAGATGGGAAGAAAAGGATCATTTTGAAGATTTGGCCCTTGGGGCATGTTTTTGTGTGTATAGGCATAAGCCCAAATTTATTTGTATTTAAACTTGGACAATTAATGGACAATAGGCCTTGGGCCATTTTGCAATGTATGGGTTAAGACCCAAAGGATATATATATATATATATATATATGATGTTTTTATTTAATGAGTAGTATTCATGTATGTTGAGATAACTAGATTCAAAGGTTGATAAAGAGGGATGCATGTTTAAATTTGATGAATTGTGGCTACCAAGTGAGGGTGGGTTGTCTACCTATTTATATATAAGAATCTTGTGAAAAATTAGGTGGTAAACACTTGGAAAAACAAAGGAGGTCATGTCCATTTTTTTTAAAAATAAAGCATTAGATAAGTGTGTAAAACACCATTCAAATGGAAGAAATAAATGCCCAAAATGAGAGTTTAGAAACCTTGAAAAAGTGGGCTAAAAATGAAAAAAAACTGGGCTTGAAAAACTTGAAAAAAAATCAGAAATAGGAAAAATTAGGTTGCAGCCGGAACAATAATTCTGCAGAAAAACTGGAAAACTACTCTCTGTCGCTACAGTAAAAATGCAGAGAAGCAGCCCAGCCACCGCAGCCCCCACGCGCCTGCCGCCTGTCTGCCTGCGTGCCCAGCGCCTTGCCTACTGCTACCTGTTGTCCAGCCCATGTGCACCTGTCTTGACAGCCATCTAACACCCATCTTCCGGCCACCTTTTCGAGCCATTTTTGGGACATCTTTTGAGCTATATTAAGGCACCATTTTGGGCCATACTTGACCAATTTTTAGACAATGTTTGGTCACTATTTATGGCTATGTTTGATCACTAAATTAGGCTACTTTTGGCCACTTTTCTAAGCCATGTTGGGCCACATACTTGGACCATTTTAGGTGGACTTCTTGAACTATTTTTGGACTATACCTGAAGGTATTTTGAGACCCATTTGGGCCATCATTCCAAGGTATATTTAAAAATACTTTGAGACTATTTTTGGGAGCTATCTTTGAATATGACTTAACCCAATTTGAACATTTATCGGGTGAGATAATTGAGTAACCTTGGGAGACCATTTTAGTCATGTTAAATAGCAAGTGTTTAATTTTAAATTTTGGAAAAAACTTAAGGAAATAATAAGGGAGATTCAATTAAGTTTACTTAATTACATTTATTGATTTCTTTTAAATTTTCGTTAACTCGCGCCTCGGGTTCGCAAAAATCCGAGGTGTGACAAAACTAGTAGGCCTCCTAGTAATTAAACGAGACAATCATGAAAATAATCACAGAAAAATATTTGATACTCAAAGCATAAATTAAACAATAAAAATAAATTAGATCTCACGATTTTATTGGTTCTGAGGCTTCCGTTTCCTTCAACCAATTATAAAAGTTTAGCCACGCAGAGTCATGAAAACTTGAAAGAGAAATTAGAAAAGAAGAGAGAGAGAGAGAGAGAGAGAGAGAGAGAGAGAGACATCAAATCTGATCTCCTCCTCCTTTTACATATTAATTTAGTGTTAGAAGCCTACTAGAACTCCTAAAGATATTCTAAATATTATCCTAAAATAAAAATACCCAAATCTAACTAATTAAGGAAAATATTAAAAATAAAATACAATCCTAATATAACTAGGAAAGTGGTGTTTTAGCTGGAATTTTCATGCACTAGATCTAGAAACTTCTAAAAATAAACCGCGTGGACCTGTGCACTAGAATTTCGTGCAACTAAAAACGCTCAAGAACATCATCAAAGTAGGTCCAACGACTTCAAGCCCAATTTCGACCTTGATTAATCTAGAATATCTCACAACTCAAAATATAAAAGTTGTAGAATTGTTTCTTATCTTTCCATATCATCTTGAATCATCTCAATCGGAGCTCGGATGAGAGAGTTATTCTTAGATTACGAAGCAATGTCAAAACTGTCCAAATCGCCCAATTAGCTTCATTTTGCACTTAGCGCCTCCATTTGCATCCTAAGTCAAAATATAAGAATAATGAGTACATTTAGACACCCAATAAGTATATGAGTTTTGACATATTATGACACATGAAACTTCTAAGAAAACTTGGGATATATTAGAGACTACCCATGAGGGTACAATAGTTGTAGAAATGTCAAAATCTTCAAATGTTGACCTCTAGGTTTGAATCATTTAGTATGGAAGAATCTGAATCTTTTTCAAGTTTTATCTCAAAGTAAGTGATATTGTGAACTCTTCATATAACCTAAGAGGGAAAAACCAACATTTGTCAAGAAAATACTGGGATTTCTAAACATTAAGGGAGAAAAATATGACATTTTTCATTCTCATCAAATTCCCCCACACTTACCTTTTGCTCGTCCTCAGGAAAAACTCAAATTCACTTTCCCAAAAACACCAAAGTTGCAACGCCATCAACAAAGAACAACCAAGCTATTCAAAAGTCATAACATATCATGAACAACATTCTTAAACAACTTACAATTACTTAGTAAGCATTTTCACTCGAAGATGGAGTAAACTAAATACGTAGACCCTCATGGAAATAAACACTAAACTCTCATGTGTTTGAATTCATTCGAATGGAAATGATCTACCATAGGCTTGCATATCTTCTCATTCTCCACCACTAGATCACATGCATAACACGGATCATAAGGACTTTTCAAGGATTGTAACAGGGTTTAAGATCAAGGTGGAAAATATTTGGGAATGTAGCTCAAAATCCATCGAAACTAGTGGAGCTCATAAATATCCACAGCAAATGGAATCTCAATAGATCACAAATTCCATAACATGGAATTACTAATAAACAATAGGTTTAGGACCTAAAGCAATTATTGATGCACAATTTCAAGAAACAATGATTGGCAGTTATTCTAGTAGGTCATATTGGCATAGTAGAAATCTACATATTAGAGTTCGGGTTTACTTACATTAAATCCTTAGCATTGCATTCCCATACCAGTACCATAGTAGCTATTCTATAGCATTGTTCCATTTTTCCATCATTTGGTGATCCTATAATCATGGATCAAAAATACATTGTATATTGAATTAGCATTCATTCTAATTTAAAACATATTTATTTAGTATTTTAAGTTCTTTTGAACTTAGTTTTATTGGTTAAGAGACCCTTAGATTCCTAATTTAGGGTTCTTAATGCTTTATAGCTTATTTAGCCCTTCAAGGGCATAATGGTAATTTACCCTTTTAAGGTCTCATACTTCTCCATACATGATTTATGTATTTAGACTTCATTTTTGAGTCCAGACGATCCTTAAAACATTAATATGGGTCTTTTAATTTCACCTATACTCTTCTGGTAGCTTCATTAAGTCTCAATGACGTATTCGTCATTTTTTAGTTTGTTACTAAATCTTATTTTTCTCAAAATGACGTCACTTTCAAGTCTGGAATGTCGAAGATAATCAATTTAGGCTTTTCTGGATGTTAATTTGCCTATCTGTGACTTATATTAAGTCTAGGGGCATTTTAATAATTTTACACTTTCCCATTTCCTATTTTTTGGTACTTTGTTTGCTAAAATGAACTCTATCGTTGAGTCTGGGATGTCAAAGAAAGTCAGAATATGTTATCTCCAATAGTTAACTAGCTTTTGTATCATTAAGGGCATAATGGTAATTATGATATTTCACGTGTCTATATTTTCTAGACTTTGTTTCATAAAATGGACCTCATCATTAGGTTCGAGACACCCAAAAATATTAAGATAGGTATTTTTCATAGTCATCAAGGTTCAATTCACAACTTAGCTAATCCTTTAGGACACAATTAGAATTATTCCATTTATTCGTTCATATTTTTTGAGTTTAATTTCATAAATCGGACTCCGCCATTGAGTCCAGAATGCCAAAAAACATTGGGTTAGACTCTTCTTGCATTTTCATTGGCCTTCATTTGGCCTATTTATTTCTCATAATTTAGAAGAATTTAAAAATAATTTATAATTATTTTTTGGGTATTTTTGTAATTAACATAAGGGTTTGGGGTCAAAATAGAATTTCAAAAAAGTTGTAAATAAACCAATTGGTATGGTGGAATCATAAGTGAACCAGCCTACTTTGGTTGGGAACCAACCAGTTTAAAACGACGATGTTTGGTTTATAATTAGGATATGTTATAAACGGGTCAACCCTACCCAACCCGATTCGACTCGTTGACTGACCTAGATCAATAAAAACCTCACCAGCGCCGATCCCCTTCTCCAGTGACGATGATCTACAGCAATCATTTTTCGGTGACGAGTCCAACGTGATTCGAACCGTTGTTCCATGAGAATTTCATATCTGGGGTTAGAATTGGGTTTCACTTAATCTTGGTCGTCGAAATAGACAGTTATAGTGGGTTTCTAACGAGCCCTATTTTTTCGATGACTTGTTTCTGACGCCATTTCGATGTGTTCCCATCGTGGTTTTTGTCCTATTTTCATCCCATTGAACCTCTAGAACCCTAAAGATTCTTTTCCCATCCTTAAAATAGGAAAAATCCAACTAAAACTCATGCGTCAAATTCCCTCTCCCCCTAAATGTAAATCCAAATTTTCTCGATGATTTTTTAATCATTTTGGTTGCTTCAAATTGTATTATGTCCTCTTTTTTATGCTCTTTCAACCCTTGTAGTCCATTTCAAGCTTTATCAAAGCTGGGTTAAAAATCCAGTTTTCATGATTTCGAGTATTATGAGTTATGGTTTTCCAAGCTTAAACTGCTCCATTTCTTTTCTATTTTCTTCCATTTTCAATATCATACACATGCACGTAAAGTTGAGGCTATATATAAGCATAAAACATTGAGCTTTTATGCTAGTTTTCTAGAGACAAAAAATCAGCATTTTTTGGGTTACCTCAATGGTAGTCTTTCCCTAACTCCTTGGGCTTGCCTCTGAGCTCCAATGGTTTGTTCAGGGGTTCTTCTATGGCCTTCAACCATCAAATGCAACATACATCTCCATTTCCATGTTTCTCTCTCTAGTTCTCCTTCTTTCTCTCCCTTTCTCTCTCGACATCTAGCCGACTCTCTCTGGTTTCTCTTGTCTAGTTGGCTGCAAAACCACGTGTGTGTGTGTGTGTGTGTATATATATATATATATATGGGCTGTGTTGGTTGCATGAATTTTGATTGGGCTAAATTTTGGTCCAACGATACAAGGCCATCTAACTTTGACTAGTCCATAAGTTGACACCTCATCTTTTACATGCAGCCCATATATGTATATCATGGGTTGTATGTATTTTAGGTTGATATTGTAGCACAAAAGTGTTGGTAGCCTAGTTGGTAGAGTTTTGACACTCTTTATATGGGGTCTTGGTTTCAAGACTTTGTAGTAGCATTTTGGCCAATTTTCCTTTCTTTTTGTGTTTGTGGAGAATTCCACATTTCTCTTAGCATTATATTCATCATTTACACATAGTTTGTGTATTTTTAAGTAGTCTACATTGTATTTAATCATCTCCCAAAATTTGTATTTTTATCTCCCAAAGTCTCTTGTAATTTTTGCAATAATTCTTGATTAATCATATTTTATTCATGTATCACTAATATTATCTTAGTGTATTTCGTGCACTAATTTTTCAAAATTATTCATGTGTTAATCCTTGATTAACATTAATCATAATTTGTTCTCAAGTTATGGCCTTTCACAGTAAATCACATTCTTAAAATTGATTGTCTCCAACTTATAGTTAATTGCTCTCATTTTTATATTTGTCTCCATATTCATAAACTACTTGTCTTATATAAAATTGTCCCTGATTATTAAGAGAGTTCTCTTATTTTAATTATCATTATTTTTAATTGTCTTACTTAATTGAATCAGGATGTTACAATCATAGTTTGCGGCAACTTGAGAAAGCAAAAATTGATGCTATTGTTGCTGAAATTGAAGTAGAAAAAGCAGCTGCCCAGGCTGCAAAGAAGGGCCCTCCCACGGAAACATAATGACTTGAGCTCGCAATGAAGGGCCCTTTCCAAAGCTTTTTCTTATTTTTTCTTTTCCTTTTTGCCCATGGATGGTTCTCCATCTTGAGTATTTCTTCATGTACTAGGACAAAATTCTATTCAATTGAAGTGTCTGGTGTTTGATTAGAAAAGACTTCAGAACCTTCTCAATATAAAGGCTTAGGTTTTGCAACATATTCTTTAGTTAAATCATTAATCTCAAAAGTCGCAGGGAATGGATTTATTATACAAAAAGTATTAACATTTGAAGATTAATATGGTATTGCTATATGCATTGCAGTCTGGTGTGGATTTAGCTTGAAATGGTATTCATTGTGGAGGCTCATATAATTCATCATATGATATTCAAACATGATGAAAAATTGAAAAAAAAAAAAAAAAAAAAGTAAGCTTATGGTGATAGTAATGAATGTCTCACAGTATTGGGTCAGAGGGATTTTTGTCCCTAACATTTTTTTTAAAAAGAAAACAATTACATCTTTATGTAAGGCCCTTTTGAGAGATGTCGGCAAGCATTTAAATAGGAATCATTCTCTCAATTTAAGTCTCAGCTTTTAAAATTAAAATACAAATCTATTAAATTAACCATGTTATTTTACAACGTAACTCGTAGTCAATGCTAATAAAACATTATTTTGATTGACTTCTTCCTTTGTAAGAAAAATATAAATTTTCAGACATTACCGCCCACAAATTGATAATAATAGAATGTCAGTTAACATTAAAAATTGAGTACATGCAAGTAGGATTGTAAAACGAGTTGAATTATTTGACTTTGGCTTGTGATCGGCTCGGTAATAGGCTCGTTCGATATCGATTTGATTATAAGTGCATTCAAGATCGACTCACAAGATAAACAAGTTAAGCTTGAATATATTTTGAGACTCATTAATTTATTGAACTCGGCTCAAATTTGACTCGTTAAGTCAAAAATAATATAATACTATATAAAAATTCAAACTATTCGAACTCGACTCGTGATCGACTCGATTAAAAACTCGTTCAAGATCAGCTTAAAAATTTAATAAGCCGAACTTGAACACAATTTGAAACTCGTTTCTGCTAATCGACTTGACTCGACTCCAACATGCAAGACATATCTCATTTCTTATAAATAAAGATATTTTAGTAAAATTAATTTTTATTTTATTACACTCATTATTAAAATGGTGTAACAAGATAAAAAATCTATCATTCCATTTTTACATATCAAATATGACCATAAGTACCCTCTCACACAAGTTCCATGTCTGACCAATCCAGTTGAGGCATGACGTAGAGCGAAAGTGAGCTTGAATCCATTCGATCACCACCCTAGTAGTAGTAGCAGAACAAAAAAACATTGAGCGACTTAACAATTCAATGGGGACTACTCACCTGCTTCGGTTCCCCATTTCAGTCATTGCCCCAGCACAATCACTGCCCCTACTAGTAACGAATCCCAGCAACCCTCCAACTCAAAACCCTAGATTTCCAAACACCAAACGGTGCCGCTCCGCCGGGTACGGAGGCCGTGGTGGTAGGCCACGCCGTGACTCGAACGCTGAGAAAACTATCCGAACTGAACGGTTCAGATTCAATCTTGAAGATGGGTTTCTTAGTGATGACGAAGATGACGAGGAGTTTGGTTTCCGAAGCGGGGCGAAGCAGAGAGTCTGGTGGTCCGATGATTCCTTGGACATGGATGACGACGACGGAGGACAGTTTGGGGTTTTGGAAGACTCTGTTGGATTTGCTTGGATTTTTAAGGTATCCAAAACCAACTCAAATTTTAGTTAAATTATCTTGAAGCTCTGTTTGGCTGTTGAGAAAATGTGGGAAAGAAAAAGAAATCAACAAAACTTAGTCTCTTTTTTTTTAATCGAGAAAAAATAGTAAAGTGAGACTAGTATAACTATTTCTCTACGAAATTCTTTTAGGTGAGACTAGTATAAATTATCTTGAAGCTCTGGTTGGTTTGTTGGGGAAAATGTAGGAAAGAAAAGAAATCATCAATATTGAAACTTAATCTTCTTATAATTTTTACTATTTGAGACCAAGAAAGACGAAAAAAAAAAAACTCGAGTAAGACTTGTATAGCTATTTGTCTATGAAATTATTTAGGTCAAAAGGCACTATGAAATTGTTTTGTCTTTAATGAAGCTTGTATGCCTCAACTTTGATGATATAGTTTGAAATTTTATTACTCAAAATTTATTCATTAGAAGCTGATAATTTTGTCAAGCTGTTAGAATGTCCTGTGAATGAGAGTTTATTATCCCGAGATTGAGGTCCACTTCATGAAAAATTCTTCATTGCTCCTGGTGCAGTGCACCCGACCTAATGAACACTTGCCACACATGCAGAATATGTGGGCCATATATTGATGTGGCAGATGTTCATTGGCTTGGGTGCACTGCACCCGGGACCAATGAATAACAGCTCCCACTTCATGCTATTCTGGTTATCCCGAGATTGAGGTCCACTTCATGCTATTCTGGTTGATTCAAGCTTATTGTAGTTTTTACAAGATGTTTAAGGGAACATCTGGTCTGCACATGGAAATTGAACAGCTGCATTTTGTTCTATGTATTGTTGGTGGTGGGAACCAAACATCAGCTAAAATGGTTACCTGTTAAAAATAAATAAACAGCTGAAATGGGACCATTAAAGCAAGTTGGAGACTTGGAACCATCACCATAGTTGACAGTATGGGTTCAGTGTTGAATTTCAAAAAAGAAAAGAAAAATATCAGTCGTTGTATTTAACAGTTGCCAGTAACTAATTTGTTTATGATGAGGCTGTGCATAAGTTCGTACATAATTTTTTTTTTTGAGATAATTACACTTACTTACCGTAGGGTTTCTAACAATTGCAGATAATACTCCTATAGTTTCTGAAATGACATTGTCCCTTCTCTGGTTTCAATATTGGTAACAGATTCCCCCTTCCGTTAACTTTCGTTTCTGACACAATCATTAAGTGATGATGTAAGCTAAAAAGTTATAATATATGCCCAAATTACCCTTAATATTTATAGAGTAACTATATTAACCTGAAAAGTGAAAAGGAATGGACCAATTTAACCTTACTGTGAGAGTTGTAAAATGATAGCTCTTCCCCTTATGAAATACGCATTTTCAAAAAATCTCATTAGAATTTCACGGTCTGTATAACAGAGATAACCTCCACAGGACAACCCCACCAAATTTATATCTATTAAATCTCTCTTAAATATGCTTCTCTCCAAATTTATTTTTTAAAACCTTATCTAAAATATTTTTCCAATTAGTTAAATATTTTGAAATCCTTATTTCTCTAAGATGATTCACAGAACTCTCTAAAATTTATCTCTCACTAACATTGTCTGCCTCTGTCTAAAACTATACCGCCTTTTAAATTTATTTAAAATAAATCTCTTAAAAGTAAATCTCTTAATAATGATTCTCTAAAATTTCTCCAAAAATCCCATGCATCACCATCTTTCTAAAAAATTACTAGACTCATAACAACTGTAGTACTCTGGAAATCATGGGGACTAGGAGTATTATAAGTAATTATATCAATACATTTGATAACAAATTAGTAAACAGAAAATTAGAAGTTCATTTAAAATTATTGGTGCCAAAAGCAAGGTTAACCCATCAGGATTAATAGAGAGAAGGCATTGCACACGCACAGCGAGAGAGAAGAAAGAACATATGCAATGATGCATAGAAATTATTAGAGGAGTGAAAGAGCTTTCTTAGTCTAAAACAAACAGTAAACACAATACAAACAATTAGCTGATAAAGCATTACAAGTCCTCGTTATTGCATCAACTTAACATATACTAATCAAAAGAGACTTCTTTCAATCCCTATAACAGATAAGATAATTTCTCATTCCTCCACCCTACACAGGAATCAAACCAACAAAAGATCAGAGGGAAGAGAGAGACCACCAATTCAATCGGACAAAATAAGAATTTGAGACAATATCCAACAAAATTAAATTCTGTCAAGCTAGACATTCTGTCCCACAAAAGCATGGAAAATGGTATTGATGTATGAATTAACCATAGACATAATTACAAAATAAATTAAGTCATTAGAAAACCAACTGATTATTACTCCAGCCGCAACAAAAGCACCTTAGAAAACCTCTTAACCAAGCATATAGTAGAGGAAGGAACAAAAAAAAGGCACTGGGAAAGCAGGACCCAAAAGATCAAAAATCGCTTGGATCTTTTTTGTTAGATATATATACATGCATGTATAAATATATATATGTGTGTGTGTGTGTGTGTGTGTGTGTTCCACTTCTTTATTACACCACCATTACCAATTCAAAAAATCACATCCCTTCTTTGTTACACCGCCATTACCAATTCAAAAAATTCCAGAAACCCACCATGTCCCCTACTGGCTTTACCACTCCAAAGGAAATTGGGTGGTGAGAGAGTAAAAAAAACCAAAATTAAAGACATAATAGAGAAACTCTAGCCAAAATAATAGGATGATAGAAAGAGAAAACATGTACTAGAGCATCAAGGCTCAATTTTCATGGTCGAAGCTGCATTACTAACCCTATATCCAATTTTCCAATACCTATTCCAATTCATCAAGAACTGTTAGAATCCTTCATATCTGAAAATAATACAATCATTTGATCAAAGGTTGTCCTCAAGCCATCCGGTTGCTAATTGTTGGTTTTTGTAATCGTTCAACCTTGATCTTGAGTGGGCAGATGGATGATCAAGACAGAGGGGAAAAAATCAGAAGTTGATGGGAACGACGTTGGCTTCTATGCCTCTGGCAATTCCCCTTGGCACCGGCTTCCATGTCTTCGGCGAATCCTCTTTCTCACTCGTTCTGTCTCTGTCATTCTCTATACCTAGAATAAAAGAGAGATAATTACACTTATCTCCCTTGAGGTTTCTGACAATTGCAGAAACCTCCCTTATAGTTTCTGAAATAACACTGTCTCCCTTGTCAATCTTGTCTCCTTAACTCCGTTAACGGAATTAGTAAAATTACTAATTTACCCTTATAATTTAATATTATAATTTATTAAAAAAATCCACAACACTCTCTCTCCTTTCTCTCCTCCTCCTCCATCCTCTCTCTCTATCCAAATCCCCCTCAACCCTAACCCCAAACAGTGCACAGAGGCCAAACCAGCAAGAGTAAGAAATCGAAGGAAAATAAAGTTGTAGAGAGAGAGAGAGTCAGAGGCCAAATAGGTGGTCCCATCCATCGCCATCGTCGGCCGAAGCCGATCCCAAGCCACTACCCGAACAGTCACCCCCACACCCACACCCATTGCCACCACATCCACGACTAGTACCGTAACAGAGAAACTACTTCCGAACGGCGATCTGTACACAGGAAGCTTCTCGGGAAATGTTCCACATGGATTTGGGAAGTATCTCTGGACTGACGGGTGCATGTACAAGGGGGTATGGAAGAGAGGAAAGGCCTCCCGCAAAGGGAAGTTCTCGTGGCCATTCGGGGCTACTTTCGAGGGTGAGTTCAAGTCGGGTCGGATGGAGGGGCTCGGGACATTCATAGGATCTGACGGCGACACCTATCGGGGATCCTGGCTAGCTGACAGGAAGCACGGTTACGGGCTGAAGCGGTATGCCAACGGCGACTATTACGAAGGGTCGTGGCGGTGAAACCTGCAGGACGGACAAGGCCGGTATGTGTGGAAGAACAGGAACGAGTACGTTGGCGAGTGGCGGAATGGGTTGATTAATGGCAGAGGAATTCTGATTTGGGCAAATGGCGACCAATATGATGGCAATTGGGAGAACGGCGTGCCGAAGGGTCACGGCATGTTCACTTGGCCCGATGGTAGCTGCTATATCGGCAGTTGGAACAAAGAGAACAACAATGGGTCCAAGCAGAATCTACAGTTCCCCCAACAACAGGTTCTTAATGGGACTTTCTATCCCGGAAGCAATAATGGGAAGGAACAAAAGCCAAACTCCACTTTCAATCACAAGATGTTAGCCCTATTGATGGATGAGAATTGCGGGTTGGTTGATGAAATGGTTACTGATTTATTGTTGCTCTAAGGCCCTTTCAAGATAGCTTTGTTTTGTTTTAATCCTTTCGTTTTTTTTCCTATTTAGGTAGAATGTTCATCTTGTGGATCTTATATATATTTTTCTCTGAACAGAGAAAATATTGGGAAGGAGAATTCTCTTTGATTCCATACTTAGAGGAAGGAGTATTCTGGTTGTAAACATTGGCAACTTTTTTACTCTGGTGTTTGCTAACTCAAATTCTGCTTTTTGGTTGTCATGGAAGCTCTGGGGGGGTGGTGTCAACCACAATGGTTTGGTGGTTAAGGCAGTGGTGGTGCTGGGCTCTGCTAGTAGTGGTGTGCTCTCTCTCTCTCTCTCTCCTATCAAATTTTGTTATGGGTGTTAATTATTTTGAACAAAGATCATTTGTTCAGCTTCTCCTATCAAATTCTCTTTTTTTTTTTCACCTGAAATTTGGTTGCTCCCAGACCTTGGAATTGAATGATGTTCTCTCCTCACCATATTGTCATCTCTCTCTTTCTCCCTTCTATTCTATTAAAGGAAGGAGCAATGCCGGGCTGCTGCAGTTGAGTGTGGATGGGACGCAGAGACAGGGCTGAACCTGGTGGAGGAGGTGATTGCTAAGCTCAGTGAACCTTGTGGAAAGAGAGAGGAGATGGGTGAATAAATTTTGTCTTTTTTTAATTAAAAAAATTATTATTAAAGTGAGGGTAGTTTTGTTATTTAACTATAACTTGTAAGGGGCAAAATTGGTATTTAGACAAAAAAAATTTGTTACATCATCAAATGGCGTTAGGTCAATTAACAGTCATTGACAGTAAGGGAGAATCTGTTATAGACATTGAAACCAGAAGCGGGACAGTGTTATTTCAGAAAGTATAGGGGAGGTTTCTGTAATTATCAGAAACTTCAGGGGAGGTAGCTGTAATTATCAGAAACCTCAGGGAAGGTAGGTGTAATTTACCCAATAAAAGATGATGAGTTCAGGAAAAAAAATCATGGGTAATTTTGTCTTTTAAGTATTTTGTTGACTTTTGACCAAAATAATATGTAATCAAATATGAGGGTAGTTTTGTATTTTTACCATTTTGTTAACGCCGTCTATCCGACAATTCTAACAGGGGGCACAGTGTTATTTCAAAAACTATAAGGGTACTATTTGCAATTGTTAGAAACCCTAAGGGAGATAAGTGTAATTATCTCATTTTTTTATTAATATCATTCAAAAGCACATGTGAAAGGTTAAAAGTACAAACAAGAATTACTCTCCACACTTTCCTCACACTGAATTTAACTCGATTCCCTTGCCACATCTTCAACATATCCACCACTGCCGAATGTATTACCCAAGAACAACCAAAAAAGATTCCATAAATCTTTAGGAATGGAGTAATGAATAAAGAAGTAATTAATGGGTTCTTCCCCCTTCGAGCACATGCAACACTTATTGGCCAATTATAACCCTTTTTTTGGGAAGTTGTCCAATATCAAAATATTCTCCCATGCTGCGATCCAAGAAAAGAATGCCACCACCCTTATAGGAGCTTTGGTTCTCCAAATAACCTTTTGAGGGTAGTTCTTCACTCCTCTTCGGGCTATAAGCAAGTAGAACGACTCCACCAAAAACTTACCTCCATTTTCCATCCCCTCCAAAGAAGAGATTCTTTGGTATACTTATCTAATCGAACATTATGGAGAAGAGTCATTAAGCTTACAGCCGCCTCCACTTCCCAGTTCCCAATCATGGAAATCTCTTCAAAAACAAGGAACCCAAAAAAAAAACCATTGTCATTATACTCCACAAAGTACTCTACTTGACATTCCTAGTTAGAAGAAATTTGATAAAGATGAGTTATCAATGCTCCAAAGAGAGTTTGCCACATCATTTATCCCTCCAAAACTTGATCTTCCTTCCATTTCCTACAGCAAGGGCAGTAAGCTTGAAGAAATTTTTTGCACCATTTCATAAAGGAATTCACAACATTGATTTTGAAAGTATCAATTTGATCTTCAAATTTTTTGAACCACGATGTTATTTTAATATCAATCTCTTATTTGTTGGCCATAAAGCTATTCATTTGTGTTACAACTGTGGAAATGGACTACCATCTTCTTCCAAAGAATTCATTTATTTTTATTTGGGTTAATTACACTTTAGTAACTAGTAGTTTGTTCCTGATTTCAAATAAGGCCCTCCATGACCAATTGAAACAAATCAGTTTCTCAATTTATAATTCCATTTCAATTAAGGCTAATTGCAAATGGCCATTCCAAATTATTAACGCTAGCCGCTTACGTGATCTAATGCGTTATATTTTAGTACCTTATAATTTCATATGAGTTTTGAAATTATCAAAAAAAAAAAATTCATATGAGTTTTGAAATAGTACTCCAAAATTTTATACGGGTTTCAAATGAGGCCCTATAATTTTAATTTAAACAATTACACATGCGATACGTGAATGGATGCAGTTAACAATTCGGGACAGCCTTTTTTAATTGGCTTCAATTGAAATGGAATTATAAATTGGGGGACTTGATTATTTCAATTAACAATGTGGGGCCTTATTTGAAACTGGGACCAAACTAAAGGGTACTAAATTGTAATTAACCCCTTTTTATTATGATTACTTTATTTTAACGAGGAGTTCATTTATTATCCTTCAACGATTAGTGATTCAATATAACTGATGAAAAATGAGGGGCTTCACATGCCGTACAGGAAACAACAATGTTTTTTATGAGCACATATAGCTCATGTTTAAACTGGCTCCCTCCGTACAGAGCCCAACTTCATCATACTAAACTGCACGCTTCATACGAAGTTCAGCATTATCGTTGCACATATGATATACCTATTCCACAATCAGTTAATTCTACTATACAAAAGGAAGTTCAGCATTATCGTTGCACATGTGATATACCTACTCCACAATCAGTTAATTCTAATATACAAAGGATGGCTTGTATTATAAGCATCGATTAAAGCTAGGAGTTGGAAGTGTATAAATACAACGCATATGACGTAAAAAATCAGATTATTACAATATAATAAGTAGAATTCACCTAATAAGTAATAACTAATTATTATAAATTGATAGTTTAGATTGCCCAGTAATAGTGTTTTTTTCATACATGATGTTGTCACTGCTGTTCTTTGTTGTTATTAGGTTCATATCATTCTATGTTACACAATCATACAACACAACAACGCGGCACTTGTGCAATGATGATGCAATATATAACTTAACCTTGCCAAGCTGACAGAACAGCTCATTGGACTGCAGCCGCTGCAAAGGCTAAAGGGCTTCTTCTTCACAGCTGGGTTGCAGCCATCCTTTTTAACTCTTCCTAGTCCCTCTTAGCCATTTGGTTTTACAACACATATGATGAAAAAATTAGATTATTACAATATAATAAGTAGAATTCACCCAATAACTAATTATTATAAATTGACAGTTTAGATTGCCCAGTAAGAGTGGTTTTTTCAGACATGATGTTGTCACTGCTGTTCTTTGCTATTATTAGGTAGATATCATTCTATGTTGCACAATCATACAACACAAAAACCCGGCACTTGTGCAACGATAATGCAATGTATAACTTCACCTTGCCAAGCTGACAGAACGGCTCATTGGACTGCATCCGCTGCAAAGGCTAAAGAGCTTCTTCTTCCCAACTGGATTGCAGCCATCCTTTTTAACTGTCCCTATTCTCTCTTAGTCATTTGGTTTTGTATCTCAAAAAATAAAAAATAAAAGTGGCCCAAACAAACACAAGCAAACAAACTATTTTTATTGTAGTAAAGTCAGTAATATTGAAACCAGATTCATATGGCAGCAGATGATAAGGGTTAAAGACTTTAATGGCACGACTGGAGCAAACTACAAAACTACCTTTCTGTTAATTCATGATTGTTTGTTAGTCTTTTGTAGACAATTTGTGTGGGGTTGTAAAAGTTCGAACTTCGAAAATTAGTTACGAGTGATTAATTACTTGATCAACTAATAACTGGTGAGGCTTCATTTTTCCATGCTGATGATGTTTGAGATGCATTATTTTGTAATTATGTGCAGCATTGTGCTATCATAAAAAATTTCCTGATGTACTCTGTTGATGAGTCATTGCAGGTGTTCAGTGCCTTTGGTTGGATGCTTCCAGCCGTCATCATATCACTGTTGCTTGGAACAGGTCCCAGTGCATTTTTCATGGCATTAGTGCTTCCATTTGCTCAGTCAGCACTTTCTCTAGCAGCTGATACATTGTGGGGAAGGTCAAGCAATGGCCCAAAGCCCAAGCCCAGGACCAAGAAGAAGCCCTTTGCTAGAACTGCAACTGATATTGGAATGAGCAAGGAGAAAGAAGAAAACACTGAGAATGGCAAGGGAAGGGGGAGTCACCAGTCCTGGGCAGCCGCAAACGATGTTTCAGTTAAAAAGGGTTATAGAAGCATGCCAAGTTTCGGGGGATGGGATGATCTAGACATAAAAGGAGTGACTGGTAAAGTTCCTAAAAGGTCAACTGCTCTAAAGGTAAACGAGCCAAGACAACAGAAGAAAGGTAAACTGAGTAAGAAAGCTAGAAGAAGAGACACACCGTTGCTGTTGAGACTGCTGATTGCCGTCTTCCCAATCTTGGGATCCTGGATGAGGTTGTTATAATGAAAATCTCAATTTTTGAAGGACTTGGAGATGCTAATTCAAATCTCTTGCTTGAAGTTGGCCACACACAAATATCAACTATTCATAATGTTCAATGCTTGGCTTGTTTGTAGCCATAGTTTGCATAATACCTGCAATTGGAATATAGAGAACATTTCAGGTTAGTACATTACTACACTGGTTCGTAGCTTTGAATCCCTTGACCCTCAAGATGAAGCCCTGCAACCTATTTCCTCATTATTTGCTGTGTATATATTTTCAAAGAATTGGTTTGTCAAACAGGAAGACAAAAGGCCTTGTTTCATATATGTAATTTGTTTGGCTATAGAAAATCTGAAATGTACTTGGCATGATTTTTGAACTGATTTGCTTGTTTCTGATGGTATAATGGATTTTTACCAATCCAGTTGGAGTTTGTTGGACCCTTTTTTTTAGTATGATGCACAGTTTGGTAGCTGCATATGGTCATCAAGAGATCAAATGATGATGGTGTATTTAGCATTGCAACTTCTGGTGGGTTGAACCAGGCGTTGCTCTTTGGCTCAATGATCTGCAAAGCCATTTTATCCTCAAAATATAGTTCGGAAAGGCATTCTGAATTTATTTCAGGAAATGACTTGTTCACCCAACTGTATATTAGCCAATTTTAACTTAAGCATGTTCCTGTTTTGAGTTGAAGTTAAAAGGAAAATGAGAGAAGTACGGGAAGGATATATATATATATATATATATATATATATATATATGCTCAACAGTATGACTATGGGATTACATTCCATGCTTAAACTCGTGTGTTTTACGAGCATGGAAATGAGATACCCACCATTTATTTGGTTAGTAAAGAGTAACTCTAATGCTACATGTCATTTCATTCATGTTAAATTTATATTTTAGTATTATTAGACTACAAAAATGTCAAATTTATATTTTGATATTGTAACAGTGCAAGAAAGGTCAAATTTTGACGATTCTGTTATAATGTTAAAATGTCATTTTTTTGTAGTGCAATTACTATTTTCTTTTCAACTGTCATTCCTAATACAAATGTTAATTAATATTTCCGACTACCGAAAACTAGCAAAAATGAACCAAATGTTTGGTTTGGAAAAATGTAAAAAAAAATATTGCAGCAGTAGAAAATAATACAAAAAATGGACGTATTGCAATGTGGACCTCATTCAAAAATAACAGGACCCATTGCGGGCTTTGCAGTAGCGGTTTACTGAAGAAAAATAATGGAAGACAATTGTATTCTATGATATGGCATAAAATAACACCTAGTTATTCTTGATGCCAAATGTGACATTGAAAATGTCATTGTCTTTTTTTTCTTTTTCTTTTTTTACAAATCAAATAACACTCCATTGGAATACCAACTTTTAAAAAAATGACATTTTAAAAATGGCACATGCATCATAATTGCTCTAATCAAATTTGTTAGTCAACGTTGTATGAGTTTGTTTTACAACCCCACCCCAAACCCCCCAAAAAAAGGAAGGGATATCACTAGTGTTGGTCATAGAATCCCAAGCTGCGATTATCTATTGTAAGTATCATATCTGTTGGAACCTAGGATAAAGTGAGCTTGATTTCGTCTTCCCTTACACTAGGAGCTTTTGTTTTTGGAGTTGGTGGTGGTGGTGGGGGAAGTGTTGGCTCGAGTCCAACGTTATCAAAATCAAATAGGATGAAAAAATTCACTATAAGATAATATGAAAAAAAATTGGTAATGTGAATCAATTTTTAAATATGTGATAAGAATGATTTTATGATAATACTTTAATTTAAAACATAGTTTACATGTAAAAATTTAAATGGGACGTAGCAACCCCAACATATGGGACGTAGCAATACAACTAGACTTTTTTCAAATGGGACATAGCAACCCCAAAAATATCGACACACATGTGACACATTCATGTGTTGTGCTTCCAATGCATTCCTTCTCCTATAATGCATTCCTCGTCCAGTAATACAAGAAAAGCCATAAAAATACTACTGAACCTAAGCCAAGGATTGAGGCCATTCTTTGGGCCCTAAAAGCCCTAGGGCAGGTCGAGTAAGCTTAGCACAACTGGCTTATTAATAAAAAAAATTATATATTTAGACTCTAAAAATTGAGATTTGTCAAATAAGATTTATATTACACTCTTTCATAAATTTTTTTTATAAAAAAAAAAAAAAGAAAAAGAAAAAAAAAAGATCACTACAAAACAGGAAAATTTAATTAGGTGTAAAAACCAAAAAATTTTAATGTTTCATAAAACATGACAAAACGTCTCAATTTGTTGTAAGTTTTATTCAAATTTTGAGCCACATTTTAGATGGTGAAAGATACTTTCATGGTGGTGAAATGTTGTCCAAAATATATATATATATATATATATATATATATGTATTTGAAACTCATTGATTGAACACAGTAAAATTTTACTACCTCTTAGAAAGTAAAATTTTATTGTCTCTCTGCTTCATCATTTTGGTCCAAACAAACTGTATGAATCCAATTTTATTGTGGTGTGTGTATTTGTGTGCGCTTCAGTTTGTATATGTATATATATATATATGTGTGTGTGTGTGTATATAGAGAGAGATTAGAGAGAGAGAGAGAATGAGAGACTCGAAAAAAATTTAGGAGCCAATAATATGAAATCAAACCCAATAAAACTCACCCAAGTTTCAAGATCTTTTATCCCATGTATATTGCCTCACGAAATCAATTGACTGATAGTGGTAGTGGCTTCAAATTGCAAGGGCGTCATACGATCTCGATGAAGATGAAGGATTGCAAGGGCTTTGGATACGATCAAGACGAAGATGAGCATCTGGATTGCAAAGGCTTCAACCTCAGTGGCGACAAGGAAGAGAAAGGCGAGAGGCCGTGATGGTCATCTTCATTTTTAATAGAAAAATTGTCATTAAAAAATACACATAAGATTTTCATCCTGGGTGTAGTCTCAGATTTTCATCTTATGAAGAGACTTTTTACTAATTAATCCAATATTTATAGTTGAAATCCCTTTTATTTTTTCATAAGCATAAAAGATCTATGATGAAAGTACAACATTTATTCAGACAAGTGTGGTTAAGAAAGACAGTAGAAGAGGACAAGGGAATAATATAGCATACAAAGAAGAGTAGCATGGACGGAGTCAATGAAGGCCCATGTCTACTCCCATCACAAAAATCACTTACTTATAAAAAATGTTTTATAATTTTTAATTTTTAAATTTATAATTGAATATTTTCTTAACAAAATTTGCCCCTCCTGATAAAAGTTCATGGCTCCGTCCCTGAAGAGTACCATACAAGTGTGAAAGAGGAAGGCCAGAGTGATGAGGAAAGATTTAAAAACACTATCAAATGCATGTATAGTATAGTTCTAAATAAATTAAATTGACCTAATGAACCTTGGATTAGAGTTGATCTAAATATGATCTGCTAGACAAAATTATTTGATCTGATCCGATTATACAACAGAGCAATAAACATTTGATTCAAATTTAAATATGTTAATTATCCAAGATCTGCTCTAATGAATTAAAATTGATTAAAAAATGATATTTGAAAACATTGTTTCGATTTTCTACCGTCAAAACAGATTGGAATAATATATATATATATATATATATAATGAGATACACACACGTATAAAGAGATATACATATATATATATATATAATGAGATATATAAATATATATCCACACCGATATATAATGAGATATATATTTATGTCTATATTTATACTACCTATATAAAAATATAGATCCACTCATAATATTTTCTTTAAAAATGTTTTACACTTTTATTAAATTCACCAAAATATTTTCATTAAACAATAAATTAACGAACACATCTCTCATTCAAAATGAGAGGACCACTCTTGTCATTCTCCCTTCTCAACAAACCAGCCGGCATAATTCAATAGCAATTGTTCAAGTCCCACTCTCTCTTCTCCCGCGATATTTCTTCTCTTTCTACATTATGCGAATATCCAAAATTTCACCATTTCGTAATCGCAGTCTCCTGTCTGTACGAATGTTCAATCGCGCGAATTTTTCCCTGCTGCTCAACCGCGTGGATCCCTTAATTTTTCCCAGCTACTCAACTGCAAAAATTTCTGCATTCTCGGTATGTAAGAAATCTTTCCCCTGCGAGTTTTATGGAGTGATTTTCTTGTTTCCCCCAACCGCAAGAAACCTTTCCCCTGCTCCTTCTACAGCCGCGGTTCTCCTTCCTCTCCCATGGTTGAAAGTTTCAACATTCTAGGTATCTAAAAAATCTTTCCCCTGTGAGTTTTATGGAGAGATTTTTTTGTTCCCTTTTTTGTTTTGCAAGTATTTTGTTTTCCTCAATTTTATTTATTTTTCACCGAACTTGAAAACGATCTCCTTCGTCTGCTAAAAATTAAAAGAGGAAGGTTAAGAGATTCCTTGTCCTACATTTCCTTCGTTTGCAAAAGCTGCTCCCAAAGTTTTGGCAAAGCTTCTCTAAGAGATCTATCCACCCAACCCAGCAAAGACTTGTTACAGAAGGATTTTAAAGGTTGGTTTCTAAAACTCTATTTTTTATATCTCATTTCTTCCTTTGCTTCATGTAATGTGTGTGTATAATGTATGGATCGATGAATTATTATTATGCCTTTTGGTTTTTAAATTCTTTGTTTAATTTGATGAATTTATACATATTTTCAAATGACATGATGGGCACAAATTTTTTTTAACGAACTTTTGATTTTTTTTTTTTTGTTTTAAATGTCGATTGAACTTCGCCAAAAGTATTAATAATTTGGCTGAAATTTTGCAAATTAATTAAAAAATATCGGAACAGCCGTTTTCCCTATTCTGAATATGAAAATTCAAATTTTATTGAATATTTATGTTTTTGTGGTCATTTCTTATTTAGCTAAAATTTGTCTTGCTCAACCAATTTAAATGAAACTTTCAAGTAATATTAATGAATGCAGCTAAAGGTGGTAGATTGGGAGATGGCACAAATGTGTAGTTAGCAGAAAGTGGTAAAACTTATTGGTAGTTGTTTGGAAGATTTTCTTCAATTTAGAAAAGTTCATTTCGAGAAAAATAGAGCTACTTTTATGTAAATGCACTTTTTTATGTTCTAGAAAGTTAATTAACACGAGCATATTTAAAAGTTTGGCTATCTAATTATATTTGGCTACAATAATCCCATGAATAGATTTGAGTTTATGTGTTACTGTAATATGTAATTATGATAATTAAAATATAATTAATAAAAATAATGCTTATTTTTGGATACATTTTGATCGCATAACAACTCAGAACTAATGATAATATATTTGATTATATTTATGTTATGTTTCCTCCATCCTCTTTCCTTATTGGTAAACATTGTCTTCTGTTGTGTATCTTCTTTTTCTTTATTGACATGCTTCTATATCCCCCCCCCCCCCGGATCATCAAAGCTAACAAAAGACTTATAAAAAAAAAAAAAAACCAACAAAAGTTGTACGCTTGTGAGCATAATAGTATGGCATCTTGCCAGCATGTCACAACAAATAAGGCACCTGTGTCTGCTATATTATACTTGCAATGTGTTATGCTCCCCTTGGAAAAAAGAAGTTAGTAAGTTAGCAATTGGTGCTTGGTTGGGGGAAGAGATAACAAGGTGGTCATGTACTATATAGGCTTGAACTTTTGTTAATTTTATGTGATCTTTGTGGAAGTTTGATCTAATGGATAAGATGGAATCGGCACATTTACGTGTTTGAAACTTTCTAATATAAAAAAGAAACAATATCAATGGTATAAAACAAGTTAAACAACATCTAACCATGCTTCTAAATAAAAAGGCTTGGCAATTATTTTTCTTCTATTTTACCTAATATATTTCTTCATAACAAATAAAAAGAGAAAATAATACATAATTTACATTGTTTCATACAAAATTAAATGGAAGATGAAGTTTTAATGTTGCAGATGTTGTTCTCTTTACCCACACAATAGGTTCTTGCTCACGCAATCATGTTATGTGAATTTTGACATCCATATAAAATGGTTCATGTTATTAATAAATATACCCTGAACCACTTACCCTTTTGTGGTATAGAGCCCCCTGATCCACTTTCATGCTATTGATGAGAACATTAAGAAGCCATGATCTCATAGAATGTAATTAGAGAATCCATTCTCTAACATGAAGAATAGAAAGTGGATCTTCCTAATCAATTTAGAAGTTTAATTTGGACATTGGTGGTATTTTAGTTTTTTCCCTTCCTTGAAAGTTGATATGTTAATCCATTGTTAGGAAATTGATGACTTACCTTTGTTTTTGTGCTTACACGTTTCAAGAGAATATGTTAAGCCTTAAGATATTTCAATCGAGGTATATAGTTGTTTTCCTTATTTAAATCATCATAAGTTTTTCTAATTTTTGGAATTGGAATGTCATCTCTGTTGAATTAGTGATGGTCTGATGGACTTACTGCCTCCTCCCCCCCTTTGGACTTCTGCTGCTTGCAGTAAGTCCATCCCACATCGCCTGGGGAAGGGAAAGTGAAGGTATTCATAAGTAAGGCTGCGCCTCTCCCTAGCACAACGCGTTTTAAAGCCGTGAGGGCCAGGCCTTGTGCAGCCCAAAGCGGACAATATTGTGCTGAGTGGATGCGGGTCATTACAGATGGTATCATAGCAGACCCCAGCCGGAAGTGTGGCGTGGCGAGGCCCAGCCAGAACCCTGCTATGAATAGCAGAAGTCCAAAGGGGGGGAGGAGGCAGTAAGTCCATCCCACATCGCCTGGGGAAGGGAAAGTGAAGGTATTCATAAGTAAGGCTACGCCTCTCCCTAGCACAACGCGTTTTAAAGCCGTGAGGGCCAAGCCTTGTGCAGCCTAAAGCGGACAATATTGTGCTGAGTGGATGCGGGTCGTTACATATTGATCGATAAAAAAAATTCAAAATCAATAAGCAATATATACGCGCACACATTTAATTTAATAGTAGCGTATACACATGATGAATTTGGTGACATACTTTTGAAGAAGATTAGGAATCACTACAAAAAAAAACCTACTTTATAGATTATTAGATGGTTCTGAGAACATGTATTTTTATTTAGAAAAGTGGTGTCATTACTGCTTCCGCAGGAAAAAAAGTGTGGCAAAGCTCCAAAAATTCAATATTTAGTTATAACCTTAATTTTGTAGAAAAAACGAGCTAGAATTTTGGAGAGGATTGCAAAGGCTAAGGCTAAGGCAGCTGAGTACAAGAAGGCTTCTTGTCACCAAGTTGAAGAAGCAGAGCAGAAGGTCCTCATGAGAACTTGGCAAAGAAGACTCCAATCTCTAAGACATCTGGCACGGCTTAGGTGATGGGGTAATAATCCTTGGTTTCTTAGTCATGCCTTAATGTTATTGTTGAATGTCATTTATATGTTTGATCTTTAGGGGTTAGAGTTCATTTGACACTTAGTGCACACTATTGTTTTACTCACAACCTTTGATCATACCATTATCATTCTCTAACATATATTGTGATACTCCCTACATGATACTTGCAATTAATACTTTGTAATTGTCTGCTATAAAAGTATAGATCCATACTACCTTAGCCTAGATCAATTTCTTGCAGCTAATGAAAAATCTATGAACTCTCTCTAATGAACTATGGTTATTAAAACCATCAATAATATTGTGTCCCAAATTTTTATACTATTGAATTGACTAATCTAGATATTAGTGTTGCCTGCTGATTTACTATTTATTTGAAAAGAATAACTGTTATTTGAAATAGAGAAGATCCAAACTGAAAAGAAAAGTGATTTTATTATGCTTTACTTAGACAAGTGGATGTTCTTTTTCTCTCAAGTCTCAATGTAATGAAAAATCTACTTTTCAATTTCTTTTCTTTTAAACCAAACAATAACTAGCTTTTGTAACATAAGTAAATGAGATTAAGACAGTTTAGTTCATTTTGTTCAGAAGCAATGGGCTTAGTGCACTTTTATCTATTATTTAGAAATGGATGATATACTAAGATTGATTACTAGTTGCTGCCTCTAGCAGCAATGTTTTGAAGAGCGGTGTGGATCACCAGAAACAAAGTTCATCTTGATAGTAGTAGATTTTCGGACATATAATGAAGGTGGCCTGGCCTATTTATACAATATACTACTATTATTGAGGTTATTTTAAACTTTATTCAAAAAAGAAAAAATAACTTCAAAACGAGATGTTTATTATTTGGGTTTAAAATTAGGCAATTGGTTTCTTTTTACAAGCCATTTCCAATTTCTAATGGAAAGGAGTTTTGTCACCATGGAATCTCCTCTTGAGCTTCCTAAAATCGGTTCAAGAAATTCTTAAAAAACATATTTCAGAAAAGTGACGCCTAAGAGTATTGTGTCATTTTTCTTTTCTTTGGTCATTTTAAAAATTGAAAATTGTTTTTAGAAAAAGATACCAAACCCTTTTCAGTTGTTTACTTTGAATTCTAGGCAATTTAAAGTTCTAAACATGGTGTCCCATGAACCACGTGTATGATGTGGTGCTTTGAACTAACTAAACATCTTTGTGTAAATGTGATTTTTTTTTCTTGGGGAGGGGATTGTGAGATAAATTTTAGTTGTCACCATTATAATATACAAAATGCATTTTCTCTAATTGATCTGTATCCCAAATGTAGTTGCTTAAGCACAGTATGATAATTGTAGTCCCAGGTGAACTTTAGAAAGGTGACAAGGGAAGAAAGAAATGAAACCTAGAAAGTTGGTTATTTGTAAGCATTGTTAAGGAATGGTTTAGCCCAACTAACATTGTTGATAAAAAGTTGAATTGCTTCTATGTAAGATATTGGAGAAGTGCAATTTTTAACAAATGGAAAAGTAAACAATATTTCACAGGAGAGGGAGTCAATGTTGAGTCTATCTCTTAACTTAGGAAAGTGATTGGAAAATTTAGGAAATAGAGGGAGCTTCCCTCTTAGTGCTTATTGTTTTGAAGACAGTTGATTTAAGTTTCAGAGTCATACTCAATTGAGTCTTACATAACAAAGGGAGATGATAGTTACAATACCATTAAATGAGGTGCAGTATCATTTATGCGCTCACATAGTTGTGGGAGGGAGGTTATTTATTTATTTATTTTGACAAGTAGGAGGGAGGTTAGTTACTAAGTCATTTACTTGTACGAGTAATAAAGAATATCTTTAAGTATAAGGGAGATTAATTTTTGCAAGCTCATTGCTGATGTTCCTTAGACACTTGAGGGTATCTTCTAGATTTTGGAATATGATAAGTTAAACAAGATCTTTGAAAAATTTTAAGGTCATGTGCAGGGGATGTTAGATTAGAATGATTAATGAGAAAATATTTTTCCTAAAAAAAGTTTTACTACCAAGTCGAGTGAAGATTGTTTCAACTCTTCTAGAATATAAGATATTATTAAGAAACATCACCTCTTCTTTCAACTTGTCTTTTAAATTTTTATTATAGTTGGGCGGGTTGTTTTGGATTCAATAGTCCACTATCGTCCAATGGGTGGGTTGTGAAAGTTTAAGAGTCAAGACACAAACTTGGGCATGGAACAAAAGGCTTAAGCCATCTTGAAGTGATATTTGGCTCAAGTTGATGCCTGAGGATATACTCTATCATATACTTGAGTTTCTAATTACTAATAAGAGAAAATATCTCTAATGGTTGAATTTCTATCTTCTTATTTTCATAACTTTTCCTTTTGCATTCCACTATGGCTTGCTTTATTTTTTAGCAACAATAAGAAAAAATGAAAGGTAAGGGAAAAGAAGAAGGAACAATGTCAAGAAATCAATTTATTAAAAGTTTTTACTTTCTTTCTTCCCAGGTTTCCCCACCTTTCCTCATAGTTTTCCAATGCAACCAAACAAAAGAAAATGGAAGTTCATATAATGTCTTATCCTCTGGTTTCCAAGAGCCAAAACATAGCCTTTAGATTCATGTGGACAAATGGTTAGGTCTTTTGTGTGGAAGGAAATCATCTCTCTACCCAATTTGTGACAAAGAAAGAAATGGGAAGGGTGCATCTCTCTGTACGTGATAATTGCAAAGGCAGATGAGTTACATCTTGGTTGGAAAAATAATGTGAACTTCAAATTGTTTGTGTTTGATCAATTGGAGAAAAGTATTCGACTATGCAAGATAGTTTCATTCTTTTACATCATTAGTTTAGCTTTCATGTTTCACCTTCCTACAAACTTAATTTTGCTCTACTTCTAACATTTAGATGTCATCGCAGGTAAGATGCTTCTATGAGATGAAGACTAAGTAGTATTTTTCCCAATTTATCTTTCTCAGTGTTTTCAAGGATGCTATTGATGGATACCCCATCCATGACACATGCTTGTTGGAGCAAATGTTTTTGTACAAAACATTTTTGCTGAGGGGAATGTGTATTACCGTTGAAGGGAATTGAGGGTGGTTTCACTTGGAAGATTGATAAGGTTTTTTCTCTATATTACAAAGCTCATCACTATGAAGTTTTCACTAGTGAAAACTGCAAGTGGTACACAATCCATGTACTACACTATTTTGAGTTAAAATAAGTGGATTGGTTTCTAAATTTGACTATGTTTTGTGGCATCCTCTAATGATTCAAGAAATTACACATCTATCCCAAAGGAAATTATTATATGGTAAAAGGCATAATGCTTTCACTCCATATAGAGTACCATGATTGGAAATATATGCACACTATAGACTATGTATAAGGGACCAATGCCATGGCCAATATAAGGTGAGCTTACATTTCCTTCCATACTCTCCCTACTAAGTTTTGTTCAATATGCAAAGATCTCAACCACAACTGAAGTATGTTTTCACAACTCAAGCCCAAAATAGAATTATAAATATAAAATTAAAATTTTCACTTGCTTATTTTTAATTATGAAGTGCTTGTCTTCATATAAATTTTGTGCTCTTACAGTAAAAAACAGGTTCTCTACTTCACCAAATGCTTGGAGTTGTGCTGAATTCTTACCAGTAGTTGATATAATTAATGTCTCTTAAGGGGGTTTTTTTCTTGTGAATGATACTTCGATTGTTGAAGACTATATTACATGCATGTAAACGGTGGAGAGTTCTCCAAAAAATAATAAATTTGCTTATTTCAGTAATTAAATTCTTAGTAGTTACTTTTGTGAAGGATAACTTAAACAAGTGAGCAAACATTTCCTTCCACAAGCTTATTACTTTGTATTTATATAATTTTTGTGATTCACATAATACAATTGCTCTTCTAGGTTAAAAAAGGTTGTCTGCTTCACAAAATGCCAAAGGTTACTCCAAATTCTTTTCAATAGCTGATATGAGTAATGCTAATGCATCGAAGGGCTTTTGTGTGAATGATAGTTTGTTGAAGGCCAAATTACATGCATGTCTACAATGAAAATTTTCTTCTAAAAATACTGAATGTGCCCAGATCTGTAGTTAAAATCAACTTTAACTTCTTTGCTTTTCCTATTCTTTTGTCCCTTCCGAGAAATGACTAGAACTAATATTGTTAAGTTATCTTATTTAAATGTTTAAATTGTTGCAAAATCTTTTTAAGTGCAACGCACATGCACTTCCACTAGTGTATATATATATATATATATATATATATATATATGTTGATCAGTCGAATTCAGATCAGTACAATTCATGTATACCGATCCAAATTGCGACCTGATTCATTGATATGCGTACAAGTGATGCTAGACAATAATTAAGAAGAAGAAAAAAAGGTCGTGGAACAAATTTAGAAACAACTTGGCCAAGAATTGAATGATGGAAAAGTATTTAAAAGTTGAAAATTATTTATTAGGAAGAATTTCTAATTGAGTTTGAGTTCATTTGCTGCACGTGGAAATGATGTCGCTCTTATTTTTTTTAGCAAATGGAAGGAGTGCCTATTTAAAAGTATAATTTTACAAACAAGCTCAACAGATTACTCATACCATTTATAAAGCCGGTCCATGGCTGGGAAATAAATATACCATCACTTACTCCTGCTACTTGGAGAGATTTGAAACTGTGACATTATTATACGGAATCCATATTAGGAGATGCCACTCGACCATTAGAAACTTCAGTCAATAAAATTCTACAAGTCATAATGAGTTTACTTAAAAGGAATTTTAATAGTTCATAGGTTTCAAAACAAATCAGACCATATTAAGCATTACTAAGAAAATGCACAATGATGAAGCTTTAGTTTATATTGATTGAAACAAATTAAATATCCAGGAATCCAGTTCGTCTTATGCCTAAAAAAAAAAAAGGAAAAATGGGTGAAATTAAGAGAGGACCGGGGTGTGTGGATAACGCAAGTTGGTGGACTGAAGCAGATATGGGATCAAGATCCGTTGGAGAAAAAAATCAAAAAACTTCTCTAAGTTGTATGAAAAGGCATTATTAATGAATCAAAATGTGGGGCAATCATTATATGTACAGCTAAGTGTAGTAACAAGGATGTTCATGCTGGCTGGCTAAATTGGGACGGATCGACAAGGCTGAACTTACAAACCAATGAAAGGAATTTCTCTAGATAGAGAGTGAATTGGCGACCTAAGGATAAATAACAGAGATACTTGATTAGTTTAAACAAGAAGGAAGAACAAAAGGGCTATTATCTAGTGTTGGTTGGTGACTCAACCCTTTTACGTAAATCACACACCTGCATGGCTTATATGGAGAGGTGGAGATATATACCAACCTAGCTACAGCTAGAGCTTGTTGGTGTTGGTGACTCAAAACTTTTTAACATTATAAAATTTGCACTCTTAGACTCAAATCCATGTTGTCACGTTTGACAAACCCTGAGTATACTAAGTAATGTCCAGAAGAAGAAGAAGAAGTAGTGCATTGGTTATAGTCTATTCACCAAGAACAAAGTTCAATGAGATATTTCCAGGAGAACGTACATCATATGAATATCAGTGAAGATATGACCACAGAAATACATAATTTATTGCACTAGTTAATTTTGAACTTTACCCACGTAGATTACTCTTTTAAATCAAAGGTGTGTGTGGACTTGAATAACTAGCTGAACAACCATTTCTTTTTACAAGGGAAGTGCTTTCTACAAATTTTAATTCCTATTATTCTTTTTTTCAACAATTTAAAAATCTTCTCCCATCAAAATTTTCAATCCTCAGTTAGTCTGTGGTACAAGAATGACATCAAACTTTTTTATCTTGCATTTTCTCTAGGTTGAGTGCTTGAGGGCGGCGCTCACCCCTTTCTATACTGTTCAAGATACTTCATCATTTGATGTAAGATACACTAAGATTTCTATCATAAGTTGGAAAAATAAAAGTTGAAGTGTATATATAAAATCTAACTCCTGATAAATGTGACAAATTATATTCACTTTACAATTTTTATCTAGGATTTAGACAAGATATATATTCAAAATACAAAATATCACTGCATTCCATTGTATTGATTAATAAAATCCACATAAATTCTTCAGCATCATGAAATTTGTTTTCTCCTAGTGAGGATATTCATCTAAGTATATCCGGGAGCATATTCATTTAAGTATATTTACTTTATTCTATTTTATTTAGGAGTTATTGTTATTTTAGTAAGTTTATTTAGAATTTGTCTATTTATAAGGGTTGATGTTATGATAATCACACATTGACTATTGAATATTGAATTTCTTTCTCTTGGATTTTCTTTCGTTCTATTTTTTTTTTCTTTCTTTCTTGGTTTCCCACTCTTCTCAATATTTCTCCACTTCTCTATCCTTTCTTATTCTATGCTGCACCAGGTCTAATAGTAAAATGTTGAGGGTGTGAAGCGTGAGAACGTCAATTGGACAATATGGAGGACGCACAAAGGAAAAATAAAAAAAATAAAAAGGAGGCAAATTTCATTGGCTGTTCTGAGAGACTGCAAACTAATAAAACATGCATTTTGATTCAATCAAAAGTACAAACATTAGAGAATGTCAAATACTGCTGAGATCAGCTCCTTAAGTATATACAATTATACCATAATCAGATGGATATGAACATTATAAATGTAATTTAAGGCTGGATGGCACACACTATTATGCAAATTGTGATAGGATCAATGATATCTTCCTCCAATACAAAAATTATAAGAAAAACTAAAATCTATAAGCTATTGAACTCAAATGAATTGTCAATCTGGTTCAGTTATCTAACTATTGGCAAGACAGGGAGGAGCTGAATGGGGTACAATTTCGGTTTCCACAATTAAGTAATTTTTGTAGTCTCCTGTATCATTATCAATCCATGCCAGTGGTTCCAATTGTTCAATTCATCCCACTATTGTAATTCTTTTATTATATATTTTCTAAACACAAATAGCATTTACAAGCAAAACTGAGGCAAGGATAGCACCTACAACTTCACTTTTCTTTCGAGTTAAGTTGTCCTCCGAGTAAAATAAGCCCCACGGCAGTGAAAGCTGACAATATTGTTGACAAGTAGGAAATTGCAAGTAGAGTTCCCCTTAATGACTGCATCATAATATTTTATCAATGTAGCGAACAAAATAAGATGAGATTTTGAACAAAATTTATTTCAAGCACCTTGGCAAGGAGCAAAGCATTGCCGTTTGCATACTGCAATGAGCTTTCTGGTATACTTTGGACGCCTTGACTTAATTCCCATGAAAGAATCCTACATTTCAAATTTTGGAAATACTTGATTAATAAGAGTTTCCATTAGGACCCGTTTAAATGGATGTAGAACAAAGAGAACTCACAGCTTGAGTAGGTTAATTACCCAAAAATGAAACCAATTGCAGCCCCAATGTAAGCTTTTTCTGGTGTTAATTCAACCTGAAGCTCTCCAAACTGCAGTTGGAACCACATTAGTCATTCAGAATTCCTTTTTTACAGTGCGCGCTCCAAAGTTTAACTTTCATAACAATTGAAGAATCATCATCTACCTTCAGCATCCTCGTTTCCTGTTTTGGTTCTTCATCGGTTGCTGGAGATACTGGGTTTTCAGTCAAAACCTTTCCAGTCATAATCATTGCTTTGGCAATCTGTAATGGTTGAAAAGTATCCAACTTTAATTTTAGGGACACATTTAGCTATATTACATGTTAGAGCGGAAAAATGAAGCACCCCTTTTAGGACTTAAAAATATAAATACTGGTTTGAGGCCTGATCCAGTTTAATGCACATAAAACTGTCAGTGTTTCTTCTAACAGAGGTGTCTCCAAAAACAAGACAAGAAGGTTCCTTTTGCCTTTTGAAGTGTACGAGTGAAGTTGGTAGAAGATCGATTGAACAGAGGTAATAGGTGACTAATGTGCAATTGGACAAAATTTTATCAAATGGACTGACTTGCACAAGTTGAAAACACTAGTTAAATGGCCTTAGGTAGTCTGGGAAACTGGCATGTATGTTCATCACTAGATAGGAATTCTTTCACCTACAACCAGATTGTCTTTGTTAAACCATTGCACACATCGCCTTAAATCTACAAGTTGCAAACTGCAAAGTCTAGCCACCTGGTTTGATATTAGAAATGACAAATCCAAAGTAAACACACTAATGGAGACCGTTGATGACTCTTCGATTACTACTGTGTTTCTGGATTTCAAAATGACATTTTGACCAATTATCTGAATCTCATGGTAACCAATAAATTACTTTATCATCAATCAAAATCATGTTTATGGGCTAGTCCAAGATTCTAGGTCAGAAATTATGAGGAGAAAATTTTGATAGTGTGGTAACAATGCAAAAAAAAAAAAAAATTAAATGTAAGAGTCCTCTGCACTTCAAATTCCTTAAATTTTGGAAAAAAATAAAAAATAATAGTAACTTTCATGTTCAAAAGATACAGCCCAGGACATAAAAGATTCTGTGAAGTACCCTTTGCAGTTCACCTTGACCATACTGTCCCATTGATTGGAACCTCCTTCCGGCAGATACCAAGCGCTTGCCAAATGCTAACCCAGCAATAAAATAAGAAACAGCTCCAAAAGAAACACTCGAGTCATAAGCAAGTAAACTAAGCATCATAAAGATTTGTTGTTATTCTTGCCTGATTTGGCATTGTTGGTCAAAGAGCCCACTAAGGATGGGAGCTTGCTCACCAAAGTGGTGCAAGTTGATGTCTCGGCTAGTTCCCACGCTCGAGATATATTTAACAATGTCTCTCCCAATTCTTGACCACACTGAAAATACAAATTCATAAAAATAAGTAACCAGATATTGGGTTTACTTGACGAATCTTCCTGACAGTAAATAAAAAATGCAAACTCATAAATAAGAGATATCAGATGAGATTTAGTTGGTCCTAATTAAGGAATTCCATACCCAAAACAAGTCTTTCTCAATTGCTCAGAAAGCATGGGAGAAAATAAACTGATCAAAGTGAGATTATTTCACTTCTAGCATAAAAAACACTTGTAACCTATTCGTGGTTCTATGCCCCTGCTTCAGTTGTCAACTTTCAGCAGTATCCTGAAACATGCAAAAAATCTTGTTGCGTGATGTCAGCTTCATTCACTGCATCCAGCTTGAAATGGGCTCTAAGAAAGGTGGCATTTTAGTTTATCTTCCTTTCTTCTGACATCTGTACTGTGTTTGTTCTGGGTTCTGTTGTATTTGAACATTTCATTAGTATGCTCTTCCATTCTATTGAAAATGAGTCAATGTCAGTTGCTTTTTTATCTCTTCTTTTCTTTTAAGATCGTAAACATTGGTCAGCAGAAAATGTTTTCCGTGAGGATTATTTTGAATGATATGCCGGATAGAATGAATTGCCATCAGGAGGTGTATATTTTAATAGTCACTTAAATACTAGAGTAGTAAGGGAACAAACATGAATTGGGATTACAAACTTCTTTCTTGGAGGTTGATTGTTATAAGGTACAATAGTTTCTCCATTTTAAAATAAAATTCTCCATTGTAACAAAACCAAATGAACATGCTTAAACACAACCCTCTTCTGAAGCATCCTTGTTGACTCTTGATATATTCTCAGGATGATACAAAGGTATTTAGCCTTATATATATATATATATATATATATATATATATATATATTACTGAGAATATGGTTGAGAGTCGAGCGCATGAAAAATAAGGAGAATAATGTATCTTTTAATTAATTTATAATTTATCCATGTGCAGCCATTCAACCATCCCAATAGTTGAGTGCTAGTATTTGAATTTATATTATAGTAATTAACTTTAATCAATATTTCCAGAAATATATAACATCATTATAATTAACCTTACAATACATCAAGGTGTATGGCTCACTCATGAAGAGGAGTCTGGCCACGTGTGAGGGTCATGTCGATGAGAATTTGTTAATAAAAACTTTCTTTTCCATCTTCTGCTTTCAAGTTTTAACTCTCCGGGTGGTCTTTGTTGGATATCAATGCTTTATTTTGTTTCCATTACTGCCAATCAGTGTTCTCATTTAGTGCAATACATATATCTGATCCACTAATTTTATATGAGAATATGAAAATGCTGAAGGAACTAAATTAGCAGAATGATCTGGTTTGTGAATGTGTCAATATAAAGTTCCTGAGATGGAATTACTATTTTAAATGAGGAAGGGTCAGACAATGGGAATTATTTATTTTGCTCAATGTTACCTGGAGCGTGAATCGTTATGGTACGGGGAACGGGAACGGAAAAAGATCGTCACTTGTTATAGAATATGGTGCGTCAGGGGTAAGTTTCTTTGGATCGCTTTGTTGAAACGAAATATGTTTATTTGGAATGTGATATATTTTTTTATTGTATTTGTAATAATATTGGTATGCATATATAAACACCAAAAAGATTTTAACGAATCCAAGCCATTCTAAAATAAAATTCTAATGATGTTTGTGTATTTTGTATGATTTTTTTGGAACTTTTGATATTTTAGATTGGAACGCTAAATCTTGCGTTCCAAATCGCTAATGATCCATGTTTTGGATCGTTGGATCCCAATTCACAATTCGCTAGGAGAGCAGCGAATTATGGTAACCTTTTGCCGGACAAAGAAACAGAAATGGGATTGTTTATGTTAAGAACATTAAATTTGGAGTCCTTTTTCTCGTGTAATCAATTTGGAAACTCCAGCAATGGGAAGGCCAAGGATATCTTTGGACAGGCTATTGTTTCTAAAATGTCAACGATATTGTCGCAGACTCGAAGTGTTAAGAGAACAATATACCACTTTTGTAGCCAAATTCAACCCAAAATTGAACTTTTAAACCCAGATGTTATTTGACATGTATTGGTCCTAATGTTTATATACCAGGGCTGGTAAAAAATACAAGCAGTTGTTAACAGTTCAGCCTGGTTCTCTTATAGCTTATTATTTAGATCAAATAATTTGAGATTGACTCTTGCAACAAAAGCATGTGTATTATGGGAATTGAATGTCTCAGTAGGCTCATGAACAAGGCAGATAATAACAAATTGTGACTAGCAACCTTGCTGCTGGCATTAACTACTAAGTAAACTCTGAAGAAAGAATTTCTTGCATGTATGAGAATTACCTTGAAATAATCATTTCATGAAAGTTAAAAAATGTTTGAACAACAGAACAAAGTAATACACTGTCAACTTAATCCCATAAAGTTCTTAGTTTAAACTACATTGCACATCAGATAGCGATGTAATCACTAGCCTTGAAAAAGAGAGAAATTCACAATAAAATGGACCAAGTCTTTGTGCCTGTCTTAGTGCCAGAAGGTACAAAAAACATGAATATGTATGTGCACCTCCTATGAGGACACATGATTATGTCATCTAATTATATTAGAGTATTGATGTAGAATCAGTAGAGAGAGATTAAAGAAGAGAAGAAAGAGAAGGGAAGAAATAGGAAGAGAGAAAAGAGAGAAAGAACAGAGAAATCTCATATAGAAAAACACGAGAAATGTACTTCAATATCAATAATCCAAGTCTCCCTCTATTCAATACAACCTCTCCCTTATATAGGAAAACTCAAAGCAATCAAATCCAAGAATTAAGGAATTAAATCATATCCTATATCAACTCAAACAAATCCTAAATATGAAAATATAAATTAAATAAAAATAAAATTACATAACAATATATATCATTCTGGATCAAATATAAATGGACCATGAAATCCTTCTTGATCCCCATCATTTCTCCCCGACTGAAAAAAAACTCGACTCCGGCAAGTTAAAATGGAAGAATGGCGGCAAAAGATGAAAATCATCATGGCAGCAACAAGTGGCAATGGAACAACACTCTCCACATAAATGACGAAAATCAACAACGAAAGAATCTTCGACTTGACTCATAAGAACAAACTCCACATGAGCTATGGTTTGTTGTTGGAGTGGTGAGGGCATCAGATCTGATAGCAGAGAAATAACAACATCACCTACACGAAGACCATCAAGAAACATAGAAGGCTCCAAAAGACCTTGATTAGATAGCATTTCTTCCATAATGAAAATTAAACTTAGATTTAAATCCAATGGTATGTCAAGTAAATAAGCTTTAGGTCCAAATGCAAAAAGAGCAGAAAATTTACCAACGAATTTAGATGAAAAATTTGTGGAGGAAGGCAACACAGATTCAGACGCAACACAAAGAATAGAATCGAGTGAACTAGTGCAAATGTCTTTAGAAACTCTCTTTATTTCCACATGCATGGGATCAAATGTTTGCTCAGGACGCTCACACTCAAATTTATCTAAGATAGAAAGTGTTTGTTCATCTGTAGTTTGAGTTAACACATCAGTAGGTTCCTTTGGGCTCTCAATTTGAGAAGCTTTGAATGTTTTAGTTTCCACAAATGGTGGGTCAACTACCTCTTTAGATGGACAATGAAGAATGGACCTAGGAATTTCACAATTATGTTCTAGATCACAAGGAACAAGAAGAGAGGGCCTAAGATTTTCTTTCTTGTCATGCTCTTTGGGTTTGAAATGGACTAATTTGATGGCCTTCCCATTGTACCTAAAAGTACATGTGCTATCTTTCAGATTATGAGTCACACCAAACTCATATATCCAAGGTTTTCCTAAAAGCAAATGACCAATTTTCATAGGCAAAACATCACACCAAATGTTGGCAGAATACTCACCCATTTGAATTGGCACTAGATACCTCTCTGTGACTAGCACGGATACATCACTTATCCATTCTACCTCAAATAGTTGGGGATGAGTTTCAAGTCGTAAATTCATTCTAGTGACAACAGATTTTGACACGATGTTAACGTGACTACGACCATCAATGAGAATTTTGCATACTCTTTCCCCGCATTTAAGATTAATTCGAAAGAGTTGTAGGTGCTTCCATGCATCTTCTTGGGTAGAGTCAAGTCAGTTACACCACAAATCTTTAGGATAAGATTTGAAATTAGAGGGGTTCCGAAAGATACCTCTGAGATCGAACCTTGGACTTGTTTCGTGGAAGTAACATATAATCCTCAACTTCCTCATGGAAGTACCGAGTGTCCTCAATTTTATAATGGTAGTACCTAAGTGAATCATAATTGTATGAGGAACGCCTAAAGTATCGTTCTTGGTACCTACCATGTGGACGAGCAAATTTAAAAATATCCTTCTTGTTATTCTCAAAGAAACTAGGATACGTATCTTGACGATGATCACTAGAGTAATGCATGGTATCCTCTCGAATAGGTCAATGTTCATATTTTGATGCTTCATGAAGCATCATTTTTTTTTTTTTTTGGAATGAGACAAGTACTATAAAAACTAAAAAGGAATTGAAAGAAAATTAAATGAGACTTGAAACTACATGTTGAGGGCCAAATGTAACATGGGGAATGATGGTATTGAAAAAGCAATCAAAGGGCAAACAAGCAAAAATTCAGATATGGACCAATTTGCAAGATGTACCAACATACCAATTGAATTTACAAAATAGCACAATCTTCAAAAGGAAGTATGCATACCTTTTTCTCAAGGCCCACAAGTAGCTTCATAGTATTTCTAAATTTTCTTGACAAGCGAGTAGCTTTTCTGTTTTGGAAATTTCAGAAAGTTTGGGGCTGGAGTTGCTAAAATGGCTCAGCTGGGCTGGGATAGGCTAAGAGAGTGGCTGGGTATTGGTTTGGGCCAATGCTGGGTAATGGGCAGGTAGGTTGAAATATTTTGTTTCTGGTTGGGATAGATGGGCCTGTATGTGCAAGGAGTGGGCTGATTTTTTTTTTTTTTTTTTGGGACTGGGCTATATGATTTAAATGAAGTTAGGTTGGGTTTAAGAATGGGTCAAGACTGGGTAAATGTTGTAGGTGGTCTGGGCATTGGGTCCGCTATTTGGACTGGGTTAATAATGGGTTGAGTATATTAGTCTAATGGAGGGGCTGGTTCTGATATATTTAGTGAAATGGGCTTGGGTATTGGGTTTAAATGAGTGGATTATGGGAAAACAAAGAAATTTGGGCCAAGGTAAGTTGGTTTTAAATTGGCTTAATGCATGACAGCTGGAACACACCACTTGATAAAGGAAATGGGAAAAATCAGACCCGGTCTTGGTGTTAAAGCCTCTTCGTGCTGTGAGGGTTTCAAAACTCCAACACCGCAGGTCAACGACTTGCAGCACTCCGCCAACGACGCACTCGAATGACGGCGACAGTGGATAGCCGTGAGGCTTGTCGGCAATGATAGAGACGATCCTTGGCTGCAATGGGGGTTTCAAAAACCCTCAATGTTATCTGCGACTCTGATCAGTGGGGAGATAATTGGCAACAAACTGGGCTCAACCCAGCATGACGACGACGCGCTACAATGATGGTGGATGATGTACGATCTTAACAAGGATGATGGAAGTGCTAAACCTGGACACAATGATGGCAAAAATGGTTCTTCGAAAGTGGCAATGGCTTCGAACTTTGACGAAGATGATGAGGTGGATTCTGATTACTCCGATGAAGAGATTACTACAATGTCTGTGAGAGCAATGAACTGGTGAGGGGAACAGTAATTCTCCGATGATGCGATGGACGAACGATGTTGGATGATGATGAATGAAAAGTGGATTGTGGTTCGCAATAATGAAGCACGTGATTAATGATGCGACTGTGGCAATGGTTAGTCGACTATGGTTTGATGCGGCCTTCAAAGCCGCAATGATAGTAGGGTGTGACAAATTGTGAACAAAGGGTGATATGATATGTGAATGAGGGATCGAAGTTTGCTCAGATACCAAATTGATATAGAACCAGTAGAGAGAGATTAAAAAAGAGAAGAAAGAGAAGGGAAGAAATAGGAAGAGAGAAAAGAGATAGAAAGAACAGAGAAATCTCAAATAGAAAAACACGAGAAATGTATTCAATATCAATAATCCAAGTCTCCCTCTATTCAATACAACCTATCCCTTATATAGGAAAACTCAAAGTAATCAAATCCTAGAATTAAGGAATTAAAACATATACTATATCAACTCAAACAAATCCTAACTATGAAAATATAAATTACATAACAATATATATCCTCCCGGATCAAATATAAATAGACCATGAAGTCCTTCTTGATCCCCATCAAGTATACTTGAAACTGGAAGTAAGAAGTGAGGACTTCTATATTAACACATTTATTCCCTTCTCCATTCGTAGCCTGTGTCGCTAAAGTCACTATAATAAGGCATTGCAAAAAGAAAACACAGAAGTAGCGGTGCCTAGAAGGAAAGATTTTCTGATAATTTAGATAAAACTTAAGTATACAAGAGAAGCAAAGAGAGAAGCCTGTAGTAGACCTGTAATACAAGATAAAATGGAGGTAAAGAGCATAAAAAGTGGCTCAATAGCTTTCTTCACCATGAAGAAAAGAGGATAGATGGAAAAGAGCTATGATTTGAAATTCTGTTGAAAAACTCAAATCGCTTACTGATGCTGTACATCCCCATTGGGTGAGCTCACGTAAAATTTGAATGGTGCTTGAAAAATTCTATGAATAAGGCGATTAACTAAACAATGGTAAAATTTCACTATTTAGAACCAAAGTAATGAGTATGTTACTTTGAAGTTTTGAAGCTCTTTCTCATCTCCTATCCAAACCCTTAAAAGAAAAAGCAATGTGGGTGATGAATTTAACTTGTTTGGAGGAAACTCTGTACGAGAACAGTTACTGCCTAACGCCATAACCCACAATAGTTTTTGGTCCAGGCACCTGAGACTGATTAAAATCAGTTCTTTAATATGTTCAATATTAACTCCATAACAGCAAGGCACATGTTTACATTTCAGGTGAGCTGAGCCCAAGTCCAGGGCCAAGATGAAACCAAAGTTGGAATTTCTCATTTAAGTCATAAACCCAAACCTAAGCAAGAATGTCAGAGCTTGGTTAAATTGAAGCCAAACTTGGTTTATCTCAAGTTCAAATTATTCAAGCTACAACATTGCTAGACGGATTGACTCATTCACTAGCTAGGAGCGACAGAGATCTAAATTGTCAAATCTTGTAACTAATCAGAGGAAGTCTAAGCCAACTGAAAGGGTATTCCCCCCCCCCCCCCTCCTCTTTTTTGGCTGGTGATTTGAGGGAGATGGGCACACACGGATCAATTTAAAGGTCATGTGAGAATGGTGGTATGAATTTCTATCATACGACTGCAAAAACTTAATTGTATAAGTTGTTAAGACCAAACAAATTGGACAACTTTTTGAGAAGATTCTTTGCATTTTTTCCCGCACTAGTTTCTTTGAGATATAAGGTACAACCAGTAAGTGTAAGCAGTTTTGCGGTCAACAAATCTTTAACAGCATCAGAATGATGAAGTCCCAAACCCACATATCAAGTAAATGCATAACCAACTCACTTTCAAAAGTTTGGTCCCCCTAGAATTAGATCCTAAGGCATATTTCTTCACTATTCATAAACAGGCACCAATACATATAATGCATATTTTGTAAGAATGTCCATGTTGTATCCAAGTAATTAAAATAATTAACCACATATCAAGCAGTTTTGCGGTCAACAAATCTTTAACAGCATCAGAATGATGAAGTCCCAAACCCACATATCAAGTAAATGCATAACCAACTCACTTTCAAAAGTTTGGTCCCCCTAGAATTAGATCCTAAGGCATATTTCTTCACACTATTCATAAACAGGCCCAATACGTATAATGCATATTTTGTAAGAATGTCCATGTCGTATCCAAGTAATTAAAATAATTAACCAACAAAGCTGTGATAAAGATTTACTAACCTCGTCAATGACCGGCCCATTTGAAAGATCGAAGGCAGCATCATTCAACTTCAGCATTTCCAAACAAAATTCTTTCAATATGTAACCCAAAAAATTTATAAAAAAAAAAAAAAAAAGGGCAAACGATCTCAAACTAAATTTACAAGAAATTGGCTTTGCAAAAAATTAAATCTCACGTACATCAAGACGAAGATCACGAGGAAGCTGGGAAAAGAAATCCGCCGGAAGAACAAAACTATCCTGCAGAGAATGAAACGCAAAATGAAAATCGCGAGTTGAAATGGAAATCAAAAGCACAATCTTAATGGAAATGTCATGTTTGGAATCGAAAAATGTACGCAAATCAATACTTACGGCTAATTCTTGAAGTAGGATTTGAGGGTTTGGTTCTGGGTTTGGGTTAAGGAATTTGGGAGAGTCTGATTCGGTGAGAGCAAAAGAGATTCTGAGAGATTTGAATGTGAGGGGTTTGTTGTGGTGAGAGGATTTGAGAGAGGAGGTGAAGTGATGGGGATTTTGGAGAAAAAGAAGGGTGGAAGAGGAAGAGAGAGTGGAGAGAGGTTGAAGGAGGAGGAGGGATGCCATTTGAGGTTGATGTTGATCAGCGCCGGCCACTGAAACTTGGTCGTTTTGGAAGTTGGTTTTGTAAAATAGAGGCATTGGGCCCATATGTGGACCCCACACCTTATATATCCGGATTAGGTCGATTTCTAGCCGTACGATTGAAGATCTCCTCTGGCACATCGTAAAATGTTTATCACATGTTTGTTGGAAGCGCACTAGTGAGATTTTTTATAAACGAGGTGGAGAAAAATTATTAGTTGCTTCACAACTAATTAATTACAATTTTTTGTCACATTATTAAATTTGGAGTCTTTCACTCCATTATATGATACACATCTGAAATTTATTTTTCTCTTTTCTTAATATATAATTTGGGAATTTAATTCAATTTGGAGTCTTCGACTCAATATCTGAAATTAATTAAAGAAAAATAAAAAATTGACACAAAATAATAAAATTTTTTAAATTAATTTGGACCGTCCTTAAAACTTAATTTTTCCTAAGTTAGATTTTTTTTAAACCCATGACTATTTAACGCAATCAATGGATTGTAAACCTGTTTGAGTCAAAAATTATAAAAACAAATCAGAAAAATTCAAATACATGAGAAATGAGTCATCAATTCATTATTTATTATTAATATTCTTTTTTGAGAACTATAACGGACTTGATTCAATTTTGGATACATCACTAATCCAACATTTACAATGAAGTAGTCATGAGTTTATTTTTAAATAAGTCCAAATTACATGAGTCATATAGCTGCTCAAAATCTAATGAGTTTTACACTCGTAAAACACCAATAGGCCATCTACCTTTGATTCACCAAAAGTATGAAGTTTTACTTAGCAATTCTAAATTTTCTTTTTAAGTATAGATGACTTTATTCCATCTTGAATACATAGGTAATCTAACATTTACATTAGATGCAGTCTCTAATTCGGTGTTAAATAAATCTAAATTTATTTGGTCATTTGCCTATTATTCATTTCCAAATTATTTTTTATGGGTTATACACCCATAAGAAATATCAAGGGTCATCCACTATTGAACATAAATTGAAATTTTAAAAAAAACTCCAAATTTAATGGGTTTTACACCCACATAAAATATCAAAGATCAACTACCTTTGATTTCAAATTCTAAATTTCTTCAGTCATAAACCCAAGAATTTAATGAATTTTATACTCATAAAAGATCATCGGCTCATCTACCTTTGATCACTAAAAAGAAAATAAATTCATAACCTTCACCATGGAACTATGGTTTGGCTTGATCCTAATAATGGGTACATAGAGAACCTATGGAATTAACCCAACTCTAGCTTTAGCATCAAATAAATAAATATTTGTAGTAATCGTAATTACAATCAAAGGATATTCTCTTGAAACACGTGATTGTTATTAAGAGATATTTTATGTCTTGAATGGGTTTGACCTACATTAATAAAAACTCGTATGATCTTTTTATTGTATGGGTGAAATTGTATTTAGCAAAAGTTTAATATTTTTCTCAACATTCCTCTTTTCTCTTCTTCCTTTCTCATGAATTGGTAGCAATTTCACCTAGAAGAATTGGGGCTTTGGAAGGTATACACTCAATACTACATCTACAAGGTTTGGGTGGAAAGAAAACTCAATATTTGGAATAAAACAAAGTTAAGATTTAATCTATGAGAGCTTTAAGGTAGGGATTTACATTGTTCTTGTTAATAATGGAATGTACCATACATATATGTTATCTACCATCATAGAATCCAATTGTAGTATGCTTTAATTGTGTGTTTAGTGGGTTTTGTGTTGGCAACAATTGTTAGACTTGAACTGTGTGTGTAGACACCTCATTTTGTGACCCTTAATTGTATAAAGGCAAAACCGTAATTTCGCGGTATTTCGAAGACATTTCAATCAGTTCTATGGCATACTTTGAGAAACCCTTTAGTTAGGAGTAGTTTTGTCATTTCTAAGAAATTACTAAGAAATTTCACACCTAAGGGTATTTTAATAATTTCACACACAGTTTGGTCCCTAGGGGTACTTTAGTCATTTTACACATTTTTGGCCTTCAAGGGCATTCTCATAATTTTCCACCTTTTTTTGGTCCTCATGGGCATCCTTGATGATTTCTAGCATTTTCCTACCCTTTTAGGAGTATTTTGGTCAATTCTATAGGTTTTCCACTTTCTAAGGGTATTTCAGTAATTTTGGCACTATTATCCCTTTTGAGGGTATTTTGGTCATTTTGATACAATCTTGCCCCTAGTAGGACTCTTCTACCCTTTAGAGGGGATTTTGAAAAAATTTGCATCATTTTGTCCTCAGATGGCATTTAGGTAATTTTGGCATAGTTCTACCATCAGTGTGACTCTAGCAATGTTTTGAAACCCAAATCGTTGAGTGGACCGAAAAAAAGATCAAGTCACGGGTTAGTAGTTCAACCATTGGGTGAACTAGAATCAAACTGTTACATCATAAATATGTCAAATATATATTTATGATAAATATTAATAATGTATAAAATTATTACCAATATGAAAAAGATTAAAAAAAAAATCCTAATTATAATCATATTAGCTTCAACCCCATAAACAGACCAAGAGTCTTAATTCTTTCTCTCATCAAAGATTCAAATCAGAATATTACCACCTCCTAAATGGAATCATTCAACCAAACCCCAAACACCCATTAATACATAATTAATAAATAAATAAACAAATATTAAATGGCCAACTAATTAACAATCAAGTGATCAAGCCAGTATGTCAATCTTCTAACAAATCAAATGAGCACATATTGGTAGAATAAGAGACATTCTGCCATTCATTTACAATTTTCAATTTGCATGGTGCAAGGCATACAATTTAGCAACTCAGATTTAGAGAACAGAGATACAGAAAAAATTAAAAATTGAGAACATACCTGATTAAGGTCCAAGTCGAGCATGTAACCAAGCTTGTGAGCTAACACTTAAAAAAGAAAAAAAATTTAGAGCATGAAAGAAATCACCGTTTTCATCACAAGCTCAGCAAAAGAACATAAAAAGATCTTCCCAAACTCTAGAGGCCTTTTGATTGTCGTTAGATAAAGAATAGAAGGCAGAAGCAACAATTGTCAGTCACAAGCTCATCGAATCATAAACGAATAGATGATAGAAAAAGTTCTTCAAAATAGGGGAACACTCACCGCCATTACCGATTGTCACTGCCGATCGGAAAACTCAAGCACTATCATTGATTGAGAAAGCACCAATGATTGACAAAGATGCAAAGCCATCGTCGAGGGTCGAGGATTTGGAACTTCAAACAAATCGAATTGTAGATGCCCTAATCACATGGTCATTCTATAGGTGAAGTGAACTGGGCCTATTGAACCATCAATGGTTCAATTGAATGGCCGATTTGCCTGCGATTTTCTCCAATTCTTCTTAAAAATAATAGTTTTCACTTCACAACAGGTTTTGTGATTTGCCCGAATTGGAACCTGGACCGGGTCCCAGCTCAACCAGTCCGATCGACCGATCCGATCCAATTTTTAAAACATTGTTCTCTAGTCACCTGAGGGGCATTTTTTGTAATTTTTACATCATTTTACCTATTTGGGGGTAATTTGATCATTTTAGCCCTTTAGTGACAAATTGGGCACATTTTCATGCCTTGAAGGGTAATTTGGTCATTTTTCATGCCTTGGTGGGCAACTTGGAGATTCTCTAACAAATTGGAAAAAATTTGGTTATCTTGAGTGATAGTCATCATTTGTGCACAATTAGGAGTTTCCTTTTCTAGAGCTTTGGTGGATCTAGTTTTTAGATATTTCCTCTTGTGGGCGCCAATACTAGAAAAAATGAGATCTGAGTCCCTTTTGTGGATTTAGAGGGATCCCGACTATCTCCTTCCCTAAAGGTGGTAAGGAACACCTCTTATGTGATATAGAAAAATTGAAGAGTCGCCAACTTGTTTTTGGGCAAAAAATAAGTAAACCCGTTACAACTTAAATAATACATACGAAGGAAAAACTACAAAGGAATGAAACAAGAATTACATCACTTTTAATCCTAAATACATACTAAAAGATCCCTTGACATGAACCAAAAGAAAGATAAAGCACTAAAATAAAATAAAAACCATAGAAACAGGCTTGGGGGCTAAGGTACAGAGTGGGAAGGTGTCAGGCACCCACTCCGCCCGATTCGAATGGATCGACCTCAAATATTCACTTACAAGGCTATTTTGTCATGAGAAAATAGAAAATAGAGATGTGAGTCTAGAAATAATAAAGAAAGAATAGTCTTGTATTAAGAAATAAAATAGAAAGAAGATCTTATTCGGTCCCGAAGGCTTCCTACGTATCCATTTAAAAAATGGAATTAGAGTCACGTAGTTCACCGATTTATCTCTTTTATCAAGAGTGATAAAAAATACGAGATCAACCGGATCTAAATAAAACTATTACGGGTTTGAGAGCGTACCTTATTCAGTCATGAAAGTCGAGCAACACTTCGGCTAGGAAAGTCTAATCCAAAGGGGTTAGTTGGGAAAATCTCTGGCTTGTTCTTTGGTTTGAAAAGTGTCACTTTGGCTTGCTTCCTAAAGGGAGGCTGTCATTTCGGCAGGGCTTTGGCCTCGAGAAAAAAAAAGTTCTTGTAGAGAGAACTCTAGAACTAAACTAACAGCGTAAAGCTATATCAATTGTGTGTTGAAAAGTGATGGCCAGGGGGCTCTATTTATAGAAAAAAATATAGAGATTTGATCCTAGGGTCTAAGATAAAACCTTAGATTGAAGGGCTAGGATCATGTCTTTAGTGATAATCATCTAATTAAATAAATAAAAAATTAAATAATTATCTTAAGGAAGATTATCCTAACTAAATGAATTAATAAGTAATTATAACAATGCAAGAGCTAATAGAATGGGTGTCTACATGCAAAAGCCAATGAAATAAAAGATAAATATAATTTAATTGAAAATAAACTCTAAACTGAAAATGTTTAGGTTCGATGTATCTCATTTTAAGGAAATATCAAGCAACCATATCTATGGAAACTTTAAAAGTAGAAAGTTCTAATTATGCTTGACTAGAATACTATCACCTAAAATTACCAAATTGCCCCCAATTCGGTGGACAATCTCAAGATTGCCATAAGACATGTGAAATGACTAAATTACCCTTAATTTGTCACCAAATGGCCAAAATTACCAAACTACTCTCAAATGGGTAAAATGATATAGAAATTACAAAAGAGCCCCTCAAGTTACTAAGAAGTTCTACTGAGGCTAGGGTTGTGCCAAAATTACCAAAATGTCCTTAGTGGGCAAAAATGTGCCAAAATTATCGAAACCCCCTCTAATGGGCAGAAGAGTCCTAAACAAGGTGGGATTGCGACAAGAAGAGTCCTATTAAATGTGGGATTTTGACAAAAAGAGTCCTACTAGGTGTGGGACTCTAACAGAAGAGTCCTAACAGGAGTGGGACTTTGTCAGAAAGAGTACTACTTATATTAGGATACTGACAAAAGAGTCCTAACGGGAGCGGGGCTTTGTTGGGAAAAGTCCTACTTGGACTGGAACTCTGACAGGAAAGTCCTAACGGGAGTGGGACTCTATCGGGAAGAATCTTAATTGGACTAAAACTCTAATAGGAGAGTCTTAATAGGAGTAGGACTTTGTCGAGAAGAGTCCTACTTGGAATAAGACTCTTTTAGGAGAGTCCTAACGGGAGTGGGACTCTATCGGAAAGAGTCCTACTTGGACTAGGAATCTGTCAGGAGAGTTCTAACGGGAGTAGGACTCTTGGCATATTTGCCGAATTGGCACCACTTAATCAAGGGTTACAAAATAAGGTGTCTACACCTTTTTTGGAGATTCATTGAATTTAAACATAGTCATTTTTAGAGTTTATTTCAGAATAAGTTCTTTTTTTTCTTAATTTTCATTTGTCCATGCATGTAGACATTAATCTTTTTGGTTCTTGCATTTTCATTGATCATCTTTAAATCATTTATTTAGGATAGTCATTCTCTAGGATAATTATTTGATTTTCTTATTTATTTAATCATGTAATTATTACTCAAGACATGATCATAACCCTCTATTTGTGAGGTCAATTATAGGCCCTTTGATCAAATCTCTACATTTTACCTATAAAGAAACCCCTTTGGTCACCATTCTAGAGGTCTAGAGATTTCTAACCATATGTTGTTGCTCTAGTTCCAAAGCCCTCTTTCTCTTTGAATCCTCTTAAGTCCATTTCGTCTCAAGGTCGAAGCCCTGCCCAGTTGAAACAACCCATAATTTAATGTAATATTAAATAATATAAATAATTAATTTTATTTATTTTATAATGTGGAATAATGACTTAGAACTTTTCTAGAACATTTTGAGTTCATCCAAATACTTAAAATGATAATAAAGTCAAAATCATCATTTTGCCATAATACCGGGACTACGAGAATATCGTGGACAAAAAATATTGTATTGGGATTTAAAATAGGCTTAGATATAACACATTAGTCAAGAGATATTTTATGATAAGCGGGAAGGACCAAAATGGGCATTATGAATAAAGAATGAGAGAGTAAAAGATGGGCAAACTTGCAAATCGACAAAAATCTGATTTTTTGTCTTTAAAAGACCAAAACACATTCACATTTCACATTTCTCCAGCACCTTACGGAAACCAAGAGAGAAAGATAAGGTTTGTCTATATTTCTATCATTTATCTTCAATTTTCTTGATTTTCTTTGAACTTGAGGGTGAACCTAAGACATCTAGTGCAAGATCCCTCATGTGGAAGGCATCAACTATCAATTTGGAGCTAGGATCTTGAACGATCTAGCAAGAACAAAGGTAGAAAGTTAGGGTTTTGTGAGAATCTTTAAGAAACATGGTAGGGCTTCTGACCATGGTTGAAATAAATTGTTCTAGGGATTTTTATTCTATTATCTCATTTTCACGGTATCTCATATACATATTATGTGTACATCATGTTTCAGATCAATGATTAAGCTTGATAATGTCATGCAAAATACATATATTGGTAATACCCATGCTCATGTAGAAACATGTAATTGATGTTAGTCTTACTTCTAGATGCTTGATGTCGTTATTATTGCATCCATATATTTTTATCAAGTTGATGTAAATCCTTGTATGCACACAAAGTATTTGTAAAAATGCTTGAATGACTAAACAATTACTATCTTGGAACTTTCTTTGTATATCTTGGTCTTATCATGTTGATGTATGATGGAATGTGGTCCCCTCTCGAATAACTCATGATTTGAGTAGAAATTAGTGTGGATTTTTATTTGGAACTAGTTGAGCAAAAAATGTTTATAAGCTTGGTGAGATTATGGATGTTACATTGGGAAAAAATGAAAAGGTTTGCATAATGATGTGAAAAGTTTGTGAGATTGCAATATTACCCGGGATTTGTGACGCGGATGGTAACTCCTTTCGGTTTTGAATTGTAATCCCACGTGGGTGGTGATATGTGTTTCATCGGGTTAGTAGCCCATAAAGCACTTAGACTTTTAGGACTCATTAGTTGATACACTGAGTATTGGTGTTAGATTTGAGTACAAAAATGAGGATTTGGGTAACATTGGATAGTTTGGGTGTGGTTTGTAGTTTATTATTCTTATTGTATATTCATTTGATGTTATTATGGTAGCTTTTTGATGTATTGCTTTCCATAAATTGTGTAAGCATGATTGTCATTTTCTTTTCACTACACAAGTCACATGTCTACACTTAATTTTTCCTTTGTGTAGATTCTCTATTAAGGTTATTGTTTTGACCCCTACCAGATGCATGGAATGGCAAGGAGTTAGCCACAGGGTGATGCCTTGATTAAGGAATCCTTTTTATCCATGATTTTTAGGACTACGACACACTCTATAGTCTTCGCTGGGATAAGAGGGTTGTAGTCTTCGCTTTGTAAAGGTTTGGTCTCCACCTGTAAGGAGGTCACTATAGTGAAAAAACTCAAGTGAGAATGCTTGAGTTAAGGACGTAGAAAGTTTTTCGAACCTCATAAATCGCTATGTTTGCTCTCTCTCTCTCTCTCTCTCTCTCTCTCTCTCTTCACTCTTTACTTGTACATCTATAACATTTATTTTTAAAGTTTGTAAAAGAAGCCAATATTTACAAAAATACCCTATTCACCCCTACCTATAGGATAAATATCTAGGCAACACCTTACCTACACACCTTCCATTTAAAGTCCCTTACCTACCCACATCTTGTATTTCTATCTACCTACTTATATTATATATACCTGTAAAGAATGTATGATCATAAAGTAAATATAGAGATATTATTTACTATGTTCTTTTCTATTTTATTTTAACTCTAATAATCACTACACAAGAAGTTTAATTTGTAGCTCATGTCTACTCTAGGGAAGAAGTAACAAACATAGTTATTAGTGTCAGCCCCGAATTTCCAACCGAACCCAAGGACGCAACTAAAGCGACATAAAGGAAGAAAATAAATAGACGAATAAATAAATAAATAACAATTCAACTGATTTAGATACAAGCCTACATACATTCCTGTTTTATAAAATTTCGGCAGAACCTCCTTTGTTTTCTAAGCCTTTTCTCACCTAATGTTTTGCAATAATTCACATATATAAACAACAGTACATCCCATCCTCACTCGATGGCCACAATCTTATCAAATTTAAATATACATCTCCTAATTATACAACCGAAGACAATTAAATAGATACAAGCGTACATACGTTCACTTCTGTCAATATATATACATGTCTTTGGGCTTAAGCCCGTACATCACAAATTACACCTCTCGGGCCAAATATCCATCTAAAGTCAAGTCTCCTCCACTCGGCTAGACTTCCTCAAGTCTTAGGTGTCGGGAGTGTCATCTGAAATATGGTTCCCAAGAATGGGTCAACTCAACTGCGAGTATGGTACAATACTAATGCAAGGAACAAAATTAAGACGTGGCATGTGCAAGTGTACATGTATATCTACATGCCTCCCTAATCATGCATACAATATAATGGCAATGTACAAACTACATCTGTATAAAACCCTATCTCACGTTCACAAATTCATCAACACAATGCACAGGCGATATGTGTGACACACCCATGCATCTCAATGTCACACCCATGTCTCATGATACGGTCCTTCCCCGCTGGCATGAGTACCGCCACGTATGTCTCCTTTTCGGTGCGCCCCTGATGGAAAAGAGTACCAACGGTCGAATTTTGGGTTTTTCACCACAGGATCTACACCCTCATAATGCACCAGCACCTCGTGCTGACTTACACTATGCTTTCAAGGAATCACATTATGCCAATATGCCATGATTTCATCATGCAATAATACAGTTCAAATGAAACATCACTTTCACAAGCATATGCAACATGCTTTAAATAATGCATCACATTTAAGATCAACAATAGCATTTAAATCACAAGACTTCATCCACAAATCTACGTGTCATGCTCAATCAATCTCAACACTTACGCAAATCCACATGTCACAATATCAACAATCCTTCTAAAACATAAATCACATATGATGACAACTCAAGAAGTAAATCATAACTTCCAAATAATCATAAAGAACACGTAATCATATAAACAATCAACTCAAGGGTTCTCAAAGCAATAATTCCTATGTGATCTTCTAGCAACAGATAAGCATAAAAATTATTCAATCAATATGCAAATCAATCCTAATTTAATCCTATTCCTAACTTAGCAAAGTACCATACCTGATAGGGTTAATCACAACCCTACTAAGCTATGTCCACTATGCAATCCAATCAACCAGGTTAATCTTTAGTCCACGGTTCGAAAGTTGAAGAAAACACACCGGCAGGTTGATCGAGTCGGCCAGCCATTTTAAATCTAGTTTCATCAGCATCTTTAACCTTTTTCCCTCAAGCAGACGATGATCCTGACGGATTTTGTCCCTTAATCATCCCATCCACCAGATATTGAAGAACTTTCCCTTCCCCTCACCAGATTACTGTCTAGTTCTCTGTTGCAGAGGCCTCAACTATTGTATCACTTACCGTCATTCTCAAGTTCCTCCATTTTCTGACTCAAAGCCCTCCAAAGTCTTAGTTTTCTTCAGTCCCCATTCAGACCTTAGAATGCCTTAAGAATACTTAAAGAATACTGAATAAGCAGCTCTCTGGATCCTTTAAAATCCCTTGTCACTTCACAAACCGCAACATTCATATAATCCCGAGTTGTATTAAAATCCATCATCCGAACCTCCATCGTAGCTGCTGTTACTATTTCTCTCAATTTTTCCAGATCTGCTGCATCAAATTTTGCAAATCAGCGGCTCTAAGAACATTTAACTGAACCAATCCAATTCAACTCAATACTACCGCAACTCCTATCTATCCCCGGAACCCATATCAGGCCCTTCACCGCCTCTGTACTTTCGTCCCCCTTGCTGCATCACTACATACCCACAACCACAATAACCGAGCCCCCAACAGAACCCATCAAGCAGGGCAACTGACCCTCACTGTCCATAACAACCGCACCATTTCAAACAAATTATCAAAACCCAAATTCTGCATCATTTTCCTCAAACCGTAACATCATCATTCAACCCTTAATACAATAGTCCATCATAACAACAAACAAGTCATCTGCAGTTTCATTCCCTTGCTTCAACGCCACACAAATATACCCACGCACATATACATACAATAGCAACCAAATCAAAAGGAAAGAAATGGAGACAAAACTTGTTCACCTGCTGTCACCGCCACCCCCGTAATGCCCCTCACAAAATTGCACATCCACACGCAAATCTGAACCACAATAGGCACCGTTCTCTCTACAGTTTCTCTCCCACAGCACCAACACACACACATCTACACATACATATATACACATACATATACACACAACCCTCTACCATAACTCCCATAGCCGTAGCCATACATGATTCTGAGCCACAACCGTAACAGCCAACCTGCTCAATCTCCTGCTCTACGTCAAACCCAAACGGCCACACACAAAACCGCAACACAATTCCCATTCTGTGAAGCCCTATAATCGTAACCCCAAGTTTCCGTTGAATCAACCCATGACCACCGAATCATCACCACCTAAAGCAGAAACTGAATTCAAATCGCGATCTAGTGTCAGGATAATCCGTTGGTAAGCCCAGACCATGGCAGATCTCCTTGAGTTTTTCTCACTATTATTCCCCATCTCCAGGAACCAAAGACCCCCAACACTCACGAACCGCAACCGAATCAAAACCCAATTGCTTCAATTCACTGTTTGACCAACAGCCTCCATCGTTTTTCCAACACCACGACATCGCCAGATCGCAAATCTTCCTTCCCAAAAATCTCAGCCACCGTCTGATCAACGACTTCCGATGCCATGCCATTGGCAATCGTCTCACCCACTATCGCTCCTCCGTCGCCCCTCTTCTCTTCTCTTCTTATTTCTCTCTTTTTCCCCTTTCTCTCTCTCTGTATAACCACTCCTTTATTTTTCTCTTCTCCACCGACTTAGAGACACCCCACGTTTAACACACACCACACACTACACACTACATACCCCAAGGCTGCCGACACTTTCCCTTTACTTTTCTATTCTTTTCTTGCTTCTTTAATTGCTTTTTGTCTCACTTAAGACATCTTATGCATATATATATATATACACAATATAGCATTATCGTATTAATATTTTATTCCCTAAAAAAAAATTAAGTTCTGACATGCTGATAAATTTAACATTAAGCCGAGATATATTTTATCGTATTTAATAATATTTTATTTCATAAAATACTAATTTTGAAATGTTAATAAAATTGGCATGAAACCGGCTCAATATCAGTCTTATTTATTTCACCATCTCTGGATGGCCGCTCGTGTCTTATATTAATTTTTTTTTTGAGCCTAAATTATTTTTAATGATCCGGACTAATTTTCATATTTTCTACTAATTAATCCCATTATGGCTTACAACCCTATCGACAAAACAAAAATTTACCCTCAATATTTCATGTCTCTACAATTAGAATTGGACTAGTCAGTTCAATTGAGTTTGTGTTATTAAACCGGTGTGAACTGGACTAAACTAGTTTATTTTTAGCTAAATTAGTTGAACCAAGAGCGAATGAACAGGTACAGAAGCACAAATTTTGCATAAAAGGAATGACTCTTAGTGCATAAGTGAAATTATTGTGAGAATTGATGAATGAAGTCATTGCACAAATTCTAGAATGAAGCCTATGCATCATTTATTATGTTGTGACTTGTATAAAAATATGTTGGTATTGGGAGTCGACCAGAAAACTCTTTGGTGGAAGCTAACATTTTGACCACTCCTTAATTGTAATGACTTTTATACCAAAATTAATATATATTTATGTAAAATAGTATCTACCTTATATAAAATATTTTTAAATATATTAATTATAAAACTAGTTGAATTACCAGTTAAACAAGTGAACCATAACCGACCTCCTCACCGGTTCATTGTTCGAGTCGATTTTGATAACAATGGTAATAAGTATTCTAACTATCAATTGTCCCCAAAATTGGACTTTCAAGATGTTCTTTGATCATGAGAAAGAAAATATGATTCAACCAGTAGCCTATAAAAGGGGAGAAAAAAAACATGCATTTATAAATTCAAAAATAAGATGATTGCACATGTGATCACTCATCTAAAACTTAACTAATCACATACTCATTTAAGGTAACTTAAATAAACTCAAATAAAACACTTCAAAAATTAATATAGGATAGAAAGTGTTTAAAACTTTTCAATGGATTTTTGGATAGTTAGAGGTTATTAAAAAATCTAATTAAAAGTTTTTAAATGACATATCGAAATACAAAAAATATCTTGTTCTTTCATTTTTATTTTTCATATGAACCAAAATAAGAAAATAAGTTTTTATTTACATTTTTTTTATTTTTCCTAAAGTGTTTTGGGCTTACTATTCTAAAAAAAGGCACCCGACTCAAGAAAACCCTTTCTTCCTAACTTACGAAAGTAAGGCAATGATATCTCTAGGGGTGGTCTTTCCAATGCGTCGAGCAGAGACAATGATTCTCGAGTTTGAACAATAAGATGCTACGACTTAATTTAAACCTCCAATAAGAGAGAGGAGAACAAGTCCTAAATAGGTTGATTTCTTATCCTTAGAAACTGTGCTCTCACTACAATAAGAAGGTCAGAGTCAGAACATTCCAAATTGGGAACTTAGTGTTCAAAAAAGTGTTTTCGAACACACAGCTTGTCGGCTTGGCAAGTTGAGTCCAAACTGGGAAGGTCCGTACAGAATAGTGGACTCTGGGGGGCAAATGATCATACACATTAGAAACTCTCTTTGGTCAGAAATTGCCAATGCAGTGGAATGCAACTCATCTTAAGAAATATTATGTATAAGTTAGTTTGTTTTAAGGATCCGTTCTTGGAAAGCTATCATTTGCCTGTTTTGAGGATTCGTCCTCTCTTTTTTGGACATTCCAATCTTAATTGGAAATTTATCCTCAACTTTTTATGAGATTCATCTTATAAAAGTTTATTAGATTAAGTTTTTCACAGTTAGCAAGTTGTTCGATGCAATTTTGACATTTTCAAATAAAGAAATTTTATTATATGAAGTTCCAAATACATTATAACTTCATTACAAATAATAAAATAGTCTTTACAAAAGAGGCTTATACAATACAAGTAGATTCCTCTTTTTACGTACACTTCAATAAAGGCTTGTAGTTTCGACTCCATATTCACTCCTTATGAGATTATGATTTGATGGTGTTAGGACTTTTAGTCATAAATTGTTTGGCTAATTCATGTAGACAAATCCATGAAGTTGTAATTTTTCCAAATTAGTGAGTCAAAGTACTTAAGCCTTGTCATCATCATGCATTTTTGGAGAATATTTGGCAAGTGCAGTGGTCACATTGGCAGGTGAGGTAATGGTTTGGACTCATTCACTTAAGCTTTGCACGCTCACACTTTATGCATTCAAAAAAAGAATTTTTATAAATGTTTTCTTGAGGCGTAGTGTGGTATAGTAATCATGATTTATAATTGACTTAATTTTTTTTTTGTTAAAGATGTTTTTAATTTAATTGGGTTAATTTACATATCATTTCATTGTAAGCTTAAATATTTTGTCTGACTTGTTTGAACGAACCATAGCGTTGTTCGAACGACCAAGATGGTGGAAATATAGAAGTCAGTCATGGGATAGTTTATTCGAATAACTATTCTAGAGACTTCATAAAGTGCCTCGTGTGATCTCGTTGGATTACTTGGTTGAATGACCGTAGTAGTAGGTTTAAGAACGAGCTAGTAATTTAGCTCGTTTTAACGATCATTAGGTTCATTCGAATAGTTGCACGGGATTTGACTATAACTTTCCTAAATTTGATTCTTGTACGATTTCAATCTAACCTATGCTTATATAAACTATTTGTGTGAGTTTTTGGAAAGATTTTTTGGCTACTTTATTTTTGGAGTTTCCCACCTATTTCCAAAAAGCATCTAAGTGCATTCATGATCACTGCATATCATAAGCCTTAGAGATCAAAAACCCAATCTTCATTATCATCAACACTTTTGGAGGAGTGCAATCTTGTGAAGTTCAAGAGTGGCGCGATCGAAGGAGTTCGAGACTGTGTGGGCATTTGTAGTTGTGTTTGGGAGGCTATTCATAGATTTGAAGGAGCATACACACGAAAAACGCTTGATATGATTTTTAGGAGTACTTAATAAGGGGAGTGATCTTGATGAATGATATTAGGATATTTTAGGGGAGATTTTACACTTTTTCTTGTTTCATGGTCATGGTTTAATATTTCCTATCATTCTATATGACTGCATGTTTTGTGCGTGTTTTGTTTATGCTTCATCATATTTTTGTTTCATTTGGTTTATATTTTTTATCATACGATATGTTTCATAGGGTATGGTTTAGTGACTATTTTATAGGTCTAACAAGTGTTCAGCATCATGAAGGCAAGGTAAAAAAATGTTGTTATAGTCATGAGTCATAGGTCAAAAATCTTGTCTATCAGGTTTTTGGGACTTTACTTTTTTTTTAGTTGTCAATATTTATGTACTTATAGTGATAGTTTTGTCACAGATTTCCAAAGAATGAATTTGTTAGGATTTTAGTCAAAGTTGTGTTGGTTAATCCGTGTTGACAAAACTATATGGAGTTGTAATGTGTCTAAGTCTAAATGAGTCATTTTCTCAGTCATTGTCTTCACTCAAGAATCTGAGCATTAAGGTTTCATTCTATAGTGTAATGGTCACAATGGTAAGCAAAAGGTAATGATTTGGATACATTGGCCTAGGGTTTAGCACACACTTCATGCATTCAAAATGATTTTAACATGATTAATATAATGTTAATATATGTTTGAATACTTGATATGATTTTGACTCAGGTTTTAAGTTAAATTGTTTTTAAAATGTAAAGAAGTCAAAAGTATGTCAAATAGGAAAGGCATTCAAGATCTTCTATTCTTGTTTTCGCGGGGCTTGGTTTCGTTCAAACACAAAAACAAAATGCCTTTGTTCGCCTTCATTTGCTTCATCGTTCGAATGTGAATTCCAATGTGTGCTCGTTCGATGTCTCATTCAAACGAGGTTTCTAGTAGCCTTTTCATTCGAGTTTGTTCAAGATCTCGGTCAAACAAAGTATTTCATTCGAACGAGCCTCAATCTCATTCGAACGAGTATACACTAAAAGCAATTTCTAAATTCGATCAGATTTTTAAAAACATGTTTTAAACCCTATGCTTATATATAACCTTTGAAACACCTTTAGCAGCAATTATTTTCTACGTCTAAAACATTCCAAAAAAATTTCATTGAATTCTAATGCACATCTAGATCAAATGTCAATTGTTCAAGAACCTTACCATTTTCTACATTATCATACTTGAAGTTTGCAAGGAGTTATGGTTATGAAATCGATAGAGTTTGACATTACAAGGACTTTGTAATTGTGATTGAGGAGTACCGTTCATGGATTCGAAGTGGTAGATCACTTAAAGAGCTCTTGAGGATTTGAGTTGGAGAAGATTTAGATCCTGGACAAGGTTTGATGGACTAAGTCTGTAATGATCAAAGTTTTTCTAATGGATTGTATGTATCTGGGTTAGTGTCTCAGGGTTTTGCAAAGCTAATTTGATTAATCTATGGTGTTTTCCTAGTCAATAAATTAGTGTGCTCTCTTTACAACTTTACTATTGCTATATGCAAGTCACCAATTGAGATTGCACACATCAGAACCTAAATATGCACATAATTGAATGTGAAAATCTCAATCATCCAAAGCAATTAAAATTTGTTAAGATACTTTTTAATTTTCTATATAGATATATTCACCCCCTAGGTCTATTTCGTACCATTTAGATACATAAAAGGCCACTCACAAAGAAATGGCGTGAATGTATTTTGCTATTAAGTCTGTCCGAAAGTGATATAATAGAGCTGACTTGTTCTTAGTGTGTAGACCCATGCAATGGGTGTCTATAAATCCATGGTAAAGATAATGTGAATAGAATCTAAAGTCAACTCTCAATGAAATGAATTTGTATGTATAAGAAAACATGTGAATAAATTATTCACTAGAACATAATAGTAAAAATGGTTTTATTATATAGTAGATATGAGATTAATAAAAACTTAGGAGAACTTAATGACAAATTAGTCCTTATCTAAGAAATTTTTTTATGATATTTAAGATAAAAAAATTTACGACTGATGATGATACTTTTGATCAAGGTATACTACGTTAGTGCGATAGAATGAGTTCATTACATATGACCATAATCCTAAATTAGATACAAGTATGTTATTCTTGAAACTAGAAACATTAACTCTAAAAAAGAGCTTGTGAAAATATATTGATATGAGAAATGTTGTTATCAAAATCCTTGTATTAGAATATTATATAATCAAAATTTTGGCCAATTGTATAAAAATTCGAACAATAATAACTATATTTGAGTTATATATCTGGACTAGTGTGATCATCACGCTTTTAAGTAAAGGTGAGAAATATCACAAAATTATTCAATTATATGCTGTCACGCCTCAGGTCCCAAAGACTCGAGGGTGACCCTATAAAACAAGATTAATCCATATAATAGTTCTTGTGTGTATTAATCACCTTGTGATTAACATATTCTCACTTGGAATTTCATAACACATATATTCATTTCTCATAATTCCATTCATCATTTCTAAGAGCTTACCAACATACATTAAATCAAAAGTGATGTTACTATACCAATTTTTTATGAGTCAAAAGAGTGCAACATTTCTAGTTTTGTTTATGTCCTTGTACACATACAAAAATATAATTCATTGGCCTTCATGGTCTTAACAAGTTACTTTAAGGAAATAATAAAGTTAATTGCATCCAAAATAAACAGAAGAGACAAAAGAGATTCTTCTAGCCCATGTCTTCAAGGCGCCAACTCCTTGTCGTTACCTGCATTTGATAGGGGTCAAAACGACAACCCGATAGAGATTCTAAAATAGGAAAGACTAAGGCAGGTGCAATGTGCAGGCATGTGACATGTGTTACGTCAAGTAAGTGTCTATTCATCATGCATATACATTAACAACCAACACATTCATTTCATTTAACATTTTGGATAATCACTTCAATTCAATCATATAAGAGAGATGATGGACAATAATTATAAGCAAGTGTTATATAATCCACAAGAAAAGTAAGTGGACATCACACAACTATAAATTGGGTTCCCATTTTATTCCTCTCACGTTGAATCCTAATGTTCCAAAACTTAGTTTTTTTCTATCGCTGCCCCAAAAGGCTTGACGCTTCACGAGCTACTAACTCGTTGGTAATGCACCGTCACTTGCACGAGGTTACGATCTGTAATCGAAGGGAGACACCATCCCCATAAAAAATAGATCCATTGGGGAAATAGCAAAATCCAGCACACACTCTCACTATTTCACAATTTTAAAGTCTTTTATTTAATTCTCAACCAAGGCATCACAATTCCAATAATCTCACATCCCTCCTTATTCAATTTATCCAAAGAGCAAATATCCACATTTTTGTCATTCATTACCATTTCACATTTTCTATCATCATCAGTGTTCCCCAATTCATTTATAAACATGCCAAAGAGTAATATCATTGTATTATTCGTTACAAAAACACAATAATGATAACACAACCTCATAACCTTCAACAATTCAATTATTCATCTAGGGTATGAGACGTATAGATATATGGCATTCACAATTCCATCACTCATCACAACCATGAAAATACATATGTACATGGTATTTAACAATTTCATCACTCAACTTAAGCATGGGAAATAGGTGTCTACATGGTATTCAACAATTTCATTATCCAACTCAAGCATAGTTTAAGACAAACATGTATGAGAAGTTCCAAGAATAGCATGGGTATGTGCCAATCACAACATGTTAAGAATAGTCATACATTCTTCACCAGAGTATACCAAAGCTATTGCAATTCAAGATATTCAACATTTTTATCTCAATTCAAAACATGAGAAACATAGGAACATATGACAATATATAAAAAATCACAAGACATGTAAAATGCATCATGCTTCACATAGAAAACACTCAACCTTCAACCTAGGTTAGAATCCCTACCTCAAAACTTTAAAAGAAGTGGATTTGTTTTGTGTAGAGAGAGATTCCAAGATTCAACATTCAATCCTTGTTCCTAAACCCTAAGAAGAGATTTACACTGTTTATTTTACTTCATCAAGCTAAATCTATAATAAAATTAAAAAACTAGTAGAAGAATTGAAAAAAACCATTGATTCCTAGCTTTCAATCGATGATATTCTTCCTAGTGATGAATCCTTATGGTATTATGTATTTATATGGCTTAAAAATTCATGACCATCCAAGGAATGGCAAACCCTAATTTCCCTTTTGACTTGAGAAAGTTTGGAGAAAAGGAAGAAGAAGAAATGATGTTTTGTGAGAAAATAGATTTTTGTCTGCAACTTAAAATGAATTGTTGGACGCTCATTCGAATGAACAAGGCCTCGTTGAACGAGTATCAAACGAAGGTCGGATGAAGGGTTTCGGGGTGCTCGCTCGAACGAACTCCCCTTCGTTCAAACGAAGGCCTGAGACTTGGCTTCCTTTCTAATTCTACATTTCATGTCCCCCTCCCAATTCTTCCCACATGCATTATCATTACTCCATATTACATTTTTCATGTTTTTCTCACATTAGTCATATGTTTGCCATTATCATACAAAACTAGTACTATCCATTCTTTATTTATTTATTTTGTAATTTTACGAAATGTTACATATGGAATATTAGTATTAATAATTTAGAAACTTGTTTTACATTAGACATCAATTTCAAAGGGAACCAATATGTAGAAAATGTGTAATGACACCGTACAAATTATTATATCTTTGTCAGTAGAAGGATACATTATATATAATGAATCTTTTAAAAGAAATAAACTGTCTAGCAAGGTGTCACACCTCAGGCCCCAAAAACCCGTGGGTGACCTTATAAATTAAGGTCAAACTAAATAAATGATTCATGTATATCTCAAACCACCCTGTGATATACATATTCTCACTTGAATTTTTCTTAACAAAAATATTCATTCATATTCCATACACATAACCTAACAAGGTTTCCATACATAAATTTTAAAAATGAATACATCATGTGATTGCTATTTCTAAGTCAAAAAAATACTATTCTTGTTGAGGCTTTCGAGCCTTCACATCAACATATAAAGACCATATGGCCTTTTACATTCCCAAAATAACAAAAGACCAAAATAGAAGTTGTGAGCTTAATGACATTAAAAAATAAACATAAGAGTCCACAAGAAATGTCCTTCTAATCTATGTCATCAAGCGACCAACTCCTTGCTGTTACCTGCATCTAGTAAGGGTTAATACAACAACCCCACTAAAACAACTAAACAAAGGAAAGAATAAACGGTGACAAGTGTAGACATGTGTTAAGTGTAGTGTCAAGTAAGTGTCACCAAGCATTTCAATTCAATGAACATTCACAGCATAATCAATTGAAATAAGAACATCAATACAACAATAGTAACTTATTTCAGTTCTCACAATAAGAATGCAACACAAAAGTAGGTTAATTAGATTATCATCACCTCACTCATCTCAACGACACTACTTTCTACTTTCACTTCTTTCGTAATCCTTCAAGACTACCTAATGGTCCCTAGTTGAGCCTGAGTACTTTTCGGGTTACTAACTCGATGGAAACATACGACAACCCACGCGGGTTTATGATTCGTAACCAAAGGGAGACACAAAAACCTCATCCATGACTTCCCATTTTCTTAACTTGTACTTTCATCTTTCATTTCTTCCCCTTTCTCAACCTTTCAACCATCTAGATTTTCATTCATTCCTCATAAAGTATTTATTCAATCTTTCATTCAATCAAGGGTATCCAAATAGGTAATATTTTCAAATTAAAGGAAAAATGTCACATATGCAATACAACCAATAATTTCATCATACAACATCATTACCATCATTTAAGCATTTTATCAAAACACTTAGTAGACATGCCAACTTCATTCAAGTTCATGAATACAAGTAATTAATTCTTGAACATTCAAGTATAGGAATTTTAGGTCGACACCATGCATCGAACACAAATTTCAACATTCTAGACAAGATATATCAAGGATTAAGCACACAATGTTCATCTACTAGTTCATCTAGAGATCTACACCATTCTCTACACAAATTTCATACAAGATGATGCATATAAATGTCATGCAATGCACATTTTCTTTCTAACATTCATTCTTCACCTAGGTTAGAAGTCTTATCTCCCAGCTAGTGTGGATTTATGTGTAAAGAGAGCGAGATTCCAATTTAAAGCTTCAATCCTTACTCCCAAAATCTAAGAAATGATTTACACCGTTTATTTCACTCAACCAAGCTAGATTTACAAAGAATTTCAAGAAATTTAAAAAGGAAATGAAAAACACTAAATTTTACCTTGTGTTCTTGAAGAAATCTTGAAATTCTAACTTTTCAATCCATAGAAATTCTTCGTATACTTGAATTCTTGTGTTGTGTTGTGTTTACAATGCTTGAAGATTCATGAAAGCCCAAGAAATGCCCTAACCATAACTTTCCTCTTCTCTAAAGAGAGTTTGGAAGAGAAGGGAAAGTAGAATTTGAGCAAAAATTTCCTTTCAGCCCGCATCTAAAAGTGTTTTGTCTCACGTTCATTGGAACAAATGAGCCATTTTTCTTATTTTTACTATTTTTCATTTATCACCCATGTATTATTGCTCCATATTATGTTGTTTAAATTCTTTCCACCTAATTATTACGTTCATGAGGTTTATTATAATGCAAAAGTAACATTATTCATTATTTATTTCTTTTTTGTATTTTTCAATTTTACGAAACGTTACACATGGTCATTGTAACTGACCTTAGGAAAAAAGAAACCCCTCTGGAAAGAATTACTTGACTAAGACTTTGAGTTAGTTATGAAGCGTTACTAAGGAAGTTTAGAAGCACTACCTAGGTAAAGGTTAAAACTATATTAAGGATAGAAAATTCAAGAAAAAATGTTAACATAAAAAAGAATCCAACATGAACAGTAAAGTAAGTAGTGTTGAATAAAAACTACGATGTGATTGTCTAGTAATCATATAAGAAAGATTATGTACCAAGTAAAGAAATCAATAGGTTATTTTAACTACATGATTGCTAATCAGATAGAGTTACTAGTGATAACTGAAAAAGGAAGAATCACAAATATAAGTAGTGACCCTAGCAAAATTAAGATAAGATAAAAATTATTGAATGGATGCCAAGATAAAATCATATGAAATGTGAGAACGTGATATTATTCCGCTTCCATATCCAAAGATAAAGTAAGAGATAGATAATGTCACGTCTCGACCCCAAAAACCCGAAGGTGGCCCTATAGAACAAGGTCAAACACATAATAATTCTTGTGTATCTCAAACCACCATGTGATTAATATGTTTTCTGTAAAGATCCAAATTTTGGGGAATAATTTTTTTTATATTGATTTAATTATTTAATTGTTTAATTATTAATGAGATATGTGTGAAATGGTATGTAGTACATGTATATATATGGGTGTATGTGTATATGTATAATATGGTGTATTATGTATAGATATATCTATATATATATACATGAAATTATATATATATATATATGTGTGCATCAGATTTTGTACAGTTGTGTATGTGTGTGCAGGTAGACCGTGTAGGTGTGTGCGCGTGGGTGATATAATATATATATATATTTATATATCCCTAATGTCAACTTGTATTAAATGCAAGTTGTGGTAAACAGGGAGGAGAGTCAGAAAGGGGAGTGGGAAGAGAGAGAAATAGGAGGCTGAGGTGACCTTGCAGGTGGGTTGGTGTGATGGCTATATGTATAGGTGAGGGTGTATCCGTTTGGTTAGAGAAAGAAAGTAAATCAGTGGGAAGAAGGCCAAGTCAAAGAGTTGTGAGGCACTGGGATATCTAGATGGGAAAGAGCAAGGGAGAAGAATAGAGAAAGGCACTGTTAAGGAGGTAAAAACTCAAAACCCATTATTTTCTCTCTCTAAAACCTCTATATGCATGACTGTTTTTTTTTTTTTTTTGCATGATAACTTATTTAGATGGTAAGGCCTTGTACTGTATGAAATATGAATCATTTTGCAAAAGAAATCAACCAAAATGGTTGAGAGATGGTCGACAAAGATAGAGTTACAGGTTGGGGTGGTGGTTCGGGTTCACAAGTTTTAAGCCAAAAACCTTGAGTTTGGTTTATGAAAATGATAATATGGGATGTAAGAAACATATAGGAAGAATTTAGAGTTTAAACCATGGCTAAAAGGCCATGAACCGAGAAGAGAGAGAGAGAGAGAGAGTCGCCGAAAAATCGGATACACAGCTGTAAACCCCCTTTTCACCGTCCAAACTTAGATAAAATCTGGTTTTGATTGGATAAATGAAACCCCCTATGATCAGGTGTCGAACCATGTGAAGACGCGGTCGGAAAATCCTTGCCGTCGCCGGAGATGGCGACGGAACAGTGCTGGTCTCCATCGGAGATGGTGACCGGAAGTTCGGGGACGAAGGGGAGCTGCTTTGGGCCTGTTTTGTTGGGCCTATTCTAATTTAAATGGTTATTGGGCTTGGTTTGTTTTAAAGGGGAGTGGGACTGTTTGGTTTTTTAAAGGGATTGGGCCCATTTGTTTTAAAGAAAGTTTTGGGCCCGTTTTAATTAAAAAAAGGTTTGGGCCAACAGTTTTAAAAAGAAACAAAAAGAAAAAAAAAAAGAAAAGAAAAAGAGGGGGCTGGGAAGATTCGAACACAGGACCGAGGGGGTGAGAGAGACACGCGTGGCCACTGGGACGGTTACCAACCGTGGTAACCAATATGCGCTAATATATATATATATATATATATGTTATACTTAATCTCATTTAATTAATTAAATTAAATTAAAGGCCTTGAAATGGCCCGAAGCCCAAATTAGACAAGTCATATATGTATTCTGACTATCTTGGACCTCCTAAGACCAATGGTGAGGTCCGTAACACGAGATGAGGTCCCAAGAAATAAAAGACACGTAGAACCCTTGAAAATTACCAAAATGCCCCTGAATCAAAACGCAGTCAAACGAACCCCGATTAAAATGAAAAGATAGTGGATTTTTATTATTTCGAACATTTCGGACTCAACCGTGGATTCTGATTTACTAGAAGGGGTCTCGGGATGTAATAACCCGTAAAAGTGTAAAATGACCATTTTGCCCTTTTTTAGTACAGAAGCCCAAATTGAGTTCCGCGAAAGCCTATGTCACATCCCGCACCCCACCCTACGTGGATGCGAAAGATGTGATGCCAGTTAGCCGCCTTGCCAGTCTCCGACCGACAATGCGACCAACCAAAGGCAAACTTCTGAACCTTACGATGAATTGCAATCCACAAATCACATCCACAACAAGACATATTACACAGAGCATATCAAATTCCTCCAGAGTACCATTAACATGAGCCATGTCCCTACACATCTATTACATAGGTCAACTATTTCATCACACTTACCTGAATAGCCAGAATCAATCTATGAGAACCCAAGTCTCCATATATTATTGCCATTAGATCCTCACTTGGGAATGCCTCTCAAGCCACTGGTGACATGTCCTTGCGCTTCCTAATCCAATAGAGATATATCTTGAAAAATGTTTAATAAATGGAATGAGCTTAAACAAGCCCAATGAGTAACATAGGTTCCTGCCATGGGTTTCAAAACCAGTTTATATATATACATGCATGCTCAAATGTAACTCAGGTAAAACAACAAAATAGAGCAAGATAAAATATAACATGTAAAGCAAATTGAGATAGAACAGATCAACAATCAAAAGAGCATCAGCAAGTATGTCTGATCCTTCCCCAGTAATGTGGGATGCTGAGTACTGGGATCCTTAGTTCCCCACGCCTCATAACCAGCCATCCCGCCTCTTAGCCAGCTATCCACCCTCTGGGGTTACATCAGAGCGGAACAGGATAACATGGACCAGATGCCCGAGTACTAGGATTCTGAGTTCACCCCGCCTCATAACCAGCTATCCTAGTATCAAGGTAGAACAGATAGGATCTAATAGATGTCTGAATACTGGGATTCTGAGTTCACCACGCCTCATAACCAGCTATCCCAGCATCAGAACGGAACAGATCAGGATTGAGCGGATGCTGAGTTCACCACGCCTCATAGCCAGCCAGCCATCCACTGATGTACTCAATCCCATGGTGGGCCCCAGATAAGACTCGACATGACAAACAGAATCAAACAGACTCCAATGGACAGGTAATAGAACAATAGACTTCAACAGAATCAACAGGATATATCAGAAGGCAGGATAGAACAAGATCATGCCACAAGTAATGCAGATCAAGAGGTATGCATGAAAGCATATGCATTTAAAACAGTTCAGTGTATAAACAGTTCAGCATATAAAGCAATATAGTATACAGAAAATATACACCAAGTCAGGAGTCCGAGTTACTCACCGTTAGTTGAAACTAGTTCAGATTCCCTTTCAGCTGATTCTAGATCCGAAAGTCCTAGAACAATAATCACAGACATCAATTATTGATGATAGTGTTTCTACCTATTTCACTAATTTCCTGCAGCCGCTAAATAGCAAACTAGTTGCTTAACCAATTTGTAATTATTTTGATCCAAGTGAGATGTGCATGAATTCAATGCCACTATAATGTAACTCAATATCAGATCATCTATTTTGCCCAACTATCTACCTTAATTCAGTCTCAGTACAAGGTAGTAGAGAGAAATAATTAACAGAATGTATATCTGTTAAAGTTGGAGTTCTCTTAGAATTCCCAGAACCTGCAGAGGACAATACAGAAACTCAACCTCTTATAGCACACATGAGGCTACTGGTTTGCTGGGAATTATGGTTGCTGTCAATTTATAATTAAATAATATAGATCTCATCCAAAAGAAATTGAAACATAACACCAATAGGTAGAAGTAAATTGATCGTGTGGTTTATTAATAATTGGAGACTGCTCTATGTGCTAGACCAGTTAATAAAATAGCATCAAATAGAACACTTGAGCACAGGTTGCGGCAGTTCCAAATGAAGCCAATTACAAGTGGTAGTTGCCAACGAAGGTCCTTTATACAATCAATATAATATAATATATATTATATTCTGCTACAAATCAGTTTCTTTAAAGGTCCTTCACACAATCAAGATAATATAATATATATTATATTCTTCTACAATCAGTTTCTTTAAAACCAATACATATCAATAAAAATTTATATTGGTTCATAAGGATTTTTTTAGACCATTATTTTATTTTATTTTCACTTGTAGATATATTCTTTTGGTGGAGTTTTCTTGAAGTAAAGGATCAGCCCCCTATTAGGAGCGTGCGGCTGTCCAACTGCCGCACAAAATTTGTTCTTCATAAAAATTTTACCCAGCAGTTGGACTATATTTAGTCTAACAATTGAACTATATTCAATTTAATAATTAGACTATATTTAAATAATGGCTGAACTCTATCCAATTAATAGCTGAATTGCATTTCAAATCAGCTGCACCAACAACCGCACCAATCCCACTCAATTTCTTTTATTTAAATCCCATGCTACTCAAGGAATTCAACAGCAGAATAATAATAAATTTCTCTGCAATAGTTACAAGGAATCAGATTTATACCTGTCTCAGATTGGATAAGTCGTTGGAGAGGGAAAATTCCAGAAAACTGGAGCTACAGCCGCTCCACTTCCGTCTTGCTTCAACACCAACAGTCGGCTAATTCTTGCGCCCCCAACAAGGATTTGTGCTGCTGTATAAATCTATTATTGTATACTATTCCAATCTACCAAATTGGCCAATCCTCAAATAACTATAGAAAGGTCTATCAGGGAGTAGCAGCTGGCCTAAATCAATATTGTGGATATAGCAGAGAAAAGGAGTGCAGCAAAATCGGAAGATGGATGAAGAACAGAAGGTGCGTATCAAATTATGAAGGTCTGGAAATCCAAATCCCTCTTGGCATTGTTCCGTAGGATTTATAAACGCATGGAAGAATCTGGAAAATTAGAGGGTTTTCCCCCCTTTATCGGTTGTCTCCAGCTGATTCTAGAATAATCTATTACTCTAGAATTTGCTTCCTTTCCACCCACTTCCCACATTATAAATATATATAAATATATAAAGAGATATATATATATATAGCTATTAGTATAAGAAAAGGGGAAGGGGCGGCTGTATTTTTTTTTTTTCTTATATACATATATAAATATAAATATATTTTTGGTACATTTATTGTATCTAATATTTTATGAATACTTTATTCCATAAAATATTAAATTATATAATGCCGGTAAATTTGACATTAAGCCGTGGTATCTTTTACCGTATTAATATTTTATTTCATAAAATATTAATAATATAGAATCTGTCTTAAAACTGAAACTCGGTATCGTAATTATTTACTTTCACATAATTTTATAATTAATTATTCGTATCGGTCCATTCATCCATCTCGGCACTCAATTAGCCCGGTTATTTATTTTTCGAGCATATATTATTTTAACGATGTTGAGTGCCTTAGCTATCTCCACATAATTTTCATAATTATTTTGCTTTATCGATTTAATATTTTATTCTATAAAATATTAAATTATAGTGTGCCGATAAAGCCTAGAATTTATTTTGCCAACCTTGAATCCCTGTTAATGCCTTACTTATTTTCACATAATTCTTCATAATTAATTATTAGTATCACTCTCATTTATTTATTTTGGTACTCGGTCGACTGGATTAATTAATTTCCCGAGTAAATGTCATTCTATATCTGAGGACACTAAATTCTGTTACAGCTTACCATATTTTGCACTATTTCAATTTATTAACGTCACATAACCTACTTTCATCAGGTCGGGGTGTAGTTTGGGCTATGTCGGATTTTTCGGGATATTACAGCCTAAACCTATTTTCTTCAACATTTCGGACCCAATGGTAGAATTTATTTTGGAAAAATAGAAAACAATAAAATAAAGACATAAAATTTGATGAATAACATCATTCAAGTAGTAAACAGACTGAGTAGCATTTTGTAATTTTAGGGACACGAAAAGGCAAGGAGAAGGTGGTCTGGCCTTCTACATTATCATTGTTAGTTCCACTACACAGCGAGCGCTACATCTTAGGGTTGAGATCAACCCATTCAGGTACGATATATTGTGCTAAGTAAGAAATAGAATTAAGCTTAGGAATAACTGCCATGTTGACTTGATGATTCACATGTTTGTTTTATTACTTATATGCTTATGTGTTCCCTGTTACCTTTTTGAAAGTTGGTGATGAATGTGAATCATGACTATGTGTATATCGCATGTGTTAGCATAGTGTGTGGATTATATTTTTTTGAGAATTGTTGGGATTAAGAAATATGTGACTTAAAGCATGTGTTAAATGGACTATGCATGACATGTGACCTTGATGAAAGGATCTTCTGATTTGAATGTTATTGTGTAATACATCATTTAAAGCATACTTCATGTGTGGATATGATGCTTTATTGAGATTACATTATGGTATGGTGGAATCAAAGCATATTGGCATAGTATGATTCCTTGAACATGACATGACATGATATAGCATTTGGTACCCGAACCAACGGGAGCGATCCGCGAAGGGACATGATATTGCATTTGGTACCTGAACCAGCGGGAGCGATCCACGAAGGGACATGATATTGCATTTGGTACCTGAACCAGCGGGAGCGATCCGTGAAGAGACATTACATTACATGAGTTGACATGGGTGTGACATAGAGTTGACATGGCATAGAGTTGCATGGGTGTGTCACGCATATTTTTATTGCATTGTATTAATGAATTCCCGAATGTGTTTTGAATCTTGTTAATGCATTGTATAGATGAATAGGATGGCATGTAGGTTATAATTGTGCATGGAGATATAACTGTACACTTGCACATGCCACGCCTTAGATCATGTTAATGAGTTAGATGGCATGTAGATTATTGCTAGTACATTGTATGGATGACATTGAATGACATGTAGATATAACTGTGCACTTGCACATGCTACGCCCTTAATTTTGTTTCTTGCATTAGCATTATATTGTACCAGCAGTTGAGTTGACCCATTCGTGGGACACCATTTTAGATGGGACCCCAGCTACACGAGACTTGGAGATGCTTTGATTGAGAATTATATTTGGCTTGTGGAGTGTGTTTGGTGTTGTACAAGGGCATAAACCCTAGACTATTTTGTGATTTTTGTACATTGTAAGGAAATACGCAGGACCTTATGCATTGTATCAGAATAGTGGATTGAATTGGTGTTGAAGTGTACTTGATTGTCCTTTATTCCCTTATTATTTTATTTTCCTTTCGTCTCGTCAGTCGCGCCTTGGGTTCGTTGGAATTCGGGGCGTGACATTTTCAATAGAGTTTTCATAACATGCATATCCATTTCACATGATCCCATTCATCATTCCCAAAATTTTCTCAATATATATTATCAAGAGTTTCTATTCACCATGCCATAATTTCCCATATGTTAGAAGTAAACAACATTACTAGTTGTGGGTACAAAAAATTTAAGTCTTGGATTCTATAGCCTTAACCTTTACATCAATAAGATTATAAGGCTAAGTACATCCAAAAATAAGCAAAAGAAGATAGTGTTCTCCTAGCCCACGTCGTCAAGCCACCAACTTCTTGTCGTTACCCACATATGGTAGGTGTCAAAACAACAACCCCAGTAGAGCACTTAAATAAAGAGAAGAATAAACGATGATAAGTGTAGGCATCTGTCAAGTATAGTGTCAAAAAAGTGTCACCAAGCATTTTAATTCAATAAATATTCATCATCTAGTCCAATAGAATAAGAGCATCAATATAATAATGGTAGAACAATTTAATTCTTACAATAAGGATGTAATACAAAAATAGGTTTTTAGAGAATCATTATCTCATTCATCTCAATGATACTTCTCTCTACTTCTAACTCTTCCGTAATCCTTCAAGACTACCTAATGATCTCCGATTAAGTCTGAGTGATTTTTGGGCTACTAACTCGATAAAAACATATGATCACCCACATGGGGTTACGGTTTGAAACCAAAAGGAGACATCATCCCCATCATAAAATCCTGGGTAACTATCCAAAACTTCCCCTTTCTTAACTAGAAATTATTTCATTCATAATTTCCCCTTTCTCAACTCTTCAACTATCTCATTTGCTACTCATTCCTCACAAGCTGTTCATTTAATTTTCTATTCAAACCAAAAGTATTCAAGGGAATAATGACATTTATATCAAAAGAAAGCAACATATAAGTAACATAATCAAGAACTTTACAATACAACATCATCACAATCATTAAAGCATTTTATAAAACGCTTGGTAGGCACATCAACTTTCTACAAGTACATGTTTTGACCATTCAAGTACAAGAACTTTGGACCGGGATCATGTATCGAATACATATATCATTTTAAAGAATAAGGATATAACAAAGGCTAAGCATACAATGTTTATTTACTTACCCAACAAGTAGTTCATGTCATCCAATGCATATTGTACATACAAATGCATATTCTACATACAATGTATTTATAAAAATGCCATAAAATGTATGTTCTCTTCCTAAATATCCATTCTTTACCTAGATTAGAAGTCTTACCTCAAAGCTTTGAGAATAAGTGGATTTGTGTGTAGATACAAAGATATTCTAAAAACCCTAACTCCAATCCTTACTCCTAAACTCTAAGAAAATATTTGCACTGTTTATTTCACTTAATCAAATTAAATCCATAAGAAAATTTGAGAGATTTGAAAAGAAAAGGAAAATCCTAACTTTTACCTCATGCTCTTGAAGAAATCTTTTGAACTCTTAGCTCTTAATTGGTAAGAATCTCCATAAAGATGAATCCTTGTAGAAAGATGTGTTTGTGTGGCTTGGAATCCATAGAAATCCAAGAAATCTCAAAACCCTAACTCCTTATTAGCTTGAAAGAGTTTGGAGAAGAGGAAAGTAGTAAAGTTGATGAGAAAATGGCTTTTGAACCTGCAACATAAAGTGATCTGTCAGATGCTTGTTCGAACGAACATCGAACGAATGGCTACTGGAAAACTCGTTCGAATGAACCCCCCTTCGTTCAAATGAATACCCGAGACTCTGGCTTTTTCCCTCTTTTTTAATTCCACACTTCATTTCTACTTCCTTAACTTATTCCACATGTATCATCAATATCCCACAAGGTCAAACAACAACATAGAGTTGTTTCTCAATGCGTTTTGAGATCTAAACACGTAATAACATGTACACACACAAACACATATGACATTATTCAAGTTTTCCCACCTTCTTCTATGTTTATGGTTATTATGACCATGCACAACTAATGTTACCCATTATTTATTTATTTTTATATTCTCTAAATTTATGAAACGTTACAACAAGTTCACCAAGTTAGAAATTGTCTGAATTATTATTATTGTTAAAGTCAACATGTGATGATCCTAAGCTTGAAAACTAAACTTGGTACTTATTGACTAAACAAAGAAATTGTAGTTAAGTCAAACTTTGATTTTCAAGACCACTTCTAGAAAAAACTATTAAAGTAAAACCATAAAACACCCCTACTTCAGACTCTGGTACAACCATGCAATAGAAGCTATTATCATATCAGTATTAATGTCACTACTATAGTATGATGTACTATAATTTAGAGTGACCTATACAATGCTACTATTGATTTTTATACTTAGACTTAAACCTTAGGTGACTAAACCAAATACTCAATACATTTATATAAAGTTTTTCATTAAGGGTTTACTGTACTTTGTAAGGAATATCCAAGGATAGATCAATAAAACTGATATCATCCGGTAATAGGAATACAAGAATTATAAGAATTAGATAATTCTCTAGATATCAATAGTGAATTCCAAAGCCAATTAGAAAAAGGTAAGATATGCTAAAAGTAAGAAAGAATGTTACATGAAACTAAGTAGTCAAAATCCATAAACGATGCCTATTATTTCATGGATTGAAGTAGCAAAGAAATAAAGTAATAAGAACTGAGTAGAGAAAAGTGAGGTGACACTCTTGAATAACTTATAAGTATTTGTGCAAATAATGTAACATTTTTGTACGAGTAATGATAATTTTTAAGATGTTAACTTGCTCAAATTCTACCTAGTAATTAATCTCGAATTATATTACAACTATCCAAAAATGATTTTAAAAGTGTTAGGTTCTTGTATCCATTTGAGATGTTAGCCCGCTTGATGGTGTATAATAAAAATTAATATAGAAACTCTTTATTATAATTCGATTAGAATCGTCATGAAAGCTTTTGTTAGCATGGTTTGTGCTTAATGCTAATAAGAACATGGAACGGTGTGATGTGAGGAGCAAAGCTAATATATATATACACACACATATATAAAATATTGGATGAAAAAAGACCACATATCTATATCTTTCAGTCTACCACAATTACATCAAGTTTTTGTAATTAAAGTGTGTATTATAAAATGCTTAGAAAGATTTCTAAATTGTTCTTGCTAGCCCTAAATGTTTTCAACCGAGGGCATCTTAGTAATTTTGATGATAACAAAACATTATTCAAGTGGACTAATGTTTTATCCAAGTGATAATGCAAATAAGTCATCTATGTTAAAGAAGAATGTTGACCAAGAAATGACAAAGTCTATCAAGCTAAATGATTCAACTCAAGAACATTCTTCAAGGCAAGAATCAAAACAAGTGGAAGCTCTCATGATGAATCAAGCAAATGGAAACCCTTAAGTCCAAGGGTTCAAGACAAGTCGAGTGAAGACTTTTTATTTTCTTATTTTGGGTTTTGAGTGATTTAGGATTAGATTGATCATTGGTTGTAAGCTCTTATGATTTAAAGTGATCAACTAAGAACTAAGCTCAAATGATTTTTTAAAACAAAACAAAGGCCATACATTAAGTTTTGAAACATCAAAAGGTTTTGATAAAAGTACACTGAGAAAAATAAGCAAGAAGACATTCACTGTCCAAACCAGTCAACCACTTCATGGAACTAATCGACTGATTCTTAAGGCTTATATTTACACTGATCAAACTAGTCGACTGGTTGACCTTTTTCACAAAACTGCCTGAATTCACTATCCAAAATAGTCGATCACTAAGTAGAATTAGTTGACTATTTTTTAAAAAAAAATAGTGTACATAAGAACCAGATGACTAATCCAAAAGACCAATCGACTAATTGTTCTTGAACAATTGAACCTCAAACCCTTTAGACAATTCAGTTGACCTAATCAATCGACCAATCCTCAATCTAGTTGATTGGTTGATGATTCAGTCAACTGAATTTGCCGATTTGGCAATCGTAAATTCTACTTTTGAACAAACAAAAATAAGGAAACCAACTCTTTTTGAAAAGCAATGGACATATTTTTTTTAAGGTCTATACATAAAGGTTCTCTAGTGCATTTTATGTCATCTCTTTACATGTCTACACTTCTACATCTGTATTCTTCCCTTTAGATCTAAATATTGAAAATCTAGATCTAAAAGTTCTATTCATCTTAAATATTCTGAGCTTACACCAGATCTATCTGTGAAAAGTGAGCATTTTATTGTGCCAAATCTACTCTTGAAGAGAGTGCCTTTTGGTAAACAATATTGTATTCATCTCATTGCAGTGAGAGTTATGGATAGGTGCTACCAGGTGAGGCAAAAGGGTATATTTTGCTAGGATAAGAGGGTTGCGATCTTCGCATTATAAATAGTTGGTCTCTACTTACAATGAGGTCATAATAGTGGAAAAACTGAAGTGGGGATGCTTGAGTCGAGGACGTAGGAAGTTTTGCGAACCTCGTAAACTACTGTGTTTGTTGTTTCTCTTTTTCTCTCTATTGTTTATTTACTTATGCATTTACAATATTCATTTTTAAAGCTCTAAAAAGAAACCAATATTTGCAAATTACCCTATTCACCCCCCTCTAGGATAAATATTTAGGCAACAGTTCTTAAGGATTTAATCTAAATATTTCATTGATGGGTTCTAGATATATAGTCACAATAAATTAATAACAATGTGAGCAAAAAAAATTTTAATTAGTGCACCTTCAGTCAAAAAAGAGACTAATTGTATCATAATTGAACATCCATGTAATGTCCCAGTCTTGGATAAACCGAACTGAGGGGTCACCGGGACCCCGAACTATAAGATAGGTAAATGATTGAGACTAATCATCTTAGTCAAATGAATAAAGTTTTGTCCATTTTGTTATTAGCTTATTTTCTTCAAATCATTTTTCTTAATTTGGTTCAGTTCGTTGGCATGCTTATACTTGTTCAACTCCTGTAACTAGATTAAATGAAATATATCACAATAAGGTGAAACTAAACCAAATTATCCATAAACAGTGCATCACAAGGTGAAATTCAGAGTTGACTCTAACGGTCAATACACAACATATACGTTATGTCAAAGAAGGGTATATGTTGTAACACCCTGACCCAATTAAGCAAAGCAATTAACGATAATGACTATTATCATAAGTTACTTTACTTGATGACCATAGGCAATGCTAGATATAACAAATAACTCGAAATACAGAAGCAAATGCATAAATGATGAAAATAATCAACGATTAATTAGAGACGACTAATGTGAGAATGCAGTGTAATGTCGAGGGCCATGATTTGATAAACATATGGCAAGTGTTAATCGAGGAGTAACACACAAGTGAATATGAGAAGCTGGTGCATGAAGTGCACTTAAACCAGTTTAGCATAACGCATAAAGGGAGCACGTTTAATCAGAATTATTTTGATAATTATGATGGACTATTAGAATAATTAAAATATATTTAAATACATCGAGGCAAGACAATGAAGGCCATGGAAGCCGATAAGATCTCGAATTTACGAAATCGAAGAAATGCAAGTAAATAGAGAATTTCTTGATAAAAATACTATATTTTCGGCATAAAACAGACACGATGGAATGTGTAGAAAATAAAATTTATAACATGAAGAAAAAACATGCAAGAATAAAAAATGCGGTAAGAATACTAAGGGGCTTTAAGGCAATTAAAATGTAATTTTGAAAATTCAAGAAATGCACCCAAAATGCCAAACAAGGCATAAGGAAGAAAAATGGGGAAAATGAGGCAAAAAATAAGGCCAAAGGGTTTGAACCTTAGAACAAATGAGGGAAAAACTTAAAGCCCAAAAAGAATGCCAATTGGGTTACAAGCACTATTGTGTTATATGTCTCACAAAATATATACATATGCCCTATTAAACTCCCAAATCAGAATACTCCAATTTGAGGTGGTAGCAGTTTATTGGACCACCGCCCTCCCCCACAATCAGATCACATGCAGAATATATATATATATCTATACATACATACATATACACCTAAAGATATATATATATATAGGTATACTATGAGTGCATGTAGGGGCTTGCGTGTGGGGCTAAATGTGCTTAAGTGTGCTGTGTATATAACAGTGTGTATGTAGTGTGTATGTGTGTGTGTGTGTAAGGTGTGCATGTGGGCATGTTGTGACTGAATAGTAAGGGTGAGAGAGAGAGACTTGTGAAGTGAGAAAGTGAAGAAGGAGGAAGAAATAAGAAGAAGGTAAAAAAGAAGGGAGAATGGGCTGCATGCCTTACTATCTGAGGAAAAATGAGACCTAGAGGCCAAACCCAAAGAGAACAAACAAAGAGAAAGGGGAATTGAGAGAGAGAGAGAGAGAGAGAAGTTGTTAGAGAGGAAAAATCCAAAACAAATAAGTTTTCACTCAAAATAGGTCAGTTTTTGCGTTCTTTCATTTTTGTTAAGTTTCTGTTACATAATAGGCTTGTTTAAGCTAAGAAATGAATGTCCAAACAGAAGAACTCAAGAAGCCACCATTAACGAACCTCAAGAAACTGGGTCTGATTTAAGTTTAAAAAAAATTGAAATTTGTTGATGGGGACTTAAACTATACCGCATAAGGGCCATGAATCCACTAGACCGTGACCATGAAGCTCAAAGATGATCCTAAAAAAATGAGTTTCAAGTTTTGGTTTTGAAACCGAACCTCATGAATCAGCCTTAAAACCTAATTTTTAGAATGGGGAATGAAACCCCTTGACAAAAGGAACATAATAGGCCAAACCACGATTGAAATGGTGAAGAAATGAGCATGCAATAGGCGATTTACAATCCTCATTATTGGAGCTTGAACCAAGCTTCTAAACTATTTTGGGGCATGAAATAAACACCAAAGAGAAGAAGGGGCTTAGCGAAGTTGATTGGGATAGAAAACAGATCGATTGGATGCGTAAAATGTCACAAAATAGGAAAGAAAGTTTAGGACTTCAGTGCTACAGTAAACCCTAATTGGTAAGGACGATGAATAGTGTTGGGCATAGGTCAGGTCTTCGAATTCGGGTTGGGTCCTGACCGTTTAAAATAGATCTCAACTTAAAACAAAATGTTGTCGTTTTGTTTAATGAAGCTGATGTCGTCGCAACGTCAACATGATATAGTGAAAGGAAGTGAACCGGATGGTTTTTAGGAGTTTTGGACCGGTTCAACTAATTGAACCCTAAACCAGATGGTTCTAAACCCTCTTTTCTGAAATTCTATTTTTAACCCTAAAAATTTTTGAAATCATGTTTTGACCCCCCAAACTTCTGTTAATTACAAAAACACCCAAAAAAATTAAAAATTATTTTTAAATCCTAATTAATTATAAGAAATTACCAAAATGCCCTTAAACCAAAAATTGGCAAAACGAAGGCTAATTAAAATGCACGAATAGTGTAAATTCTAAACTCAACGGCGGAATCCGATTTGTGAAATTAAATCTCAAAAAATACGAATGGGTAAACTGAAATAATTTCAAATACGTCGTAATGATCAGTTAAGTGACCAATTAGACTCCGATAACTGTAAAAATATTACCTTATCATTTTGGGACATTCCAGACCCAATGACAAGATCCGTTTTGTGAAACGAAGCCCCAAAAATATATACATGTGAAATATTAAAATGACCATTATACCCTTAGTAATTCAAAAGCTAGTTAAATGTCAAAGGCGACATATTCTGACATTATTGGAAATTCTGAACTCAACGGTGGAGTCCGTTTTAGCAAACGAAGTACTGAAAAATATGACACATAAAAGTATAAAATTATAAAAATGCCCCTAGGCTTAATGTAAGTCACAAATGAGAAAATTAAGATCCAGAAAATTCTAGATTAGTTATATTCAATATTTCAAACTTAATGGTAATGTTCCTTTGAGGAAAATAATTTTCGGTGACAAACTAAAAAATGATGAATACGTCCTTAGGACATAATGTGGTTACTAGAAGTGTAATAATGAAATTAGTAAGTCCACATAAATGTTATAAGGACCAAATAGACTCAAAATGGAGTCTAAATTACATAAATTGCATACGGAGAAATATGGAATATTAAAGAGGGTAAAATTACTATAATGCCCTTGAAGGGCCAAATAAGTTATAAGGCATCAGGAAACCCTAAAAGGGAATTTAAAGACCCTTAATTGAATAGACAAAGTTTAAAAGAACTTAAAACACTGAATAACAAGGTTTGAGATTAGAATGAATACTGATTCATTATGCCATGTATTTTTTATCTATGATTATAGGATCACCCAAACGATGAAAAATGGAAAAAGAGATATAGGATAGCTATTATGGTCACCGCATGGGAATGCAATGCTAAAAACCCAATGTAAGTAAACCCGAACTCTAGCATGTGGTATTTCTAGCCATGTCACAATTTATTTCCTTGATGCTGCCAACTTGTAATCCATGCATACCTGATATGTTGACCTCCACAATTTGATGCTTGTTTTATATTATGGACTTGTTCTAAAATTGATTGCCAATATCCCATATGATTAACTGTCCATTTCTATACTTGCTTGGATATTGGAAAGTTGTTATGCCCCTCACTGCTGAGGATTTGCTATTCCACAGATATGTACATGGCTTGTGGAATTCTGATGATCATGGTATTATTAATATGAGTGTCTGGAGTTGTGATATGTCACAATGTCCATCTGATTCATAGATGCTTCTGGACCTACGGGTTGAAGTCCATAGAGGACATGATATATGTAGAGAGCTCTAGTGCTATCAAGTGGTTCAAACGAGGCTGGACCCAAGCGCGTAAAGGCACTATCAAAACAGTAAACCCTTGTGGTTCAGGCGAGGCTGGACCAGGGCGAGTAAAGGCACTGTCAATCCAACAAACCCCTCATTTGGAACCCCACCTAGATAAGCGTTTCTGGGGGTATGCTAGGCCATATCTGTTTCAGCATCTATTCTGTTAGTATTCATATAATTTATTGATATTCTGATATTGCTCATGGGAGGAGGCTGGACCCAGGCCTGCAAGGACACTATCAAACCAGCAAATCCCTCAAATGATCTATTTTTTTAGTATTCATATCATTTATTGATATTCTGATAATTCACTCCCTGATTATTGATATGCTTGCTATGTCTATTTATGATTATCTGATGATATATCCCTATTTATTGATACGCTTGATTGATGGTACATTTTGATTTCTAATATGCCTTGCAAGCCTATCATTTGATCCGATTTGGCTATTTGTGATACCTTATGAATTGTGGCAACTAACTATTGTATAGGCTAAGTCCCCATTGTTGAATTTTTGTTCACTTGTATCATATTATCATGGGACATGCCTGTTGGACCCTTGGGTTATTTCTGTTATTTCACATTTTTAGTGACTAGCTATTGTATTACCATATCCTTTGCTTGTCTTTGATTACACTCTTTTTTGTACTGACCTTGACCCATGGCAGAGCAAGAGGATTTACTTACTGAGCTAAGTTAGCTCACTCCATATTTATATCTATTTTTCAGGTAACACTATAAGAGAAGGAACAAAATGGGGCAAATGGGGTAACTAATAGAGCTGACGAGCCTGTGAATAGTATTGACGATATGAACTCCAAGTTACGATTTGAACGTGTATTCTATAAGGCTGATCAGATAATAGGTATTTATAATATTATATCATTGATAGAGGTGTTAAATCTGATAAGTGAATCATGATGAACAAAATGGTACTTGGTGATGGTTGTTGGAGTTGGGTTTATGATAAGATGAATTGCATTTGGTGTAGCTTTCGCATTAAAAGTTTTAATGATTTCTGATTTATCAATATGATTTATCATTCTATGTGATTCATTTGATTTTGTACGGCCTGTCTGAGTGGCAATGTCAGTCACCGACCCCTAATCCGCGTAGGGTGGGTTTCGGGTCGTGACACATGCACCCTTTATAGTATACAATGAAGGAATATAACTATTCAAAAATAATGTTATTCAAGTCTCTGTCCATCTCGTGCTACTCCAACAACTATCCTCTACCAGTCCAGTACCTACCATTCCCATGAACAGCATGGGTGAACCATAATGCTCAATAGGGTTTTTCAAAACACACAAGTATGTAACGTGCAAAAACTGATGTAAGTCCAATGAGGACAATTCCTAATGTCCAGTATGCAATCCCAAGCACACTGCAATATCATCAATCAGATCACAGGTATAAGCATAGCAATCAAAGGAATAAGATATCACTTCGCGTGGTACAACAACAGTGATAAGGTATTCAAGTATATCAACATATACAAACCTCACGAAGCACCTCCATTTCATGTTCAATTCAGTCAGAACAATGATATTCAATAATAGTATATTCAACACAAGTCAATAGTATGATAAGGCAACAAGTGCAATCACTACACAATCCATGTCTATAACAAACACAATCCACAATACAATAAGTCGGACCTCGACAAGTCTTATACTTCTTTCTACTTTTTTCACAATCCTTTAAGGTTACTTAATGGCTATTGGTAAGCTTGAGTGCTTCTTGGGCTACGAACCCGATGGAGACATACGACCACCCGTATGGGGTTACAGTTCAAAATGAAAGGGAGACACAATCCCCGTCACAAAACCTCGATAATATTCATATCTTTCCCTTTCTCAATTTAGATCTATCTCATTCATAACTTCCCATTTCTCAACTTGCATTGGCTCTTTCATAACTTCTCATTTCTATTTATATCATTATTGTCCCATAATTAGTAATGGCCACACAAGCGCACACCACATCCACACCAACAATCTACAAAACAATACAAGGCATCTTAATGTACAAAAAATCATATACTCCACAAAGTGTCCATACATGTATCCAAGGCATAAGTAAACTGAATAGTAAAACATCAAAATGATAATGACAATCATGACTAAAGGGCAAGCAATAGTCAAGCATCAAAATAATAACAGTGATATCATGAGAACCAATGACAAGCATATACTACCAATAATTCAGAATCAAATCCTAGTTCTAGTCGCCACCAAACTATAATGAGACACTACTTGTGTTCGTCACAGCGTGTACTAGATACCTCACCCATTCAAGGGTGAACTCTCGGGACTACCCAAACTCTTAACACTAAGGTTCCATAGTGATTCTTAAGTTCTCTTAGGTTAATTTCACATTAGCCTACTTACAGAGTGTCCGTTATGCCAAACGAATATCAAAAATTTGTTCCCAGGCTCAAATACCTTAAAGATTCCTCCTCGTATTGTTTCTAAGTCATTTGGATGTCTTTTAAACTCATAAGGGCATTTTTGTAATTTTATTGGGCAAGTTTCACTCTACCAAGGCCTTGTCTCACCAAAACCAACATTGGAATCTGATCCAAAAGTTCAAAAAATCTTAAGAACACTCTCCTTGTATTTTACTTACTCTTTTAGATATATGTTCTAAGCTTAGGGGTATAATGGTAATTTTATATGTTTATGTGAGACCGACCCCGTGTCCCCGGTTCACTAATCTAATATTGTATTTAAATTTCTAGCATTCAAAAATATTGGAAATGCCTCTTTCAGATCTTAATTATACATTCAATTATTCAATCTATGTTTAAAGGTATAATCATCATTTTATTAGTTTAGGTGGGACCATCACCGGGTCCTAATTCATTCAATCTAACATTACATTTTGAATTACGGGCATCAAAAAACATTAGACTAGCCCTTTCCAAATTTTAATTAGCCTTTGAATTACTCAATTTGTCATTAGGGGCATTTTTATAATTTTATATATTTATGTGGGACCACTCTGAGTTCCCGAATGTCCAAATTGACCCCGCCGTTGAGTCCGGAATGCCTAAAAACCTTATGAAAGCCTATTCTCACATTTTCATTGGCTTTATTTTCAATTTTATAACCAAGTGGACTTTTTTCGTAATTTCTTTGAAATTACTTCACTGATTTGTAAATAATCCAAATTACCCAACCCCTTATTAATTTCTCTTAATTCAATTTCCAATCCTTGTTACCAAACAAGTTTAATTTAATTCAAGTTTGATTTTTGGAATAGGGATAACCCCGTTCCACATTTCGACCCTTAAACGGCAGACAACCTAGTGTCCATAACCAAACATCCCAGCTCCTATCACAGTAACCAAACAGTCCCCAAATAACCAAGGATTTGCCACGTCATCTACCTGACCTATTAACCCGGTTGACTGACTCGACAACCCGGTTGATTGTTAACAATCGGTGGTGACTCACTGGTCACCTTCTCTAACAAGTTCGCCAAAAAATAAAAAAAAACCCTAATTTTTTTCATGGTTTTTCTTGCATTATTTTTTATTATTTTTCATAATAAATCATTTTAAATGTCCTAAAACATCATATAGGACAGATTTCAAGGATTGAAACCTTCTAATCCATGGATCTCCGATGGAGATCATTTTTTCGGTGACCTAACTACAACTTGGAGTTTTTCACTTCGGTCACCTTCATTGTTTCCTTTCCTCTTCTCTCACTCTCTGGACCCTTAAGGAACTCTCCCGACACCCTAGATACCCTTGAAACTGCCTCAATGTTCTCTCCCAAGTCAAAACCTGAACTGAGTTGGTTCACTATTTTTCCTCGCCCAAGAACACACTTCTGCCCACTGAGGCATGGGCACCCACCAACATAGATATATCTATATATATATGTGCATGCCTATGTATCTTAAAGAGAGAGAGAGAGAGAGAGAGAGAGAGAGAGTCAAATCCCTACCTATTTTGTAGCCGTTTAGATAGAGAGAGAGAGAGAGCTTGAAATGGCCTCCTATGGCTACCGTCCCGATAACCCAATTCAGAACGTTCTTATTCTCCTTCTTCCTTTTTCTTTTCCTTTTCTTCTTCTTTTTCTTTTTCTTCTTCTTCTTCTCGGTGCTCATTGTGTTTGTTTAGCACACACACTACCCATACATGTATACACACACACACACCTACACATAAACACTCTCTCACAGCTCTCTCTCTTTCACACACACAGTCATATATATATATATATATCACATATACACATACAACACATTCGGGCGTGTGTGTAGGAGAGAGAGGGAAAATTGAATGGGATGAGAGAAAGAAAGTGTCCAGCCGAAATGGGGAAGGAAAAAAAGGTGAGGGAAAAAGTGTGGTCTTCTCAATGTCCTATCCATGTATACCACCCCACCTTTTTGTCCTCTTCTTGTGCACCCTAAAATACAAGATTTCTTCCCATATTGGATCATTCACCAACCAATCAAATGATGACAAGTGTCCAAGCCTACCAAGCTTCTTGTAAAAGCTTTGCACATACCCCAAGGCGCCACGTGGCCAATTGTCCAAATGTGTGCACACACACGCTCGAATCAAAACTGTCTCAAAATTACACCAACATTGGCACCTTAGCCAATTTCGGCGCTTTAATTCCAAACATGTTATCCGTTTCTCCAATTTCAATCATTTGCCTTTTCATAATTATATGTGTCCTGTAAATAACTATGTAGTCCTGTGACTCACACTAGTCCCGAATAATTTATCAAGATTCTAATTTAGTCTTACAATGTCACACTGATGTTTTATTAGTCGATTTCATAATTATTCTGACACATCTTTAATTAATTTCATATCTATCCTTAGTCAATGTTAAAAATTTACCAAATTGCCCTTTATGATTTCTAAATCCTTACAATCCATATATCTCGAAGATGAATGAACTGCACTTGGTCGAGGCTTGTTTGGTTGTTTAGAGTTGTTCTTCGTTTTTATGATGGAGGAGATGGTTAGCTGAAGTAGTCATTACTCATTTGAGAAGTCACCCATGTTTCCTTGGATAAAGATGCTTTGATCTCCTAGCAATATTTGAGAACACATGTGACAACAATACATTATCTCATTTCCACGACTTCCTTCATTCATTCTTTCTTTCTTTCATTCAATGCCCTAGCCCTTCTAAGTTTTAACATATAGGGCACGTTTGGCATCGACACTAACTTGAGATAACACTATTTTATCCCATTTAAATTGCTAATCCAGTGTTTGGAAGTCCATTTTGCAGTGGGGTTAATTAGTCCCCCGAATATGATAGTGAGTAATATATGGATTATTGAATCTCGGGGAGGACGTGGTATTACAATCTGTGGACTATTCACTATTTGGATTACAATGTGAAATAACATAAATTTCATTCGGTATATAACCTCTCAACCATCTCGAACACCCCACTCGCCCAACCCTAGTTCCAGGGAGCTTGTTGCGGATTGAGGCGATCAAGGCGATTGTTTGGCGACCAGAATTTTGTGAGTTTCATCTATGTTTTTCTTTGATTATTACCGATCATCTGCATTTTTTCTTACATGTTCTTTAGTTCCTTGTTCGGTATTATGGTTTTTCCGTAAACGATGATCGATTTCATGTGGAATGACTGTTTGAACACCAAATATTAAATTTTCTCGTCCAATCATTTTTTTCAGAGATTCTTCGGTGAGTTTACCCTTCTTTTTTGTTAAATCTTTGGTTTTGATGTCTACTAGTTATATTGGGTTACGATTTTTGTTTGCATGTTCTTCATTGCATGCATATGATCCGTACCATTTCTACTCTTTTTTTATATTAACCATTACTGGGCAACAAATTGGACCACTGTTAGATTAGGGTTTGTTTATTATTGAAAAATCCTAAGCTGACATAGTCCCTGTTTCTTCTTGTGTTTTTCTTGGGAACTCTTTGAACTCTTCAACACTAAATGCCATAATAATAGGTTTTTGCAGTCCAAGAAGTGCTATTTATGTGATATGTGTGGCCTTTATATATATATATATATATATATATATATATATATATATTTATAATGTATTTCACTACATTGAAGAATGTTTGGAAAGTTATGAATTGGTCATGTTGAAAAACATTGGGATATTTGCTGGGGGGGAGGGAAGAAAATCATGCACTACAACAAAATGCACTATTAGGGACGTGAGCGTGCGTCGCTAATAGTGCAATTATGCGTCGCAAAAGACATTTTGCGACGCATAAACGTGCGTCGCTAAGGCGTCACAAATAGTGCCGTCGCTAATACTATTAGCGACGAACGGAACCTTTGGTGTCGCTAAAAGTTCCTATTAGCGACGCTCAACATGCGTCGCTAATAATTGGGTACGAGCGTCGCAAATAATACACAAGGGCGCAATGAGCGTCCCTAAAAGTCAGTATTAGCGACACACAGTGGGCGTCGCTAAACGTCAGTATTAACGACGCCCACTGTGCGTCGCTAATACTAACTTTTTAAATTGAATTCTGACTTTTAGCGACACTCTGGTGTGCGTCGCTAAAAGTGTTTTTTTTTTTTTTAGAACCATATCTACTTTGTTTTATTTGTTATTTTGTTCCTGTTTAAACCTGTATCAATCATCCATCCTGATATACAATAAAATCCAAGCATTCTGAAATGAATATAATAAAAAAGAAAAATATATTCATATCTATTTTTATATATATATATATATATTAAACTAATTATGTACAATTGTAAAAGTACAATTCATCAATAAATAGAAAAATTAAAAATTGTCTCCAAAATGTTACTATTGATGTCCATGAAAATAAAAAATAAAAATAACAAGTTCCGATACAAAACATAAAGATGGCGCAGCAATAATCCCCGATCAATCTGAAATAAAGATCAAATGACATATATTAGAACAATTATTAAATATATATGAACATAGAATGTGAATAGTTTTTTTTTTTTTGCATGCATAAATAGTAAGAACGACATAAAGTAGCATAAGTCTATTTTATCATTTGTGAGGGGTGTCATGTGGTTTCAGTGTAGTTAAGCGGATATCCGGTATTTTGGTCTGTCAAACCCCCAAAATAGGCCTTTTTGGAGCTGAAACTTGCATAAGTTTCAAACCGGGCATCCGAATCGAGTGTCGTAAGTTCGTGCAAGTCTATTTTATCATTTTTGAGGTGTGTAATGTGGTTTCGGTATAGTTAGGCAAATATCCAGCATTTTGGTCTGTCAAAACCCCAAAATGGGCCCTTTTGGAACTAAAACTTGCATAAGTTTCAAACCGGGCATCCGAACCGAGTTCCGTAAGTTCGTGCAAGTCTATTTTATCATTTGTGAGGTGTGTGATGTGGTTTCGGTGTAGTTAGGCTGATATCCAGCATTTTGGTCTGTCAAAACCCCAAAATAGACCTTTTTGGAGCTGAAACTTGCATAAGTTTTAAATCGGGCATCCGAACCGAGTGCCGTAAGTTCGTGCAAGTCTATTTTATCATTTTTGAGGTATGTGATGTGGTTTCGGTGTAGTTAGGCTGATATCCGGCATTTTGGTCTGTCAAACCCCCAAAATAGGCCTTTTGGAGCTGAAACTTGCATAAGTTTCAAACCAGGCATCCGAATCGAGTGCCGTAAGTTCGTGCAAGTCTATTTTATCATTTTTGAGGTGTGTGATGTGTTTTCAGTGTAGTTAGGCAGATATTTGGCATTTTGGTCTGTCAAAACCCCAAAATGGGCCTTTTTGGAGCTAAAACTTGCATAAGTTTCAAACCGGGCATCCGAACTGAGTTTCGTAACTTCCTGCAAGTCTATTTTATCATTTTTGAGGTGTGTGATATGGTTTCGGTACATTTTCTATAAATAATAAATCCACCAAAGTATATAATTTTAAAAACTTACCAAGGTTGTGAAGAGTCACGCTGTTGGCTGAGCATCGTCTACACAAGAGTCTATAGCTCGGAATATCGCTCCTCGAGGCTATCTAGTCTCTGGCGCAGCGCTACATTCTCTTGTTGAACTGCCTCAGTAGCTGCGTGTGCCCTAGAATCACTCTCAAAGAACGATGTCGTCGGTGGCATCCCAGTCCCTAAGTCACGCACATAGCCACGCCTCTTGCCCAGAACAGTCTCCCGTATCTGGTCATCGGTCGGCGGATCTTGACCCTCAACTGTCGGCTGATCAAGTAGCTGGACCACCTCTTCCTATAAAAACATAAATATATGTTACTACTTTTATAACTTTAGATTAATATTAAATTAGTAATACTTTGGCAAGTTACATAAAAACTTACATAAAACCGTTGTGGTTCAGGCCCAGCCCAACCCTTATTGGGGTTGTAGTGCGTCCTGTGCCACAAATCAATGGGGCTAGGTGGTGCACCGGTGTCCTAGTCTCGCTGGAGCAAATAAATAGTAGCTTCTGAAGATTAATTTCATGAATAGATTATACAATAAGAACTTGATACATTTATTAACTTACCATATCATGCCTATACTGTACAAAAGAACATGATCCACCACAGTGGGTCACCTTCTGCTTGCTTCTACTCTCACATTCTTCCTGCTTAGTTCCTACACTTGGCCAAAATAAAGAAGGTTAGTATAAATGATATTGATTTAAACCAGACAACAAAAGTAATTTTGACAATTTTTACCTGAAATGCATCACTTACGAACCGGTCGCACAGTAAGATCCAATCCTCCACCATCACCCCCCTGTAGGGTCTGTCGTGGGGCTCTCTACCGCCTGCCACCTCCGCCTCGTAGTGCATTTGGAGATGGTGTCGATAATCCCTGAAACGGACTCCCAGGTAACGGTCCACTACCTTCGCTACGTGAGGCAGGTGGAGATCGATGTCAAACTTCCCCTGTAAAGCATGTCATTGTCAGAACATTACAGCATTAGAAATGTTAAAATTTAGTTCAACACAATAATAAAAGACATACCAGGATATGCGCATGAATATCCCGTAACTCCTTTTGAGTGACGAGACTCCTCTCACTAATATGGAGTGGGGCGCGTAGTCAGTAAATGGTGCCGACCTCTGTGGTGAACTGCTATGTCCACCCACCAACGGGCTTCAACAAGCCCTCAGGTAGCTCAATCCGAAGTCGCGAGCCCCCTGCTGCCTCCATCTGAGCCTGCAAACTCCGATTCTTCGACCTACCGCGCCCTCGTCTAGAGGTGGTGGCCGAAGCTTTAGAAACAATAAAATAGAAACAATTAGTACCATATTTATATAATCATTAATACAAAGTGGAACTATCCATACCATCAATGGAAGAATCGGTCGATCCTGCAGAGGAAGAGGAAGGGGTCAATGGGTCCACCGGGGCTGCGCGTCTGCGTGAGCTTGGTCCAACCATATCTAAAAAGAAAGTTTAAAATTAAAATCCATTACATCATAAAAATTAAAATCCATTACATAATAAAATTGAATATCCATTACACTTGATCTTACCACATGTAACACCTGTTACAATTATTCATCTGAACTTGAATTTTCTTCATTCTCGGTACAATACTCTAACAATGTCTCATCATCAAAATCATTTTCCTCGTCATCATCATCATTAATGAATGTTGCATCCCTTAGATCTAATTATGTGGTATTGGTGACGTCGGAAGCTACGACATGAATTGGTTCTATATCAGTTTTATTCAACCGATACGAACTAACATCTTCCTGATCATGCCGGACAACACCATCGTGGGCAGTTTGAGACTCTTCTTGTAGTGCCTCCTCAATCCTCTCCAACTCTTCATCTCCCTCGCCAACTTCTAGGACATCATAAACATTTCTAGTTTTTATTTTTTGGACAACATGCCAATTACCTCTTATTTTTGTGTCCTTCAAATAGAAAACTTGTTTTGCAACCGATGCCAAAACATACAGATCATCTTTAAATGCTGTACGTGACGTATTAATACTTATGAAGTGCTTATCAATCTGCATTCCAGTCTTCTTATTACTTACATTCCACTAATCACATTTAAAAATATACACAGAATGACCGTAGCAATAATGTAACTGTATGATATCTTTTAAAACACCATAGTACTCTACAGTTTGCCCTCCGTCACCATCTCCTTCAACAAGGACCCCGCTATTCTGTGTTCGTCGGCTGACCTCACGTTCCCTCGTGTGAAATCGAACACCATCAACAATTAAACCAGTGTAGCGGGATATCCTTTGATCAGGACCACATGCCAAGGAATATAATTGATCGTACACCTCAAGAGATTGTTGGTGGCGTAATAGCTTCATCTATTAATTCAGTACAAGTACAAAATTAATTGAATACAAATGCATTAACTAATACAATAACAATTAATTGAAACCTATTCTTACACGTTCTCCGAACCACTTTGGAAACAAATTTTTCTGTCTTTGCTCCAGATCAGAACTTGATACATGTTCTCTCTGAAGCTTGATCGTATGCTCACTGCATAAGATGAGATATGTTATATGTAACTTACATTTGTATACTAATATAGTATTGCAATGATTTCGATAAACTTACTTAAAATATGGCAATGTCTCCTCGCAGTTGTTGAGCACGGTGTAATGGGCTCTCTCTAAGTCTTGAGGATGACACCATTCATATATACGGGCACCTATTGGCCGCACAGTCTGATTAAACACCGCAAGGCCAGTTCGTTGTTGCCTTGGACATCTATCAGAATTTCGCTTTTGACGATTAAACCTTGTCTCAATATCTTCAAGATGCATAGAGCAGAAGGTGAGACATTCAACATCAATGTAAGCCTCAGCAATTGACCCTTCCGGTCCTGCTCTGTTACGCACATATTGCTTCAATGTGTGCAAATATCTGTTTTGATAATTAATCAGTTATAGATTAAAATAGTTAGGATGGATAGATAATACAATTCACAAAATTAAATGTACCTTTCTATTGGATACATCCAACGGTATTGGACAGGTCCGCCAATTTTTGCCTCATGAGGCAAATGCACTGCTAAGTCGACCATGATATCGAAGAAAGCTGGAGGAAAAATCTGTTCCAACTTGCAGAGGATCACGACAACATCTCTTTCGAGCTTGTCAAGTACTTCCACATTCAACGTCTTCGCACATAATTCTCTAAAGAAGCAACCCAACTCAGTTAATGTAGTCGATATGTCATCGGTGAGATACCCACGTAGTGCAACAGGAAGAAGTCGTTGTAAAAGGACATGGTAGTCATGGCTCTTCAATCCGGATATTTTCCCATCTATAACATTTACACACCGAGATATATTTGATGCGTATCCATCTGGGAACTTCACCGATTTAAACCACTTGCAAATCCTCATTCTCTCTGCGGATGATAACGTATATTGTGCAGGAGGCACGATATATTTATCACCGCTACGGATTAGGTGCAGCTCTTTCCTTATTCCCAACTCCTACAAGTCCAACCGGGCTTTAACACTATCTTTTGTCTTCCCTTCAATGTTCATTACAGTTCCCAGCACATTATCACATATGTTTTTCTCGATGTGCATCACATCCAAATTGTGCCTCAACTTAAGGGTCTCCCAGTACGGCAAATCAAAAAATATGCTCTTCTGCGTCCAATGTAAGTCCACATCAGTACGCTTCCTCTTCTTACTACCCGGTATCTTCCCAAACCTCACTGGTTGGATGACTGCCAATTGCGTCAACACGTCTTTGCCAGACAACAATGGAGGTGACAATCTACGCTCAATTTGTCCATCAAACAGATGCTTCTGCCGAATTCGCCAGCCATGTGATGGCGGTAGAAAAGGGCGATGGCACATGTAACATATCTTCCTCCCATTTGACAAATGTAGGGAACATGCATCCTTATTGCAAACTGGACATGCCAAATACCCTTTAATGCTCCACCCAGATAAGTTCCCGTATGCTGGAAAGTCATTTATGATCCACAGTAACGCGACATGCAATTGAAATGTCTTATTCTTAGAGACGTCGTATGCCTCCACTCCCACATCCCACAATTCCTTCAGCTCGTCCACTAAAGGACGCAAGTGCACATCAATTTCATTACCAGGAGACTTCGGCTCTGGAATAAGCAACGACATGTAGATAAATGGTTCTTTCATACATTTCCACGGTGGCAAGTTATACGGCACAAGTAACACCAGCCACATGCTGTAGGCATTACTCATGTCACCGAACGGGTTGAAACCGTTGCTAGCCAGCTTAAGTCGTACATTACGCGGCTCATTTGTAAACCATTCGTGATTTGTATCAAACTTAGCCCAAGCTTGTGAATCTGCTAGATGCCTACATACATTTTCCTCAGCAACACGCTTCTCCTTATGCCACCGCATATCTTCTGCTGTCTTCTGAGACATGTACAACCTTTGTAGCCTCAATTTTAAGGGAAAATATCTCAGCACCTTGTGCGGAATTGTCTTGCTCTTTCCTTCATTTAGCTTGTATCTGGGTTCGTGGCACACCGTACACTCCTTACATTGTTCAGTCTCCTTCCAAAATAACATGCAATCGTTTTTGCAAGCATGTATGGGAATATACCCAAGGCCCAAATCTCTTAATATTCTTGTCGCCTCGTAATATGATTTTGGAAGGGTCTCCCCAGTAGGAAGCGCTGCTTTAATCAATTCAATGGCTATATTAACTGATTTGTTACTCCAACGGTTGATGGTCTTAAGATGAAGGAGTTTCACGAGAAAGTCCAGTTTCAAAAACTTATCACAACCCGGGTATAACGGCTGCCTTGCTTCCCTCAATAACGACTCAAACGCGGTCGATGGTCCCGTGTCACTCCTGTGACTACTCGCCCCAGTTGTAACCCCCTGCAAGTCTGCCAGCATTTGTGGCAAGCCTTCGTAACCAACCCCAACATTATCACCAAAGTCATCATCGTCGTCTTCTTCTTCATCATCAAATACCACTCGTACGTCACGGCGTTCCCCGTGAAATTCCTAACACGTATACCTCTTGTCCATCCCGTGTTCAAGTAAGTGCTCTTTGGCCTCATATGTGTGCATATAATCCCTATTATTGCACCTCCTACATGGACATCTTATCCTATTTCTCCCATCTGTAGATGCACGAGCAAACTCAATAAAATCTTTGATCCCCTTCACATACCCTAGCAAATGCCTGCCCCTCAAGTCCATCCAACTCTTATCCATTTTCGTCTACCTAATACAAGTCAAAAATGATACTCGTTATAAATATGAAACATGAATCCTATCACCTCCAACATCTCTCTAAAGGGTAAGGTGGTCCTATCCCATTCGTGAATGCACAATCTACATTGCAATCAGTAGCAAAACAAATGCTTGATTCCACTCGGACAAAATTTCGGCAGCATCTCCCCACGGTTCTCCAAGTATACGAGATAGACGTTAGCACGCCTAAATATATACCCAGAGAACAATAGGAGACCGTACTGAAATTTTATCATAGTGAAATATTCAAGCATATGCGCTATTGATTGCAATGCAGATTTATGCATTCCCGAACTGTCCTCTCTAGATAATTCAAGAATGGATTTTCATACACACGAGCCCAATCGCGAATAAATTTCACGACAAAATTCACATGTGATGAAAATGACTCTCGAACGGGGCTAGGCTTACATGAATGGAATTAAAAAATTCATTAGTGTAAGTGCAAACTCTGATTGTCAGACATAGTTTTGCTTTAAAAAATAATTAACAATAGCATTGAAAATGCCAATAGAAAACATATTGATCTTGGTTGCTAACAAGTAAAAGCACCTAGCTTTCAATTTTTATCTATTAATTAAGGTCATTCATCAAGAATTATTTACTTGGCACCTAACAACAACAACTTAACCAACAAAAGCAAATCAATTGCTACCTAAAACCACTAACTGACTTAATAGGTCTGTTGTATCTAGTTGATCTCTCAATCTATAGGACTCAAGAACTCTTATTACTTGGAAGCTAAAACAAAAAAAAAAAATTAAAAATTATTGTTTAGAGGAACTCAGGAGCAAGCGATTAGGGTTCAAGTTGCAGTTCAGTGAACACATACATGAAACACAAGAGGGGAAAAAACACAGCCATGGAAAAACACATGTTGAATGAACACATACATGAAAAAATGTCCAAATGCACTCATGTGTCTAGATTTCAAGGAATTTCCTTCTCAACAAAAAATATTTCTTCCCATCAAAATTTAATTAAGATAGAACAATCCAACTTAAAGTCAATTTTTAAGTAAAAATAGTTACCTTCACATACTTATATTCGAAACCACCTTATTTTGATATGAGATGGCAAACAAACTAGACTTTGGGTTACCTAACTTTTCAATTTTTAAACTAAGTTTTTTCATTTAGGCTACGTAATTAGATTTTTTACTATTTATAATAAGTTTCAAATTTGTAATTATTTTATTTAAGAAATTTTAAATTGGTTTCCGTTTGTTGTTATGTTTTTCTTATTTCATCTAGTTTTTAATTTTTTTAAAAGCCCTAACATTTATTTATGCTGAATTTTTCTATTTTTGAGATTTCTTAGTTTTTTAATTATATTGAGTCTATCATAAAGAAGTAGTAAATTCTTATATAGATCCGTAGTCTTTTAGTAGTAAATTCTTATTTAGATCCGTAGTCTTTTAGTTTATAAATGATATACCATAAAAGGACAGGCCAATCAACACTAGACACGTATGACCACAGTCCGATTTATGTTCAGCTAGCATGATTCTCGCTCAGCCAATGACATCCAGATCATCACATAAGGACGGAAGTGACCAAACAAATATATCCAGAACTGACCACAAGGTACAGACCAGAGCTTCAGATCTCGTCACCGCCTTAGCGGATTCCGAGCAGAGAATAAGGAAGCAGTCTCCAATACGGAAACTGCCATTTATGATTATCTCCATCTACGACTCAATGCCCACAAGGTAACTGCAATCTCCGATGATCATATCCCTATATTCATGGCGTCGAATCCTAATCAACTTAGGAAAGCTTCGGCCTATATATTAAACCCTAGAGGTACGCTTTTATTTTCATGCTCATTCTTTGACTTTCAATACAGTCTTTCAATTCCCTTACTTACTTAAGCATCGGAGCGGCTACCGCCGGAGCCAATCCGGTGGTCCTCTGATCATCTTTCTGAGTGTTCTACAGGTCACGGAGCCCTCACGTGTTGCGAGTCAAAAAGTGCAGCATCAATAAATATAATGTAATTAGTCTTTATTAACTAATTTATTAATAATATTTTAATTTTGATTGTTTTTTGGATGAGGAGTTTTTTTTATTTCTTTGTTATTAAGAAATTAGACCTAATTTGATTTTCCTTTCACATTTTTGTGTTAACTTAGTTTTGAAGTAGTAGTTGAGGGTAGCATACAGTGAGGAGTGGAAATGCATCAAATAGTGAAATCAGATGCTTCAATAGAGTCTAAATCTCTCAAAATTGGAACTCAAAAGTGATTAATAAAACCAAACAAATGATCAAAAGGAGAAAGTATACTCATCAATGTTTGAACAAATGTGCTGGACAATGAAATTGACTGATGTCAACACTTCAAGAAATGTTTTTTATACCTATAATTTTTTTTATATTCATATCAACTCCCTAAATTTTTATACCTATAAATTTTATATAGGGTTAAATCAGTGATTGGAAATGTTTTTTTTTTTTTTTAAAAAAAATTAATTCAAATTTAAGTTTGATTCATTATTAGAGACATTTTTACAAATCAAACATCATCCAAATCAAACCATAATCTGAAACTGGTCAAACTACCAAAAATTACTTCTTTTCCCAATAGTTGTATAAGCCATTTTAGTTTTCCATCTCTAAATCAAACCATACAAATTAATTTAACAAAACAAAGAAAAGATTAGCAAAGACACACACACACACACACACAGAACACGCATAAATACACATATATACGCAAAATCATTAATGAAATAGATGTGAGATCGAGAGAGAGAAGAGAAATTAAGCTCAGTGGCCTACCTGATTTTTATCCTGGCTTCCTGCGATGTGTTCCCCCCATCTGTTTTCACCTTTTAGCCCTCAAGAACCCAAGAAACGGTGCCTGTGAGAGAGAGAAAGAGTGTTTGAGAGAGAGACGGCAATCAGATCGTGAATATATCGTGCGTCGCTAATTACCCCAATGTGCGTCGCTAATGCTCCAACCCTATTATTTGCGACGCAAAGGCAAACAGTGAACTATTTGCGACGCACAGTTGCGTCGCTAAAGGCCATATGGGCGTCGCTAATAGTTCGCCGTCAATTTTCACTCGGGAAACTCAATTTTTTATTAATTTTTTTCCCACATTATTAGCGACGCACAATGGGCGTCGCTAAAAGTGATCTTTTGCGACTCACAGTGTGCGTCACTAATAATGCGCGTCGCTAAAAGTGTTATTTTTTGTAGTGATGTTTGAAAACTTAATGACATATTATTTTTGGAAAGTTATGAACGGGTAATGCTGAAAAACATTGGGATATTTGCTGGGGGGAGGGAGAGAAAATCATGTTTGAAAACTTAATGACATATTATTTTGAGTGTCTATTAATTTTCCAGTTCAATTAAACTGCCACTCTATTTATAGATTCAAGACTATGGACAAGGAATATGCAGAATTGAATATTTCCTATGACGTTGTTATTGAAATGCAATGGGTTGTGCTGCATGTATATTAATGCATGTAGTGGTTGGAATAATGTCTTGTTAACGATGGATATATTACAATGTTTGCAACGAATAGTGACTGAAAATTTAATATATTTGAATGTGTTTAGTTATTGGATCACATTCTATCATTTGAGCCATAGTAGCACAACTCATGCTTGTAAACTTCACTGGTCAAATTGTAAGGTCATGAAAAGTGATTACTCAAGGCCACATGTGCTTGACTCATCACTGGTAAGTTTATTGATAATAGTATTGCAATGTGCACTCAGATTAAAGTGCAGCAGTGGAATCGGCCACTGGTGAGATGTTTAGGCCATGGGTTGGCTGGCTGCGAAACCTCTCTCTAGTTCAACGGCTAAGGAAGGATAATGGTAATGAAATGGTCTCAAAGGGTATAATGGACATTTACTAAAATTTCCACACTTAATCCTATCATTACCAAACATGGATTGTATTAAAGGTCTCACTAAATAATCTAATCCTACTTATTCCAAACACAAAATAAAATTTTACTATTGCATTAGTTAATCCAATCCTTCATCCCTTCACTATTTTATCTCATAATTAATTAATCTGTTGTCTAATTGCCAAACAGGGCAGCCAGTCTATCAATTTACCCACAAACTCAAATAAAACTGTATTAGATCAAAGTGGTTGAGGTGGCTACCAATAGGGATTAAAAGTTGCACATGTGGCATGGACATTTTAGTGATTTTAATGCCAATTAGCCTGACTATAATTTAGTAGTGTAAATACAATTTCAATCTCTCAAATTTAGTTTAACTATAAATATGAAGAAGTGAGCAACCTACTTAAGAGCCCTCCTGTCTCTAAGTTAAGTCATTTTTTTCACTCATCTTTATTATTGTAAGAGGGAAAAAGAATCTTATTATTATTATTATTATTATTATTATTATTATCATCATCATCATCATCAATAATATTTTTAATTCCAAGTTTTGGTATTAAAATTTGTATTCAAAATGACGTGACATTAAATTATTGGTAATAATTTAAATATATTGTAAATATTTTTTTAATAATCTATTATCAGTCTTTAGAAGTTTCGGAGAGAATAAAATTTAAAATAGAAAAAAAAGAGAAGGAAAGAAAATAAAACATTCATCTTTATCTTGTTTGATAATTCAAAAAAGAAAGTCATTATTTATTATTTGAATGATCAGTAGAAAAGAAAACAAAAGAATACTATAAAAAATAATTTGAATTTTTTTTCTTTATATGTAAAATTTTTAAGTCTTATATTTATGGATATTTGGTATTTCAAAAAAATTTGTTAAATACAATTTTTTTTCTTTCCAAATTGATCAATTTTTAAAAAATTTGAAAAAATAAATTAAAATCCTCAAACTTTTTTCTTAATTTATTTTTATTTTCATTATTAAAACTACCAAATGAAAAATTTAACCTTCTCATTCTTTTTCATTCCAAATAAAAAATTTAAGGTCCCGTTTGAATAGTGATTCAGATATAATTTTTTAAAAATATTTTTAAAAATTTTGTAATTAACTTTTTAAAGACTATAAAAATATATTTAAATATGATAATTTAAATTATAAAAAATTAAAATTAATAACTTGTCAAATGCATATTTCTATTTTAAAATTAAAAATTTATTTTTAAAAACATAAACAAATTAAAAATTTATTTTTAAAAACATAAACAAAAAAAGTATACGGCACATAATCTAGTATTATTATTTGGAAAGCGGAATTCTTCTCTCCTTTTTATTCCTCAGTTCCCAAACAGTATACGGCCCTGAAAGGTGATTGGCAAGTTCGCTACCTTAAACCCTGAGTCCAGCCTTGTAACCTTGTTCTGTCCATAGCAGGCAGTGAGGCACCAATTCTCAGTTAGAGAGAAGATAGTAAGAGAGAGAGAGAGAGAGAGAGAGAGAGAGAGAGAGAGAGAGAGAGAGAGAGAGAGAGAGAGAGAGAGAGAACAGAAAAAATGCAACAAACAGAAGGGGAGAAAGATTTCGTGACACCAGGCGAAGTGTTGGGGAAGGCATCGAACTTGAAAGCCGGAAAGGGTACCTACGCTGCACCCCACAATAATACTGTGTATGCCTCCCTCACTGGACGCCGCTCTATCATCCCTCCTTCACCCGACTCAGGCGACGAGGTATGTTCTCTCCAATTTCATTATCCCCATCAACCTTCTTTACTTTTTTTTTAACAAAAAAATTTAGGGTTTTATCTTAGCAGAAAAAGCTCTGTTTGGTTACTCAGTTACTGTTGGAAAAGCAATTAAAAGACGCATTACATCAGACTCAAGTGTTCTTTGTCTGATTGTGAGCTTTAGTTCTTAAGAAGTGACTAGTACCCTTTTATCGGTTTGGCAAGAAAAGGAAAGGGCTGATTTCTACCAACAGCCCTTACCATGCAGAATGCGTGTTCACATTGTGATAACTTTTTTTAATATTTTAAATTACATAAGTTGTTGCAGATAATAACTGCTAAAATTACATAATGTAGTCCTATATTAACTTAATTTTATTTGAACATGATATATTATCTTATCATATAAAACACCATATAGTAATCCTGTAAAACAACAAACATTATCAAGACAAAATAGAAGCCTAATAAAATATGTATGCTTCTTTCAGTGTCCTTATAATGACCTTACCTACAATGTTAAATTAACAATTGATACACAACCCTTCTCCTGAATCTCAAGTCTTGGGCAATCCCGCCACTAGGGGTCTGGGGACCATTAGATGTATGTTACATTATCCTTACAGTAGAAGAGGCTGTTTCCACAACTCGAACCTGTAACCTTGAGATCCATGTCTCAATGGATAGAAAATCAAGAAAACTGTGAGTTTCTCATTTCCAAAGATATGAGATGAGATGAGATTTAATGAGCACATTTTCCAACAAGTAATGTATGACATTTTTCATGGCGCTTTGAAACAAAACAGTTTGTGATGTCATCCTCATAAATGCCAACTATCTTATTCTAATAAAACAAAATGTAGTATCAACATAAAGTATGGTCATATTGAAACACGTAATGATATCTATGATGGTGGCTGGGTTGGTTAATATTTCATGAGCTAGCAGCCTATATACTATAGACTTTGTTACAATTTTTTTTGCTTGTATCATTGTTCTTTGGTTCAAATTAAGGATCCTATATTTTTTCATTTTCTACCTTTTCTAAAATGATGCTTTATCCTAGTTACTTATCATTAACATATTTTGTTTTTGTTGTTAATCATTCATTAGAGACCAACGGTGGAAGTTACTGGTCACAAGGCCCATGGTGCTGTTCCTGAGCCCGGCTCTATTGTCATTGCCCGAGTAAGTTCCTTTGCTTTGTTACTTAACCAAAAAGAAGTTTTCAACAGTTCTAAGAGAATTTATAAAGTTGAAAAAGACTCATTGCCTTCATCTAATAAGAAGATTTTAAGGTAAAAAGCTGACCAAAGCATAAACTTACCATTAAATCAATCATAGGCAATAGAATTCTAACTAACTTTTAGTGATGTTCTACCTTTTACTCCTCTTCCACTCAACTCCTTTCCACTCTTTCAATTTCAATTCCTTTAGTTCCTTTGCTTTAATCAATTAACCTAGAGGGAACCCTATCTATGAAGAAGGATGGTAACAGACCATACCCTAACGTAAGGCCATGCACGCTTCTCTTCTACTAGCTCAACTCATCTTGCCATAGATTAATTTTAAGAGTTGCAATTGCATCAAAATAGAGCTGAACACCTCTCTATATCTCTATCTATCTCTCTCCAAAAGCCACACTATAGAGTGCTAAGGGGGTGTAAACCATGTATGCTCGAAGTATATATAAATGAGCTATACAAAAACTATGCAGCATGTCTCTTTTTTTTATTCTTTTTGACAAGTAATAAAAACTATGCAGCATATCACTTAAAAAATTTGCAAAGAATCATTTAGAATATAAGATCTCCCTGAAACCCACAAGTACAAATAACTCAACTGGAGGAACTCAAGTTTCAAAACCAAGCTTCCATGCCTTCAATGGACCCTCGATTCCTCTCCAACAAACATAGCACCAGAGGCGTAAGGGCTCTTTGTGCCGCACATAGTGGACTCTTCTCCTTGTCGTAGCCCATCTTGAACTAAAACCTTAGTAGTAGATCTTGGAAAAACATAATGAATACCAAAAAGAGATTGATGAAGAGCCCCACAATTGAACAGTGGACCAAAAAATGTTCAACCATCTCTTCATCACTCTTGCACAAAAATAATTACATTATTTACATGCAGAAAGTGAGGAATCCCCTCTCTCATCCCCCGTGCTCCCTAATGAAGAATCTTCTAAACTAGCTAACCGCAATTTCTCTTTGGATCGTCTACTCAAAGCTTTCATCACCACAACAAAGGAATGGACAAAGAGGATTCCCATACCTTGTGCCCGTTGAGCTTCCAAAAATCTCACAAGAACTCCTATTGATTAATTCTATGTCAGGTGGGAGGGATGAAAAATTGATAGGAAGGAAAGGTAGAAGGGGCAAAAACAAATTAGCCTAGGGAAAGGAATTGTTTTTTTGGCTATGTGTTTTTTAGATTAGAAAGGAGCGAAGGAAAGGGATGGTACTTTATTTTAGCATTATATCCTTGCATATAGGATAAAGATGTTGTTTGAAGGGCAGAAATGTAAAATAAAAGTTTCCTCTATTTTTCTTCTCCATGCCCACTTTTAGGTGGAAAGGAGATGGCAGTCCTAGAGAAAAACTTCCTATCTTGTCTCTTCCTTTCACTTCCCTTTTCCTTACTAACAAAAGATGGTGTGTAGTACTAATTCTTCCCAGAAAATACTTTTTGTCTTGCTTTTGCTACTTGTATGACCCTCTTATAATGAATGAATCACAATCCATAGATTCACATGTTGGATCTGATTTCGGAGCTATTCAGCCATTTATTTATTGTCATATACATTTTTATAATAGATATATCAAGCAGAGTGAAAATTTTATGCAAGGAGATTACAAATGAATATTTTGAACAGCGGTTACTAATTGCATTTGTATTAAACAAAGCTCTTGCTGTTAGAACTACTGGGAAATGATTCCATGAAAAGCAGATGTGAATCAGTAGAAAAGATCCTTTTTTATTTAACCCCATTTTGCATTGAAGTACTAAAAGCACTTGTTGAAATTTGATTGTACTAGTTGTCCTTAACTAGTGTATTGACTGGAGTTCACTTTCCCCCCTTCTAGCTAGTGAAGAAAGTTGCTCTGATCAGATTCAGCTTATGTTAAAAAACACCATTTTCGTTATGCTTATTCCCCAATCATTTCATATATGCATAAATGCTTCAAATGTTTTTGGTAGGAAAATGAATCTTTGTTCTCTAAGTCAGTTTAGTTAAAGGCAAAGGTGCCCTTAAGGCATTAAGGTCTCACATTACCTGAAAAGTGAAACGACAAAAAAGTGCTAGCTTGAGTGAAGTAAGGCCCTAACTCATAAAAATAATCAAAAAAATAGATTACACATTAAAAGTTAATTCATTCTAAGTTAAATAATATCTTATCATTATAGTAACACTAAAAAGTTCAATCTAAAAGTTACATACGACGTATATAAGTGATATAACCATTTTAAACTTTAGCGCTTTTTTTTTTCTTTCTAAATTAATATTTAGAGTTTTGTTATCTATACAAGTCTTATTTGCTAGTCCTAATAATATGGAAGACATTAAAGGTTTAATCTGATAGACATCTAAACTAATTCTCAAAAAATCAGCCTTCTGTCGAGTAGACTTCCCATATATGTGATCAATATGGTTGATGGAGGGAAAATGTTTCATAGTGGGCATGCTTAGATTTTGTGAAGAATGGTGATAGTTGGTTGGTTAAAGAAGATGAAATATTAGTCCTTACTTAAAATTTTTATATGTTGAAAGTGTTACTTTTCCTAAAACTTTGAATTTTTGGCAAAGTCTCAAATAATTTAACTATTTGTTAGGCTAATTTTATGTTTTATAATAATATTTTTTTTACTATAATAGATCGGACAGATACTTAAAACTACAACTATATTCTTTTATTTGACATGCCTCTTTTGGAATTGTTAAATAAGTGTATAAAACACTATAAACATAAGGGACATACGAGTAAAATATGTTACAATTAAAAATGCCATTGCTTGGTCGCCTCTTGCCTTGCTTAAGGCGATCGCTTCTTTGAAGACGCCTAGCCTGAAACATATTAAGGCAATATCACTTAAAATTGCCTAGGTGGCGAGGCGATCGCCTTTGGCAACATTGCTCTATGTTCGCTTGGAAATTGTTCCAACCTCAATAGAAAGGCTGCTATTATTATGCCATTGTGGCGGGTTCAGCTTCTTTAGTTTATGTGGGATGTAGATTTTGTTTATATGAACCTGATACTGTGTTAATATTTGATTGCTATGTTAGGTCACTAAAGTGATGGCTCGAATGGCTTCAGCTGATATTATGTGTGTTGGCCCCAAGTCTGTTCGAGAAAACTTCTCAGGTATAATTAGGTATGTATACTTGGTTGTATTTGTTGTGTTAAAATTTGGATGCATATTAGTTTCTTTTCTTTTTTGACGAGTAATCAAAATAATTCAATAAAAGCACCATGGGGGTGCAGCCATGTATAAAAAGAGGTATACAACTACATTTTGATGCTTACATAAAAAAGACAAAATTATCTATAGACAGAGAGTCAAGTTTCCTAAAGTTCAAAAATAAAGGATGCTCAATAAAATTGCCTTTACAATCCAACGAGAGCTTCCACTCCTTCAAATAGCCTATGATTTCTTTCTTTCCAAAAATTCCACCAAAGGCACAAAGAAGCCGCTTGCTACACCTCCCTTGTACTTCTCTTGACTTTACTTCCTCTCCAATAGAACAGGATTGATGACATAGTTCGAGGCGTAACCTAGTGGACCCTAAAAGTGCCAAGCAGAAGGATGCAAAGATTCCAAACTCTCGGGCAGTGAATCATCAAGTGATTGACAGATTCCTCATCACTTTTACTCAATCAGCAGTCATTAACTATTATGTAGCTTCTCCTTTTAAGATTCTTTATAATTAGAATCCCTTCAAGCAATATGGTCAAACAAAAGAATGCCATCTTTAGAGAAGTTTTCATATGTCAAATTGCTTTCAATGGGAAATGCTGTACCATCCTTCCCTTCAAAACCTTGTTAACATGTCTTGACTTGAAAACCTCCTTTATGGAATAACCTTGTAATATGTCTTGTCCTGGTCCACCACAAACATCATCTCTCCTTTATGGAAAAACCTATCCTTATAAAGTTGAATAGAATTCCAAAACCTCCCTGACCTACCAATCCTAGGTTACCTGACGAAGCTTATATCCCAAATAATTCTTCTTTATGTTCTCTTTAAACAATCCACCCTAATCATAGATCTATTGTATAAAACTTACAATGCACAATATTTAAGCTTTAAATCTTAAATTTAAAGGTTGGGACATTTCATATAATCAGTAAGTTTCGATTTTTTGAAAATCTTTTTCGGTCTTTCAATTGAAAGAGCTACATACCCAAATCACCCAAAAACTTGAAAAAAGAACTAAGAACACAATGGAACTCCTGTAACCCAACAATACACTGACATAAAAAAGAATACTTCTTTCACCACAAAGGCAACTCGAAAAAATCCGCCTAATACGCTCATACCAAAGACTGCACCACAAGTATAATGGCACTGTACACCAAGTAGTCTTCTTCATTGTGCTCATCATGGAATAAGCTATTGAACCCCAAATAAAGATCAAACCATTGCCTATCACTGTCTTGCAATCACTCACTGCATTAGTAAATGAACCACGATTTCACTGTCTGCCTTCCAAAGATGACCCCAATTCACCATAACAAAACTTCTACCATTAAGATTATCAATCATAATAATCATCCCTCAAACTGCAACCATTTGAAAAATGCCACCTTTAATGGAGCGTTGGGCCTCCACAAAGCCTTTCATGGAAAGACACCTCTCATTGGCTACAAAGCAACATAGAAAGATTTAACGTGAATTACTCTTTTGAAGAACCCTTCCAAACCAAAGCATCCTCACTCCTACCTCAACCCTCAAAGAATATAATAAGTGAAAAATCTATCAACCTCTTCATGTTCCCAATCTTGGGGGGTTTCGTGGAATCGATCATCCCACACAAAGATCCAAAAGTATAAAATCTTCAAATAAGGAGCCTTAAACCTACAAAAGATCCATAGATTTGCTTCAAATAGACGTTGATTCCTCTCTCTCCAAAGACACCAAAACAAGCATATCGGTGTGAATCGTGTGATAAACCCTCCCCCTCCCAACTTCTCAAAAAGTTAATCAATAAACAAGGCATCACAACACCACCCAAACAATGAAAACAATAGTTGCCATATTTCCTCACAAAAGAACAATGAAGGAAAAGATGGCTAATTGTCTCAACATCTTGTGGGCACCTGCTACAACTTTCCATAATGTGAAATCCCCTTCTTTGGAGAACATCCCCCATACCCCAAGCAAGAGACCACATAAAAAATGTAGCTTTTAATGGAGCTTTAGTACCCCACACCGTTTTCCATGGGAAGTTATTTTTTTATGCTTAGCTAGATCTTTATAGTAAGACTTCACTGTAAAATTCTCGTGGTTCTCCTTCCTCCAAACTAGAGCATCCATCCCATGACCGCTTGTCATGAATTTGTATTACATATTTAAAAACTCTGTGACCTCTTCCATTTCCCAATCATGAAAGTTACGGCGAAAACAAGGATTCCATACAATACCTTCCACCATTGGTCTCGAGTAATCCACTACTCTAGGCTCTTAGTTTGTGGCCAAATGATAAAGCCGCAGGAACAATACCTTTAAGGAAGCCTACCCGCACCATACATCATCCCAATATCGCACCCTCTCTCCACCACCTGCCACAAAGCCAATATGCTAAGAAAAATCTTCCTTCCCTCCCTTGATATTCTTCCATAGACCCACTCCCATTGGACCCTCCACTTCATTGGACACCCATCCATCTATCTCACTTCCATGTTTTGCTATAATCACCTTTCTGCGTAATGCTTCTTGGTCCACCCCGAATCTCCAAAGCCACTTCCCCAACAAGACTTTGTTGAACACTCACAACTCCTCTATCGCCAAACCCCCCACCCTTTAAAGGCTATTGAATTCTGTCCCATCTTGCCAAATTCATCTTCTTTTCCCCTTTCCTTCCATTCTAAAGAGAATCCCTTTGAATCTTTTTCAACTTCTTCTCCACTGATGTCGGGATTGGAAAAAGAGACATGAAATAAGTCAAAGACTCCCCATGGTGCTCTTGATCAATATTAACTTTCTTCCTTTCGAGAGGTATTGTCTTTTCCACCGTGCCAACTGTCTTTGGAATCTCTTAATGATAGGATATCAAATGGCTTTGTTCATCGAACACGCATCCAAAGGCATCCTCAAATATACCATGTGAAGAGAACTTAGGTCGCATTCCAAATTCCATGATAAACTTTCGTCTCCTTTAACTTCCCTGACTGGGATAATTTGGCTTTTAGCCCAATTAATCCTAAGTCCATAAAATGCTTCAAATCATAACAGAATGCAACGTAAATATAACAGTTACTGTCTATGAAGCATGGGCACTTTATTTTTACTCACATGTCCGTGTTGGACACCGACACTCTCGGACACTTTCCGGACACGTGTCAGATACGCGATAAAAGAGTGTCCAATTATTTTTTTTTTTCTTCTGAATTTTGGACAAATTTGGGACATGTTTTCTACTCTTTCATTTGTTGGATTTTTCCTCTTTCTCCTCTTCTCCTTGTTTTTTTTTGGTTATACATATGTATGTATGTATTCACACACATATATGTGTTGTGTAATAGTTAGTAAATTTGTTTTGGAACTTGAATCGTAGATGTTGATGATTAAATAAAGAAGTTCTTGAATTTTTATTTAATATTTTTTGTTATTTTAACATCTTAATAATATTTTTGTTATTTGTGTGTTTTTATGCAATTTTAATTGAAAAGACATTACTTTTTTATTATATGGTCATATAAAAAATTTAAAAAAATTATATATATTCAACTTCTCCCTTACGTGTCCTTGTCTTACTTTTTTTTAGAAATAACGTGTCTACATGTCCGTGTCGTGTTGTGTCGTATTCATGCTTCTTAGGTTACTATTCTTCTGCTCCACAAAACACTAAGATATCATCCACAAAAAGAACATGAGAAATCTGCAATCTTCCTCCCCTGTTAGTCTGTTACCAGCACCCACAAAGCGTGCAATTAAGCCTCCACCCACCGCCCTACCCACCATCTTGCTAAAAGGCTCCATTACAATGACAAATAGAAGGGGTGAGAAAGTGTGGATCCACTTTCTAATTCCTCTGGAGCTTCAAAAGAATTCTGTTGCCTCCCTATTGACCAACATAGAGTAAGACATTGGACACCGTGGATATGCACCATTTGATCGATTGCAACCACTTGTCCCCAAATTTCATCCATCACATCAAATACAACAAAAAATGCCAATTAACGTGATCATCGGTTCTCTCCACATCTAACTTGCAAACTAGCCTTCCCTCCCTATCTAGCCTCCTTGCATCAATACATTCATTGGCTTTGAGAATCCCATCCAAGATCTTTCTATCCCATCTAAGATCTATCCAACAAAAGCATTCTGACCATCCGAGATTAGAGACTCAAGAACATTTCAAAGACCTTAGCCAAAAGTTTGTAAACACTCCCCACCAAATTGATTGGCCGATAATTCCTAATATTCTCAGCTCCTTCCTTCTTCAGAATTAATGCAATGAAAGATGCATTCAAGCTCTTTTCAAAAACTCCATGATCATGAAAATAATGAAAGAAAGTCATCACATAATTGCGCACCAAGATCTTTGAAAAAATGCCAGGGTAAAACCATCCGGGCCCGGCGCCTCATCCCCATTACATGCTTTAAGGCTTCTCTGCATCTCTTCCTCCGTAAATGGGTTCTCCAATCCCTTCCATTGTTCATCAGCAAGCTGCCCAAAATCCAAGTAGTCCAGCTTTGGTCTTCTAGCACCAGTTTCCGAATAAAGAGAATAATAAAAAGTGGTTATGGCCTCTTTGACTTCTCCCTCCTCTCTCAAAATATTGCCATCAATCACCACTTCGCATCTAAATCTTTACTCTTGCAATATCCTGGCTTTTTTCACCTTGATGTCACCATAAATCTCCTTATTTCACCACTTCAAGTCTTGCTTGAGATATCTCAACTTCACTGCCAACACATAACTGCACACTTCATTTACAACATTATTTTTCCAGCAATCTTCTACCATATCCACAAAGCTCCCCTCCTCCAACCACATGTTCTCAAACCGGAAAGGTCCCTTTCCCCTTCTGAGCTCACCACATTCCAAAACAATGGGCTAATGGTCTGACACCGGTTTTGGCAGAATAGCCTGCATAAAGTCTGGGAATTTTACGTCCCAATCTGTAGATAAAAGAAAACGATCTATGTGAGACATGGCTGGATCATTTCTCTCACTTCCCAAGTGAACGTCCCCCCTTCCATCGGCAGATCAATAAGCTCACACGTGTTAATAAAACTCTGAAAACTGCACCATACTCCTGGACAAGCTTTTGCACCTCTTTCACACATGTGGATATCTGACCGCATTGAAGTTGCCCCCATTACACCACGGAACTTGCCACTTCCTCCTTACTCCCTCCAAATCCTCCCAAAGAGGGCTTCTATCACTTCCAGCACTTGGCCCATAAACTCCTGTAAATGCCCAGGCAAAATCATCCTCAACCAATCTGAATCTGCAGGATGCCGTATACTGCCCCTCCATGAATTCTTCACAATTCACTGCCTTTGAAGCCCACTTAATTAAGATGCCCCAGCTGTACCATCAGCTCCTTTTGCCCTCCAATCCACCCATCTTCCCCCACAAACTTTGAATTACATCAGCCGTGACCTATGAAGCACGGACACTCTATTTTGGCTCATGTGTCATTGTCGGACATGTGTCGGACACCGACACTCTCGGACACTTCTTGGACACTTAAATCATGGATGTTGATGATTAAATGAAGAAGTTCTTTAATTTTTATTTAATGACTTTGTTATTTTAATATATCTTAATAATATTTTTTTAACTGTGTGTTTTATGCTAATTTTAATTAAAATAACATTAGGTTTTTATTATATTGTCATATAAAAAATATAAAAAAATTATATATATTCAATGTGTCGCTAATGTGTCCGTGTCCAATTTTTTTGAGAAATAATATGTTTGCGTGTCTGTATCGTGTCGTATCTGTGTTCCGTGTCAGTATCCGTGCTTCTTAGGCCATGACTATTGACATTTTGGTTTCCTGCAAGCAAATAATTCTTGGCCTCCACTCCTTAAGAAAACCCTTCACCACTATTCTTTTATCTGGGTCATTCACCCTCTCATATTCCATGAAATTATTTTCATCTTCATGGAGTTGTAAGGCATAAGAGTTGTTCTTCCCCTTCCCCTTCCCCTTCCTTGTCTACCCATCTCCTTGTCTCATAATTAGCAGTAGACTTAAAATTTTTCAACTCCCTCTTCAACGCTGGTGTCCCTCTCACTTTTTTTTTTTCCCAACAACTCCATCAGTTCCACTTCATACCCCTCACAGGAAACACCTACCTGCTTATTCCCCTTATTTTACCTATCACCCACTCAGAGATGTCCAACATCTTCAGTTCTTTTCTGCTCAACTCCTCATCACCTGTTACCACAGCGAGTTCCTTTCCCCCATTCCCCTAGACAGGTTACTCCACTGCAAGTGGGAGTCAAAACAGAACCTACCCATGCCATGCACAGCTTGTACAAGAAGAATCCTTGATTGCTTATTTAAGATTTTATAATTTTATTAGTGTTACATATTTTAATTATAAAAAAATTTAAATGCCATTTTTTTTTCTTCATAATTTTCTAATTCTTCAATTACTATATAATGGAGAATAAATATTATCTACACGGCATTATTTTTTTATTATTTTTCTCCACTTCTTTTTTATTTCATGGTTCTTTTTTTATTTAGGACCCTAATTTTTTGTTGTTCAAATTTGAACTAATAGAAAAAAAAATGTCCTACTACCTGGATTCGATAGCAACCCGTATAATTTCTACCCTCAAGATTGCCCAATTACATTCATGGAGTTGCACATCTAAGCCATTACTATGTTGTTCTTGTTGACTTCTAATCAAGTTTTCCCATCCAACAGTTTAAGACATAAATTGGGAGGGATTAAGTTCTAAAGTCTTCCTGTAAAATAGTCACTCCTAAAAAATAGTAGGTTGGAATTTTTTGATGAGATAGAGATGTAGGGATAATGATAATGAATTTTTAAATTAATAAATTAGGAAAGCTTTTAGTTAATTACTAAAGTCTTCTATATAAAATAGTCGCTCCTAAAAATAGTAGGTTATTTTTTTTTTATGAGATAGAGATGTAGGGATAATGATAATTTATATTCAAATTAAAATATCACCCAAAAAAATATAAGCATATATGATAATTGGGGAAGTTTTTAGTTAACTACTAAAGTCTTCCTATAAAATAATCACTTGTAAAAAATAGTTGGTTGATTTTTTTTTTTATAAGATAGAGATATAGGGTATTTTATTGTGCATTATGGGTTAGTTAAAAATTAAATTAAATTAGTGTTTTTTATTTATTATTAATTCAAGAGGCATGAAGGAAAAAAGAGGAAAGCATAAAATAGGTAAACTTTGAGTGACACATTAGTGAGTTGAGAAAAAATAAAGAAAGTGCCACATAAAGACTACATTGCTATAATATATTATATAGATTGTAAACAATAAGTATTAAATAATTATGTGTTTATGAGACATTCAGACTTGATTATTAGAATGTGGTTTGAACATTGCTTACACAACTGATGACAGTTCCATAGTAGAGAATAGGTATGGAAGTCCTTTGTTGGATCAAACCAAACTACCACAAAAATATCTTCTCTTCTTTGTTGAGAAGGAAATAGAAAGAGAGGGGAGGAACCCTAATATATCCCTCTTCTCTGTTATTCTAAATTAATCATCCAATGCCTTTGCGTTCCCCATCACCATCGGAAAAAATATTTGTTCGAAGAATATATGGCTGCCCATATATATTACTAAGGAATTCAAAGTCTGTCTGATCTTGGTTTGGTTGATCAGAACTAAGCTGCTTTGATAAATAGCAGCTTATCATCTGTTTATTTCTAAAATAAAGTTTTGATCTTGGCTTTCGAAGATGAATACTTAATTGGGCTCATATCACTATTGGAATTTCTTTGTGGGTGTGAATACAAAAAATCTGGGAACCATTTAGCCAAGTTTATCAACTTGGCAAGTATTGGATTTGGGTATCTTTTCATTCATTTATTTCTATTTTTAGTTCATAGATATCCCATTTTCTATCAAATTAACAACTATTGTTATCAAATTATTTTTTTTTAAAATTTATTTTGATAAGTTTGTTATTTATTTTTTGTTCATCATTTCTTGGTATTTTTAATATTTATATCTTATTTAAGGATTTGGTTCATTAATTGTGAGTTTTCTTAAATATGATGTTTTTTAGTTTGGGGATTCTTGAGTCTTTGAATTGTTTAAATTTTTGGAAGGAGTTTATATTATTTTATATTTATAGTACGATTCTTCAAAATTCTAATTTGATCTATGACATTAGGAATATTTTTTATTCCGGTTACACGGGGTTTAAATTGTTGGAAGGGGTTTATTTTATATTTGAAGTATGATTCTACAAAATTAAATTTTTTATGACAGTGAGAATATATATTTTTTGGGTTATATGGTGTCTTGGAATTGTTATATGGTCTGTAAATTGTTGGAGGGGCATGATTGTCTTATTCAACCCGCACATCGTGGGTAATTTTGTCATCTTACATTGTTATATGTAGTTAATATAGTCATTCAATTATTTTTAAGGGAAAGTTGGGCATTTAGAAAAGACTTCTCGCTTACATCGGCGATTTCCGTCACTGACAGTCATGACATTTGACGACAGGGGGGAGAAGTATATGTAACTGGCTTGTGCAAAATTCACTAGTGGCATCTGCAAAGGAAGACAATCAGAGCCATTTATTCTGATTGTTGCCGGAAATTGATGACGTCATCACTCGAAAATGATGTTAGCAACCCCCTTTTTTGGTCTCTTTGTTGTGGTTGTTCCATGCTGTGTTTTGGAATTTTTTTTTTTCGCTGCATCATTTGCTTTGATACCAAGTTAAGGTTTATGGTATGAAGATTATGGTTAGAGGAAGAGGAGAGAGAAAGAGAGAGATTAGAAGAAATGGGTTTAGGACTTCATTAGTCCTTTGGCGTTTACACATTGTATTTATATATTAACATGAGAGAACAAGTTTTCTCTTTGTATTAGAAAATTTTGTTTGACTGGATTGATTCCTTAAAGAGCATGACACAGTGTTCATACGATATCTGTCTAGAGAGAGAAGCTCCAACTTCTCTCTAGATTTTGTTACAAGAACAGTAATGAGAGCTCTGAAATGTTATGCCCAGTGGGTCTCCAAGTCTTTCGATGTTGAGGAAATTCTCGAAGCCAAATGGGATCTTCTTCAGATCACTTAGAGGGGATCTGGGGTGGTGAGGAGGATTCAAATGGACGCAATTGGGTTCAAGTGGATGTGCGAGCATTGTGAGCTAATGGGCAGGTTGAGAGGGATGTGCGAGCATCGTGAGCTAATGGGTAGAATGAGAGGGCCGACAATCAGAGAGGATCCTTCACGGCAGAAACAGAGGCCTAAGAATGCTCAGGAGATCGAACGAGAGAGGTTCCTTTGTGAGGATTGATGAATTCTCAGGAGGGAAAGAGTTCAGCTTATACTTCCCTGAGTATGACAAGGGGGGTGGAGGGTGGAAGGAAGTCACTCTAATGTTAAGGAAATTGGCGGGTGACTTGGTGGGCCGAGCTCCTGTTGTTGAGCTTTCCTTTAGAGAAGTGGCCAAAAGAGAATCATGGCCAGTGGGGAAGTTGAAAGAATTGATTATGGTAGACTACTTGTCTTGCAAAGAAAGAAATGATTATTGCCACCGTTGCTTGGTGGCAAGAATAGGGGAGGCAGGGAAGGACAAGCTGGAGCGAGAAAGAGTTCAAAAATGGGTGGACAGGTATTGGGACGTTCCAATGGGAGTAAGGGTTTATGAAATGCATGCAGACTGGTTCCTCTTCGAATTGCCATCGATGACAGAAGCAACGAGAGTGTGGCAAAACAGAGACTGGTGGAGGGACATCCAGTTATGTTGGACTGGTGGGAGGAGGCTGGTTGTTGTTCTAGGGAAGACTTCCAGAGCAAAAGTTGGATCCGTGTCGTAGGTCTCCCTCTGTTTCTGTGGAACTCAGAGGTGTTTGCAGCTTTGGGCAATGTTTGTGGTCGGTTTCTGAAGGTGTATGAGGATAAGTCCATGAGAAAACACGTTAAATGGGCTCGGCTTCTGATTGAAAAGACGAAGCAGGATCTTCCGGCCTCCGTAACTGTGGAAATTGGGTCATGGAGTTATAAGGTTCCGATTTGGGCAGAGTCGCTCCCCCATTTCTCGGTGGTAAAGGGAAGGTAGGCAGAAGGATTCTGCAGTCGGAGCTGGGGAAGACAGTGAAGTGATAGGAAGGGGAATGCACGCGCAGCAGGAGCATCATGGAATACTGGCTACGGAGGATAGGTTGCAATCTCAGGGTCCAGGGGGAAGTTGACACTTGGACGTCAGAGGAGCAGATAAGTAAGGGCAGGAAAGGGGCATGTGGCTATCCAGTCAGTGAAATCTGGGTTTCAAATTTCAAACACGCCTTTCTGAGAAGGGCCTTTGGTAGGGTTGGCAGGAGGTGAGAAATAAAGGGCCCAATTCGAATCAAGCCCAAATTCCCAAAAGGAAGGAGGGCCAGTCCACAGTTAAGAGAGGACATGCCCATCTCGCTGCGCAGAATAGGTTCCAGGTTCTGCAACAGTGAGTCAAATGGGCTCCTACAACCAACTCGTTTGGGAAGGCCAAAGCCCAACATTCAATGGGTTATGGCCCTAACGCAAGCGCAGTGAAAACCTTCAGCGTTAAAGCTGATCCTGTTGCTTCACAAGTAGCAGTTCGAGAAGAGTCAGCAGTGGGGGTTAAGTCAAGGAAGGGGGAAGTAATCTGGAAGGAGGCAAGTGCTGAGATAGGGGAAACCCTCTGTGTTGATTGTAAGTATTATCAGCAACAAAAAAGTAAGGGAAAGCATCATAGCATCCAGCGCAGGGTTCAGTGGGAAGAGGGGATGTGTTCGGAAGATGTTTCTGAAGAAGGAATAGTAGTTTCAGAAACAGATGAGGACATTGTTAGTAGCAGCGATGGAGTCTCTGACGGACTTGCAGAAGACGGTTGAGAGAGCCATGGAGGATAACAGAGCCGGCTATTTGACAATAGAACGAGTGGGTCTTCGAGAGGTTGTTGAAGAGGGCCAAGCAACTACAAATGTTGAAGAGGGGGAGAGCGAGGTGGAGCCCTGTTGTCTGCCCCTATTCAGAAGTGTTAATGAGGACGACAAGGTTCAGGTGTTTAGTAACAATAACCTGAACATTGTATGCTTCGATCAAGTTGGGACAGACCATTTAATCCCTTGGCAGCTATTTTTCCTTCTCAGATGGAAGGAGGTGAGTTAGCTGAAGTAGAGTTCCCTACGGCAAAGTTCCAGGTTGGGTGCTGAGGAATTTTAGAAGAATCAGTAAAAGTTTGAGGCTGGTAGCCCACAGGTTTTAGGACAGACTCTTTCAGCTTTTCGTGGACATTGAAGAACGTAAAATAAGGGATGGGAGGTTCTCTCCAAGAAAAGAACAATGTTCAGCAAAGGAGAAGTCGGCAAGGAAGCTGAAGAGGGAGATGAGGAACTTGGTTAGTACAGTTAACTATGATGGATGGAGGGGAGAGGAGGAGAGGAAGGGGTGGGACCTTATAGTTTTGGATGATCCATGTCGCTGATAATCCTATCTTGGAATGTAAGGGGGCTTAACGACCCGGACAAGAGGATGGTGAAGGGTCTTCTGAAGAAATGGAAGATGAGGGTTGTTTGCCTTCAGGAGACTAAAATGGAAGTGATGTCAGATCAGATTGTAAGGAGCTTATGGGGGAATAGCAGGGTGGATTGGAGGTCTTTGCCGGCTAGAGGGACTGTGGGAGGCATAGTGGTGATGTGGGATTTGATCCTCTTCGAAGGGGTAGACCATTGGGTGGGGAGTCATTCTGTGTCATGCACCCTTGAAGAAGGGTCTAGCGGTAGGCAGTGGATGTTCACGGTGTCTATGGGCCCAATCTTGAAGGGGAAAGAGGTCTGCTTTGGGAAGGCTTACAGCAGGCGAGGTTGAAGTGGAATGGAATGTGGTTTTGGGAGGTGGTTTTAATGTGACGAGGTTTCCTTTGGAGAAATCAGGGGGTGGCATGATGACTAGTGCTATGAGGTCGTTTTTAGCCTTCATTGATAACAATAATCTGGTGGATTTACCGTTGGAAGGTGGAAGGTTCACTTGGTTTAGTGAGAGAGAGACTCCTATGATGTCAAGGCTGGACCATTTCATTGTCTCATCTGACTGGGAAGAGTTTTATCCAGCCATGAAGCAGTCTGGTTTACCGAGGGCAGTGTCAGATCACTTACCCTTATTATTGGACTGTGGGGGCATAAACTGGGGGAGATTTCCATTCCGGTTCGAGAACATGTGGTTGAAAGCAGAAGGGTTCAGGGCAAGGGTGGAAGCTTGGTGGAGCAGCTACCATATACAGGGTAATCCGAGCTTTCTATTTTCTAGAAAGCTGAAGTTGCTGAAAGCAGGCCTGAAAAAATGGAATGAGGAAGAGTTTGGTTCAGTTCAGAGAAAGATAGAGTCCCTGTTGCATCACATTCAGGCTCTCGATAGCAAAGAACAACTCTCTAGTCTATCGATAGAGGAGAAGACTCGTAGAGAGGGCTTGAAGGGGGAACTAGAGGGTTCACTGAAGATGGAAGAGATTATGTGGCGCTTGAAGTCTAGAGCTTTGTGGCTTAGGGAAGGAGATGGCAATACCAAATTCTTTCATAAAGTGGCCAATTTCCAGAGGAGAAGGAACAATATCAGTGCTATTTGGATTGGCGAGTGGGTTCTCAAGGATGTTCATGATGTGAGGAATGACATTGTTGATTTTTACCATAATTTGTATTTGGAATCTAGCTATTGGAGACCAGACATGGATGGTATGGTCTTTTCTTCCATTCCGGAGGACGAGGTTGGTTTGCTTGAGAGTCCCTTTGGGGAGGAGGTGGTAGAGGCTTTGAAGTTCTGTGAGGGGGACAAAGCCCCTGGCCTAGATGGCTTTAATATGGCTTTTTACAAGCATTGCTGGGGGGTGGTTAAGATGGACGTTATGGCGGTTTTCAATCAATTTCATGAGGATGGCTGCTTTGAAAAGAGCTTGAATGCCTCCTTTATTGCTTTGATTCTAAAGGTTGATAGAGCTCAAAATATAAGGGATTTTCGTCCTATTAGCTTGGTGGGAAGTTTGTATAAGCTCGTGGCTAAAGTTTTGTCTACGAGGCTCCGAGGGGTGATGGAGAAGATTATTGTCTCTTTTGTGGAAAGGAGACAGATTTTGACGCAACCTTAATTGCTAATGAATGTATTGATTCCAAGAGAAAGAAGGGTGAGGCAAGCTTGATTTGCAAGTTAGATATTGAAAAGGCTTATGACCATGTGAATTGGGGTTTTTTCCTCTTCCTTCTGACTAAGATGAGTTTTGGGGAAAGATGGAGACGTTGGATCGAGATGTGTATCTCCACTGTTTCTTTCTCGGTGTTGGTTAATGGTTCGTCGACATGTTTTTTCAGATCTTCTAGAGGGTTGAGGCAGGGGAACCCATTATCCCTTTTCCTTTTTGTGATTGTGATAGAAGCCTTGAGTTGAATGTTGGACAGAGCAGTGAGTAGAGGGTTGTTGAAAGGGGTCTCTCTTGGTAACGAGATGAATGGTAGGGTGGAGGTTTCCCATTTGTTGTTTGCCGATGATACCCTCATTTTTTGTGATCTAGACCCCACTCAACTTTGGTACCTGAAATGTCTTTTGATTTGCTTTGAGGCAGTTTCAGGGCTGCAGGTTAATATGAGTAAGAGCGAGCTCATCCCAGTTGGTAGAGTTGATGGAGTGGAGGGGATGGCGAGGGACATAGGATGTGGGGAGGGGTCTTTGTCCTCGACGTATTTGGGTTTACCGCTGGGGGCTTATACGACTTCTCTAGCAGTTTGGGATGTGGTTGTGGAGAGATTTCATAGGAGGCTTGCGGGTTGGAAGAGACAGTATTTGTCAAAAGGGGGAAGGATTACTCTTATCAAGAGCACTCTTGAGAATCTTCCCACCTTTTACATGTCTTTATTCCCAATGCTAGTGAGAGTGGTCAAAAGGTTGGAGAAGATCCAATGCAATTTTTTATGGGATAGGAAGGAAGGAGAGAAGAAGATTCATCTTGTTAAGTGGGACAAAGCAAAGAGGCCTAAGGAAGAAGGAGGGTTGGACTTTAGAGACTTGAAGACATTCAATAGGGCTTTGCTTGGTAAGTGGCTTTGGCGCTTTGTGGAGCAAGAGATCTCTTTGTGGAAGAAATAAGAGGGTTTTTGAGGATGAGGAAAAGTCGACATGGAGATTCAAGGAATATTTTTTGAGGACGTTTTTATTTTGGTTGAAAGAAGAATTTCCCTTGTATTTAGATAGTTTTGTCTCTTTTGTGGGAAGTTTAAGGCTTTAATTTATGGCCTTCTCTTTTTTGTACGTGGGTTCGCCCCCCTCGGGTGCCGATTTATATGATACCATTTATTGATAAAAAAATTAACATGAGAGAAAGGACAATTATATCCTATGAAGCATGGGTACTCTATTTTGGTTCATGTATTCATGTCGGACACTGACACTCTCGGACACTTACCGGACATCTATCGGACATGCGAGAAAAGAGTGTCCAAATGTTTTTATTTTTTCCTGAATATTGGACACATTATGGACATGTTTTCATTTTCTCCCTCTTCTCCTTAGTTCCTTTTTTGGTTATATATATACATATATATAGAATGTAATAGTTATTAAATTTGTTTTGGAACTTAAATCATGAATGTTGATGATTAAATGAAGAAGCTCTTGAATTTTTCATTTAATGGCTTTTTTATTTTAATATTTTAAGCTAAGAAGCACGGATATGGACACGGAACACGGGATAAGGATACGACGCGACACGGACACGTAGACACGTTATTTCTCAAAAAAGTAGGTTACGGAAACGTTGAATATATATAAATTTTTATATTTTTTATATGATCATATAATAAAAACTTAATGTTATTTCAATTAAACTTGGCATAAAAACACACAAATTTAAAAGATATTATTAAGATATTAAAATAACAAAGTCATTAAATAAAAATTAAAGAATTTTTTCATTTAATCATCAACATTTATGATTCAAGTGTCCGGACACGTGTTCGGGAAGTGTCCGAGAGTGTTGGTGTCCGACACGGACACGTGAGTCAAAATAGAGTATCCATGCTTCTTAGATCTTAAGAATATTTTTGTGATTTGTGTATTTTTATGTCAATTTTAATTGAAATAAAGTTAGTATTTTATTATATGATCAAATAAAAAATATAAATTTTTTATTATATATATTCAATTTGTCCCTAACGTGTCCGTGTCCTACCCTTTTGAGAAATGACATGTCTATGTGTCCGTGTCTGTGTCATATTCGTGTCTCATGTCCGTATATGTGCTTCTTAGATTATACACTTGAGAGAAAAAAAAAAAAAAAAAAAAAATCAAAACACTAACAGTTCCCATATATGAGTGTAGGCTTTCCCCAAGGGCCACTTACCTATCAATATTTATACATGTATATATACATGAGTGTTAGGCTTTAACTGACCCATGATGTTTAATGAATGGGGCTTTGCTTACCCAATTGGGGTGCTTTGGGCTGTAAATTCTGATTGGTGGCTTGAGCCCTTGGTTTTGGGTTATTCTTGTTGCGGCATTGGTTGTACTCACTTGTGTCCATGACAGGAGGTTATGCTTTGTACTGCATGAGTTTGACAGATGACTCCTTTCAGTTTGGATCACGTGAATCATAATATAGCGGTTGTATTATATGGAGAACAGATTTGAACTCTTGTAACATCTTAATTCTTGTATTTTTTTTTATTTTTTATTCTTGCTTGGTTAGGTTGCTTTTTCACGTTGTCTGAGCAAGTAGTTGAAGGTCGTTGTGGCCCCCCCATCTGTTGTTATGGAGCACAGTCCTCTCCTAGTGGGGCTCTGCTCCTAATAGATGATTTTTGGTGTATCTTGGAAATCCCAATTTTAATTAATCAAATAGAATACTTGAATTCTTCAACTTCAGAATTTTGTTCTTATTACTCGTTTTCGTATTGGACCTTTTTACATTTTGCTTATGAGAACCCTGGCTTGAAAAGAATATGATCATCCTTGGCACATGATTTGTAGGGTTTCTTCGTTGGAGGTGCACTTAGGCGGACTAGTGGGGAGAGTTTTAAGGATGCTGTGAGAAGCCAGTGCTGGAGAGGGGTCTTAGAGCCTCAGTCATGCATATCTTTAGGAAGGGTAACACGGCCCTTTATATAAAACCCTTTCACGTGAAACTATGAGGAGCTAAGTTGAAAGCTCTGCCGATTTTGGTATCTTCAAGATTTGCACTGCGATAAATAATCATAGTAATAATAATAAAGGTTTATTTTGGTGTGGTCTGGTGGTCAAGTTGGCAGGGTTAGCCTTAGATTGCTGGTTGAGTTCTCATAAACTCAGCAAATTGCAGATTGGGTTATGGAGTTTCTTGTAGAGTGTGGAAATTATCCTTTCCTCTGGTAGGCTGAGATGTCAAACCCGTATTTGTGCATTTTGGGACCCAAAGGCTGAAGGAGTCTCTAGTTTTCCCTGCTAAACCGTCCACCTATCCCAATAGCTGGTGGAAGGGTTGCTGTTATATTTGCATTGCCGGGAACAACCTCTCATAGGGCCTCCTGGGCCTTGCTCCTGATCCAAGCGTCTGGCTGCAATGCCTTCTAATTAGGGTCTTTGAGGTCCATTGAGTGATTGTGCCTGTTACCTACCCTTAAGGTGTGCCTCCTCCTCACTGTGGTGGGCATGTATAGAAAAATTGGGTAAGGAGACTAGCTTGGACCCTTGACCGGTGCCACATATCATCGATTGGTTCAAGCAAGTGGTGACCTTTAGTTGACAAGGTATTCTGTGACAGAACTTAAGATCATGACTGGTCACTGGATTATAGCATCATCTATTGGTACTGAATGCTGGTAGAGTGTCTTTATTTCCTAAAGTTAGAGCCAGATACCATATCATGGCAACATGCTTGGAAGAGCTTGTTGGTATTTAGAAACCTAATTTTGTTTAGGCCATGGATTGATATGATTAAAGCAGAACTTCATATTTATGAGATGCTTCCGTTGTCAGCTTCAGGTAACACTTTTGTTCATTTTCTAATAAAAGCCTTGGTTTATTAATATTAAATAATCAAGTATGCATATTATGCTTATTTGCCAGTTTCTACTGGTGGGTACATCTAATCTCTTGGATGTTCAATATGCAAATATAAAACTAACTATTATAAGCTCTAGTTATCTCCCGTTATATTTTTATGCAAGAGTGTCTTCATAAAAAAAAAAAAATTTAGACAGTGTAGTGCATAAATTGTGTAATTTATTACTGTATTTTGATCTCATTATTACATCAGTTAAAAAACTCTAGCATTTGCTTCAGATATTTAAATGTTTATTGATTATGTATGAATCAAATTGTGCTGAGTCCTGTTCTGCAATCTGTAGAATCTCAGTTTTGTTTATTCTAACAGGCAACAAGATGTTAGAGCAACTGAGATTGACAAAGTGGATATGCACTCATCCTTTCGCCCTGGTGATATTGTTAGAGCATTAGTTGTATCCTTTTTACTTTATGTCTCTACTGACAACTATCATTCTATAATAAATGGTTGAAAAAATTTTGATTTCATAATTTTTGCTTAAAGATGCATTAATGGTCATACTGTTGGCATGAGTCTCAAAGTACCATTTGTTGGGATCGTAACCACAGCGGAAGCGATTTCAAAAATTTATTTGGATCTATTTCTTTACATGAATTATATAACCTTGAAAATAGGGGTAGAATTACCTTATTCTTGATAATCTTGATTGTTGAAGAAGACTTCTTGAAAAGATTGATGGAATTTTCCTTCTCTTTCTCTTCTAAGTGTTCTCCTCTTTTCCCTTAGACAAACCGTATCAAGGAGAGTCAGAGTGGGCTGTCTCTTTTTTTTGTCTAGCACAAAAACTTATGATAAATGGCTCCCTACATATCATATATATATAGGGCTTAATTAGGGCAAGAGAAGGGATCTAGTGGTCCCACTAAGTTAGTTTCCAATTAATTAATTAAATCTTAATTATCTCATAATTAATTTTAATTGACTAATTAATTTCAATTAACTCCACTATATAATTGAAATTGCACTCCAACTTAGTAGAATAGAGTAAACCCATATATATTATACTTTTGCAGTTGGCTCCCTCTACATGGATACTAATAATCATAGTTCCATATTATATTGTCAAATTAATTCTCTAATTATTTTAAGAACCTAATTCAATAATTATTAATCACTTGTAATTGGTTATCATTTCAATAAACAATTTACTGAAAAGACCGGATCGGGATTTCAGTGATTAACTCATTGAATTTGCACAAAGGTAATATCTATCTCTCTATTATATAGAGTGTAGATTCCATCTTGAGAATGTGTTCCCATACTCTAAATAATGACTTCCCAAGATACCGAGGTGTTGATCTAAAAGACCTCACTCATTGGTAACTCAAAGTCATTACTATTCAGAACTTGTGTTCACTATCCTCTCAGGATTAAGAGCTCACTGTGAATAGTGAATAAGAAACTTATTAAAGGTGATGGTTCCAAATAATGCGTTTCTTATAGTGATCCAGTTCAGTGTATTCCCAATACACCAATACAATAACCGAGAGTCCACTACTATGATGGTTGAGATAGACCACTTTATCACATAAAGGTTAAATGTATTATAGCTTTACAGATAAGATCTTCAGTCTTATCAATAGCCGCGAACAATTCTAGAATTGCCTATATAAGCAGTTCATATCTCCTGTGTATAAACTCATTTATATACATGGACTATTCCTAATGACAATTTAAGGACTAATCATCTCATGATATAAAGTAACATCCAAATATATGGTAATATGAAACTCAATAATAAATCAAATCTATTAAATAATAATAAAATGTCTTGGATATGATGGCATACATCCTAACACCATTCTGTTAGATAGGTGTACTATATGTTCAGTATGTGCCTATGGATGCCCTTGATGGTGCATGCTTAACATTTGCAAGCTTTATTATCTGATGTAAAATTGATGTAAGAAACAATGGCAGATATTTAATTTGCAGTTGGTAAGCTTCATATATCATATAGGATAAAATCCAATATAGACTCGCCTAAATCAAGTGGATTAATGTGGACCTAGTATAGATTTATTAAATTAATCAATTATTTCAAATAACTCATTATACTTGAGGTGGATTGATACAAGTTTAGCAATTCCAAAATTGTAGAATTGAGAGTGCCTCAGTCATGAATGCAAGGTACTTAGTAATTTATCATTATTTTGAGATAGACTTTATCTAAGTGGAATGATACAAACATATTCTGTTAACCCTGATAGCTTTTACACTTTGCCTGCAACCATAAGGGGTATTAGTGTCGCATTTTAAAATCCACTCTCTCTAACCAAATTAATCCTTCTTTGCCTCTCAAAGAGATATTGGATATTCAAAATAGTTGTAGTATCCTTTTGGTGATCATCTTCTGAAGACTTATCAAACAGATCAGATATGATGTATCTGAATTTGATCTGAGTAGAAATGTATTGCATTGAAGTTGAACTTTGAGATTACTTTTATATCTTCATCTATAGAACTGTTACCTTTCAGGCAAATGCATATATGCAGTCAGATTGAACATTCATCCAATTAAATTCAGTTACAATTTGATCTGTACTGTACCTATGAACATAATTTTTGTTTACCATAGCTGCATGCTTAGATTTGGAGCATGAATCTGATTTAGTGATAGTTTATTACTTTTATGTCTAATTTGAAAGTTGGAATGGCTGAATCAGGTGAAAACTAAGGTGCTCTTCAGCACCAATTCTGGCAGTAGTGGATTAGTCTTTCTGGATGAGAACTATATGATACTCGAGGCTCAGTCAATTGTATTAAAGCTTTCAAATAGCATGTCTTTTTGAAAGACAGCAACCTCCTGATTCTCTCTCTCTCTCTCTCTCTCTCTCCCTCCCCCCCCCCCCCCCCCAAAAAAAAAAAAAAAAAAAGAAAAAAAAAAGAGAAAAAAATAATATCGTTCATGGTTCTAGATGCATGGAGTTATTAGAGAAAATAATCAAATTTTTTTCTCTTTGATGACACAATAGGGTAAAATGAGGCTACCGGTTTAGAAATATGTTCATGAACTTTGCTTGTTTGTTGTTCATTTTTCCTCTTTGCTTTTTTTTTTGGATGGCCATCCTATATCTATATCAGTTGGGTGTACAATTACTCTTTTAGGTTTTATTTATTTGAATCAATTGTTGGCCTTAATACTTTTTCCTTTGTAAAGCTCTCCCTTGGAGATGCTCGGGCATATTATCTATCAACTGCAAAAAATGAATTGGGTGTTGTATCTGCTGAAAGCACGGGAGGTAAGAATTATAACCCCCTTCCCCTTTTCAAAATTTTGAAAGATTCCTTAACAAAATCTTGTGCCTTTTTTTTCTTTCTTTCCATTTTTCATGTTAGTTTTTGTATGAATTGAATACTTCCCCTAGATTATTATTTGACTTTCTTTGGGTACTTCATATATGCTAGTTCTTTTTTGGGTCAAAGTCACGAGAAAATTTCTAATGTAGGACAATTTTAGGAATCCACACCTAAGGAAAATACCTAGGCATCCACACCTAAGGGGAACATTAGAATCCGCACCAATACGATAAAACAATTTTTGCAAGACAACCTTATGAATGCACACCTCAGGAAAATATAACCCTGGGCATCCACACCTGAGGGAGGCAATGGAATCCATACTTGGGTGCCTCTTTTTTATGATACTTTACTTGCTGATAAAAAAAATAAAACATTCATGATTCAAGTTCTAAAACAAATTTACTAAATATTACATAGAACATATATATATATATATATATATATATATATATATAAAACCAAAAAAAGAACTGAGGAGAAGAGGAGGAAAAGAAAAAAAAAAATCTAAAAAAAGAAGAAAAAAACGTGTCAGGAACCTGTTCGATATTCAAAAAAAAATGGACACTTTTTTCATGTGTCTGACACGTGCCTGAGAAGTGTCCTAGAGTGTCGGTGTTCAACACGTATCTGTATCCGTATCTGATGCAGATTCGTGAGCTAAAATAGAGTGTCCATACTTCATAGGTGGCACTTAGGTTGGGTTGGGGTTTATTGGAAAGAAAAATACTATGCTTCCCAAATTTATATCCCAAATGATGTGGCATTGATGTGCCAAAATCACATTAGTTACATGATTTAAAGTATTGCCAGTAATCCAGTGCCACATCAATGCCACATCAGTTGGGTTACGGTTTTGGGAAGTGCAACATTGCTCTATTGGAAAATGGGCTTGGGCGTGGGCTCACTTGGTCACTGAATGAAGTTGGGCGGGTTAAGGATTTAGGTATTGGGTTGGGTTGAATTTAGAAATTCCCTTTTTTTTTTTCTCTTCTTCCTTCCCAATCGAGAGTTAGGGTTCCAGGGCGTCTTCGCACATGACAAACAGCCAATGTAGTCGGCAACGATAGTGACGAGCGACAACAGTTGGGCTTCGTGATGGCTTGCACAGACGTTGAAGATGAAGATCGGACTTGATGGCGACGACGTAGGTGATTTGCAACGATGATGGACGGTGGCCAGTGGTGGATGGGCTGGCTGTGAGTGAGGAGCAAAAGATGATGATGGTGTTATTGCGACTCTAATTGAAATTTTCTGATGATGAACAGTAGGTTGACAAATAAGGGATCGATATTTGCTTTGTTACCAAAATTGATGCAGGACAATCCTAGGAATTTGTACCCAAGGGAAATAGAACCCTAGGCATCCACACTTGAGGGAAGGATTGGAATCCGCACCAAGACGATAAAACAATTTTTAATAATCCTGTAGGTTTGAAAGAAGCTTGCAGCCTTTGAAGTGGGCCTTTATGGGTGTTTATGGCCCTCACACAGAAGCGGCTAGGAGAGAGTTATGGGAAGAAATGCAGATTGACCTGAATAGTTGGCAAGGTCCTTGGTGTACAGGCGGGGATTTCAATGAGGTGTGCTTTCCCAATGAGAGGTAAGGGGTGGTCGTCTTTTGAGAGGATTGTGAGATTTCTCCAACTTCATCAGCAGAAACAGATTGGTGGACCTGCCGCTCGAAGGTGACTGTTTTACTTGAAACAGAGGAGTCAGCCAAGGAGCCAAGTCGAGATTGGATAGGTTCCTGGTGTCATCATGCTGGGAGGACTTCTTGCCTGGTCTGTCCCAAAGTTGCCTTCCCAGAATAGTTTTGGACCACTGCCCTATCCAGCTATCATTGTGGGGAATCCATAAGGAATTGCTCTCCTTTCAGGTTTGAAAACATGTAGTCAGAGGCTGTTGATTTCGAAGATCGTGTGGCAAGTTGGTGGAACTCTTACAGGGTTGAGGGAAGTCCAAGCTTCATTTTGGCCAGAAAGCTAAAATTGTTGAAAGAAGATTTGAAAACATGGAATAGAGATCAGTTCGGCAACATCAAAGAGAGAAAGAAAACAATCTTGCAGGAAGTCTCAAGCCTTGACAAGAATGAAAATTCTTCTCCCTTAAACCAGGAGGACGAAATGAAGGGAGAAGGCCTAAAGGGTGAGTTGGCTGTCACCCTTAAATTGGAAGATATATCCTGGAGGCAAAAATCCAGGGTCTAATGGCTCAAGGAAGGGGATCGCAACACAAGATTCTTCCAGAGCATGGCATCTACTCACCAGAGAATGAACAAGATCTCTTCCATTAAAGTCAATGGGCATCACTTCTCTGATGAGGGGGAGATGAAGAGGGAAGTCTTCCAGTTCTACGAAGGCCTGTATAGTGAGGAGAGGGATTGGAGACCAGGAGTAGAAAATATTATCTTCAACAGTTTAGATCGTGAAGCAGTTTGTGACTTAGAGAAACCTTTTCAGGAAGATGAAGTCCTGGAAGCCCTAGGGGCTTGTGATGGGGATAAATCCCCGGGGCCTGATGGATTTACGCTAGCTTTCTTCAAGAAGTGCTGGTCGGTGATCAGAGAGGACATAATGGGAGTTTTCCACCACTTCCACAACCACATCAACTTTGAAAGGAGTCTAAATTACCTCATTCATAGCTTTGATTCCTAAGAAGAAGGGGGCTGAGGAGATGAAGGATTTTTGGCCCATTAGCCTGGTGAGTAGTGTTTATAAGCTGATAGCCAAAGTTCTATCTCAAAGGCTTAAGGGGGTGCTTGGCAGGTTAATCTCTAAGAGCCAGAATGCCTTCGGTGGAGGTAGGCAAATTCTTGATGCAGTTATGGTTGTGAATGAATGCCTGGATGAGTGGAGTAAAAGGAAAATCAGTGGCTTAATGTGCAAGATTGATATTGAGAAGGCCTATGATTACGTCAACTGGGATCTGCTGCAGAGTGTGATGAGGAAAATGGGCTTTGGCCATAAGTGGAGGAAGTGGATGGCAGCTTGCATTACTACAGTGTCACTATCAGTTCTTCTCAATGGTACTTCAGTGGGCTTCTTCAAAGCCTCGTGGGGCCTTCGACGAGGAGATCCTCTCTCCCCATTCCTCTTCGTCATGATAATGGAGGTCTTCAGCCGTTTGATGCAGAGGGCCGAGGAAGGGGGGCTGATCAAGGGCTTCAGGTGAGAGAGGCAGTAACTTGACCATAACTCACTTACTTTTTGTTGATGATGCCATAGTTTTCTGTGATCCCAAGGAAAGACAACTGAAACTTCTAAGGTGTATTCTTCTATGTTTCGAAGCTGTCTCAGGGTTGCACATAAACCTTTGCAAAAGTGAGGTTATCCCTGTCGGCACTGTCAACAGGGTGGAGGCTTTGGCAGCCACTTTGGGATGCACAGTGGGTTCCTTACCCACTCCCTACCTTGGGTTACCACTAGGAGCCTCCCCTAGATCTTGTAAGATGTGGGATCCGACAGTGGAAAGGTTTCAAGGGAAGCTAGACGGCTAGAAAGGTTAGTTCCTTTCCAAAGGTGGGCACCTCACACTTATCAAAAGCACTCTGGCTAACTTGCCCACATGCTTTATGTCCATTTTCAACATCCCTGCTTCAGTTGCGAAGAAGTTGGAAAGGATACAAAGGGAGTTTCTATGGAGGGGAGCAGAGGAAGGTGGAAAATTCCACTTAGTGATGTGGGATACTGTGCTGAATCCAATTTCAGAGGGAGGTTTGGGGATAAAGAAATTGAGGACTTTTAACAAAGCCGTTCTGGGAAAATGGCTATGGAAATTTGGCAGGGAGGTGGATTTCTTGTGGAGGAAAGTCTTCTTAAACAAATATGGAAGTTTCAGGGGTGGCTGGTATTCAGGAAAAGTGGAGGGAACAGTGGGTCATAGTTTGTGGAAGGCCATTAGCACGGGAGAGGAGGAATTCAATAGGGCAGTTAAAGTTATTGTGGGGGATGGAGCAAGAGTTAGATTCTGGGATGATGATTGGAGTGGGGAAGGGGTGTTAAAAAGTAGATTCCTTGCTTTGTATAGATTGGCAGTAAACAAGAGTGCAAATGTCGAATTCTGCTACATGGAGGTGGATGGAAGAATCATATGGGGACCCTGCTTCAGGAGGGACTTCTTTGATTGGGAAATTGTGGAAGCAGACAGGCTGCTAGAATGGCTTGAAGGTAGCAGAATCAGAACGTAGCAAGAGGATGTCCTAGCCTGGATGGAAGAGACCTCAGGTAAATTCTCGGTGAAGTCCTACTACAAGAACCTTTTGGTCAGAGAGGAGGCAGACTTTCCATGGAGGTTGGTGTGGCACTCCAGGATTCCTCCTAAAGCAGCCTTCTTTGTTTGGGAGGCCTCCTGGGGGGGCTATCCTTACCTCGGAGAACCTCCAAAGGAGGGGCTTCATCTTGTCGAGTAAATGTAGCTTGTGTAGAGAGCAAGCAGAAACCCCAGACCATCTTTTGATCTACTGCCTGATAGCCAGACAGTGCTGGGACTTGCTTTTCAGTTTGTTTGGGGTGGCTGGGATAGTGCCAGACACAGTGATGAATCTTTTGAAGGGCTGGAAAAGGAACAAGATTGCGGTTATGGCTCAGAGATCCTGGAAGATGGCCCCAATGTGCTTGATGTGGTCTTTGTGGAAGGAAAGAAATAGTCGCATCTTTGAGGGTCTAGATAATCCTCTCTTAGTTATTAAGGATAGCTTTGTTAAACTTTTATTTTTTTAGGCCAAAGAGGCCTTTCCTAACAGTGTTTATGCGCTTTTCGATTTTTTGAGGGACATTAGGTCTTAAAGAGGCTAGTCTCCTTTTCTGTTTTTGGGTTCGTCCCCCCTCGGGTGCCTTATCCATATTCTTTTCTTTACTGATAATTTTCTTTTTTCAGTCATCCAAAACTAAAAATTCCATTACAATAAACCTTTGATAGACAAACCCTAAGAAAGACAAATTACTAATAAAATAGACTAATAAACAAATCCTAAAATAGAATAATAAATAAAATTACATAAATAACATCCTCTAGGGTCAAAAATGACTAGCCCATACGATCCTTCATGTGCCCAATTATTTCTCCTCGGTTGAAAAGAACTCGATTCTGATGAGTTAGAATGGCAGGCAAGCCCGAAAAGTGCAAGAACGTTCGTAGATGGATCTATGCTCTGTGAAGGCAATCTTGAAAAAACAATTGTCGATGTTGCGGAAGAGACAACCACATATGTTTGAACACTTTGTGGATAACATTAGAGGTTCCAAGGTGGCTTGGTAAGGAAACATATTCTCCACATGATAGTTTAGATTAGTATCCATATTCAATGATAAGTCAAATAAACATGCATTAAGGCCCGATTTATGAAAGAGACAAACAAGGTTAGAGGTTTTGTGGGGGAATGTGAATTATGGCATGGTTGCTCTCATGAAACTCATGCTTCTTGTTGTGTAATGTTACAAAAAGCTTATAATTTTCATTACCCAAAACAATGTTGCAATGCACATCGACATTAAGATCTTAAAGTTGTTGGGCAAAAGAGTGTGGAGAGACAAGTAGATGAGGCTGCACTGGTGAAGAAACTATACCTACCGATGGATGATGTTTGAAGTTAAAGGAACAAGGTTACTAGATTTGGTGGTAAGAGCCAACTCATGCTCACAGAAAGAGGCTTTCCAGGGATAAAAACTTTACGTGTGATTCAAATTTAATTAAGGATATTGCTATCAACACATGATTTTAAGGATTCATCTGTATTGGGACTAATGGGAATATGAACAATGCTTGCTTGAGTTGAGACTATCACAAATGGAATATTTTTGTAAGTGCCCATCTTGTTGACAATTGAACTCATTATGGGTTGTAGAAATCATTTGATGATGTGGACCATTAGGCAATTGTGGGTTAAGGATTAAATCAGTCACAGGTGGATCTTTCCCTAGTGGAGGAATTTCATCAACTAGTTCCTTTAGTGTCTCTTTTCGACTGTCTTTTGATATATTAATGACCTCTTATGGGCCATCCATTTCTGCTGATGGACAAGGATGAACTTTCTTACTCATTAGATCTTTTTTTGACTAATCTCAATCAATTCTTTTGAAGTCTCTTTTTGAGATAAAATGGGAAGGGTTTGCCTACTTAGCACTTGAAAGGATGACTTGGGTTTTGGTTCTCTATCTTTGTCATTAGATTTTGGAGGCTTTAGTAAAATTTACCATTATACCAAATTTTATATGTATTTTTTTTTCCTTTAATTGCACCAAAATATCAATCCAAGGAAGACCAAGAAGAACATGGCCAACATTTATGGGTAGGACATCACACCAAACATTCTCGAAATATAAATCTCCTGTTTTGATTCGCACTAAGCACCTTTCTAAGAGTAGAAAAGTAGAATTATTATCCCAAGTTACCTCTTATGACTTCAGATGTGGTTTAATCTCAAATTTTCCTCTTTTAATGCCATATGTAGAAACTACATTCATAGGGAAACTCTCATTGGTGATAATTTTACAAAACTTTTGCCTGCAGTAGGCAATTGTGTGAAAATTTCTTCTGACTTGGCTAGGAACAACAATTGGATTAGAATGCCTAAGTTACCTACCTTGATATTTACAATGTGGATGAATGAGTTTGAAGGTGTCCTCCCTATCACCTTCAAAGATTCTAAAATACCTATCAAGATGATCATCCCGTGGTTGGGTTGACCTTTGGTAATCATATCTAAAGGCTTCATGACTAGCCATTTTTTATATTATTTTTTTGACAATCAAACTAATAAAAGAAAAGAATGGAAGAAAGGAAGATGCCAATATACGCCTTAAAATTGCCTCAGTAAATTTAAATATAACCTACGACAAAGTATACAAAATGGTCAGTGGTGCCTTAAAAGCAATTAAAGGCAAGTAGTGGGTTAAAACAAGGCTCAAGGTTGAAGGACCTTTTTTTTTTTTTTATATATATATAGCTTTACTCGCTGTTTTAGTGGCTGGGTTGCTGGATTAATGGGTCAAACAGGGTTGGATTTGGGCTCATTTGGTGGTTGGTTTAGAATATGGACTTGGGTCAGGGTGAGTTTTTTCTTTGGTTAGGTCCGGGTTGGGCTCTGTTAAGTTTTAGTTAAGTTAATACGAATTGGGTTGGGTTGAAATTGGATTGGGCTGACACTAAGGTTGGGTCAAATTTAGACTTGAAACCCGCTTTTTCTCTTCTTCCTTTTTTGATTGATTGCTAGGGTTCCAGGGCTTCTTCGCACATGACGAACTGCAACTGAAGTAGTTGGCAACAACAATGACGAGCGACAGCGGCTGGGCTTTGTGATGGCTTGCTGACGACGTCGATGGAGGCGATCTGCGACGATGATGATTGGAGAATCTTGGTTCCCTTTGTTCTGCAATGATCGAGGCTCAGCGACAATGGTGTTACTGTGTTGGCTTTGCATAGAGGATAGAATTGACAATGATGAGGGCGATGCGAAAGGAGGATGATGAGGGAGACGACTAAGTGTTCTATGGTGCCCAAGTTGCAGAAATCAACGATCATGAATCTGAAACAGATTGTGATGATGGCAATCAGTCATGATGGTTCAAGTCTGTCACTGAACAACAACGATGGTCTTGACATCCTGATTGTGGTGGATAGGGGGTTGATTTTTATTTATTTCTCCAAATGATGGATGGTGGCAGTAGTAGTTATTGCAATTGATGTGGTATTGTAATGATGATAACCAGTGGTGGATGAGTTGGCTGTGAGTGAGGAGCAAAAGATGGTTGAGATGTTATTGAGACTTGATTGAAATTTTCTGACGATGAACCGTGATGAAAAGTAGGTTGATAAACATGTGATCAAGATTTTCTTTGATACCAAAACTGATGCAGGACCATCTTAGGAATTTGCATGTAAGGAAAATAGAACCCTAGGCATCCACACCAGAGAGGAGTATTGAAATCTGTACCAATATGATAAAAGAATTTTCAATTCATCCAACACTGAGCATTCGGTTACAGTTAACCTAAGATGTACGGATTCCGACACAGGACATGGATATGACACGATACGGATATGCTGACACAAAATGTTTAAAAAAGGTAGGATACGGACACGTTGAATAATATATATTTATTTTGATATATGTGATCATGTAATCTAATTCTAACATTATTTTAATCAATTTTAAGACTGCCTATCAATAATAATAATAAAGACTTGTTTTATGACGGGTTTTATTACGTTGATTTACTAAAAAATAATATAAATTTTTTTGAACCAATTTAGTGATATGAGATAAGTATATTGGTGTAGTACACAAATTTAAAAAATGAAAATATAAATTATTATTATTATTATTTGATCCAAAAATAGTAAAGATTGGAGTGGTATCAAACAAGATTTATTATTTTTAGATTTTTTTAATAATAAAAGTTTTTTAAAAAGAATTAAATTAATTTAAAGAATTTAATAAATGTTATTAAGAAAAATATTTGATAAATAATACTAAAAAGGGAGGGGGACATGTTGTGGGGGGTTGTTTTTCAAAACTAAAGGTCAAAAGTCAAAACTAAAGAGTGGGTGGGGACACGTCATCAGGTGAGTTAATAAATAAAAGTAAAAAGGGAGAGGGGGGGGGGGGGGCATCGTCAGGGGGTTCAAAAGTAAAATGGGGGTCAAAAGACTCAAAACTAAAAAGAGGGGTTGGGTGGACATATTGCCAGGGAAAGAATCATCACCCGATGGAAGATGGGAGGATTGATCAAGAGAGAGATCGAGGTCGCACAATCCAATGAAATAAGAGGACGAGGCACATGGGACGCGATCTTGCACAAGCACATGTATTCCACAACCCCTTTTCTCTTCTCTCTTTCTTTACCTTATGAACTAGGATTTGGTCAATCTCTAGTCCTTCATCATTTTTTTCAATTTTTCTTTCTATACTTATCTTCTTCTCTTTCGTGTCCCGCCATGTCGGGAGGGTGTCCAAGCCGTGTTGGGAGCGTGTCTGGAATTTTTTAAAATAAAAAAATTATGATACTCAATTTTAACGTGTTGGACAAGTGTTCGTGTCCCAGATGTGTCAGACACCGATACTATGGCCTCTAGGACGTGCCAGTGCTTTTCAGCAATTAAACTTTTTTTGTAGACAAACCCTAAGAAAGAGAAATTACCAAAAACACTCAAAATAAAATAGACTAATAGAAAATGCCTAAGATAGGTTGATAAATAAAATTAGGTAAATAACATCCTCCCGGATAAAAAAGGACTAGCCCCTTGCGCCCCATGAGCTTCTCTAAGGGGAATCTAGAATTTTGTGTTTCCCACTTTAACCCATGGTAAAGCTCTAAATTCTTTGGAGAAACTCATTTCCCAAACTGATATTTTATTAATAAGATGGTGAATTCCTTAAAGGATTTCATGTGTTGTCTGGCAATTCATATTTGTTTTGAAACAGCTTTCACTAGGGTTAGACTTTTGCATGTAAATTTCTGTTTCCATGTTTCTTAAATTTTTAAAGGTCACTTAGCTGCTTCTGTCTTCCATATTGTCTCTTATATGCACTTCAAAAGTGGGGAACTTCTGCTTGGTTTAGTTTTAAGACAGTTGACTTTGTACTGCAGTTTGTCATTTGGCATTTGTCATCTCATTGGTCTTTTTGCAATCCAGCTGCATTCATCTTACTTTTGTGGCTATCTGTCCGCTTTTGATATTCTAGTCCTTCATGCTTATATCATCTATGGTTTCATGCATAAGCTTGAATAGCCTCCAATCTCTTAACAACATTTATTCTTTCATTCACGGGCCATTTCTCAACTTTAGCAAATTCGCTAAATAAAGCAAATTCCCTTAAAATTAATTCTATGAACTGATAAAAGTTGTGTATTTTTTTTTTCTAGTGATGAACTTTTCCATGATTTCTGTTCCAAATTTTTAATATAATTACTTAGAAGTATTTTCAGGATATTCCTATCTATTAGGCAATAGAGGAATTTATTTGTATTGGTTTACACAAGCATCACCCAAATTGTTAACAAATCTGGATTTTCTAAAAGTTAAGTGTTGATCCGATTTATAAAATAATAAATTATTTAAATCTGTAAGTAAATTTTGCCTTCTTCACTTTCCAGTGTGAAAAAAGTTTGAGCTGTTTTAGCTTGCAATTCTGGGCATTTCATACCAATTTGCCTATGCAGCTGATAGTTGATACATGGAAAGAAAAAATAGAAGTTGTGGAATCGCATTAAAAATAGCAGTTGATAGTTGCTATACTAGGTAAGAAAGACTTAAGGGACCAGTGCTTAATGGAATGGTAGAAAGATCAGGCTGTCAAGGTTGAGAATGTGAATTCCAGTTTGATAGCAGCCACTTTGTGCAAATAATGCCAAAGATGAAATTAGTATCCAGTCCGCATTTGTGTCACCAATACTAGATGATAGCCCTTTGACTTGATAATATAAATTTCCCCCACTGTTGAAAGGTGTACTTGCAATGTCTTTTTTTTAAGCAGTAAAGTAAATTATATATCAATAAAAGGGGGGGCCAAGAAGGGCAAATCCAGATATACAAAAGAAGGGAATAGGCTACAAAAATTAAGGCCTAAAATCTCCCAAAAAACCTATGAAAGAATTTAAAGACATAGGATAGTCCCAAAAGAAGAGCAACTGCACAAACTATTTTTCAACTGTCTAATTGTACAGTTTGTTCCTTCAAAAATCCTATGATTCCTCTCCCTCCATATACACCAAGTCAAGCAAAGGGGAGCCATCTTCCACACGACTTAAATCCTTCCATAGACGCCCACATTTCCACCCCAGAAAACATCCTTGACTGACCTTGGCATCACCCACCCGCATCCGAATAACAATAAAACCAGGTTCCAGATCTCTGGCCACCTTGCAATGAATTAAGGGATGATACATCATTTCCTCCTCTTCTTTGCACATGTAGCATCTGTTCACTAATTAAAAACCTCGCTTTTTGAGATTGTCCGCTGTAAGGATTGCACCTCGGCAAGCCGACCAACAAAAGAAAGCAACTTTCTTAGGAACTCTTGATTTCCAAACAAGTTGTCATGGAAAAACTCTCTTTTCATTCCCCATCAAATGCTTGTAGAAAGATCTAACTATTAAGGTCTTCTTTCTCTCCATCTTCCAAACCAAAGCATTCACCCTTCCCATTCTAATCTTCCATCTTTCCAACAAACTCATTAGCTCCTCCACCTCCTTTACTTCCCAATCATAACATTTCTTTCTAAAGCAAGGTTTCCAAGCAAAATTAAAACCTATCAATGAAGCATAATCCGCAACCAAAGCTTCTTTATGAGACGCAATACTATACAAAAGAGGAAACTTCTCCTTCAACACCTCATCACAACACCATACATCCTCCCAAAATTTCACCCTCCTCCCCTCTTCCCACCTCCAATCTTACCAATTGCCTAAAAGACTCTCCCTTTGGAAATGGCCCTCCAAAGACCACAACCATAAGCACCTCTAGCTTCCTTGGAGAACCAATCCCTTCCTTACAACCGTACTAAAGGAATTCACCCTTCTCCATAAAGCATTTCTCTCATTGGCAAATCTCCAATCCCATTTTCCAAACAAAGCTCCGTTGAATAGCTTCAATTTTTTGACTCCCATGCCCCCCTCCCTCTCCCCCATGGATTTAAATCGCAGTTGAGAGATACAACTCGATCGCGGTGTATCGGGTCATTCGTAACGGGAATCGGAAACCACAATTTTAAATTTTTTCAAACACTAGCAAATCTCTTAAAAGTCACTGATACACATATCTTGACTACAACTATCACATTTTAATTTTTTTTCTATTATTTTTTAATTTTGTAACACTTAAAAAGTATTTTTTTTTATAAATAACACTTAAGAAGATATTTTTTATGATTTTTTTAAAGTTAAATTAATAAGAAGTATCATTTAATTTGAATAATATTACAAGAAGTAAAATAAATAATAACAAAAAAATGATTATAAGTATCAAAATCAATTTAGTGTGATTATTTCTGGAATACATTTTTTCAAAAAATTTTGAGGCTAGGAGGCCTTTTTGAGTTGGTATTGACCCGAATGTTTTGGTAATCCATGTAATTTTTTTTTTTTAGATTATTTTGTTAACCATCTCAACTCCATATATTTTTTAATTACTCCTATTAAAGTTAATTTTGGGCACCCTCGCCTCCTAGCATGACCCTTAATATTAACCATGTCGCTATTCCTTATTGGTGCATTTATCGATATTCATTTTACATGACCAATTCACCTTAGCCTGTATTCTCTCATTTTATCTCATATAGGTGCTGCTACTCCCATCTCACGAATATGTTCATTCTTAATTATATATTTTCTTGTCGTACTGCACATCCACTTTAACATCCTCATTTCGGCTACACTCATTTCCTTCACATGTTGTTTCTTAACTATTCAACATTTTGTTAACTCTCTCTTATAAATAAATCTTATAAAAATATAAATCATAAGAATTCTACAAAAAATTAAAAATTTGAAAAAAAAAAAACCGTAAATCAGCCATAACAGTCTTGTAATGGCCTGTAGCGGCCGATACATAACAGTATTGGCCAATATGGCTGTAAATTTTAGTCATGCTGATATATTGACCGGTATCAGTATTGGAGGGTCAAAAAATCAATACGTAACGACTAATATATAATGTAACGACCATTATTTAAAACCATACTCTCACATTCTCAGCTCTTTTTATCTTCTCCCACGCAATAAGATGAATCTTCTTCTCATCCTTCTTTCCTCACCAAAGAAAATGCCATTGTAATTTCTCTAACTTCCTCTCCACCGATGTTGGTAACGGGAAAGGGGAAATGTAGTATGTTGGAAGATTGGATAGAGTGCTTTTAATGAGAGTAACTCCTTCCCTTAGAGAGGTACTCACTCTTCCGACCCACCAACCTCCTTTGAAATCTCTCAATAATGGCATCCCAAATTGCTCCACACCCAAAATCCCAAGCCAACTCTTGCACCCCTTTCATATCACCCACTGGAATAACCTCGCTCTTGACCATATTTACTTTCAAACCCTAAATTACTTCAAAGCATACCAAGATGCATCTCAAAAAATGCATATGGCTCTCCTCTGCCTTGCAAAAGAGTAGCATATTATCGGCAAACAAAAGATGAGAAACCTTCACTTTTCAGCCACTACCATCTTCTATCACAAAACCCTTCAACCTCCTCTCTGTTGTCGCTTTTTCCATCATCCGGCTTAAAGCTTACATTATAATCACAAAGAGAAAGGGGAAAAGAGGATCTCTCTGCTTCAAACCTCTTGAGGACCCAAAGAAGCCAAAAGGATTACCATCAACCATAGCTGAGAATGAAATCGAGTTAACACATGCCAACCTCCATCTCCACTAGTTCTCCCCAAAGCCCATCTTAGACAGAATAAAGATGAGAAAGTCCCAATTCACTTGGTCATAAGTTTTCTTAATGTCTAACTTGCAAACCAAGCCTTTCTCCTTCTTTCTTCGGGTATTCATGCATTCATTCGCAATCAAAGAAGCATCAAGAATCTTCCTCCCACCAACAAAAGCATTCTGGCTCTTAGATTTCACCTTCCCCATGACTTCCCTCAATCCTCATCGACAAAGTTTAGCCAACAATTTGTACATGCTACCCACTTGGCCTAAAGTCCTTACTGTTTTTAGCTCCTTTTTTAGGATTAAAGCAATAAAAGTTGCATCAAGTAAACAAACCCCCCTTCCAAAAGTAAGTCCATCATATTGCAGCTATCGATAAAATCTGAGAATTCTTTCATGGCTTTAGTCATCCTGGCCCCACCCTTCCTCTTTGAGGGATATCGAACCACATTAAAATCTCCCCCAATAACCCATGGCTCTTCCCACCTTCCCCTCACTTGCTTGAGTTTCTCCCACAGAAAACTTCTTTCTGCATCCTGGTTGGGGCCATAAATCCCTGAGAAGACGCAGTCCAGATTACATTGCACTTTGCGGAACATGACTGAGATAGAGTATCTCCCTACCATGCTATTCAACCTTTTAACTTCCTCGAGTCCCACATCAAAATACCCCCTGATGTTCCCCTAGCATGCATAGCAACCCATTCCACCCATCTTCCTCCTCACAAACTCATTACAAAGGAATCGGACACCTCCTCCACCTTTGTTTCCTGCAAGCAAATCACTGTCTGTTTTCATTTGCCAAAAAGTCTTTTAACCAGTATTCTCTTATTTGGGTCGTAACATTCCACGATAGTATCTGCATCATCAACAGGTGTTTGACACCACCAACTCTCTGCCCTCTTCCACCCTTTCTGCCTTCTCCTTTCTGCCATCATAATTTACCATGGTTGACAGGTTTTTCAACTCCCTTTTCAGCTTTCTAACAGATCTCTCTTTCTCAGATTCCATCCTCTACCTCTGGGAAGTATGCTCCAACTGCCAGTTAGTTTCAATGATCTCCTGGAATAAACCCATCAATCTATCCTCGTACCCATGACAAGACACCGTCAAAGATCTGCTAACACCTTTTATCTCCCTCATTAGCCATTGGGTTTCTCAGCATTCTGACTTGCTGTGCCGAAGGGCCCCGCTTCCTCATTCTCTCTGGAAAAACAACACACAGCGGTGCACACCTAATTACGTCCTCCTCCACCATCTCTGGCCTCTCCCGATCGACAATGTCCTGCAGACTCACCATCGCCCACTTCTCTCCATCAGGACTTGATTCCAGCACCCATGAAGAAAGCTCGTTCACTTCCACTACAGAATCATCTTCACAACCTGCATCCCATGTCAACTGGCTTCGGTGAGTTGATTTCTTCACCTTCCATTCCCAAATCATGATAACTCACAGCATCCAAGAGTCTCTGCTCGAACTGGCTTTGTGGCCTCCTCTCGAACACTTCATTTTCATTGTCCCACACACCGTTTTCCTCTTCATCTGTTTAGACAACCGCCATATCGGTGTCTGTATGGCTGCTTCCTTACTCTTCATTCGCGCTCAATCCTTCCCACCAGTTATGCGTACTTGCCTTGACCTCCTCCACATTTCTGGCCTTTATTTGTTTGCTCGGCTCTCCTTGCCTTTGTGGACTCGAACATTCTCCCCTTGAGTTTTCATCACGAATTGCCTCTCCCTCATCACGAACTTTGCTCCCCCCTTTCTGTATTTCCAGCTGAGACGAAGCAGCACCACTATCTATATGAGCCCTTTTATCCTCTCCTTGCGGCCCGATATGGGCTTTTTCTTTGACTCCCAGTTGGACCTCCTCAAACCTTGACAGACTGTCCCTCTCCCGCACCCCAACCTGGGCCTTAGATCTACCCCTCTGGCCCATCTCGTCCACTTCTCCCAATTTATGGAATATGTTTTGAGCCCAACCTTCCCCCCTTCTCCTATCGGGCCATTCAAAATAAATCCTCCTCCCTTTATAATTTTTCTTGGGCCTAATCCATTCCTTCCAATATTGGCCCATATACTTCCCCATATTATAACACTTGAAATTCAAATTCTGAATAACAAATCCACTTTCCACGTGGCGATCAACTATTTGTCCGATAGATTGCACCTTATCGCTTTCCTGGACCCCCTTCCAACTCACGTAAGGTGCGTGGAAGTCCCTCTTTACTGCATCTCTCTCTTCTCCGATTCCGGTGCCCTGCTTCTCGCCACTGCTTTTCTGTGCTAGTTGGAAGTGAGCTCCTCGCTCAACCCAGATTGGAAATTCAAAACACCATGCACCGACCTTCACTTGGACTGTTGCGGGATTCTGATTTTCAGATACTGTGACAAGAAGTGCGCCCACTGAAAATGCTCTTTCTTGACCGTATCATCATCAACGGCCAGAAGACCACTGCAACAATCCCCAGTAACCTTTGATTTCGGGTGGATAGAATGTCACCTAGTACTCTAGTGCTCATTTTTTCTGACTTGTATATCAATTGTTGTGTTGTTTAGTGATATTAATACAAGGGCATGTGCCATATGTGTGATGAACGGTCAGCACCTAATCCTATGAATGAGACTGTGACTACTCCCACAATCCCATTTAAAATCAGTAGTGTTGGCTTTATTCCTACTTAGATGATACTATTTATTATTCAGTTTGCTTTTAACCTATCCAAAAAAAAAATTGTTTGCTTTTATTATGGACTCATGATACTGGTGTTTTTCCACAAATAGAAGCAAGCATGGTTTAAATTTTGGTTTTACAGATTGAGTTACGGTCCTTCAAAACCAATATAATGTCACAGGGTTATGTGCCTACCTCCAATCTTTCAAGTTATGTTTGTTTAGAATGCACATTAATTCTATATTCCCATTGATCCTACCCAATCACTGTCCTAACTACTACATGGTGTTTATCTTTTGAATTTTAATGGTCTTATTATAGGTGCAACAATGGTGCCAATTAGTTGGACGGAGATGCAATGTCCATTGACAGGCCAAATTGAGCAGAGAAAGGTTGCCAAGGTTGGAGGCTGACAAACTGATGATCAAGGCTGTGATCGACATGCTTGCTTCACCTAATTTTTGCAGCTATTATTTAAGGGATTTTATATTAGAGTTAGGGTAATTATGATGGTTGTGTCGTTGGATGCAATATTTAGCAGTGTTTCTTCCAGGAAAGATGTATTTTCTGTTGCATTCTGCTCCATGAATTTCATATTGATCCAATGTTTATATATTAACTCTCATTTCTATTGGGATATTATTTTACAGAGTTACTGTTTGATCGTTCTGAAAACTGATATTGTGTTGAGGTTAAAAGAGCTTAGAGTTTTGTGCATTAAATCCGTTGTCCGTGGTTCCTTTTTAATAAGGTATTATTATTCATAAGCAAGTGCCAACAAGGGGGCATACAAGAGGCGAAAACAAAATACAATTACTACTTTGAGCTCAAAGCTTGTAAGAACTATTTCAAAAAGTCAACAGTATTCTTCTCTCAAAAATTCTGCTTGTCTACTTTACAAAAGAATAAGCATTTAACTATTTCAAAAAGCCAACACAGTATTCCTCTCAAAAATTATCCTACACAAGGTTGTCAACTTTTAGCATTATGAGGTGCCCCGTTTGCAGTGCAATGGCCAGTACATCCACATGTAGAGGTGTAAAATAGGCAAAGTCGGCCTCGGCCACGGCAAAGTAGAAATAGAATTAGGCACAGGCAAGGTACTGCTACAATTAGTTTTGGCATGAACTAGGTCTATTGACTCGGTTCATGAAACTAGCAAATGATATCTTGTCATGTGATATGAATTTACTTCTATTTTTCTCTTAAAAGTGAAATATTTTTTTCAAATAGCATAATATTATTGGTTGAGTTCATACAAAAACTTCTCCACCAATAGGGTCAGGCATTGCACAAGGCACTTTGTAGGGCTTGTCCATTATTGCTGGCATGGCATAGGCACAGCCCAATGGTTAGTATTTTGAAAATTTAGGTTTGGCACCCTACTAAGCATAGATCAGGTCATGTGTAAGCTCAATAATAGCATGCTGTACCAGCCTCAACCCATTTATCCATCTGCACGAAGCATGATTATAAACATGCCGATCCGACACGACTCGTTTGACATTATGTGAAAAGTTGGGTAAATGCCACCTAAATTTTATGATCATAATGGTGGGCTCGTGTGCATTACCACGGGCCAAGCTTGTCCGATGCATCTGCACAAAGCCGATTGTCTCGTGCCAATCATTTTGGGCCTATATATATGTAAATATATGTAAATATACAGTGGTAGTGTTTGTACGGGTTAATTTTCCCACAATGTAGGTGGTACCGTTGTAGTGTATGAGTCATGGCCATATTAAGGTGATGTGTTGTAACTATATCGAATGTGGGCCAATTAAATCAAGCTAATAACATTGTAGGACTCTTAATTTTGAGTCCTAGTAATATTTGAGATGTATTTTTGATAAGTCTTATCATACATAAGATTGAATAATTTTAGTGGGAGTAGGATTGTTTATCCTAGTTAGAATAGGTGTTTTAATTAGAGTAGAATTAGCTATCCTTGTTAATATAAGATTTGAATTAGTGTAATTACATATACAAGTGTCGGGGCTGCCGAAACTGGTGTGCGGCAATTAGAGGTGGAGAGGCCCTATATAATGTGTGATCCGCGTGAGTATATGAGGCACTAGTGTCCCTGCCGTATAGAGAGAATTCAAGAGTGATTGGTATAAAGTTGTTTTGCTTGAGATTTTGATTAATAAGACAGTTTTCATTACACGTTTTCCCAGTGCAAGAATACATACTGTTCTTTCATTCTTTTATATTTTGATTTCTCTAATTTATTCTTGTTACTTTATACCGGAGCAATGTTTGGTTGCTTGGGAGAGCCTGAATAAAAAGCTCCTTCCTAGTTCATGAAGATGATGTCACTTGTTTGTACTGTTCATAAATTTGATAAAAAAAAACTCATTTTTCTCATTGGGAAAGTGCGATGAAGATATGTTTGAACTCATGTCATTTGACAACGAAGTTAATTGAAGAAAAGCTTTCAGAAGATGTGGATGAATAAACAAGGCAAGCATACTTTAAAACCTTAAATTGCATCATCAAGTACTTGATTTTTCAATTTTTAGTAAAATTGCTCGTTTAGTCTGCCAAACAAGCATGGAATATTCTTAAAAAAACATATGTTGGTGTTTATAAGGTGAAAAGAGCCATGTTGTAGAAATTATGTAGAGAGTCTGAGTTATTGCAGAAGAAAAAAATAGAAACTATTTATGAATGTTTTTCGCATACCATGGCCCTTGTTAATGAGATAAAGACTAATGGTGCAGAACTAGAAGACCCTCAAATAGTTGAAAAAATTATTCGAAACTTGATGTTGCAATTTGAATATAAGGTGATTGCTATTGAAGAGTCCGCTAGGTTGGAGTCTATGATAGTGAATGAATTATTAGGTTCGTTGTTAGTTCATGAATAACGCTTGAATAAGAGATCAAAAAATTTAGTGGAGGAAGCTTTGCAAGCTCAATTAAATTTGAAGAAGGCAAAAGTCGTGTCTCAAAATAATGCAAGCTTCAATCAACGATTTCAAGGTTACCAGAATAGATGACAAAACTATAACAATGGAAGAGGTATTGGCAATAATTGGTAGCATAGATCTGGTGGAGGAAGAGACAGAGACAATCAGTGGCAGAATAACAATTAGTGACAAAATAACAATCAATGGCAGAAAAATAATCAGTGGCAGAATAATAATTAGCAGAATAGACGAGTGCAAAGAAGAGGGATGGTAACAATTCTAATCCATAGTCTCTTGAATTCAATATTCAGTGATTTAATTGTGGGAAGCTTGGGCATAAAAAATCTGAGTGCAGATCTAGAAGGCCAAATAACAAAGACCACCAAGCTAATGTTGTTGAAAATAATTATGGTAATAGTAATACTTCAGAAACCTTATTACTGGCTTATGTGGATAATGATGATGGGAATAAGTGGTGTTTGGATACTAGTTGCAGTAATCACATGTGTGATAAGAAAGACATGTTCTATAATTTGGATGAGTTAGTTTGATCAGAGATAAAGTTTGGAAATAATTTAAAGACACCTGTGATGGGTAAAGGAAGAATTGCAATCAGTTTGAAGAATAGGTCTCACTAGTATATTTTAAATGTCTTCTATGTACCAGATCTTCAACAAAATTTGTTAAGCATGGAACAACTTTTAGAGAGAAGTTATGATATGTGGATCCACCATGGTGTTTGCACAATAAAGGATGATCACATGGTGCTAATAGTAAAGGTAAACATGACTCCAAATCATTTATTTTCATGTAGTACTAAATGTGAGAACTTACCTTGCTTTAGTTATATGATTGATGATGATAGTTGGCTATGGCATATACATTTTGGGTATTTGAATTTTGGCAGTCTTAATTTTCTTGCTTGAAAACATTGGGTTTCTGGTTTGCATGCTATTGATATACCTAATAAAGTTTGTGAAACTCGTGTTTTGGGGAAAAAACATAGATGCTTTTCCTACAAGAAATTCATGGAGAGCCAAGAAGCCGTTGGAGTTAGTTCATTCAAATTTGTGCTCAATGGAGGTACCTTCTAATTATGGCAGTAAGTACTTTATTACTTTTATAGATGATTTTAACAGAAAAGCATGAGTTTATTTTTTGCAATATAAATATGATGCTTGTGATACTTTTAAAAAATTCAAGGCCTATGTTAAAAAGTGAAGTGGGTACCAAATTAAAACTTTGAGAACTAATAGGGGTATAAAGTATCTTATTTGTGATGATTTTTTGGAAACGTATGGTATTAGACATGAATTGATTGCTAGATACACTCCTCAGCAAAATGGAGTGACGGAAATGAGGAATATAACAATTATGTATATGGTTAAATGCATGTTGAAATTTAAAAAATTTCCTAAATGATTTTTGGCTAAAGCTGTTGCTTGTGCTATTTATGTTTTGAATACATGCTCTACTAGAAGTGTTTATAAAAAAACTCAATAAGAGGCTTGGAGTGGACAAAAGTATACTATTAAACACCTAAGAGTGTTTGGATACATAACATATGCTCATGTGCCATTCATATTAGAAAGAAGCTAGATAATGAGGTAAAAAGTGTCTTTATTGGCTACAACTAGTTGTCAAAGGCCTACAAGTTGTACAATCCAACAATAGAGAAAGTGGTTATCAGTCGTGATGTGACTTTTAATGATCAAGGAGTTTGGGATTGGTCTCAGAATGATCAAAGACGACCAAGTTTAATTTTTAATAATGTTAATCCTTAGATTGAAGTACAGAGTGAGCCTCAGATTAGTGATTCTCCATCTTCAGATTTGCCATCATGTCATGCAGAGTCCTCTAAGCATCCATAATGCCAATGCCACTTGCCTAATCGCTTACATGATTTTGTTGTTAGTAATGATAATGATCCAACCGATGAAGATTTTGTGAATTTAGCTTTATGTTTAGATTGTGATATAGTAACCTTTGACTAAGACCCTTATGATGACCATTGCATTAACATGGAAACTTATTACTCTTCACAGTGGTAAGAATAAATTGGTGTCAAGTGGATGTACAAGACAAAGTATAAGCCTAATGATGAGGTGGATCACTTCCAGCAAGATTGGTGGCTAAGGGTAACAAACAAAACTCGGTATTGATTATTTTGAGGTGTTTGCTCCTGTTGATAGACTTGATACAGTTCGTATGATCATTTCTCTTACTACTCAAAATAATTGGAGAAATATTCAAATTTATGTTAAATTTGCTTTCTTAAATGGAGTACTTGAAGAAGAGATTTATGCTGAGCAACCTGCAGGCTATGTGATAAAAGAGCATGCAAACAAAGTCTATAAATTGAAAAAGACCTTGTATGGATTGAAGTATGCGCGTAGAGCATGGTTTTGAAAGATGTCTTTATGAACATATTGTATATGTCAAATCTAATTCACATGGTGATATTCTTATTGTGTGCTTGTATGTTGATGATTTGATCTTTATTGGCAATAATCCAAAGTTAATTTTAGAATTTAGGGAGGCAATGATTGGTCACTTTGAAATGACGGATATGGGACAAATGTTTTATTTTCTTGGTATTGAAGTTGCTCAAACAGATGGTGAAGTTTTTATTTAAAAAAATAAACATATGCTAGTGATATTTTGAAAAGGTCCAAGACGGACAAGTCCAATCCAATTTTGACTCTAGTAGAGGAGATGTTAAAGTTAGTACAAGATGGTACATGTGATCTTGTGAATCCAACCTACTTTAAAAGGTTGGAAGGGAGCTTTAGATATTTGACTTCTACTAGGCTAGATATTGTGTTTGGTGTTGGATTGATTATCATATTTATGGAGACTTCGCACCAATCTCACTTGCAACTAGTTAAACAGATTTTGCGATACATTTGAGGTACGCAAAGTGGTGGTATTTTTTACTCATCTTTTAACAATGTGGATCTTGTTAGCTATACAGTTAGTGATTGGGCAGGTGATACTAAGATGCAAAAAAGTACTTTAGGCTATGCTTTGCATCTTGGTTTTGGTATATTTTCTTTATTTTTTATAAAGTAGTGGGTGGTAGCTCTTTCAACAGCAGAGGTAGAGTACATTATAGCAAGGAGTACAACTACTTAAGCAGTTTGGTTGCAGCGGATGCTTTGTGTTCTACAACATAAGTAGGATGCTCCCACAATAATACTTTGTGATAGCAAGTCAGCCATTGTTATTGACGAACAATTTAGTTTTTCATGATAGAAGTAAGCACAATGATACCAAGTTTCACTTCATTCTTCGTTTGGTGAATAACAAGGAAATAAAACTTGAATTTTGTCCTTTTGAAGATCAAGTTGCAGATATTTTCACAAAGGCACTCAAAGTAGATTCATTTTTGAAGTTGAAGAGATTGTTTGGAATGATGAAATTTGAAGAGCTTGGTTTAAAAGAGGCAATCCGGGCCAATTAAATCAAGTTAATACAATTTTAGTAGGACTCTTAATTTTGAGTCGTAATAGTATTTGTGATGTATTTAGGATAAACCTTATCTTAGATAAGATTAGATAATTGGTAGTAAGAGTATGATTCTTGATCCTAGTTGGAATAGGTTTTTTAATTAGAGTGGAATGATCTATCCTTGTTAATATAGGATTTGAATTATTGTTATTATATATACAAGTGTAGGGGCTGTCAAAACTAATGTGCAACAATTAGAGGTGGAGAGACCCTAAATAATTGTGTGAGCCCTATAAGTGCATGAGGCACTAATGTCCTTGCCGTATAGAGAGAATTAAAGAGTGAGTGGTGTAAAGTTGTTTTGCTAGATTTTTTGATTAATAAGACAAAGGTTTTATTACATATTTTTCGGTGCAAGAATACATATTGTTCATTCATTCTTTTATATTTTGATTTATTTTCTAATTTATCCTTGTTACTTTCTACCTTCTTGAATTCAACATTGAAGGGCCAAAAGTGTAGTTTAGGGGTCATAGTATAAGTGTTTAGTCCCCCTTAGTCTAAATCTTTGTAGAACACTTTGTAGTAGTTACACAAGTCTTAGATAAAGTGATGTTTCTTCTTGTCAGTCATGTAAATTTGTAATTTGCATATATAGACTTGAAACAATTTTCTAATCAAATTGAATTAATTAATGAAAATCACAAAATAAAATGATATTTAATAATTTAGTGTGGCTAACTAATAAAAAATTAGTGAAATTAGACAAATAGCCCAATTGTTGGTAAGTTAGGGCAAAATGGTAAATTGGCCTTGTGGATGGGAACCACATGGTGGTGGGACCTGAGGACGAGTGTGTAAGATGGATTAAAATAAAATTTTAATTAAGTGAACTTAATTTAATCTAGTTGATAACTGGTAATTATCGATATTTTCAAAAAATTAAGAAAATCACCTTATGGTGTGAGGACCACATGTGTAGTGGAACCCATGACAGATTTCAAATCAAAAGAATTATATAAATGACAATAATTTTGGATGAATAGTGCAAGAATGGTTTGTGGGTGAATTTGTAAAATGATTAAAGGTAGTTTTGGAAGGTGAAAAATATGTGGCATTTTTTTTATTTCAAAGGAAGGACTCATGGGGGATTTTGAACAAGGATTGTTATAAGACTAAGACGAGACCACCAAAGGGGAGCGAACCCTCTCTTCTTCTCTAATTCGTTCATCGCTCTCTCATTCTGTTTGCCTCACCTCTTTCTCTTGTTCCTTCATATCCTCAAAGAAATTATGGTCATGGCTTAGGACTTTTGCAGGAAATATTCTCTACATAATTGATGGAGCAAGAGTATTGGTGAAATGTAAGATTTAAAGAAGAAGAAAGGCTAGGGTTTTCTCAAGAATCCAAGTTTAAGGTAGGGGTTTAGTAATTTCTATAATGTGAGGAGTGTCCCAAGTAGTTAGGACAGTGATTCTTGAACTGATAGATTCAAATCTTGTTTAAAACTTGAAACCCTAGAATTGCTTGTGTGGAAAATGTTTGATTTTATGTTTTGGTTATTGTTTACGGTGCTAGAATGATGTTATGATTTTTTGGAAGGATTTATCACTATGAATGCTACCTGAATGAGTGACCTTGCATTTTTACATTGGAGAAGAGTTCTTTAAATCTTGCATTCCACATGTTTGATAAAATACTTAGAAGAATTATAGTGATGTTTTATGTTGTTTCTTGATTTCCTTATGTGCCTAGTGTAATGACTTGAAACCTACCCTATGCGGGTCTCTTGTGTTGCGGGGCCGACCCTAAGGTCGTCCCTACTTTTTTTTTTCATTCCTGTATCATACTACTAATATACAATGTACTAAAAATTAAAACAATAATCAGCGGAAGTTTGTACTATATAACATATGGTTCTACAATGTCAAATCAAAACTAAACATAACCAGCACCCGTGGGTGGTGAATACAAGGGAAAACTAAAACATAAACTGGTACATTTCCTCAAAATGTCCTCCTACACTCTCAGACTCCTACTGGGGTCTTGTAGCGTCACTACCTGAAAAATAGTAAGTAAATGAAATGAGCTACAAAAGCTCAGCAAGTAAATTCCCATCTCTGACACTAGTATCGGTGATCATAAAAGAATATGAATCCATGAATAAGAATATGATAGCCAATCATAAGAAATGAGATGCTGTGATAGCCAATGAGAACAGTTGCCGTAGTGGCTAATGAACAGTGGGGTCACAATGTACAATCAAGAGTAATGGATATAACATCAACATGGAACTCTCAATAATAATATATCAACATGAGTGTACTGCCACAATAAATCGATCACAATCAAATCAATAAGGAATGTCTCTCAGTATAAGATAAATCATAAGGGATAGTGTCATTCAGCAATCGTAGTCATATCAATCATATAAGAGATGCATTTACTCTATGTCAGGGTTTGGCACACCCTCGGTCTTTTGGGGCCCGGCATACCCCCCCAATGAACTCCAATGAATTTCAATATGTCCGTTCACGGACTTGACTAGTAGGTCTCTAGTGAATCAGAAAACATCAGATGGATATTGTGACTGAGCACAAAACTGGTATACATAAACATATCATGATCATAAGTGATTCCATACGATTATAAAAATGGAATGTCATATATTCAGTAAAGACATAATAGTAGGCCTTTCAAGTTATGGTGTAACATGATAACAATGATATAGCAGTTAATCAATGTCCACAAGATAGAACAATATCACTTTGTGGAAAATAATAATATCAGGTACGTTCAAGAGTACAAGTTTAGCAGTAGTGAAATAAAATTGGCTTGGAAACACCACACGGAAGAGAATAGGTTTTACTAACCTCTAAATGCAGTCCTAGATCAGTATTTCGTGAGTTTGTCCTTTCATTTCGCGTTCCCTATATATCAGTAGATACGTCTCAGAATTAATGCTATTCATCAAATTTTATGCCTTGCTATCATAAGTATCTTTATCACTAATTTAGACTCTACCATTGAGTCTGGAATGCTGAAGAAAGTCGGTTTAGGCTTTCGCGGAATTCCATTTGGGCTCGGGTAGCAATAGGGGTATTTTGGCCATTTAATGTTTCTACGGGTCTTTATTTTTTGGAGTCCTATCTCGCAAAACGAACCACACCATTGGATTCAGAATGCCCGAGATAGTTAAAATACACTATTCACTCATATTAATTGGACTTCACATTATTTCACTATATTTAATTTAATTAATTTGATTAAATTAATTTAATATAATTTGTACATAATATATATTTATTTATTTATTTATGCACAATGGATACCACGGGCTTGCCTGTCCATTTGGTTTGGGTTGAGGGTTTCCATATACGGGGTCACTAGTTCGAGTTTCCAAGGGCGCAACCTTTTTATTTTTATTTCATTTTATCATTTAGTGTTATATATATATATATATATATATAGTTATGCCCACAAGTTAACACGAGCTTGCCTGTCAACTTGGTCACACGCACTTTAGTCCTAACCTAGGTCCCTAGTTCGATTCACGAGGGCAGCAGCCCTCGCATATTTTTTTTCTCTTATTTTCTAAGCCAAACAGTAGCTAATTCCCTTAACCGCATGCAGGACATCCCCAATCCCCTTATCCCAAATTATAATTTAAACCCCTTGAAGCCAAACAGTCCCATTCCCTTTTAAATTTAAAAACCCTTAACCTAAACGACACAGTATTGCCCCTATCACGAAACTACTATTCAACACCCCCTCAGTTTTTTGGTGGAACAGTATTAGGTTTCTGTCATCTTCTCTGGTGACGGCGACTGTTCCGAACCTATTTTTTGATCTGATTTGATGCCATCTTCTTCTAAATTCCATGGGGACTCCATATTTAGGCCTTCCAAATTCCATGGGGACTCCATATCTAGACCTTGTTTTTGATTTAAATTGCCACAGCCCTTCAAAAATGGGATTTTAAATGGAAAGCCGATTTTTCGGTGACCTGGTTTTCCCATTTTTCAAGCCCTTCTTTCTACTGTTTTAACTCATTTCCATCCCTAATGTGTTTCTACACCTATGAGGATCGATTCCTTATAATTAAAACAAGGTTTGGAGCATAAAATATTAAGAACTGATTCATTCCTCTATACCTGCAACTCACTATTTCTGCCTCTTCATGGCATCATTTCTAGTGATTCTTTTTGCTAAATAATCTACAGTTCATGCTGATTCAGACCTTATGATTAAAACCTAGTATCATGCTTTAAATTTCAAAAACAAAAGCTTGATCACTCACTTGAATTTCTCAGTTCCTACTCACAGTAACCCGTCAAAACCTCTTTGTTTCTGTTGCTGAATCCTTGGGATCACTCTTCTCAGTATCAGCTTCTTGGTTCCTTTCTTTGTTTCTTAATTTCCCTTGCTGTATTTATAGGCATAAATTTCCCACTTGCCCTACTTTCACGCCCACATTTTCTCTCTTCGCCCCTTTCTTGCAGCCAAATTTGATTGTTTTTCAACCGTCCATAAATCCTCCATCATCCATGTACAACTACACAATATATATATATAACTACACCACTTGCATCCATAGTGTCGGCAGCCTTGCTGCCTTCACCACATCCACACACAACAGTCACACACACAGAGCACTGCCATACAGCCCCCCTTCCCCTTTCCTTTTTCCTTTTCTTTTCCCTTGTATTTGTATTTATCTTGGATATCAGTGTGGTGCCTGGCAGTATGTCGATGCAAAACTCAATCTCCTTGTCTATGGGCATCCTTGGAAGATCATCTAGAAATACCTCAGAGAATTCTCTAGCAATGGGAATCTTCTCTAACTTAGGCTGCTGAGAATTGGTGTCTTGGACACTACATAAGAAACCGTGGCATCCCTTGTGAAGCAGATGCCTAGCCTGGATAGAGGAAACGAAGTAGGGTGGGGAAGCCACCCTTGTCCTCTCAAAATCAACTATAAAAAATCTGGGGTTCTGTAAGCCACCACTTGCATCCATGGTGTCGGCAGCCTTGTTGCCTTCACCACATCCACACACACACATAGCACTACCATGCAGCCTCCTTCCCTCTTCCCCTTTCCTTTTTCCTTTTCTTTTCCCTTGTATTTGTATTTGTCTTGGATATCAGTGTGGTGCCTAGCAGTATGTCGATGCAAAACTCAATCTCTTTGTCCATGGGCATCCTTAGAAGATTATCTAAAAATACCTCAGAGAATTCTCTAGCAATGGGAATCTTTTCTAACTCAGGCTGCTGAGAATCAGTGTCTTGGACACTACATAAGAAACCGTGGCATCCTTTGTGAAGCAGATGCCTAGCCTGGATAGAGGAAACGAAGTAGGGTGGGGAAGCCACCCCTGTCCCCTCAAAATCAACTATCAAAAATCTGGGGTTCTGTATGAGAACTCGTTTGGCCATACAGTCTATCGTAGCACGGTTGGTGGCCAACCAGTCCATTCCAAAGATAACATCGAACCCACAAATTCCCAATGGTATAAGGTCAGCAAATAGATATGTATCCCCAATTTGTATTTCATAATTCCTATACATGGTATCCCCCAACAATGATTTCCCCGATGGTATAAAAACACTCAGTAAATATCCTAAGGGTTCTGTCACTATGTTTAATCTAGTAGCATATGTAGGGGATATAAATGAATATGTAGATCCAGTATCAAATAAAACACGAGCAGGCTGTGAGCAGACTAAAAGAGTACCTGCGATTACAGAAGTTATAGCCTACACATCTCTTAGTAAGATGGAGAAAACCCATCCTGCTTGCTGCTGGACGTTCCCTTGCCCATTCTTGTGGGTTTGGGGTCTAGGTGCTGCTGCTCCGGGTGCTAGCGCTCTAACCGAAGTAGTGCTCGTCGTGGCTTGACCCTTCTGAGGGCACTTTCTCGCAAAATGTCCTTCCTGGCCATAGTTGCAGCAAGTGTGGCTGTCCTTGAGGCATTGGCCTCTGTGGATCTTCTCGTAGTGGGGGCATTTGGTTGCACCCCTTCTAGTGTTTCCCTATCTCCTCTGACTAGACCCTATCGCTTGTGATACAGCTTCAGGTCTGGTAAATATGGACCCCTGTCTAGAAGAAGAAGGACCTTACCTCCTATTCTGATTACCTCCCTGTCTTTAGTTCCCTCGCCTCTTGGAAAATTCCTCGCCACTTCTCTCTATGATCCATGCAGTCTCTACTACGTCTTCATAAGTAGTCAATCGCTGGGGTCTCAGTCTATCCTTGATAGACCACCGCAGCCTTTCCTCGAACTTGCCAGCTTTCAAATCCTCGCTGTTGATGACATTCGGAGCAAACCTGGCTAACTCAGTAAATGTGGCCTCATACTGCTCTACCGTCATCCCTCTTTACTGTATTACCATGAACTCAGCAACTCTTCAGTTCTGTACTTCTTGAGGGAAGTACTTCTTGTTGAAGACTGTAGTGAATCGCTGCTAGTCCATGCCTAGTTCTCTGGCTTTCTCTATTATCCACCATTTATGCGCCATCCCCTTGAGCATATATGTGGCGTATGCCACCTTCTGAACCTCAGTACATATCAGGATATTGTAAATTCTGTTCATCTCTAATAACCACTCCTCAGCTATAGTGCTCATCTCGTACCATCGAATGTCGGGGGTTTCATTTTCTGAAACTGCTCGTATAAAAATGTGGAGTCTCTCTCGTTCCCTTGACGACCACCTACGTTGCCGCCTATGTTGATAGGCCGCTCTTGTCGTACCTGCTAACTCGTACTGGCCTGAATCCGTGGCAGAGACTCAATGACGTTCTGCATCAATCTCTCCAACTGATCTAATCGATCTATAGGCAATGGATTGTTCCTCGTGTTAACCATGTCTATAAGATAGCCAATGTGAAGATAACTAATGAGACGACCAATCAATGTGTAAGATAATAGTCAATGATCGCATGAAATAAAATGTCAGTCTTATTTATCAATTCTAATTCTAGTCCTATCTCCCATGACTCACAATCGAACCTATAGCTCTGATACCAAGCTGTCACGACCCAAAACTCACCCTATGCGGATCTCGCGTCGCGAGGCCGACCCTAAGGCTGTCCCTACTTTTTTTTTCATTCTTGTATCATAGTACTAATATGCAATATACTAAAAATTAAAACAATAATCAGTGGAAGTCTTATGAATACAATAAGCAACGGAAGTCTGTACTATATAACATATGGTTCTACAATTTCAAATCAAAACTAAACATAACCAGCACCCGTGGGTGGTGAATACATGAGAGAACTAAAATATAAATTGGTACATTTCCTTAAAATGTCCTCCTACGCTCTCAGACTCCTACCAGGGTCTTGCAGGGTCACTACCTGAAAAATAGTAAGTAAATGGAATGAGCTACAAAAGCTCAGCAAGTAAATTCCCATCTCCGACACTGGTATCGGTGATCATAAAAGAATATGAATCCATGAACAAGAATCTAATAGCCAATCATAAGAAATGAGATGCTGTGATAACCAATGAGAACAGTTGTCGTAGTGGCCAATGAGCAGTGGGGTCATAATGTACAATTAGGAGTAATGGATATAACATCAACATGGAACTATCAATAATAATATATCAACATGAGTGTACTGCCACAATAAACCGATCACAATCAAATCAATAAGGAATGTCTCTCAGTATAAGATAAATCATAAGGGATAGTGTCATTCATCAATCATAGTCATATCAATCATATAAGAGATGCATTTACTCTGTGTCAGGGTTTGGCATACCCTCGGTCTTTTGGGGCCCGGCATACCCCCCAATGAACTCCAATGAATTGCCATATGTCCGTTCACAGACTTAACCCGTAGGTCTTCAGTGAATTAGAAAACATCATATGGATATTGTGACTGAGCACAAAATCGGTATACATAAACATATCATGGTCATAAGTGATTCCATTTGAGTATCAAAATGGAATATCATATATTTAGTAAATACATAACAATAGTCCTTTCAAGTCATGGTGTAGCATGATAACAATGATATATCAGTCAATCAATGTGCACAAGATAGAATAATATCACTTTTTAAAAAACAATAATATCAAGTACGTTCAAGAGTACAAGTTTGGCAGTAATGAAATAAACATGGCCTGGAACACCACATGGAAGAGAATAGGTTTTACTTACCTCTAAATGCAGTCCTGGATCAGTATTTCGTGAGTTTGCCATTTCCTTTCGAGTCCCCTATATATTAGTAGATACATCTCAGAATTAATGCTATTCATCAAATTTTATGCCTTGCTATCATAAGTATCTCTATCACTAATTTAGACTCTACCATTGAGTCCAGAATGCCAAAGAAAGTCAGTTTAGGCTTTCGCGGAATTCCATTTGGGTTTGAGTAGCAATAAAGGTATTTTGGCCATTTAATGTTTCTACGAGTCTTTATTTTTCAGAGTTTTGTCTCGCAAAACGGACCTTACCCTTGGATTCAGAATGTCCGAGATAGTTAAAATACACTATTCATTCATATTAATTAGACTTCGTATTATTTCACTATATTTAATTTAATTAATTTGATTACATTAATTTAATATAATTTGTACATAATATATATATATATATATATATATATATATATTTGTGCACAATGGATACCACGGGCTTGCCTGTCCATTTGGTTTGGGTTGAGGGTTTCCATATACAGGGTCACTGGTTCGAGTCTCTAAGGGCGCAACCCTTTTATTTTTACTTCATTTTATCATTTAGTTATATATATATATATATATATACATATATTTATGCCCACAAGTTAACACGTGCTTGCCTGTCAACTTGGTCATACGCACTTCAGTCCTACCCTAGGTCCCTAGTTCGATTCGCGAGGGCAGCAGCCCTCGCATATTTTTTTCTCTTATTTTCTAAGCCAAACAGTGGCTAATTCCCTTAACCGCGTGTAGGACATCCCCAATCCCCTTATCCCAAATTCCAATTTAAACCCCTTGAAGCCAAACAGTCCCATTCCATTTTAAATTTAAAAACCCTTAACCTAAACGACACAGTATTGCCCCTATCAAGCACCAAACGGTGCCGTATCACGAAACTACTATTCATTGCCCCCTCAGTTTTTTGGTGGAGCAGTATTAGGGTTCCGTCACCTTTTTTGGTGACAGCGACTGTTCCGACCCTATTTTTCGACCTAAAATCAATGCCATCTTCTTCCAAATTCCATGGGGACTCCATACCTAGACCTTGTTTTTGATTTAAACTACCATAGCTTTTCGAAAATGGGATTTTAAATGGAAAACCAATTTTTCGGTTACCTGGTTTTTCCCATTTTTCAAGCCCTTCTTCCTACTGTTTTAACTCATTTCCATCCCTAATGTGTTTCTGCACCTATGAGGATCAATTCCTCATAATTAAAAAAAGGTTTGGAGCATAAAATATTAAGAATCGATTTATTCCTCTATACATGCAACTCACTATTTCTGCCTCTTTATGGCATCATTTCTAGTGATTTTTTTTGCTAAATAATCTACAGTTCATGCTGATTCAGACCCTAGGAAACTTAGAGAATGAATTCACCTTCGGGTCTTTGAAATTTGGGGTATGACAACATACATAGGGGAGGGTTAGCAATATGAGTTTAAGTCCCTTGCTTTATGTAACACCCACCTCTAGTAAAATGGGCAATTTAGAACAATGTGTTACAAATTATATCAATAAAAAAAACCTTTTCAAATTCTTGAACATTAAATAGTAACATGACTTAAACTAGGGTTAGGAACTAACCTAACCCAATAGTAGGCCATAACCCTAGTTAAGCCATCATCCAAAATAGGGTCAAAATTAAACCTAACCCTGGGTCAACTTAACCTAACCTAGATTGATGAGACTAACAATTAAGTGATCAATATATCACTAACTTAAGAATAGGGAAAAATTCTCACATCCTAGATACCACCCTATACAGATTAGGGATAATAATCAACCAGTTAGACATTTCACCAGTACGCTAACTCTTTTTAGCATATTGATGGCATGTTTAACCGAATGCCTCTTTACATAACCAAGTAGATTGCATTCAGTCATATAATTATTTTTTTATTTGAGTGCAGTCACACTTGGCAGAGTATAAGTAACATTATATCAGAGTTGCAATAGTATAAGCCCATCACTACATTACACATAAGTGTTTGAACTATTACATCATTCACTTTCTATTCTTACTCTAAGCTGTCACATTGATTTGTTATTTGTCACCTTAGGTTGGTACTTCCGTAGCTGTGATATTAATCATCTTCTAACTAGAGTCTTTATTCATCATAGCTCACTAGCATCTAGATTTGTAAATTATTAGTCTTTCCTAAAAATACACAGGATGAAACCTGTGAGATATATGAAAAGCTCATGAGTAACACAAGTTCCCTGTCGTTTATGAAAAGCTTTCGTCAAATTTCACAAACATTTAGAAACATTCATGACTTTCATAAACATTCATGGCTTTCATAAACATTCATGGCTTTCATGGATAGTAGTTAAAAAAGTTGTATTAAAAGCTAATGACATTCTTAAAACTTATTTGTATAACAGATTGCATGACATTTAAGAAAATGCAGATTTTTTTGCAAGGTAAAACATAGTTAGCATAAAGTTATAGTTGAAAACTGGGCGATGAAATAATTTATATGACAATATTTCTTTCTTTAATCTTGTCTTGTATAGCCACATGGGTGACTATTTAATCTTGGCTTGTATAGCCACTTGGGCGACTAAGTGTAATCTAAAGCTCCAGGCCTACACAATTTGGCTTAACCCCCCAAGCGGGCATGACTATTTGTCATAAACTGAAAACATTGTAAGGCATATAGTTTCATGCTAAATCATTCTTGCAAAACTTTTCATTAAGCTATCCATCTTATATAAATCATTTGAAGATGTGCTAATAAGAATTTAAAGAGATGTTACTTAAAAACAACCAATTTAATTATTTGTCACTGTATTCTAAAAATTATCATACAATTAAAACATCTGATGTAACATCATAAAACTGTAAAGGTATTGCAAGTACTATTGTAAAACTATAAGAACTGTCAGGGTTACTCACTTGTGGTCCATAGTCCACAGTTACTTGCTTACTCGGTTTGCCTTGACATTCCTCTTATTTCCATTGCCTCGCTGCTGATCCTAAGGTATGGATCAGAATACATCAATACTATATCAGTATAGATACTCGTCTTAATCTTTGTTTACTTAACATTCTTAGTCTCTTCTGGACCTAGTTTTACTGTTTAAGATTCCTTTATGGTATTTAATTAGGGTTCCTAATACTTCTTAGTTCATCGTTTGACTTACTTTAACCTTTAGAAGCATTTTAGTCATTTTTCCTTTATATGTCTTGTACCATTCGATACTTTATTTACCTTATTAAACTTCATCTTTGAGTCCAAAAGGGTTTTTAATCATAAGACAGGTCCCTCTTTTACTTTCTGAGTTCATTTGATTACTTAACTAAGATTTAGGGGTAGTTTGGTAATTTTATTATTCTTGTATCGTACTTTTGATACCCAATTATCTTAAATGGAGTTCATTTTTAGACTCAGAGGCTATTATAAATATTAGTATGGGTTTCTCTTTACGTTTTATACTCTTTTGGTAGCTTAATTAAGTTTTTGGGATGTGTTCCTCATTTTTTAGTTTGTTTTGGTATTCTATTTTCCTAAACAGACATCGCCGTTAGGTCTGGAACAGAGAAAATACTAAATTAAGCCTCTTCTAGATCTTAATTAGCCTTCCTATAGCTTACTTTAGGTCTAGGGGCATTTTTATAATTTGCGCTTAGATACGAGACCAAGTTCGGGTACCCTGATACTCGATTAGACCTTACCATTAGGTTAAGAGCGTCTAACAATGTTAAGTTTGCCCCTTTCTAATTTTTCTTTATTAGTTTGGTAGCCCGTATATCATTAAGGATAGTTTAAAAATTAAACATTTCTATGTGTCTGTATTTTCGGTATCTCGTTTGATGAAACAGACTTCATCGTTGAGTTTGGAATGTTGAAAAACCATATGGTAGTTACCCTCGCAGTCATTGGTGTTCATTTGGTAGTTTAAATAACACATTAGAAAAAACTTAAAATTAGTGCAGTTTGTCTATTAATATATTTCGGGGTCCAATTTTTCAAATCTGACTCTGCCATTGAATCCAGAATGTCCAAAAACGTTAGGTTAAACTCTTCTTACAGTTTAACTGTCATTTAATATACTGTATTTAGGCATAGGGGTAAAATGATAATTTTACCTATTTAATTAAGGGTTTAAAAATAATTATTACATATTTTCTTGGGCCACTTAGGGCTGAACCACTGGTTTGGTTAATCCATAAGTGAACCGGTCAAATTTCCATAAGAACTAACTGGTTCAGTCTTGTTTCAAGTGAACCAGTTCAAGGCCCCTTAGAATCGTCCGATCTGGTTTGGTCTATAGCGTCATCATGGTGTCATTACAACATCAAAATTCATTTAACCAAATGACGCCATTCCATTAAGGTTTCCTATCTATTTGATTGGTTGGATCCTGACTCGACCCAACGCAATTGCCCGACATTATTCATTATCCCAACCAACCTAGGGTTTACTATTCATTGAAGCTTTCAAAGTTTTGAGCTTTATTTCATTCAATTTCAGGAACCTTATCGATCGATTTTTGTTCCCATTCAACTCATGAAGGTCTACTAAAAACTTTGGCACCGCTTTTATCTTTCAAAACGCAATGAAACGTTCGGTTTGAGCTATGAATCTCAAGCTTGCAACTCACCGCTTCAAGTCCATTTCTAGACCTTTTTGCCTCTATTTTGTATAATTTTGATCCTTATCAAATATACTTTCAATCATTGACCTCAGAATTGAGCTTAGTTCTCAATTCGACCATGTTCGATTGTCAACCTATAACTGCAACTCTTTGTTTCTCTCTAGTCTCAAGGCCATTTCAAGTGATTCTTTGTGTTTTTTGAACCTTGTGGCATGTAGGTTCATCCCCAAGCCCCAAAATTTAGTTTGGGTTAGGTCAAAACCTGACCCAGTTTCAAGGTAGCTTTAATGGCGGTTCCGTGTGGTTTTTGGGTTTCTTTAGCCTAACCATTATCCTTTCTCACCTATTTTCTTCTATTTTTAGTTTATAGGACATGTAAGCAATTAAAACTCCATAAATAGACTTTAAAAGATAGAAATTACTGGGAGAGAAATTCCTCTCTTACCTTCAATGTGGTTGTTTATCTCTCTCTCTTTCTCTCTATCTCTTTTTCTCTCTCTCTCTTCTCTGCTTGTTTGGTTCCCATTTGTGCTTCCACTTCTTCTAAGAGCTTTCAGCAGCAAACTTGTGTAATATACACACACATGCACATGTCTCACTCTTTTCTCTAATTCATCTCTTTCTCTCTCTCTCTCTCTCTTTAATGGTTGAATATTAGCCTTTGTAGGGTTGGTATAGGTAGCTTTTAGGGCATGTCCTAGGTTTTCATAGGGTTGTCACTTCCCCTATTTTCCTCTTTTTTTTCCTTTTCTTTTTCCTCCTCTTTTCTCCCAACAAGTTTCCTCTTTTTATATTTATATATATATACATATATTTATATATATATGTGCATATATATATATATATTCACATGCATACATCGACACATACAAACACACACAATGTGTGTTATCTTTCCATATCATGTGCAAGTCACATGATGGTATAAATCATTTTTCCTTCATTTTTCTTTTATTTATTTATACTTATAAATGCACATATATACACACTTGAGTGTGTGTATTTGGTCTATAGTATTATGTATAGCTCATATAATGTTTAAAAATATTTTTTTTATATTGTTTCTTTATTTTTACCGACATCTTATGTATTTATTTGTATTTTTCCTATTTTTTCTTAATTAATAAATAATTATTTTATTTATATATTCACAATATTTGAGATAATATCTCCTTTCACAATGTGTTGGTGATGTATTGATCACTCAATTGGTTTAGTTTTATTGACCCACCTTAGGTCAACCTGACCTATGATTATGTTAACTTTTAATCTCAATTGAGGTTATGCTCAGACATGGTGTCTTAAGGAACTTGGAAAAGTCCTGTATTGAGGTAATTTTTTTTGTACTGTCTTAATGACCCTATTTTTCTCGACGTGGGTGTTACAAAAACATTACATCAAATATTAAAGAATTATTAAATAAAATAATTAAAAAGTATTCATCATGTGCAAGGTAGATGATGAAAGAGGGAAGAAAACACACACATGTGTGTGTAGGTGGACATATATTTATAAAAATACACATACACACACACAGATGGTGTGTATGTAAGTATTTGTGTGTGCATAAGTGTGTGTGTGCATGCATAAGTGTGTAAGTTGGTGTGTGTGTGTGTGTGCGCATAAGTGTGTAAGTAAGTGTGTGTGAAACAGAGAATCAACTTTGAGATTCACTAATGATTTTGACTTTTGGGTTTATGTTAGGACCCGAAACCTATCCTATGTAGATTAAGGATCGCGAAGGTGGCCCTGGAGCTGTCCCTAACAAATACTAATTAAGGATCAATGATAATATCATCAGATTAGATAATTAAGTACTGGAATCATAATAGTGTTTACAGACCATGATAAAAGTAATTCTTAAATTACAGATCCTTAAACAAAAAGCCATCCCTAAGACATGGACTAATGGGAGAGAAAAGACTATAACATACTTAGTTTATTACAATTCATAAGAAAAATCCACCATTACATGTGAAAGACTGCCTGTGAGCATAAAGATGGCGCCTGATAGCAGTGAACGCCCTATGGTTCTTCTACAATGTCCTTTCCTAAAAAAAATGATATATTTCTGGAGTGAGTTAACTTAGCTTAGTAAGTAAATTCTCTTGCTCTGCCATGAGTCAAGGTTAGTTCAAAATAGAAGAATACAAACAAATGACAAGCAAAGGATATAACAAATAGCCAATCACCAAGTAAAAATAGATCAACAAAGATGACTCGTGGGTCCAAAAGGCGTATCCCGAGGCAGATGAAATAGGTAATGTAAATGGTTTAACAAATAAATAATAAGGATTTAGCCTGTACAACAACCAGTTGCCAAATATCACAAAATATCACAAATTGCCAAATTGAATCCAATGATAGGCTTGAAAGGCGTATCAATAACCAAAGAGTGCATTATCAGATAATGATTCAAAAAAAAGATATGGGATACTAACAAAATAGATGCATCAACAAATAGGGCCCGACTACCCCCAAAAGCACTCATTCAGGTTCATCCCTCATTCAGGTTCTTGAATAGCACTAGAGCTCTTATCATATATCATGTCCTCCATGGACTAAGTGTTGGGTATCATTCTCAATCACCAACCCATAGGTCCAAAATAGCATCTATGGAATCAGATGGACGTTGTGACAGAATAGAACTCCCGACACTCATAATAATATCATGATCAACAGAATTCTATAAGGGATGTACATATATGTGGAATATCAAATTCTTAGCAGTGAGAAATATAACAATTTTCCAATATCCAAAGCAAGGTATAGAAATGAACAAACAATCACATCAAGATATTGGTAATCTAATTCTCAACATATCCTCAAGGTAGAATAAGTATCAAATTGTGGAATTAATAAATGTTAGGTACGTATAAGAATACAAATTGGCAGCATCGAAGGAATAAAATCATCACATGGCCAAGAATTACCACATATTAGAGTTCGGTTTACTTACCTCAAAAATGGTTCCTTCTCCTTACAAGAGAAATCAGACATTCTCTTTTCCTTTTGATGTTTCTATAAGCCAGGAAACATTATTTAGTTCAACATTGTTCATAGACTTAATCTTATTTTTATTGATGGATTTATGGTCTTTTAGTCTTATGGGTCGTATTTTAAGTCTTTGGACTTATGTGATTTAGGTTGTAACCTAATTGGCTTATTTATCATTCCTTGGTAGCATCGTCGTATCTTTAAAGTATCCTAAATATATCCAATTTCACATATCAGTATTTTAGGTATTTTATTTAAAAAAACAGACTCTACCGTTGAGTCTGGAGAGTCGAAAAACCTTAGGGTAGGTACTCTCAAATTTTTGGAGGTCATTTGGTGGCTTCATTTAGCCTTTAGGGCATTTTTGGGATTAGTTCAGTTTGTCCATTCATATTTTTTGAGATTTAATTTCACAAATTGGACTCTGCCGTTGAGTTTGGAATGCCTAAAAATATAGGGTTACACTGTCCTTTTATTTTATTCGGACATCAAGAATATTTTACTAAATTAAATTAAATTAATTATATTATATATATATTTGATTATTATTTTATCAAAGTGTCTCAGTGGCATAGTGGCTCACACATGGGGTTTAAAATCCTCACATGTGGATGGTCCTAGGTTCGAAACTGGGGAGTTGCGGCTCCCCTTTATTTTTCTATTTTTTGGTAGGCCAAACAACAGACAAGGAAATCAATGACACATCGACTGTGTTTCATGTTTTATGCCTTTGGTAGCTTGACTGTATATAATCACCCAATGTAATTGGGTCGGGGTGTTACATGTTACCTGTTTCTTGTTGATTTTATGTGTGTGCTAGGTTAGCACCCGATTATTCATGGATTACATTATTTTGACTATGATATACTATACAGACCAGATTGGTCTTAGGTCTTGCATTATAAGTGATGGATGGCGCCCCATCACTTAGTAACAATAGGAGTTGTGATCCATGAAGGGTTATCACCTAACTATGAAACTGAAAGGTAATAAGGAATTTTAGAGTAATTAAATGAAGAGATGCCATGAAGGTTTTCATATGACTGTAAAATTGTTAAGTAAGGAATAAAACTTGTTATGGGTTACCTTGTGTTTGGAATTGAGCAATGGGTGCTTAGTATATCTTGTGCTTGAGACTTTAGAGCTATTATTGTGTTAAACTCTCTTATCGCGAAGGGTGTTTGTGGATAGTGTTCCCATAGGATTGTATCTGGTGTATTAGAGTTGGTTGCTACTCTAAAGATTGTGTGCAATAGACTTTGTCGGTCTTTTAGTTTGTTAGATTGGGTTAGCGGTTTAACTCTAGTATGCTCAGACTCAGATTGTGATGGAGATAGAGCAATATAGCTTGAGGTGCAGTATCAGATGATGTTACTTGATGGAGAGAATTTTAGATCCTCTCAATAAGTAATGATTGGTGGCATTGTAGATGTGACCTGAATTTTGAGGACAAAATTCTTATAAGGGGTAGAGACTATAAAGACCCAGAAAATTGCCAAATGGCATTTTGGTAATTTTTCAGTCTGAAACAATTTGAGATAAGTAATTAATTAAAGATATGCTAGAAATATTACGAAATCAATTGACAAGTCAATAGTATGACACCGTGAGGCTAAATTGGGATTTTAATAATTTAGTTAGGGTTGGTGTGAGCCACGAGGCTACATAGTTATGTACGGGACATAGATAAATATAAAAATCCTAATGATTGAATTTGAAAAAACGAATTGTATATTTGTAATCAGCGCATCGAAATTAGCTAGAGTGTCAATTTTGGTATGATTTTGAGATAGTTGATTTTTTAGCATGTGCGTGCACATTTGGCCAATTGAACGTGGGGCATTGGAGATTGTGTAAAGCTTTCTCAAAAAGCTTGGTTGGGTTTTTTAGACAATGCCAAGTGTCCTATTTTGATTGGGCACAAAGAGATCCAATGTTGGGAGTGTTTGTATGTATGGGAGGTGCATAGTAAGGGGACCAAATGTAATACCCCGACCTAAAGTAACCGAGCATATTGGCACGTTTTACGAGATTTTAAAACGATAGATAAAATTTACGACAAAAGACTGAAAGTCGAGAAATATACAAATAAGTGTATTTCAATATACGTTCATGTTATGTGTGTAGAAGCATATAATAATATACATATAATTATATATGTATATTACCATATGCAAAATACACACACTAAGTGTGTATTTTGTGGGCATGGCCAAATGTATAGATATATGTATATATATATACACACACACATGTGAACAAATACATATACATATAGAAATACATATATATATATATATATATATATATTAAAATGAGAGAGTGTGCAACTAAAGAAGTGAGGAAGCCATAGGAGTGTCAGCCATGTGTGTGTGAGTGAGTGTGTGCTAGTGTGTGTGTTTATATAACATGTATATAAAACAAAAAATATCAAGAAATTCAATAAATGCAAAGCTGCAAAAATTGAAAATTGAAAAGAGAAATTAAAAGCAGAAGAAGGAAGTCAAGGAAGGGAGGAAGAGAGAGAAAAGAGAAGGAAAAAAAAGAGAGAGAAAGGGGGCGGCCATGTATGATATATATATATATATATATATATATATGTACATCCACTAGTGTACGTTTAGGGAGAGATTTGAAGCTAAGAAAGTTCTAGGATATCAGGAGGAAGAAAATTAGAAGAAGAAGAAAGAGGAAAATCACTGTTTAAAGGTGAACTTACAAAACCCACCATATTTTCTCTCTCTAAAATATATGCAAATTTACAAGCTGTTTAGGTTTTCTTAAGCATGCATGATATTTAGAGTATGTAATTCTGAACTAGGTACAAATTTTGGACCCTAAATACATTAGAAAACCCAAGCTGTACACCAAACAACCATTAATGGACCTTGGTTGGTGCAGGTCTGAAACAGTCAAGACTAAACTAGGTTTGGCTTACTGGAACCTCAAATAAGGGCCACAAAGGTTTCAAAAACCCTAGGTCGCGACCTAAAACCTTAAAAGAAGGCCCCCAAAAATCTAGTTGCAGTCATGGTTCAAAAGAACCAACCCTCATGAATGTACACCAAACCTTGTTTTTAGAGTGTAGAATGAAACTCCATAATCTAGGGGATCAAAACAAGCCAAGCCCCATGAAATTTCATGAAGAAATGACCATTCACTAGCCTACATACCGTGAAGGGGGGGGGGGATAAGTTTCTAACCGAACACTTGAGCTCAATTTGAGCTCTCAAAAGAATGCCACATCCTTTAATGATGTGCCAGAAACAGTTTGGGATTAAAAACAGAGAGCTTGGAAGATTTGAAACTCACGAAATTGAGAAAGATAATTTGCAGAAATTAGGGCAACAGAGACCCTAGGTGATGAAGAAAATGATGAGTCAACTCGCTCAACTTGTTTGAACCAAGCGTGTTGACTCGGACACGTATGGGCTTGTGGGTTAGCCATCGCATTAGTGAGACGACACCGTTTGGGCTTAAGGGTTTTTAAATTTAAAAACCTGAATATGGGCTATTTGGGTACACGATTTTTGGGCCGATTTAATAAACTGAATAGGAATAGGGATACCTTGTTCTCGATCCATCCTTATCCGTTGTTTGGATTGATGAAAATCAGAAAAATAAAAGGGGCTGCAACCCCTAGGAATCGAACAGCCGACCAGCACAAGCCAAGACCCTAAAACCTACTCGCAAACCCACTGTGACAGGTACGCCCGTGCTATAAAATGTCACCAAAAAAAAAATATATATATATATATTATAAAAGTAATATTAAATTAATTAAATAATAGTAAATTGATCTGATGTCCAAATTAAACATATGAATAGTATATTTTAACTATTTCAAATATTTTGAACCCAATGGTGGGGTTTGTTTTGCGAGACGAGACCCTGAATAAAGACACTTAAAAGTGTAAAAAGATCATTTTGCCCCTAGTGCCCCTAAAGCCAAATAGAAATTCGAGAGGGTCTAAATTGAGTTTCTCTGACGTTCTAGACTCAATAGTGAAGTCTAAATTATGAAATAAAGTACGAAAAAATATGACACGTAAATATGTGAAGTTATGAAAGCAACTCTAAGAATTAATGAAGCTACTAGAAGAGTATACTTTAAGAGTATAATGCCTAAGATAGAAATCAGGATTTAATACGATCTAAGCATAAGTTAAGAGCATAAATAGGTGACATTGAGGTAAATGTGAAGTTAATAGACTCTTTATGAATTTTTCTTAGGAACTACAAAGAAAGAGGAAAAGCGCACTAGTATCACTGACCCTAAAGACAGAGGTGAGTAATCCTGTATTTGAAGTGGAGATTTAATTCCATGGATTTGAAAAATTTTTAAGTTCAAAATATCTTAAGCATTTGAATATCAAATTCAGTATTTACTTGATCCTTGTTTTAAAGTTTTTCTGTTCTTATAAACCCTATCGTGACATGCTCAGTGAATGGTTTCTACTACAGTTTTTCCTTAAATTATGTTTCAGCATGTCTAAGTTTAAAATGAAAAATGTTGTAAAATATTCTAAATTTGCATATTCCAAGTATTTGAAGATTCTATTATACAGTCATGAACATTATGTTTTGAATGCTTATAAAAGCATCTATTTGAAGAAGTCATGTGTTAAATGTATTTAAATGCAACTTCAAGGAGGCAAAGTTTAATGCTCTTAAATAGCATCTATTTGTAACTATTTTATATACCTCCTGTTGCCACTAGTAATGCAAGATAAACCGTGCATAAGCACTATTTGTGACGTTGGGTTCCTTTGGAATTAAATCATGACACGAAGAAATGCTAGGTAGTAGGATCTAATCCCCCAGGCATGAGATTCTCCACGCGAAGAAAAACTAGAATCTGGTTTGAAATGGATTCTACTAAAGAAAGTGATAAGATGTTATGTTTGAAAATGAAAGCTGGTTTTACCCTCTTTGTACTATACACATCTACGTGTTTTGAAGTTCCTATACTCTAATTGAAGAAGTACATGTTTTGAAGTTCCTATACTCTAATTGAAGAAGTACATGTTTAGCTTGAATACTTTAAATGTTTCGAATTTATCTGTTTTAAAGAATGCATATATTCTGTATTTGAAGTATACGAGCAATTGGTAGTGATTGTTTTATAAACTGTCTTGTACTAAACCATTGCTAATTGAAAACCCATGACAAATGTTGAAATTACTCACAAGCTTAGATTAGCTTACCCGGATTTATCTGACCCACATCATAGGTAACAGAAGCGATCCTAACCCTTTTTAATGATGAAGATGGTAAGAGCTTTGCCCATTTTGTGGAAGGGCATAGGAAGCTCCTTACAGGGTTAGCATGGAAGTAGTAGGACCATATGTTGGTTACCTTTGTATTGGCAGTTTTGGGATGTACTAAGGAATTGTAGTTAGTCGCTTTTTTTTTTTTTTTTTTATAGTAAATGTTAGAATGTTATGTAACTAAGTCCTGAGGGACAACTGAACATGTATTATTTATAAAGTCTTAAAATTTTTATTATGCTATGAATGTATAATCATGTAAACAGCTTGAAGAGCGGCAGTACTGGGCGAATGTGTGGAAAATTTAAAAGAAAAAAAGAAAAGAAAAAGTTTTTCACGCTTTCACAAACACAGGTCGCACCGCCATCCCATACCATTGCTTATGTGAGCCTCGCCCAACGGCCCCCGGGCCGAAGGGTGGCGGTCGCGATTCGAGATCCGCACAGGGTGGGTTTCGGGTCGTGACACCAAATATGACATTGGGTGTGATGGATGAGACAATCACCTTTTGTCTCTTCTTTTGTCCCATTTTTCCTCTCTTAGGTAGAACCCCCCATTTTTTCTTATTCTCTTCCTCTTTTCCTCTTGAACCGAATGTGAGTATATGAGATTAGGTGTGTATATATGTGTGATACATGTTGGAAGGTTGTGAAATAGCCATGGGAGAAAGTGAGGAAGAGTGCGGCTGTGAAAGTGTGTGTGTGCAGATATAGATAGTGTGTGTTTCTGTGTGAAATAATGTGTGCGTATACATTGTGTGTGTGTGTGTGTTACGTGTATGTATGTGATAACACACACTGTGAATAAGCAAAGCAAAAAGAGTGAAAGTAGAAAGGAAAGAAATAATAAGAAAGGAAGGAAGAATGAGAGGAAGAGAGAACTGGATAGTAGTGGATAACAGGAGGCAGCCATTAATGGCCACTTGAGCTTTTTCTCTCTTCTCTCTCTACAATCAGGTAGGGGCATCTCGAACCTATTATATAGTTCTAGTTGCCATGCTCGATGATATATATAATTGGTTGTGTGTATGAGTATATATAAATATATAAACTTGTATATATATATATGTATATGTAAATTTGAGTTGAATAAGAAGAGGGATTATGTAGAATTTTGAGAGATTCTAGGTGTTGGGTAAGACCTTTTAGAGCTCCAAAAAGTGAATGGGAAAGAGAGGAATAAAAAACGGTGGTCGATAATAAAGATACTGCGAGTTATAGGTGTCTCGTCAAAAAATGGGGTTTCATTGAAAACTCTTGTTCTAGTTGCTTTTGATCCACGAAACTCGACCTAAAAGATACTAAAATATGTTTAAAGTAGTTTAGCATGAAAGAGGACCAAAAATATTGTATGAAAATGAAGAGAAAAATTTAGGGCTTTTCAGTTTTCTGGAAATTTCGCTGGAGAAGGTGACCGGAATGGTCGTTGGGACGGTCAACGCCAATGTTAACTAGTCAATGGGTCAGATCTCGATTCACGGGTTACGGTTCGAGCCTAACTTAATGGGTTGTTGGACCTTGGGGCCTATTTGGGTACAACTCATTCGTATCCTAGAAATTAATTAAAACTGGAATAGGGTTATCCCTATTCCAGAAATTGAACGTGAAATTAAATTAGGATTGTTTCGTAACAATGATTAGAAATTGAAACTATTAAAATTACAAAGGGATTGGATTAATTTGAATAATTGCAAATCTGTGAACAATTTAAGAAAAATTATGTAAAAGGTCACTTGCCTATAATTTTAAAAATAAAGCTAATTAAAATGTGAAAATGGACATTCCTAATATTTTTGGGTATTTCAGACTCAATGGAGGGGTCCGTTTGGACATTCGATGACCTGGGGTGGTCACACATAAATATGTAAAATGATAAAAATAATTTTAATGATAATTTAGTAATTCAAAGGTAAATTAAAATTCAGAAATGGCAAGCCTAGGTTTTTGGATGTTTGGAATTCAAATGTACTGTTAGTTTGGAAAAATTGGGACCTGGTAATGGTCTCACCTAAATTGTTAAAATGATGATTATAGCCCAAGAGTTAGATTGAGTAATTAAATGCCTAATTAAATTTTAGAAGAGACGTTTTCAAGGTTTTTGGATGCCGGTAATCCAAATATGATGTCAGATTAATCAAATTAGGACATGAGGTTGGTCTCACATAAAAATGTAAAATTACCATAATACCCTTGAGCATGGAATATATATCTAAAAGAGTTAATAGAATGTAAAAAGAGCACCCTTAGGGTTTTTAGACCTTCTAGATCCGACTCCAAGGTCTGTTTTGGGAGATAATGTCTTGGTAGACATGAAACTTATCCAATAAAATTACTAAAATGCTTTTATGTTTAAAAGGCCTTCAAATGACTTAGAAACATTATGACAGAGCCTCATTAGGGGTTTTGAGTATTAGGAACACATTTTTTTATATTTGTTTGAAAAAATGGGCACCCGATGTGCAGGTTAATGTGTAATTAACCTTAGAAAACTTATGAAATTAATATGGAACGTTAGTGTTAAAGGTCGTGGTGGTCTCGGAAGTTAAAACTTTAGTGTGTAATTATCCAACGAATATTATGAAAGATACAAGTAGTGTCCCCTTGTAGTCAAGTGATGACTAGAATTAAGACCATACATTGATTGACTAGTATTGTATATCTGTATCAGATCTCCATAGTTGATTGATTGTTTATATTATGATATGGCTATTCTCAGTTATATGTGTGTTTCAGATATGAATGGATATTTTGATTATGCTTACGAGTTTTTATACATACAAACATCATCAATTGCATGAAAGTTGATATGGATTATAATGTGAGCCTATGTGGCAACTTAATGTTATAAAACATTGGTATTTTGGATGGAAATAAAATGAAAAGAATGACTTGATGGAATAGAAGAGCGGTGTACTTGTGAGATTTTGCTAAATACCTAGGGATGATTTGTGATGGAGATTGTGTTTCCTTTTGGTTAAGAACTGTTACCCCACGTGGGTAAGGATTCTTTTCCGTCGGGTTAGGCCAATTCACTATATTGAATGCCTCATTACTGTTGTTGCCCCACGTGGAGTGGTACCTTATTCTCTCGATTATTATATCTACACCTGTGATTTAGTAGATGATATTGTTGTATGCTTGTGATTGGATACTGGACACTAAGGGTTATCCTCATTAGACTTGCATTAGTTTTTTCATGTTGTATGTTTATGTGTTTTAGGAAACCCTACTAAGCGTTATAGTTCACCCCTACTGTTCATGGGAATGACATATATTAGATTGGTGGATGACTGTTATTGGAATAGTGTGAGATGGATAAAGATTATAATAGCATTGGGTTTTATATTGATGTACTCATTCATTGTATTTGTAAAGGGTTCATGTACCCTTCTTAGCATTATATATGACATATATATTGGATTGTTAGAGTCAACTCTGAACACTTAACCTATTATTTTATTCTTGGACAATTTTTGGTATAGTTGCACCTAATGTAATTTATTTCATTTAATCCCTTTACGGGACTTGAAAAAGTTTAAACAGGTAGAATGAACCGAAACTAATTAAAGGAATCAATTCAAAAAAAATATGACCCGTATTTTATACACATGACTAGGTTAATTAGTCCAATATTCAGATAACCTTCTTGTTAGGCCCTCTGGGTTAGGGTTGTGATAGAATGGTACCAAAGCTAAGAGATAGCAATAAATGCTTTAGAGAACCTTTATTTATATTGTTCAAATGAATATGGTCGTTAGATTTCCAAATAGAGCCATTCCCCCATTTTTTATTTGTTTAGGATTTGAATCTTCGATTGTTAGAACAACAAAATCAATCAACTGAATTCACCAATTGGTTAACTGGATCAAGATCTAGTTGACTGATTAGCTTAACTAATTTGTCTAAAGAGACTAAGGTTCATGTGTTCAAGGATAATTAGTCGACTAGTTCTTAGAGTCAGTCGACTGATTTTGATGTACATTGTTTTTTTCCTTTAAAAGTTAGTCGACTAAATCTTTAGTTAGTTTGACTATTTTGGACAGTGAGTTCCAGTTTTGTACTTGAAATGGTTACTCATTCGACTAGTTCTAGGAACTGGTTGACTAGTTTTGTTAGTGTAAAAATAAGGCTTAAGAATTATTTAACTAGTACTTGGTACTAATCGTCTAGTTTTGACAGAATTGGCATTCTTGCTTATTTTTCACAGTATTCCATTTTCAAAACCATTTGATCTTTCAAAACTTGAAGTATTGTAATGTGTTGTTTTAAAAAAATCATTTTAGTATTGGCTTTAGTTGACCATTTTAAATAATAAGAGTTTACGCTTAATGATCAGTCTAATCCTAAATCACTCAAAATCTAAAAAAAGGAAAATAAAACTTCTTTTCTTGACTTGTCTTGATTTTTGGGGCTTAAGTATGTTCATTTGCTTGGATCATGATGAGAGTATTCCACTTGATTAGATTTTGGCTTTGAAGCTTGTGCTTTTAGGGAGTCCTTAAGCTTGATGGAACTTTTCATTTCTTGGTGAACAATCTTCTTTGATTCAGATGACCTATTTTCATTGCCATTTAATACAACATTAGTCCACATGGACAATGTCTTGTTATCGTCAAAATTACTAAGATGCTATTAGTTGAAAACCATTAGACGGAACTCTTTTCTTCTATGTTGATAACATCATTTTAAATTTCTCAATAACCAGCGCCCACGTACTAATCTTATGCGGATTTGCACCAAAAGGAAGACCGAGGAACTTTAATGAAAGTTTTATATTTTTGCGACAAAAAAATTCAGCAAATTTCTTAGCCCGGATATTTTGGATTCCTACACCATATACCACACTTTTATGGTAATTAATTTTTAAACACTCGACATAATCTCAAAGCAACTTAGAATTCTGTGTACGTGCTACAACTTTACCTTATCTGTATTACAAAATACTAAGATATCATCTGCAAATTGTAGATGAGATACCGAAAGATTCTTCCAACCAATCTTGACCCATCTGATTAACCCTTTCTCTTTAGCCCTTTTAAATATGATATTCAGACCGTTGGTAGCTATAATAAATAGGAAGGTGGAAAGGGGATCCCATATGATCAAGGCCCTTGTGTATTTGAAATTCCTCTATGGGTGACCTGTTAACCAAACTTGAAATAGACAAATTACAAACACATTTGTTAGGACCAAGGGTCCGATATTGTGATTGGTTAATCCAGTTTGACAAAACATGCTTTGATTGTAATCATTACATAAGTCCTAGGCGTAGAGTGACTCAATGCCACGTTCTACTCCAAGATGATCCAAGCTTCATTGTTGTGCACATCTACCGGCCGACTTGGTTCATGAAGGGTATTTTGGATATTTTGAAATTTTTTTTTTTTGATTTGGATCTCACACACTCACACATTGCATGCATTTCATATAGTTAACATCATATCATCATTATGTGTGTAGTTGAATGTGTTGTGAAATAATTATCCCAAATTGCATATTTAAAAATACTTAGGAAAATTGAGTTCACAATGCAAGAAGAAGATGACCAAGCCTCTATTGCTCGTTTGAACAAACCAAGTGGCTCATTTGAACTAACATCAGAAGGTGGTTATTTTTAATCGTTCGATCATCGTTTGATAGATATGATCAAATGAACACCATAAGGTCCTTATTTGATGTTCGTTCGAACGAGCCATTGCTTCGTTCGAACGAACATTGTGAGAAAATAGAATTATTTTCTATTTTGAAGAATTATTTGAGATCCGATCTAAAAACTATAAATTAACGAAAATTCAGTTTTTAATCACAAAGAACATAGATAGATAGAGCTCAGTTTGTAAGAGCTAAACACTTGAGAGAAGTTAGGGCTTTCTTTAGAAAACATTCATACATGTCCTTCATCCTCATCTCTACTCTCATCATACATTGATTGGATCATCTCATTAGATCAAAATCAATCAAAGAGCCTCAATCATCAATTTAACCAATTGAAGAGTTCGTGTAGTTCAACTTTGTGGATTCAATTATTGGGCCATTGGAGGAGTTAGAGATTGCAAGGAGTTTGCAATTGTGAAGTGCATTGATCGGAGGATTCCGAGACCATAAGGTGCTTCCGATTGTATAAAGATTTCAGCTATGATGGAGACTTGTGGTGACAAGGGAGATTGAAGATGATTGAGTAGAACGGAACTTGATGAGCTAACTCCATGTCATCATCATGTTGTAATCAATCTCACACATAGTGAATTCTTCCATGAGCATGGCCGGCTCTAGAGTTTTACATCACAGATAGTTTTTTTTTGTTGTGTTTTCTCCATCATCACTTTGGTTTGCAAACTCTCTACCTCCTCATTCTTTTCAATCTCAAAATTGCTCAACATGAATGCTCCCACTTAATTTAGATTTAGGTTTTCACGAATGTTGAAATCGGATATCAATTGAATAATTGAGAACCTTAATTGAGTAATTGAATTGTTAATTAAATTGAGGAATTGATAATTGATCACCTAATCAAATTTGCACTCGAATTGGAAAATTGGCATTTGAAATTGAGTAATTGATCAATTAGGTTTGTAGTGAATTGGTTTGTAAATTGAATGCTATATTACAACTACATTGAGTGGATTGGAATTACTGTTGAATTCAAAAAAATGGTTGTTTATTGCTTGAAATATCAATTCATATATTGTGCTATCCTTCTTGTAGTTAGTGTTATGGATGAAAATTTGAAAAATTAGTACGGACCTATTCAACCCTCTCCTCCCTTCTAGGTTAGTTTCATACCGAGGGACCTACAAAAAACATTCATTTATCCAATACATAAATTTTTCACCAAAGCTAAGCTTTTTCATCATTGTAAATAGAAAGTTCTAATTTATACTATCGGAAGCGTTTTCGAAATCCAACTTCAGTAGTAAGCCATTTTTTCTCTCACTTTTCCACCATTCGAAAATCTCATTAGCAATTAAAACATCATCCAGAATATTCCTTTCTCTTAAGAATGCAGATTGACATTTTCTGATAATAGATGGAAGTACCTTTTTAATCATAGAAGATAGCACATTTTCTAGGGTTATGTAAATGCTACCAATAAGACATATTGGTCTAAAATCATCTAAAGATGCTAGGTCCACTTTTTTTGGAACTAGGCCAATAAAAGAAGAACACTGACCTCTTACAAGTTTCCCATTATTATAGAACTCACCAATAAATTGCACTAGATCTTCTCTAAAGATGTTCCAACACTTCTTAATGCACAGAAGATTGAAGCTGTCTAGACGAGGTGCTTTATTACCATTGTAGTCACAAATAGCTCTCCAACACTCTTCCTCTGAAAAGGAAACTTCTAACCAAGCTATTTTTCTCCTGCTTACACATGGTGAAAAGGACCAAAAAATGTTGGTCTCCCTTCCCAATCTTCAACAAACTTAGATTTAAAGTATTTTAACCCTTTCTGACTGATCAACTTAGGCTCTTTTAATAAAACACCATCAATTAGGGGTGCAAACGAATAGATCCGTTCATGAATAGCTCGAGATTGGCTCGATTATGGCTCGTTCAAACTCGGTTCAATTAATAAACGAGTCGAGCTCGAGCTCAAAATAGGGCTTGTTTATTAAACGAGCCGAGCCGAGCCAAAAAGAGACTCGGCTCGTTAGGCTCGTGAACAGGCTCGTATAAGCTCGATTATTGGCTCGGCTCGTAACTCGGCTCGTGACTCGTTTATTTTTTTAAGTATAAATAGCTTAGGTTTCTAAGTGTTCATTCGTAGAACTCGGTAGAAGGCTCTAGAAACTGATTCGTAAGAGAGAAAAAAGAGAAAGCGGCTTGCCGGCTTGCAGCTTTGAAGTTTCAAGTTTCTGATCACCCCTTCTCCAACGAGAACACAGTTCCGGCGTCACCGTTCAAAGAGGTAAGAAAACCCCTCCTTTGTCCATTTACTCTCTCTCTCTCTCTCTATCCCCTTTCTTTGTCCCCATCTTTTTTTTTGCTGGAATCCATGGATTTCAGATATGGTGATTGCTTCTCGCAATGGTTTCAAACTTTCAATGGATCGATCGGCCACAAAGGAGGCTGTATGGATTTCAGATCTGGTGATTGCTTCTTTTTGTAATTTTTAAAATTTTGATTATCTTTTTTTTTCATTTTTCAAAAAAATATTAACAGGCTTTTTTTTTTTTTTTTTCTTTTGTTCAAGTATGAACAGGTTTTGAGAAAGTAATAAACAAAAAAAAAAGTTGGGAGCTTCAGGTTTTGAAATAATAATAATAAAAGAAAAAAGTTTAATTAGATTAGTAGTGTGCGCAGATCTCAGTCTTTCTTCAACTTTTAGGGATTTCGGATTGGAATTGAGAGCCTGATTTTCTGTGGAATGATTCATCTATCTATTGGGATATCATCTCTTTTTAAAATTCACCAAGAATATATTTAATTTTGAATGAACTTTTAATTGGGTTATTTTGTTGGATCATTCTTGTGTAGGATTGGCAAAATATTTTGTTGTCTGTTGCATTGATGTTTAACGGTGGTGGCTTGCCCATGGTGGTTGGCCACGAATATAAGGTGGTTTGATGGCTTTGGTTAGTCTTGATAGAATTGAGTATGGGAGAGAACAACTGCTGTTAAAGGGTGTGATGTTTCAAAATAAAATAAAATTAGATATTGTATTTTTTAGTATTGATTTTATTAGAACATAACCCCCAATTTTTTTTATATGAACCATTGTTAATTTTAAAAATGTAATTTTGATCTTTTAAAAATTCAGAGTTAAAAAATAACCATGTGGACAGACTGGAAGAGGGTTGATGATATTCTTGAACAAAGAATATGTCAACCAATTTTTTATAATTAAGACAACCAAATGGATGTTAGTATTTATGCCAGACTCATTGGTTGTTAAGTATTTTAATATTTGTCAGTAAGGTTATCAGATTTGGGACCAACTAATTTTCAAGCAGGTGGAGTCTCATAATTATTTTATTAATTTCATTTTTAATATTGATATACCACAAACAGACACACCAATCACTTTGAGACACGTCTGCCCATTGAGTTAACAAATCTCGATCCTACAGAGCTGACAATTTCGATCATATAGAACAGCCACAAGCCTTCAGGGTATTCTCATATATGTCTATCATACAGAGCAGCCACAAGCCTTCAGGGCATTCTTATATATATATATCGTTCAGAGCCGATAAACTCGGTCATACAGTGCGGACAAAGCCCTCAAGGCATTCTCATATGTACATCTTCCAGACCTTCCGTTCTGGGCAATATTTATTCAGCACTTCATATGGATCCAACCTCATGGTTTCCTTAACAACGGCCAAGCAGGGAATAAGGAAACAGTCTTCAACATGGAAACTACTATCTATAATTATCTCTATCTACGACTCAAAGCTCCACAAGGTAACTACAATCTCCGATGATCAAATCCCGATATTCATGGTGTCGAATCCTAATCAACTTAGGAGAGCCACGGCTTATAAATTAAACCCTAGAGGTACGATTTACATTCATGCTCATTCTTTGGCTTTCAATACAGTCTTTCAATTCTTTTACTTACTTAAGCATCGGAGCGGCTACCGCTGGAGCCAATCCGGTGGTCCTTTGATCATCTTTCTGAGTGTTCTACAGGTCACGGAGTCCATACTTATTGCGAGCCGAAAAGTGCAGCATCAGTTTGGCACCGTCTGTGGGAATCGACTAATCTCCAAAGTACTCTACTCATAAAACTCATCTCTTTCCTTACCGGAAAACCATGGCACCAAATCTCCGACCAATACAGAATGCTCAGAATTCGCAAAACACTCAACGTCAGCCGCCTACTCCTCGCACAAAGGGACTAACAGCCAATCCTATGCGACAAGAGATCGAAGCAATAAAACGACACAATAAATTGGTGCAGGAACAATTGCTTGCCATCACTAGAATGCTGGCAATGCTCACGCAGAATCAAGCAGCGGGTTCTCCTAGCCCGCCGGTCAACTTCATTGCAGGGACGCAACCTCCTGTTGCCACGGAGAATGAAGAACTTCGTGTGCAGGCTCCAACTAACCAGCCTAGGCACCCCTCAGGCGTTACTCACGCTGGCCGAGATCCGCAGCCATCAACAGTCCCTGGCTGGGGAACATCCGCCTTCGTTCCTGACGTACATTACCGGAGCACTACCCGAGCCCCAACTCCAAGGGCCTCGGGAGCACACCCGGCACCACAGGAGCCTCATCATGCAGCACCAATCCCTCCGGTCCGGAATCCTCCTCCGTCCGAAGGGCGTACTCCACCCTATTACCCTGAAGCCGAGGCTGTCAGGCAGGGTTCACAAGATGTCAGAATCAGAGACCCGCAAAGGGTAGAGGAAATTGCCGAGTCTATGGACCGGACAATCGGCTTGAGAGGACCTCAGAACCCTTCAGAGCAAGACGAACTGGCCAGGCTGCTCGGAAGACTAGCTACTCCGTTCACTCACGCCATCATGTCCGAAGAGAGGCCCAGAAAGTTCATGGTGCCCAAGTTCACCTTGTACGATGGATCTGGAGATCCAGGAGATCACCTCTCTCATTACCAGCATACGATGGCCCTTCACGGAGCCTCAGATGCTTTCATGTGCCGAACGTTCATCACCAGCTTGAAGGGGACTGCTCTGAAGTGGTTCCACAACCTCCCTCCGAACTCAGTTACCAGCTTCTACGAGCTCGGTAGACAGTTCTTGGACAGGTTTATGACCACCAGGAGGCTCAGAAGGGGGCCAGAATTCCTGCTGAACGTCAAGCAGACCAAGGAGGAATCCCTCTGAGCCTACATTGCGCGCTTCAACACCGAACTCACGGAGATCACTGACTGCAGCCCGAAATTCCTTGTGGCAGCCCTCACTGCTGGGCTTGCCCAAGGGGGGTTCAGAGACTCCTTGACGAAGAGCCCTCCTGCCGATATGGCGGCATTAATGGATCGGGCCAGAAAGTATATCAACCTAGAAGAAGCCAACCACACCTCCCAGAAGGGCAAAGATCAGTCCCAAAGGGATAACCAGAAGTGGGAAGACCACAAAAAGGAGGATCACAGAAGAGACTCCAACAAAAAAGGGCCAGGAGCCTAGAGAAGAGAACAGCTCCCAAAGCTGTGTACAACTCTACCCCAAGGGAGTTCACCAACTTCACTCCTCTAAACACCACACCAAACCAGGTACTCCGGCAGATCCGAGATCGGGAGAACCTGAGGTGGCCGGAACCAATCAAGGGAGATCCTAGCCTGCGGGACCAAAGTAAGTATTGTAATTTCCATAAAGATCATGGACATACAACTAACTCTTGCAGGACCCTCCGATATGAGATAGAGCAACTCATAAAGAAGGGACGTCTTCGGGAGTTCGTCAAGCAGGACGGAAGGCAGAACCCCCAAGAAGACAAGCCTTAACAGCGGCCCGACCAGAGGCCCGAACAGAGGCAGGAGCAGAGGGAGGGACGAAACGAGCCCCAGAGGCAGAACAATCACGTCATCTACGTCCTCCATGCTGACTCCCCTGTCACAGGAATGTCCAATAGGGCAAGAAAGAGATATGCTCGGGAGGCCAGAGCCGCCCCGAACGTATTACAGATCTCTAACGTCGAAAAGAAGTTCAAGCCTGCACCGGAGATCCACTTCACCGAGCAAGATCTAGTAGGGGTACACTGCCCTCAAAGTGATACCCTTGTTATTACCCTCAGAATCGCCAACTTCGAGACCAGAAGAGTCCTGGTTGACACTGGCAGCTCTGTCAACATTCTGTTCTATGAACCGCTTAAACAGATGGGCATAGACCAGGACAACGTCAAGCCCACCACTGCCGTGATGGCAGCTTTTGATGGCAACCTCAGTACCCCACTGGGGAGGGTCGACCTTCCTACCACTGTAGGAGAGGGTGAAGGGCAGAAGACCACCATCTCGGAGTACATGGTGTTGAACATGAAATCTCCCTACAACGTCATCATCGGGAGACCCTGGTTACACCAAATAGGGGCAGTCACTTCGACCCTCCATCAGTGTCTGAAGTACGTCCACAACCAGAACGTGCACTCTGTCAGAGGATGCCAGCCAACCTCCTGGGAGTGCCACGCTATTGCCCTTAAGGAGAAGGCTCCTAAATAGCAATTACAGCACACTCGGGACTGTGCAGAGCCGGTTCTCACTCACTCTCCCGAGGTGGAGGATTTCCCATCTAATATTGAAGAGCCCTTGAGCCCAAGGGGATGCGACAGCCGAGCCAAACCTGTTGGTGAGCCCATTAAAGTACTGGTCAGTTCAGAAGCAGAGGGGCGTTATCTGTACATCGGCCCAGACCTTACACACACCGAGCAGGAAAAGATAGTCAGGTTTCTGAAAAACAACCTCTCTATCTTTGCTTGGGAGACCAGGGACATGGAGGGAATAGATCCTAATCTAATAACTGACAAACTAATGGTAGACCCGGATCACCCGCCAGTCAGACAGAAGAGAAGGCCGATTGCTCTTGAACGGCATCGGATTATAAACGAAGAAGTCCAGAGGCTGCTGGACGCCAGGATGATACGGGAAGTTTTCTATCCCGAGTGGCTAGCCAACACCGTGCTTGTGAAAAAGAAGAACGGCAAGTGGAGAGTCTGTGTTGACTATACAGACCTCAACAAAACGTGCCCCAAGGACAGCTTTCCACTGCCGAGAATAGACCAACTGGTTGACGCCACTGCGGGGCATGAGCTTATGAGTTTCATGGATGCATACTCTGGATACAACCAGATCCAGATGTACCCTCCAGATCAAGAGAAGACTGCCTTCATAACCGAAAGAGGACTCTACTGCTACAGAGTGATGCCTTTCAGTTTGAAGAATGCTGGAGCCACTTATCAGCGGTTGGTGAACAAGATGTTCAGCCCATTGCTCGGCAGCACCATGGAGGTATACATCGACGACATGCTGGTAAAGAGCCTTCAGAAAGGCAGCCACCTCCAGCACTTGACCCAGACCTTTGATATCCTCAGACAACACAAGATGAAGCTCAACCCCTCGAAATGTACCTTCGGAGTTACGAAGGGAAAATTCTTGGGGTACATCGTCTCTCAAAGAGGTATCGAAGCAGATCTCACTCAGATCCAAGCCCTGATTGGACTAAAGTCACCAAAAACCAGAAAGGAGATTCAGGTACTGAATGGCAGAATTGTCGCACTGAGCAGGTTTATATCCAAATCCACCGATCGCTACCTACCTTTCTTCAAAGCTCTGAAGGGCAGCAAGACTTTGCAGTGGACAGAAGAATGCGAGCAGTCCTTTCAAGAACTAAAGGAGTATCTAGCCTCTCCAGAGCTCCTGTCAAAACCAGTACAAGAAGAAAAGTTACTCCTGTACCTTACAGTCTCCGAAAACGCGGTCAGTTCCGCACTGATCAGACAGGACAGAGGAGTACAGAGGCCTATATTCTACGTCAGTAGGGCACTACTTGACACGGAGAAAAGATACCCAGAGGTAGAGAAACTGGCCTATGCCTTGGTCATATCAGCTCGAAAGCTTCGACCTTATTTCCAGGCCCATCCAATCGAGATCCCAACTGCCCATCCTTTGAAGTCAATACTGAGGAAACCTGAAGTATCGGGAAGATTGGTAAAGTGGTCTGTGGAGCTAGGGGAGTTCGACATAGCATATGTACCCCGAAACTCCATCGAAGGGCAGGCCTTAGCTGACTTCGTAGCCGAGTTCACCCCGGCACTTCAGAACAAAGCACAAGTCAACGAAACTTCAGGAACCTGGCTGCTGTACATTGATGGATCGTCAACCGATCAAGGATCAGGGGTAGGCCTGGTATTACAGTCCCCTGACGGGCTCACGTCAGAAAAAGCAGTCAGTTTGGGATTCAAAGCTTCTAATAATGAAGCCGAATATGAAGCCCTAATCTTGGGCATGAAGCTCGCCTTGGAATGTGAGGCTCAGAACCTCGATGTTTTCTCTGACTCCCAACTGGTAGTGAGCCAAGTCTTGGGAGAATTCGCCATTAAAGATGATAGGATGCTCCGATACTCCGAACTGGTAAACCACTTAAAGCACTCCTTCCAGACATTTACTATCCAGAAAATTGAGAGAAGCCAGAATTGCAGAGCAGATGCTCTGGCTAACATGGCCTCCCGCCTCAAGACTGAAGCAGACTCCACAATTAAAATCTCCTTTCAGCCAGGATCCAGCATTGAGGAAGCACGAGCTGCTCCAATTGATGAACAGCCCTAGAACTGGATGACCCCAATCCTCCAGTATCTAAGATCCGGGCTCCTCCCAGAGGACAAAAACAAAGCCAGGAGAATCCGAATCAGAGCGGCTCGGTACCTGATCCTGAACAACAAGCTTTACAGAAGGTCGTATTCTCAACCTCTGTTAAAATGCTTAGCTCCAGATGATTCACAGTATGTCTTGGCTGAAATACATGAGGGAATTTGCGGGAACCATAATGGGGGCAGAACTATTGTCACATCCCCCAGACCCACCTTGTGCGGATTTGGGGTACGTGGCAAAGGCCAGTTAGGCACCCATCGGGTTTTATCAGTTTTTTTTTTTTTGAAAACAAAACCCCGACGGTAATCCTAACCAAAGGCCATTCCGATCTAAATCCCAAGCATAATGCATTCAACATATATAGTTTAAGCAGCGGAATTTTCACATGAGAATGCATACATATATACTTGGTAGAGCATTCAGGACATATCATAGTCAGACCTATCTTAATCAAGATTACAAAACAGTTTCACTACAAAAGGTCATAATCTGTTCAGTTACACAAAAAGTACAAAAATGGTATAGATTCTCAAAAATGGGTTATCATTCTATCTGGGGGTCTCCAACATTTTCCCCCTAAGTTCTGGACCTGCTAAACCTGTCCATCTGAGGGTTCCCCTGAAATTATTAAAATAATGGAATGAGCTTTAAAAAGCCCAGTGAGTAACACAGATATCCAGGCAAGAGTTTCGAATTCAATCTTTGCTTAAATCACATGGTAATTAAATCAGTTTGGAATTAATAGTTCAATAAATCCAAGTCAAATTCAATAGATCAAAACGGATAAACAGTTCAGAGTGCTAGCATATCAATCAGAAGTATAGTTAATCATTTGAGAAACTAAAAACCATGTCATCGGTGATAAAAGCATACATTTAAACAATTGCATTTAAAACATATAGTATTCGAAACAATTTAGCAGATCAAGGAACAGTAACTTAAACAGTGTCAGAAGTTACTCACCTTCAATATTTGAGTTTGAAGCTATGAACGGAGCCTTCCTCTTTTTCTCCTTAAGCCTAAAACAATTTATAAAGATTTATCAACTCATGACCTTAGACTGAGTAAGTCTACCCTATGATGGGTTTCATGGAACTAACTTATAGTGGCTAGTTCTTAGGTCTTACCTCTTAAGCATTTGGCTTAGGGTTTCTGTGCCTTCACACATTTATCGGTTCTGATTTTCATATTATGGACCTAACCATTGAATTCGAAAGATCGAAGAAAGTCAATTTAGACTCTCTCGGCTTTTAAATCTAGGTTCGGGTATGTCAGGGGTATTTTGGTCATTTTTGGCCGTCACATAATTTCTGTCTCGGATTCGTCATCTAATCATGTATACAGTCTCACAAGTGTCAGGTCTATCACTAGTATTAATTCCGTTTTAATCGGACTTCATTTAGGCCTGATACAGTGTCTGGGGTATTATGGTAATTTCATATGTTGTATTTTTCGGTACTTTATTTGCAGTCACGGACCTCACCATTGAGTCCGGAATGTCCAACATAGTTAAAATGGACTATCTTTCAGTGTAGTTTGGCCCTATGTGTCATTAGGGGCAGTATGGTCATTTACCCTTTACATGTCTGTATTTTTCGGGACTTGGTTTCACAAATCAGACTCCACCATTGACTCCGGAATGCCCGAAATAGTAAGATTACACTATTCAATCATTAAATTCGGACTTCGTTTGACTTGTTTAAGGTCCAGGGGCATTATGGTAATTATTCCCTTTTAATAAAATAATAAAATAATTATTTTATTATTTTAATTAATTTTTCAGGGGCATAATTGCAAAAGATTTTCAAAATCTGGGCCTTAGTATAATTCTGTCAAACAGTGGGGGTCAGTTTGCAAATCTTTAAAAGTTCAAAACTGAACCAAAGGGTTCAGTCTCTTTACAACTGAACCGGTCCGGTTCAGTCCGGTTCTGACCGGTTGGTCACACTGCTGACGTCATGCTGACGTCGGCCCTAAAATAATTTAAAAACTGTTTATTCAAAACGACGCAGCTTTATTAATGTGGTGGCAGTCCGGTTGTTTGACACATGTCCGAGTTGGCTCGACCCAACCCATCTCGACTCGATCGACTCGGTCGACTCGGTCAACTCGGCCGAGTCAACTCCGTCTTCTCCACAAACTGACTCGGTGTTGCCCTAATTTCTGCAGATTTTTAGCTTCTATTTCATGAGTTTTAGGGTACGGTTTCTTGCTGTTTTCGGGTGGTATCAACTCCTGAGGGTCACACCAACACTTTGGCATCGGTTTTGGGCATCGAATCAACCTAACAAGTTCTGTTTTCAAGAGGATAACCGTGACCTGCAACTCGATCTAGCATCCTTATTTCTCAACCATTTTGTGTGTGGTTTGAAGCTACGTGACCTACAGACCACAAGGATCAAGACCCTATTTTTATATTTCGGTTTGGTTGCATGTTTTGGTAGATTGCATTTTTGACCCGTAGCTTTGATTTCAAATTCGTGGGGCTACAGTGAGTCTCGGGGTCGCGTAGGTAGATGGTTAAGATCCTCTTGGGGTCTATTTCAGGTCTTGACACTCAAGGTTCCATTCTGCTATGGTCGATTCAGACCTGGTATTCCAAGGTCCTTTAATGGAGGTCGGTTTCGGTTTCTCATGGTTCTTGACCATTCTAACACCTCCAACACACACAGTACGCTCCAAACTAATTCTTAGGGTCAAAAATAACCATGCATGCAGTCCATACCCGTAGCAACTCATCAAAATAATTCAAAATTTAAAAATGAAAGAATGAGGTAAGTTTGGGGTTTACCTTCAACAGAGACTCTCTTCTCCTATAGCTTGACTCAGAATTTCTCACAGTGCTTCTTCAAGTTCCTCAGGTCATGCATGCAATCCTCAAGCCTTTACTTCAATTGCCAATTCCCTCTCTCACTTGCATGCACAATCTCCCTTCTCTCTCTCTCTCTCCACACTTCACCCTCACTCTCTCTCTATCCCTCACGTATGCACTCAGTTTTTAGAATTTCAGAATTCTCTAAAGAGAGAATCTGATGCAAGTTATGTATATATATATGTACATATAGGGCTATACACATATGAGTATATCTCTGCCCTTAGTGGGGTTAGTGACTGCTGACCTGATGGAGGTGATGGAGGGGTATGATGAAGGGAATGCATGCAAGGCCATTGGCCAATTTGGGTGGTGGCTTGAGCAGATTATAGGTTATATACATATATTGCTGTATTTATGCACAAAGTAACCAACAGTCTAGTTGGTAACTTTTTGAGACAAAGTTGCTTACCTTGGTAGGTCAAGGGTTCAATTCCCCTTGGCCTCCCAAGTGACCATTTTCTCTTATTTTCTGGTTAAGGCCCTGTTTGGTTGTCGCTGAATTCTAATTTCACTGTTTTGGCCTTAACTCCCAATCTGTAACTCCTTTTTCAGTGCAGTTTCTTTCTGTCATTTCCTACTCAGAATATCTTCCATTGACCAAGGTCCAATGTCAGTTTTTATTTTCTCGAGTTTCCCATAATTAGCTAATTCGAGTTTTATCACTATTAAAAATAGGCATTAAATTAGCTAAACCTGACATTTCATTCCCAAAACGATTTTTAATACACAAAACATGCCAGTTAAGTAATTGGGGTGTTACAACTATAGCCCACCGAGCTCTATCGCAGGGCTACTACTGGCCCGGCATGCTGAAACAGGCTAAGGAATATGTTCGGAAGTGCGACAAATGCCAGAGATTCGCCCCGTACCAACATCAGCCTCAGCACGAGCTTATCCTGATTCCTAGTCCTTGGCCCTTTGCTCAATGGGGAATGGACATTGTGGGCCCATTACCACGGGCACCTCCAAACAGGAAGTATCTCTTGGTGGCCATCGACTATTTCTCTAAATGGGCCGAAGCCGAGCCTTTAACACATATCACAGAAAAGGAAGTCGAAAGCTTTACCTGGAAGAACATTGTGTGCAGGTTTGGCATACCACGTGTAATTATCTCGGACAATGGGACTCAATTCACTGGTAAAGGCTTCAAGGCATTTTGCGAAAATCTCAACATCAGGCAGCACTTTGCCTCTCCAGGCCATCCGCAAGCAAATGGGCAAGCAGAGGTCACCAACCGAACGATCCTTGATGGGTTAAAGAAAAGGTTGGAACAGGCCAAAGGGAAGTGGGCAGAAGAACTCCCTGGAGTCCTTTGGGCCTACAGAACAACCAGAAGAACTCCCACCTCTGAAACTCCCTTCTCACTAGCCTATGGAACAGAAGCAGTAATTCCGGTTGAGATCGGTATGCCAACTCTGAGGACTGAGGCCTTTGAGCAAGAATCCAATGATCAGCAGCTGATGGAAAACTTGGATTTACTCGAAGAGAGAAGGGATCAGGCCAGCATCAGGATGGAAGCTTATCAACAAAGAATGGTCAACAAATCGACTCAAGACAGTCAACTTTCAAGTTGGAGACTTCGTCTTAAGAAGTCTTTCAAAATACCAAGGATCCCACCATGGAAAAGTTGTCACCAAACTGGGAAGGCTCCTACAAAGTAACAAAGGTCGTTCGACCTACCACCTACTGGCTTGAAGACATGACTGGGAAACCTGTTCCTAGGCCATGGAACGTTGAACACTTACGGAAGTATTACCAGTAGAGTTATTTCTTTTACTTCCATAGAATGTTCATCTATTAATGTACAGGCCTCTAGAGCCTGGTCCATAATGTACGAGTTTTCTACTCGGTCCATCTATTAATGCACAGGCCTTCAGAACCCAGTCCATAATGTACGAGTTTTTTACTCGGTCCATCTATTAATGCACAGGCCTCCAAAGCTTGGTCCATAATGTACGAGTTTTTTACTCGGTCCATCTATTAATGCATAGGCCTCTAGAGCCTGGTCTATAATGTACGAGTTTTCTACTCGGTCCATCTATTAATGCACAGGCCTCCAGAGCCTGGTCCATAATGTACGAGTTTTTTTTACTCGGTCCATCTATTAATGCACAGGCCTCCAGAGCCTGGTCCATAATGTACGAGTTTTTTACTCGGTCCATCTATTAATGCACAGGCCTCTAGAGCCTGGTCCATAATATACGAGCTTTTACTCGGTCCATCTATTAATGCACAAGTCTTAGGACTTGGTCCATCTATTAATGCACAGGCCTCCAGAGCCTGGTCCATCTATTAATGCACAGGCTTCCAGAGCCTGGTCCATAAATGCACAAGTCTCAGTACTTGGTCCATCTGTAATGCACAGGCTTCCAGAGCCTGGTCCGTAAATGCACAAGTCTTAGTACTTGGTCCATCTGTAATGCACAGGCCTTCAGAGCCTGGTCTATGATATACAGGTCTTAAATACTTAGTTCATTCTCTAAATACGCAGGCCTACAAAGCCTGGACTACTTTTATGCACAGGCCTTCCGAGCATGGTCCGTCTTCAATTAACAGATTCTATGATCCAGCCCATCCACAGACAGAAGTTCCGAGCATCTACAAACTAAAGTTTCCTAGATCGGAACACCTCAGATCTGATACTTATATTATTTGGCTTATCTGTCAAACAAACGACAAGTACTATGGTTCCGACCAGGGGTAAAGTACTTCGATTCAGGCATTTTTCTAAGTTTCTTTGATTTATTCTCAGAACGATCAGAAGTGCACGAGAAAGTGTTTAGACTATAAAAGAGCACATTCGAACACAGAAAACATCAGATCTGAGGAGAAGGAATTCAATTTTATTGATAATTCAGAAGATTTACATCAGTACAAATAAAGAGCTATTACAGAAGCTACTACAGAAGCTATTACAAGAAGCTACAATTCTCAACATATTAGCTTTTCTCCTGGGATGATAAAAGGGCACAGGGGCCAAACTTCCATTACCACCGCTGCCGGCTCCATTTGAAAGAAAGGAGCCCTGAACCCCAGTCTGCATCAAGAAGTGCCCAAGCCATTTCATCATCATCATCATCAATGCCATGACCAACGGATGATGAGGGCTCTGGGCCTTAGGAGACTTTTCATTCTCCACCTTTGTAATCGGCATGACACCCAAGCAGATTGGAGCAAGGGTCTCTGCCAAGTCACAAGGGGGAGGAGGCAGCCCACATTCATCTTCCTCAAAGAAGTTGTCACACCCCGGTCGATTGGAGCGAGGGTCTCTGACAAGGCGTGGGGAAGAGGAGGCAACTCACCTTCGTCTTCATCACCAATGCTCCAGGCCTCGGTTGAATTAAGGAGAGGCCACCACCAAACGGAGGAATCTCGACCGGATGCCAGAGGAAACAAGAAGACTTGTGCCTCCTTCAATCCTTCCTTGGAGACTGAAAATAAGGGAAATTTAACTCTCAGCCACAGTTTAATTATTCCTAACTCAGGCAAGGAATCATCCATCATCTCCGGACGAGTGGGAAAACTCCAGCAGCATATAAAAACCTCTCTTACAAACAATTCGAGGAGCAAAAGGGTTGAGCGCAACCATATGCCCTCGTTTCTATATATATAGACACTGGAAGACCAAAGGCCACCCAGTTGAACCGTCACAACGATTAAAGTGTTAGCTTCGAAATCCCAAATGACGGGGGTGCAATGAATGAAGTATTAAACCACCCTCTCGGGAGAAGCAAAAGGCAGAGCCACACGCACGTAATATACAGGCTTTCAATCTTTTTCATGTATATGACGTGACGGTTTCCCCAGGTCATTAACACTCAAAGGGCCACGTGTAAATCGAGGTCCATCAACTATGATGTTTCTTGGTTCTTGTCTTAACAGGTCTGGAGGCAGAAGTTCTTATCAACCAAACTACAATCACAAAGTATCCACTTATTATTAAGTCTCCGGATTCAGAACGGTCAGCTCTGAAATGCTTCGAAAAAAGGAGTCTTCAATTATTGACCTATGGCAAGTAAAGAAGCTCGGAACACAGCTACCTACGGAGGAAAATCTGATCTGGCATACACTAAACTCCAGAGCAGCGCTACTTGCAACACTTACCACTATCAACTACATGTTGAGACACTACAGAGCAACAGAACTCAAGACATGCACAAATACTACAGAACAATATAACAAAGGAGACGAGTATTAAGCAAAAGACTGTTCCATTAACAAAAGTATGTTTTAAAGTACATTGGAAGATAACAAAATATACATCCTAAGCCTGATCAGCAGGAATAGGATCAACGACCGAAGAAGGTTCGGCAGGAGCAGTATCAACCACCTCAGTCGGTACGACCACTTCCGTGGGATCGGCAGGGAGGACATCAGCCACTTCATCCTGGATAACAACCTCTGAAGGTTCAGATCCAGGTGGCACAATTGAGGAGACATCAAGGTCAGGAAACTGGGCAAGAAGCCGGGAGCAGAAGTTGTTAAACCCAAACGTAATCAAGCGATGGGTCATTCCTTCCAGCTTCGACTTCATCTCCTCTTCATTATCCATCAATGCCTACTCCACGGCCTCATCAAGCTGTTTACGGTGCTCATATCGCATACCGTTCATCTCCACCTGCAACCTCCTTGCCCGCTCAACGACAAGGTTCCTCTCCGATTCCATCACAATCAAGGAGTTCTGACACTCCTTCAGTTTCTCTGCGGAGTGTTGTGCCTCCGACCGAGCAGTACCAAGCTGAAGCCCCAGGTCGTCCAGAGCGGCCTTAAGTTGGTCCAACTCCTTCGCAGGTGGAGAAACCTCCACCAAAGCAGAAAGGGTACGCAGGGCCTGCATAATACAAAGAAAACACTTCAACACCAGTATAAACGCTTGAAAAAAAGGGAAATAAGGGCCCGATGAAATCACCTTAACCTGAAGAGCGGTCAAGTCAGCAAGAAGCTTCCCCGACGTCTAAGGCTTAATTTTAACTGAGCCTTTGGCCCAGAAGTCACTTAGAATCTTCTTGGCCCCCTGACCAGCAACATCAGGAGCCACCGATGATGATGCCCCCTTACCCGCTCGACGAGACGGGACTGGGGGAACCACCGTAATAGGGACAGGAACCTCTTCCTCCCTTTCAGCAGGCTCGGGAGAGGACAAAACTAACCTCCGCTTCTTCGGAACGGGAGGAACCACTGGAGAGGAAGCCTCCCCCGCCACCACGGACGGTAATGGCCCGGACTCCCACTGAGCCATCACATTGTCAGCAATCTCCTCCACACTTCCCCTGGCAGCCATCAATCTATCAGGGTTAACGATGGAAGAATGGTCCCGAATGCTGGGCTTCAAGAGCTTCTTATATTGCTTCTGAATCGAAGAAGAGAAGCCTGGTCTCTTCCACGCACTCTTGACTGTAAAACAAGCACAGAAATTGATCAGTTCAACAATTGGCGAACAAAATAAATTCAGTATAGCCATGGAAAAGTTGAGCCTCACCCCTTGGCCTAGTGGTCCGAGGGAATACGGAAGGTTGACCCTCGAAGTTCTTGAATTCCCATCCTCCTTTAATGAAAAAGTACCACTTCTTCCAGGTTTTGTTAGAGGAAGGCACAGAAGTAAGGGGTCTGAACCCACTATCAAAAGACATGTAATAAAGGCCCTCCGCCTTTTGAAGTTTTAGATCCATATTACTACGGATCAAGTCAAGGGACACCTCGACATTATTCATATGCCCTAACACAATGAAGCTCAATAGATGTCTCCAACTGTTAAGGTTCAGGTCTGCGGGGCAAAGGTCAAACCAACAGAAGAATTGTTTTATTATATCAGGAAAAGGGAGTGTAAGACCCATTTCAAACCAGGCTAGATAGGCACAGATTTCCCCCTCTCTAACATCGCCCGGGCGATCTTGAGAATCCGGGACCCTGAAAGTAACATTTGTGGGAAGTTTGAACTTCGCCCATAACTCCTTCAACATACTTTCAGTAATTACACTCTCACCCTCCTCTCTGTAACCGGATCGACTAGAAGTCTCATCAGCCCTATTCGGGGGCTCATCAAAAGCATCAACAATCCTAACCCCCGGACTAGAGGGGGGTTCTACCAGTCTATTTTCATCAATATTCACCAACTGCAGTCGAGGAACGATCTCAGAAGGACTTCCCAAACCAGAGTGTGATTCTAAGCCAGACATGGCGAACAAGAGAAAGAAATGAAACAAATGAGAAGGAATGTAGAAGGGGACTAAAAGTCGAACCTGAGATCAAGAAAGGATTATGAACACCGGGTATCCTCCAAACTTCAAGATATGTCAAATGGCGGTCTGGTACTGTAGAAGTAAATGCAGAAGAAAGGTATGAAAGACCTTTCCCTCTCTTTATATACAAATTCGAAATATGAGCCTTCCAAGACGAGTCAACACAACGGTTGAAAATAATGATGGATTCTCAAGTATCGGCTGCGCAATAAATGACGCGTTAAACCGACGTCTCGAGAAATGGGAAAGTAAAACGTATGACTCTTCACAAAACCCACAACCCTAGTTAAAACCCTAGCTTTTAACAAGGGCTCGGGGGGGAGAGTAGCTGATATACCACAAACAGACACATCAATCACTTTGAGACACGTCTGCCCATTGAGTTAACAAATCTCGATCCTACAGAGCTGACAATTTTGATCATACAAAACAGCCACAAGCCTTCAGGGTATTCTCATATATGTCTATCATACAGAGCAGCCACAAGCCTTCAGGGCATTCTTATATATATATCGTTCAGAGCCGATAAACTCGGTCATACAGTGCGGACAAAGCCCTCAAGGCATTCTCATATGTACATCTTCCAGACCTTCCGTTCTGGGCAATATTTGTAATACCCCGACCCAGGATACCGGGCCACATGGCACGAATTACGAGGCCATGAAAAAGTTGTGTAAAGGTATTTACACTAAAGAGGAAAATTGATTAATTAAATAATTAATCAATGTATGATATTGGAATATATTTAATTATTAAAATTAAATATAAATAAGCACACATATACACACATTATGGTGTATTGTGTGTGTATATTATGAAATGTGTATAAAAATATATATATATATATATATATATATATAAATACAAGTATACAAGGAAGACTATCTATATATATAATGTATATATATATGAACAGTAGGTGAACAGTGTAGTGTGTGTTTCTTCACATGTAAGTGTGTGTGTTATATTATATGTATATATATATGTGAAATATCTTACAAAATTTAATGTAAAGTGGAAAAGAGAAAAAGCAAAATTGATGAGAAGTGAGGGGCTAGTGTAGGGCTACAATTCAGAATGTAGAGAGAGAGAGAGATAGCTGTAGAGAGAAAGAGAACATGAAGAGAGAGAGAGGTCGGCTACCTTGCTTTAAAAGCCAAAATTTGCAATGCATGTTGATCTCTCACGAAAGAAACCAAAAGAAGGGAACTGAAGGAGAAGAAGAGGAAAGAAATTAGACCAAGAAAGAGGAGGAAACCGAGAGAAGGAAGGTGAGAAAGCTAAATCTTCCATTTTTCTCTCTCTAAAATTTCTCCATATATAACTAATTTAAAGCTTTCATTTTATGTGTATGATATATAGAACATATTTAGACTTGTTTAGCTATGGATTTTGAGCTTCAAACCACCTTAAAACACCTAACCCAAGAACGACAGCCATTGAAGACCTTGCCCATGGCAGGTCTAAACCGAGTTCCTTTAAACTTGTCTTGGCTTATCAAGACTTCAAGAAGAAGTTATGAGGGTTATAAAAATCATCAGCCGCGATCAAAAGGCTCAAGAAATCGACCCCATGTAGTGAGTTGCAGGCTACGGGTTTGGAACCCAAGCCTCTAAACTCTGTATTAAATTCACCTTTACAAATGGGGAATGGAACCCCATGAATAGAGGATCAAAACAAGAAAAATTTTATGAAAAACCATCGAGAAATATGCATGAACCATAGAAATAACAGATCGGGTTATCCACCTTAAAACCGAACACATGCGAGAGTTTTAAACTCCAAAACGAATGCCAATCTACTCGTTTGTGTCTTAGGATTAAATTGGGACCAAAACAGTAGTAAATGGATGTGTATAAATGCACGAAATAGAAGAAAAAGGGGGACTGAAACTAGGGTTTCTTAGTCGGTGGAGTGGGGAAGATGAAGACGAGTCAACTCGTTTTTAAAATGGGGCTGAGTTGACTCGGACAGGTGGCAGCCTCTGGGCTTGCCACCGATTTATTGAAACGCCACCGTTTTGATTGTCGGTTAAATTAAAAGAGACTTAGGGCTGACGTCATGATGACGTCAGCCACACGTAATAAACCGGATAGACCGGTTGGGTAGCCACTGAACCAGACCGGTTCACTTATATGTTAATTGAACCCTTTGGTTTATTTAATTAATTAAAAATAAAATAAACCAACACTTTCTATAATTACGCATTGGCCCCAACTGTTTTTGGGAATTCTACTGTGGCCCAGATTTTGGGAATTTTGTACAAATACACCCCTGGGAAAATATTTAAATAATTAAATAATTAATTTAATTATTTAATAAATGAGGTTAAATTACTATTTTGCCCTTGTGGCATAAATAGAGCAAACGAAGTCCAAATTAGACATATGAATAGTGTAATTTTACTATTTTGGACATTCTGAGATCAATGGTAGGGTCCGTTTTACGAGACGGAGCCCAGAAAAATAAATACACGTAAGGGGTAAATGACCAAAATACCCCTGACCCAAACTTTACAAGTTATTAGTGTATTCTTACTATCTTGGACCTTCTGAGTCCAATGGTGAGGTCCACAACACGAAATGGAGTCCCGAAAAACAAAGACACGTAAAGGCGTAAAAAGACCAAAATACCCCTGGTATCCCTAGAGCCGAAATGAGATCAGAAAAGGTCTAAATTGACTTTCTCTGACATCCCGGACTCAAAAATGGAGTCCAAATTACGAAACAGAGTACAGAAAAATGTGACACGTAAAACGGTAAATGACCATTTTGCCCTTTTACATAAAACAGTCCGAATTAAATATTAGGAAAGCCTAAACCGACTTTCTTCGACACTCCGGACTCAATGGTAGAGTCTATTCTGCCAAAAGAAATGTCTAAAATAAAAAGACATAAAATTTGATGAATAGCATCTGTTAGATGACTGTGAACTGAAATGATGCCAAAGTACTAATACTAAGGCAAGTACGAGAAACGAAATACGAAAAGACACGACACGTAAACATGTCAAATAAATAACTTTAAATTTAAGTTAATGGAACTCCCAGAAGAGTATAAATTGAAATAAATTCAATTTCTAACACATTAAATTATGTCATAGGTTACAAGTACGAGTTAAATTAAGTACCTATGAAATTGTGAAATCGTTTTAGGATCTAATACGATTTAAGCATAAGTTAGGGAATATCGAGATGATATTACAATGAATGTGAAGTTGATGAGATGTTTATAAATTGTTCTTAGGAACTACAAGGAAGTGGGAAAGCGCATTTTAGCCCTAACCCTAAAGAATCAAGGTGAGTAACCCTGTGTTTGAATTGGAGATTTAACTCCATGGATTTGAAAAGTTTTAAGTTTAAAGATGTGAAGTATTTGAAGTTTCAAATTCAGTATTTACATGATGCAGCTTTTAATAGTATTGTTTTATAACTCTATATGACATGCTCAGTGATCGGTATTTATCATAGTTTTCTTAAAACATATTTCTGCATGTCTAAAGTTTTAAATGCCAAATTATGTTAAATATTCTGAATTTGATAGTTACAAGTATTTGAAGTCCTATTGTAGAAATTATACAATTCATGTTTTAATATTCATGAAAGTATTTATTGAAGAAGTTATATGATAAATGTTTTACAAGATAAACGGTACTAAGTACCACCCTATGTGATGTTGAAATCCTTCGGGATTCAACAGTAAATGCCCGGTAGTAGGATCTAATCCCCCAGGCAAATGAGATCGACAGTATTGGCAGTAAAATGGGAGTCTGGTTCGAAACAGATTCCACCTAATTTAAGAGAAAAGATGACAAGTGATTTTGGAAATGGAAGCAGGTTTTACCTTCATTTTCAAATACATATTGATGTGAGTTAAGTTATATACTTATCTGATGAAGTACGAGTTTTGCTTGGATACTTTAAATGTTTTCAAGCCATTTGAAATGCATATGTTTTGAGTTATATACTCTATTTATCGAAGTACGAATTTAGCTTGAATACTTTAAATGTTTCAAAGCTATGTGTTTTAAGAATGCATATATTTTGTGTTCTGATTTGTATAAACAATTGGCAATGAATGTTTTACAACTCTTATGTACTAAAAAACCACTGCTAATTGAAAACCCCATGACGAACACTGGAATTGCTCACAAGCTTAGATTAGCTTACCGGACTTTGTTCGGACCCCCCTTTCAGGTGATGCAGCAGACAGGATTTTAAGAACTACAATGATGAGTCTAGCTGTTTTTGGAAGGATCTGTTCAGTAGCTTCTTTTAAAGAACTTATAAACACTAGTAGTACATTTGTATTAGTAGACAATGTAAGGATGTGTAATAAGCCCTCAGGGCAATCAGATATGTATTGTAGTAGTGTATGAAGTTTTTAAGTTTTAGTTATACTCTGAATGTGTAACCATGTATGCTATGTATGGAAACAGCAGTAGCGGACGGATGTGCCAAATTTTAAAAATGAGAAAAGAAAAGAAAAAGTTTTTCACGCTTCCGCAACCATGTGTAGCACATCTATTCGATACCGCTGCAGATGCGAGCCTTGTCTCGGGGCCTTCGGGTCTCGGGGCAGCGATCGCGATCCGATAATCTGCAGAGGGTGGGTTTCGGGTCGTGACAATATTTATTCAGCACTTCATATGGATCCAACCTCATGGTTTCCTTAACAACGGCCACGCAGGGAATAAGGAAACAGTCTTCAACATGGAAACTACTATCTATAATTATCTCTATCTACGACTCAAAGCTCCACAAGGTAACTGCAATCTCCGATGATCAAATCCCGATATTCATGGCGTCGAATCCTAATCAACTTAGGAGAGCCACGGGTTATAAATTAAACCCTAGAGGTACGATTTACATTCATGCTCATTCTTTGGCTTTCAATACAGTCTTTCAATTCTTTTACTTACTTAAGCATCGAAGCGGCTACCGCTGGAGCCAATCCGGTGGTCCTCTGATCATCTTTCTGAGTGTTCTACAGGTCACGAAGTCCATACTTATTGCGAGCCGAAAAGTGCAGCATCAAATATTTTTTGTGATTTTTTTTTCTCGTGATCTGGATTGATTCTGTATTTTTGAATTGTAAAATTGGTTGTTTAGTTTTTTTTTGTCAGCCAGCTTATGAGATGGTTGCCAACCAATTGACAATCAAGTGGAGGATTCTAATTATTTTATTTTATTTTATTTTTAATTGTTTATCGTTCTTTTTTTGTATGATCTGGATTGATTCAGTAGTTTTGAATTGCAAAAATGCTTATGGCATGGCTTCATTTTTTAAATTCAAGTAGTTGTAAATGGGATAATTACTAGGTCTTGAAATCTGTAATCTCAAAGTTTCTTCTTTTTGTTTTCTATTTATTGATCATTTTTTGGAGCAATTTTTTCCAAATATTGCCTAATCCAATCTATTGTGTGAACAGATTGAATATATTGGACTTTACATCAGTTCTTGGAGGTAATTTCAGACGAGAGGTAGTTTCATGATCATTTGTGGTGAGTTTATAAGATCTCTTATCTCATTTGCTTATTATTAAATGGCCTATTATACAGACATAATCATTTATTCCATGTCTTCATTTTCTGACTTTTGTTTTTTTTTAGAATGTCAAACTGAAAATATTTATTTTTATCTTGTTAATAGATATGTCTATTGGACAACCTGGATTTACCTCTCAAGAACACGATTCATGTAATCCATTTTCATTTGAAGAATCCTCTACAAGTCCACTAATGGAAGATATTGACCAAGATGGAATAGATGTGGGGGGCATTAGCAACGATGAAAGGAACAATGGAAATGATGAGGGAAACAATGAAAGCAGGGGGAATGAGACAAATGATACTCAAAATAAGGATGCTGACCCTCACAAGCATGCATTTCAAAGGAAGCCTAGAAAGAGAACTTCTACAATTTGGAATGATTTTGAGGAAGTAGTCGATGCTGATGGGTCTAAAAAGGTAAAGTGTAATTATTGCCTAGCAAAATTTAACATGCCTTCAACGGGTGCCACAGCGCAGTTTCATAGGCACTTGAAGCATTGTACACAACATCAACTTGCTAGTAAGAAGCAAACGGTGCTATCTGTTGAGACAGTTGCATCTGAATGTGCGGGATCTATTGCCAACTTCAAGTATGATCGTGCCAAGGTAAGAGAGCTTGCTGCACATATGACACTATATCATGAGTATCCGTTTATGCAAATGGAGGATGTTATCTTTAACAAGTTCATGAGAGCAAATACTCCATATTGGCAAAAGATAACTCGCACTACTATAAAAACTGATTGCATATCCGCTTATGAGATAGAGAAGAAAAAGTTGAAGACATTGTTTAAAAGTGTCAACAAAGTTAACATAACGACAGACATGTGGAAATCAAGTAATCAAAAGATTGGTTATATGGTTGTAACTGGCCATTTTATTGATTCAGATTGGAATTTGCAAAAGCGGGTGTTGAATTTCTTTCATGTGCCACCTCCTCATAGCGGAGTTATTGTTGCTGATGCTCTTCAGAAGTGTTTCATAGAATGGGGGATTGAAGATAAAGTTTCTACAATTACAGTGGATAATGCGAGGTATAATGACGTTGCTTTGAGGATTTTGAAAGACAACTTTACACTAAAGAAGAAGTTATCTTTTGGTGGAAGGATTTTTCATGTGCGTTGCTGTGCACATATAATCAATTTATTGGTGCAAGATGGAATCAAAGAAGTAAAAGGTATAGTGGATATTGTTAGGGAAAGAGTTAAATATTTGATCGCATCGGACGCTCGAATGATCCAATTCAGTGATATAGCAAAGCAATTGCAATTGTCTTCAAAGAAGTTGATTTTAGATTGTCCTACCCGTTGGAATAGCACATATATGATGTTGGCTACTGCATTGAAATTTAGAGAAGTGTTCCCAAGATACCAAGACAGAGATCCGAGTTTTATTTATGTGCCAAGTGTTGAAGATTGGGTAAAAGTAGAGCATGTATGTCATTTCTTGGGAACTTTTAATGTAGTTACCAACATCATATCAGGAACTGAGTATCCAACTGCTAACTTATTCCTTTCTGAGCTTTGGAGGATAAAAGTACTCTTAAATGAGAAGTCTCTTGATGATAATGAATTTATTCGAGTAATGGCTTCAATGATGAAAGCCAAGTTTGACAAATATTGGAGTGAATGTAACTTGTTGATGGCGATTGCTGCAATTTTAGATCCAAGATACAAAATGATTATTGTTAACTATTGCTTTCCAGATATATATCCTGAGGCAGAAGCCAATAGGAATATTGTCACTGTGAAGCAAGCTTTGTATGAGATCTATAATGAGTATGTTGTTACTCATGCTGCAACACACTGTACAGGGCGAAGGTGGACAGGGAACAACTCAAGAAATTGGTTCATCCAGTGCTAGTGGTGGTGATCATGACATTGGACAAACAATTGTGACTGGGAGTTCTCTAATTTTGGGTCATGTTAGTAGGACTGTTGATACCATTCAACCCTCTAAATCTGACTTGGATGTCTACTTGGACGAGAGTGCCTTTATTTGTGCTGAGGGTTCAGCAAATAAGTTCAATATCATGGAGTGGTGGAAAGCAAATACTCTCAAGTTCCGTATCTTGTCGAAGATGGCTCGTGACATATTGTCAATTCCTATTACATCAGTGGCTTTAGAGTCTACTTTTAGTGCCGGTGGTAGAGTTATTGATCCTTATCGTGCATCACTATTGCCTGAAACAGTACAAGTTTTACTTTGTGGTGCTGATTGGGTACGTGCACTTCATGGGCTGAAGAAAGGTTCAGAAGTAAGTAAAATAGTTCTTATATATTAATTTTTTTGTTGTAATTTGTAGTTGATTTTATGGTTAATCAAACTTATGAACAATTATTACTTCTATTTTGTAGCGAGAAAAGCTGTCTCATGTGGAGTTTGATCTATCCTAGTGGTTATGGTATTACTTCTTATACTTGTATGATTAGTCACCTTGAAATATATTCAATATTACTTTTAAATTTTAATACAATGCATGATCTAATTTGTGTTAATTCTTTATGTAGGTTGAAATATTTTGGGAGTGCTGAAGGACAATGGAGTCTAATTTTTTGTTATTTTTATTTATGTTGTTATGGAACAGTTTGCTATGTTGAATGGTTGTGTTTAACGTAGGACTTTTGATTTGAATGTAGTTGGATTTTCTTAATGTTTGAGGGCATGACATTTTGACATTTCTTTTTATGAATTTGAATGTTGTTGGATTTGAATGTAATTGGATTTTCTTAATGTTTGATTGCTATTTAAATGGGTTTTGTTTTTGTGTAGACAGAGGTAGTTTAGTGCTCAGTTCTTGGTTTAGTTTTGCTGCTTTATGGATTTAAACTAACATGATTTTCATCCAGGTTGTCTGTCATGCTGATTTTCCTCTGTTTTTGAGCTACAAAACTTTTTATCAAAACAGAAGTAAACCTTATTTGAAATAGTGCAATCCTATTTAAGCTATATTTCTTTCCAATGATGTGGCTATCCTATTTTCATCTCTTTTTATTAATAATGTTGTTGTAATTTTTCTTCTCAAGCCAGCCATCATTTTTGGCCCACCACAGGGAAATGCCACAACAATTGCATCAGAGCTGCTTTCGGAAAGTTCGACGCGGTGCAGGATAAAAGTGCCCAAATGGTATAAATTCCTTGCTTGTTAAACTTGTACTTTGAAGTCTGAAGAAAATTACATGTTTGTTTTTTTCCTATTTGCTTGGACTTCTTTCACCTTTTCCTTAGTTTAAAACAACAAACAATTTTCCATTTTCTTATATTGACATATAAAATCTGCAACAGAAAGTTCACTTTTAGTTTCAGATGCATGTACGCCTCCTCTCCCTTTTTCTTAAATGTCCCTTTCATATGCACTATATAATTAAAGGGGCTTGGTTAGCAAAAGGATAAAAATATGAGATAGCAGCTTCATAGTGAATACATGATGTGTGAAGTGTGAACAAGTTCTATGAGACATCTGTAATATTTGGCTCACAGATATTCCTTTTTAATGCAAATATGAGTTCTAATATAGTTTTAAATAACATAATTGAACTCTACCAAATTTTTTCCTTCCCTCCATCTTTTTGTGTGTTTCCTGACTGATTAAACCATTTGGAGTCTTTCACAGTCAAATATCTTTTGACTTTTTGTTCAGCATAGAATATTTGCACTCCATGGAACACAAATGAATGGTAAAATGATCCCCATTTCTCTTAATTTGATAAACAATTATTTCTCTTCGTGGTTTATTTTTAATGTAAATGTATGTACGTGTTCATCTGAGCAAAACTTCCTTTGAAAGCATGGAAACGATATTTTGCATATTATTTCCATATCATAAAGATATTTAGAGCTCGATACCATTCCTTGATAGCTATCTTAGTAGGCAAATTGACTGCAAAAGTAACAAGTAGCTAACATCTTTTTTTTTTTTTTCTCGGGAATAGGCTAGTAGGAACAGGGAATGAAGACAGTGTTCAAGGTCCTTAAGATAGTCAAACTGAAGTATGCAGTGTTACCACCAACATGCTATTACCAACTAAACTAGCTGGTATCTTTTATTGCTAACATCATTGTATTAACCAAAGCCATCTGATATTCCCACCATAGAGGTAACTGCAGTCAGTTGAAACCACTCTCACTATTCATGTTAGTTAGATTTATATAATGAATAATGATTGCTGTATTGATTGGCACTCTCTTAGGCAATCTGGTGGAAACCAATTATTAGTGATGGACCCCAACCAAACTTAGGGATTTCTCATAAATTTATATCTTATTAATTATTAGCTGGAAAGGAATTTGAGTTTGAGTTGTAAATATGATTTTCATTTGGTTTGGCTTAACACCTTATGCATGGAAGTCTGGTTGCTCTTAGAACCAACATGGTCTGTTGTGGTTTTCTTTGGTAACATTTCTTTTAGCTTCACAACTAGGTTTTTACATCCTATACTAAACAAGTTGGCCTAGGGAATTGCTCAAATGATGATTTAACCATCTTTCATGTAAACTTTTACATTCCATACAGGTCGAGAAAATTCAACTCTGAATAGGAGTCGTGACAATATTAAGCCTGTGATCACCTCCGAGGCGAGGGCAAATGGAAAATCAGTTAAGCCTGCTAGAACTGGTATCCCCTTTATCCTGGTAATAATTCATTCTTTGAAATTTTAACTCCTAGTTTTACATCCGTGGGAAGGCATTAACGAGTTTATGTAAGCTAGAAGCCATTGTTATCATATTAGTTCCCAGTGATGGGAAACCAATTAAATGTATCGGTTTTCATTGCCTGCTTTTCTTGCAGAAAGAGGCTTCATTTTCCTCTCAGTTCTTTGCCAGGTTTTCACCTACTGTGGCTATTGCCAATGATATGGTATGGCATTCTTATATTAGAGCTTGATGAATATGTATTCTGATATATTTTTTCTTAATATAATCACCAGATATTGGGATTAAACCATATTGCTAATGTATTACGATAGTAAGCCTCTCTAGACCCATACAATACCATACTAGCCAAGATTAATTTTGACTAAGCAAAAAAATAGTTTAAAATCAGCGTAAGGCATATTAAAAACATATTTCAAATTTCAAAAACATATTTAGAAACCAAAATGCTTTCAGCATTTTTCAAAAATATTGTAATAAATTGATTCTGTGAAAATGTAAAAATGAATGAAGTAAAGCTTAAAAAAACACTACACTAAAGTGTACTAAGGTGCCTAAACCTCCTAATTTATGTCTATGTCATTTACCATCCTAAACATAAGATCAATACATTAACACGCCTGGTCGGAGCTGCTGAACAATTTCCAAGTGTACTTTTATTGTTATTTATTTTTATATTTGCTTGTTGCAGAGCTTGATTATCATTTGGCTGCAATGATAGGATTCCCTCAAACAAAAACCAAGATGCAGAAGGTGATGTTACATCTAAGTTCACATATTATTTATTGTCCGAGTGGATTATATCTTTTTAAATGTACAGATTTCAATCAAGGCCCAGAACTATCCATGGAGATTGAACTTACTACCTCTTCAATTGAGCTGCTGAACAATTTTTGGCATCAAACTGACTGTTGAAATATGAATAACAATTTCAAATTATCACATTTATGAGAAGACAATAAGTGATACCGTAAAACATTCTTTTTTTCTAGAATGACTTTTTGGTTGAATGCTTGACAATGATTTCTTGATGCACATTATTTGTTAAGAGAGTCATGTGTATTTGATACAAATAGTGGCAATTTTGTACTGCACATTTTTTTTTAACAATACTACATATTATCGTTAGAAGCAATAGCGAACAAGACATCATGTATACTTGCTATTATATAGTTACATAGCTTCTGAGTTCCATGTAATTTGAATTTCCTTATTGTTTATTTGCAGGACTTCAATCCCAGTCTGGACCTGCAAATTGAGTAGCTATGGCTCAGCATTTCCAGCAAGAAGCCGCGACAATTGGCTTCGATTTCCAGCCAAGAACCAAGCAGCCCTTCTCTTCCATAGTTGATGTTATGCATTTGGCATCTTCCATCATGCTGCCAATTATTGGAAGGAAAACACAATGAAGCAATCCTTTGGCAGCATCAAATTTCTTAAGCAGATTTAAACATGAAGCAATGCATCAGGATAAAGATTTCATACAGTACTTGTAGGCATCAATGGCAAATAAATTTATTTTGTGTATATTGTGTATATATGTGAAGACTTCATTTGTTTATTTATCTGATTACAATTACAGATGCTAATGGGGCAAGATTAACTAATTGTAATGACTAATTTATTGATTATTCTTCTTTGGCTTGACTATAATGTGATTGGTTTGAGAATGAATTGTTTGCTTTACAAGGATGAATTTGCTATATATGTTAAAAACTTAAAAAGTTTGAATCCCAGTAACTCGAGCTCGAGCTCGAGCTCAAGCTCGAATTAGGCTTGTTTATCTTTTCGAGCCGAGTCGAGTTCGAGCTCGAGCTTGACAAGCCATTCACGAGCCGAGTTCGAACAGAAATTTGAGCTCGAGTCAAGTTTCGAGCCGAGTCGAGCCAGACTCGATTGTTTCGCGAGCCAAGCCCAAACATCAGATACTCAACTCGACTCGGCTCGTTTGCACCCCTACCATCAATTATTAATGAACTCAACATGTTTCTTATTTTTTCCTTCCGCTAGTAACTAGGTGAAAAAATCCAGTGTTTCTTTCCTTTTTTACGGCCCAATTCATTCTCAACTTCTCCAACTGCAACCATTCCACCATTTTATATAGCCTCCAAATCTGATTATTTAGCTCCTTTCATTTTAATATTCCTTTCTTCTCCAATTCTCTTATTTCAAACAACAAATCAAAGTCATGAGCCTCCAATTAAGATTTTCTTAACTGATCATGTACATTGCCATATTCCAAAGCATTCCAAAATTTTAGAACAGATTTCAGATACTTGAACTTCGTCAAAATCTGGAAACCAGCCCAACCTGACACTTGGCATTCTTTCCAAGCTTTCTCCATTGAAAGAATAAAATTTGGTGAAAAATTCAAACGTTTATAAATCTAAATAGCTTAGGTACCCAATCCCTTTCATCCTCCATTAAATTAATTAGGCAATGGTCTGATAGAGACCTTAGAAGACCCCACTAGAGATGACAATTTAACACATCACATGGAGAACCCACCAACCCCGCCCCTAATGGGACGGGTTTGGGGAAGGATATTTCCACCCCTTTTCAGGCGGGTTCGGGAGAAGGCAACCCACCCCGTCCCGTCCTGATTATATAAAATGATATAATAATATATTTTTATATTACATAATTAATGTTTATAATAATAATTTTTAGTCACTTACTAAAAGTTTATACAAATTTGATAGAGTTATATGTTTACAAAAGAAAATAATATCATTTTAATTGTCTATTAACATGTATATTTTTTATTTTAACACATGTATCATTTTGTTTGAAATATGTTAATTACAATTAATCTAATAAAATAAATAAATAAATAAAAGTTTAAAAATAAATGGGAACCCTAATGAGGGCCCGACCCCGCTTATCATGAGGTTTAACAGGTTTGGGGTGAAGCTTTTTTTTGCGGGGCGGGATTGGGGAAGGGGTCTCCCACTCCATTGCCATTCCTAGACCCCACAGTTTAAATTTGAACTTTTTCAACCATTTTGGTTGAATGTAGAATGATCCAACCTACTTTATCTACTACCTTCTTGAGAATTGTTCCGGGTGAAATTCCTACCCATCATTGGTATATCAACCACCTCAGCCTCTCTATAAATGCATCAAACTCCTTCGGACCTTTATCCATTCTTAGACACCCTTTCTTTTCACTTATTCTCTTAATTTCATTAAAATCTTTACCTAAACACCAAGGGTTTGTATATCTATTCTTCAAATCAATGATGCTCTCCCTAAGTTATTTTCGACCGACATCTATATTTGCTGCATATACATTAGCAATAAAATAATTGAAATTAGGAACGATAGTACTTGTCAAAAGAATGATGTTATTGCTGCAGTAATGGACGGACAAAGTGAATTTATCTGTGTTCTATATACATAACAAGCCCCCCAAATCTTTTAATCTTGAAGAAGTATTAATAGACCATAAGTTCAATGGTACACCGTAACAATTGATCCAAATCCATCGCATTGGCTCGACGTTGGACTTATCATTCCACACTTGGGCATCGTTAACCTAAGAATCTACTGTGTTTACAACAAGTTTTTTGCTACCATACCAGAAGCCATTAGTTTTTTGGATGGCAACCCAGTTGAAAGATTAAAATTGTATCTAATGAAACTAAACCTCGATCCAATTCTCTCCCTTCCTTTTTTAGGGATGAAAACATCATTGACAATCCCAAATCTCAAATAAAGATTCTATAAGATCTTCGGTTCTATAGATTCTTGTAGATCATCCACAAACACTGTGAACACCTCATTTTGTTCTCCTCTAATGTTGACGTTTAATCGTCGTTTGCAACGAAACACCAACGTCCATTCTCCTATACCGACTTCTGCTCTTCTTAGGTCTATTCTCCTCTACCTCGTTTGTCCAAGTTAAGAGCATTGTATTATGTAATCGTATGTAATACTATACGTAGCATATATCCAAAATATATGATAAAGTATTATTCCAACAAGTACCAAGTTGAAATCGAACTCCCACAAAATCCAACTACTACTAATAAATAGGATAAAAACTAATTCGAGACCCAACCCAAATTCTAACAAAGATAAATAGCATTACTCCTAAGTTAGAGTTTAAAATAAATTGAAATTACACAATTTTGGTAAGTATAGCTTTTTTTTAAAGTATAAAATATATTTAAAAGTAAAAGTCATTCACATATTAAAATTATATTTGTCAAAACGGTGTAATTGCATAGGGTATCTTATAGATTTTAAACTCGCTAACTTCTAGAAATAATTTATATATATATATATATGGTACTTTTTTAAGGGTTGTTCATCCATGGATCCTTGAATAAGTTCATAATTAGTATAAGGTCCAAGCCAAATTTCTTTAACTCAAAAGGTCACTCATTTTTTACTCGATCAAAATAACCTTCCATGTTAAAACACGGAAGAAAGAGGTGAAATTTCCATTCATGCGCCCATACGTTGCCACATTATTACTAATTTGTTTTAGAAACTTCAACATTAAATAAGTTGTAATATATAAACCTATTTTTTTATAAAAATTATATATTTGGACTTTAAAAATCGAGATCTATCAAACAAAATTTATATTTCATATGAAATTCTGTCCAAAGAATTGACAGAGAAATGTCTATCCCAGGACGGAGAAATTTGAGAAATTCCTTTAACAAAAAAAAGTATACATGTTTTTAACAATGCATCAAACAATTTTTATTCCTTAGGAAAGTGGTAATACTCTAACATTGATAAAACAAAAAATAAATAAATTAAGAATCTCTCAAAAAATTACTTTTTTTCAAAAGAGAATTTTCGTCAAAAATTCTGTCTTCGGATAGTGAAATTTGAAAATTTTCTTAAAAAAAAATATTACACATGTTTTTAACAATACATTAAACAACTTTTGTTATTTAGGAAAGTGGTAATACTCCAACATTGATAAAACGAAAAAAATTAGATAGAGAAAATAATAAATAACTAAAATTATATATGGCAACAAATAAATGTTTATCGGACAGAGAGTTTTGAGAAATTTCTTAAACAAAAAAAAAAATTATTATACATGTTTTTAACAATGCATCGAATGATCTCCGTTCCTTCAAAAAGTGGTAAACATCGATAAAAAGAAATGGATAAAGAAAATAATACACAACTAAAAAAAATACTTTTATTATTTTTTAACGGTGTCAATACTTCAAACTGATCGAGCTTGGTTTTGAGCAGAGTATCAACCATTAATTTCTGTCCAGTTTACCTTTTGCCAATCTGACTATTCCCAACTTTGCCAAAATTTCATCCTAATTCAATTTTCCTGACCCATCCATGCTACTGTGGTAATAAAAAAAATAAAAAATAAAAGAAAAATCGTGGAAGAGGGACTTCTCTGCCATTTCTAATGCTTGACAAAGGTTATAGCTAGAGAGAGAGAGAGATGGCAAGAGAGACATTTTTCTGTTACCTAATACCAAATTGAATGAAGTGGTGATGAGAATTGAGGGCCTCAAATCACTTTATTGCCTTGACTGGCATTGGACTTCATAAAGGAACTAACACTATGTTTGGATGGAAGGAATTGGAAATAAAGGGAAGGGAAGAAGAAGGAATGAGAGCTTATATCATGTTTGTTTTAAAAATTAAGAACGAAAGGGAGGGAGAGCTTAACCCTTATTTGAGTAATTTTGTTATCCCTCCAAAAGTGGAAGGAAACGGAGAAAAAGAATATAAAGATTTAATGAATTTTTAATAATACTAATATTACCCTTAAAATTAAAAAAGCTAAAATAAAAATGACACCTCTATCTTAGGGCATCCAAATACACATTGTTGTCATTTCCTTTCCTTTCTCTCATTTCTCATTCTCAAACAAGATGAAAGGATTATATTAGTCTTTCCTCTCCTTTCTTTTCATTAGTTATCCAAACATAAAAGAGGGATTACCCTCCCCTCTCTTTTCTTTTCATTAGTTATCCAAACATAAAGGAGGGATTACCCTCTCCTCTCCTCTCCTCTCCTCTCCTTTCCTTTCTGTCATAATTGATACTCTACTCTCCTTTCCTTTCTCTCATACTTATCCAAACGAACTGTAACGAAATTGTATTTCATATAAGAACTGATGAAAATGATTTTGATGAAGTGAAGATAAAATCATTGGATTTCATGAATAATGATTTGAGGCCACTGGACTTCTCTGCCCTTAATTTAGCGCCTCAGTCCAGTGAAGATATATATCATAATGAAAGGAAAAGATTGGATCTCGATTAAAAAAAAAAAAAAAAAACAAGAGGATAATTTTGTCTTTAAAAAAAATATCACATTGCCACATTATCACTTTTGGATCTAAATTTAATTAATTTAAAAATTCAGAGACTTTCGGAATTACAATATTTTCTCTTGTATCTTAGTTTGCATGTACTTATTTTAAGGAATTTTTCACTAATTAACTTATTTTTTAATAGGTTATAAACTTTCTAATTTGTTCAAGAATTTTAAATATAAAATTATATTTAACAAAATGATATATTTTTAATAGATTTAAATGATATATAATTAAAAGTGGTGTAATATTTTTAATGTGATCTTGATTTCTCGTACATCGTTTATTCCACTTTAAACCGTTTTATTATTTTCATGAAGTAAGACTTCTTTGTCTCCTCAACTCATACTGGCACCTCTAGTGATTAACAAAATGTCTTAATTGTCAAAGAAATACTGATTGTTGGTAAAGTAATGTAATCTTCTATTTTGATCATTAATATTGTTTTTTTTTTTTTAAATATAATTTTTTAATTAAAAATAGTAGAATTAAAATGAAGTTAACTTAATTAATAAAAATTATTAACTTATAAAAATAGTAATTATTAGATCATCAACTATAGAATACTATTTTAATTATATCGTTGATTTATTTGAATGTTATGCTCAAATAAGTGCAACAAATTGATCCAAATAAAATCCTTTATGACATCTACTAAATCAAGGAGGCTTGCAAGAGATGGTGGTCAAAAGAAATGGCATCCAATAAATTCTACAAAATAGGTTTGCTGGAAAATTAAGGGGACCTATTTAACTATAGCTAGTCTTCAATATCAGAAGCAAAAAAATATTAAAAAGTGAATAATAGACTCACGGAACTCTCCTTCAAAAAATCATTTATTGAATCAGAAACAAGCCAACCCCCAACCAAAATATATATATATATATATATATATTTTCTAAGATAAAGTCATTTTAAGGATACATTAATGCAATTCGAAACACCAATATTGGCCATGGCATATTCCCTTCTTCAACATTATGCATCAAAGACAGTAAGATTACATCTTTCATTTGAAGATGAAGTCATTCTAAGGACACGCACGTTGCAATTCAGAGCACCAATCCTAACCGTCCAATTTAATATCAATGGTGCATATTGGTCAGCTAACTTTTAGAAATATTGGCATTCGACAAGAACAAAGAAAGTAGAATCATATTTTTTGCTTTCGATCACAATCACATGCCATGCATAAAGCTCAAGATTCTCAAAATGGATTTCACATGCCGCAAAGCTTGAAGGAGGTGGTCTTCCTTTAGGATAAAATACCAGTCAAAAGGACATTAAAGGCAGGTTCAAAGTCAAAGAATTTTATACTTTTGAGTTGGACTAGCATTAAAAGATGTTCATTCTTTATTTTGACCCTTAATATTGAAAACGCTAAAACAACCTCATGCATGCATGCTTAAACAACCACAAGCATGTTAGAAAACAAAAATAACTATCAAGAACAATCCAAGTATGTTTTATATACATACATATATATATATATATAGGAGAAGAAGATGGTGGCAACGAAAAGTACTAGGAAGATGGAGGCTCAAATTTGTAGTATTTATCAACCCCAACTGAGACGTCCCAAGTGCAAGTAAGTCCCTTGGGGAAGATCACAAGATCTTTTGCACCAAACTCTAAACATTCAGATGACCCTTTTGGATAGGCTTTCACCCTGCCTTTTAGGAAGTAACATGTTTCTTCTGCCGCATATTTGTAGATAAACTTCCCTGGAGGACAAGCCCATCTGTAAAAAGAACCAGAAGTTATATACATTAACAGCAATGACAAATAATGGTGAACACAGAAAGTTACTTACTTGGGCCATGACCAAACGCCTAATTCAGATAAACGTGTCTCTGAGGGATTACGTTCAACTATGATAGTTGTGGATGCATTTGGTTGGGATGATGTTGCCATGAAAAAGCAAAGAACTATAGAGACGAAAAAGAAAAAAAGAAGACGATGCAGAAGAGGAAGAAGAGTATGAGCAGGAGTCGGTGGTTTTGTCGTAGGAACGGTGGGATTTATATAGAGGCAGTAATAAAGTAGAAACTTCCATACTAAAAGCAATGATATATCAAACCAAAGACAAAAGAACAGAACTTATAGCCTAATGTCAAATTATATTACAAAGAAGTCATTGATACAATACATGTACAAGTAGTGTTGATTCAATTACTTGACAAATTGGTTACAGTTTGAACGATCTGAATCCGTTTAAACATACTCACTGTAATTTGAATCTAATTAGGACTTATGGAACCACAATATATTAAATAAATAATTTTGTAGATGATAAAAAAAGTTTTTCTTCTACAAAATTGTATATTATCAAATTTTTTTTTTTTTACAATTTCTAAAATATGAATTATATTAATTATTCATTCTTTGTTATGGAAATACAATGTGTAGAGAAAATTCTGAAAATTAGTAAATAATTCAAACTTGTAGTTATGTGAAATTATGATTAATAAATGATAATTGATATTAAATTTATTACAATTAATTACAGTGCTTGTTTCGGCAAGAAAGTACATTTTGATAATTTCACCAGCGGCATGGGGCAATAGTATTGCAGGAGTCGAGATTATAAACAATAAGAAATAAAAATGTAAATTCATTAATTTCACAAGTCTTGTATAGAATAGTAATTTAAACACAAGGGGACAAGATGCATGGGAAGTGAAATGAATAGTATGAGGGTATATTTCAAGACTTGTATAGAGAAAAAACCATCAGATTTTACCCTCCTTCGCACCCGCTCACGAGCTCCTCCCTCTCCCCCCTCTCATCTTCTCATATAATTTCCCTCAGTTCTCTACCAATTAGTGATAAATTGGTGTGCTACTTTTAGGGCTTTTGGTTAATCAGTGTCCTATGTAATTACAAGTTAGAAAGAGATTGTAAAGGGATTGAAATCTAGGACTTGGAGATTTCACAAACATGAGGTAGGGGTTTACCTTCCCTCTTTATGGTTGTGAGGTTCCATGTTAGGTGCTTGAATGGTTAAACCATAAATACACGTGGATGGAATCATGCATGGATGCGTTCTTTTATCCATACTAGAAGCATAAGATTTCATCTTGATGACAAGAGAAGCAGTATATAATTTGTAATACTCCAAAATTACACCATGAATAATTTATTGTTAAAATAAATTATAATATGAATTTTAGTTATGAAAATAAATAAAAAAAAATTAAATGGGGACAAGTATAATTTTAAAGGGCATAATTTAATATCAAATAAAGTACCCGTCTAAAATAGCACTAAGACTAATTAGTATAATTTAGATGCAAATAATTAAGTCCTATTTATCAAATAACATAAGCTAAAATTTACAAAGACAAAATACAATTATATAATCACATATGTGTATGTATGATGATAAGAATGCACGGAATATACATGTCTAATGTGTGTGTATATATATATATATGTGTGTGTGTGTGTGTGTAATTTATACTAGCCCCACCAAATTCCACGGGGGGAAGCTTCCTTGAAGCTTTATGCTGCATGCAATCCTATAAGGTGTCGCCTTAAGATTCCAAGGGTGATAGATTTCATCTAACAAGTATCACCTAGGCCTTATCCCTTTAACCATACAAGACCTTACCTTTCATTAAAATGTGGAAAATTTTGTCTATGAGTGCATGTGACAATCGAGAGAGAGAGAGTGTGTCGTGGTAGAGAGAGTGAGAGAGAAAAAAAAAATAAGAGAGAAAAAGAAAGGGAGAGAAAGATTCATCTACGGCATTGAAGTACTAAGAGCTTGCATGTATGATTGAAGGAAGAAGAAGACATCCTTTGATGGATACGTAGGAAGCCTTTAGGCCTGAGTCAAATCTATTGACCTTGAATCCCTCAGTGAGGAAAACCTAGTCCTGTTTGTTAAGAGGTTTAATAAATTTTACAAGGGTAGAATTTCAAATACCAAGAGTAGCCAAAATTCAAATAGGAGGCCTTTAGGAAACTCTAGCAATACGAGAGGAAATGTTGAAAAAACGTCTTTAAACAATGATAGGAAAGACCATCCAATTAATCTTCTTCCAATCCTATTGAGTGTTATGATTGCCATAATTATGGTCATATATCGACAAATTTCCCTAACAAGAGAAGAGAAAAGCCCAACAATAGGAGGGCAATGAAAACTACCCTAATTGATGAGGAGGAAGAGGAAGAAGTATAGATAAGGAAGAATAAGAGGAGAGTCAATTTTTGGCTTTTACGGTCACCACCAATATCTTTGAATATTTTTCATCCCATGATGATGATGAACAAAATGATGGTGACAAAAGTGAGATTAGTGAGAGTGAAGGTCAATATGATATTGAAGTTACTTACGAGAAATTATTTAATGAATCTCTCATTCTTAAAAAGGCTAACATGAAATTAGTCATTAAACTCAAGATGAGTGAAGCTGAGAAGAATGCTTTAATAGTTGACCAATCTATGTTGGGTCTACTCAATAAAGATATGGCTACTCTCTTAGGAAAGCTCAAGTTCTTGGAGCAAGAGAGAAATTCATTGATTGAGGAAGTTAGAAGCCTAAAGTCTTCTCTAGAGGCTAGTAGGAGTGAGGAAGAAGGGTTTAATTTTCAATCCCTTGATCAATAACTTAACAAGCTTAGACAATGAAGATCACTCTTAAGGATAGGTCTAATAAGTTAGAAAAAATGCTTAATTCCGTCCAAATCAAGAATGATAAAAGTGGACTTGGTTATGATAGATTCTCATATCCAAATAGGCCATTATCATCCACTCAAAACAACTCTTCCACTTTCAAGCCAATGATATTTGTTCTTTCCAAGAAAAAAGGAGTAGAGCTGCCTCAATCCAAACATCAAATCTTCCACTTTCAAGCCAATTATATTTCTTCCCTCCAAGCAAAAAGGAGTAGAGTTGCCTCAATCCAAACATCAACCTTAACCTAAAGCACCTTATTGCTCTCTTCGTAAGGTTGATGGTCATTCTAGGAGGTCATATAGGGTAGATAGGAAAGATCAAGCACATCCTCAAAAGATGTCTAAAGAGTAAAAAATAGAGTTGACTTTAATGAAGAAAAAAGCTAAACACCTTTGTTCAAAAGTCTAGAAGTCTAGCACAAAATGTCATTCAAATGACTAATCTTGTGAAGCCATAAGTTAATCTTAGACCCCAACTAAAGGCAACCAAGACTTAAGTCCAAAGTGTTATCCCGAAGCCCAAAAATCCGATGAAACAAATTTGGGTTAGGAAGGAAAAGCTAAAGTGTCTTATGATTTATATGGATTTTAAGACAAGCAACTCAAATTCATGGTACCTTGATAGCGGTTGCTTTAGACACATGTCCAGTGATAAGTCCCTTTTCATAAACTTTGTGAGCTATAAAGAAGGGGCAGTCACCTTTGGGGATGGAAACAAATCTAATGTATTAGGGAGAGGAACAATTGTATTAGGTGATTCCCTTAAGTTAGATAATGTTTTGTATATGGAATGACTAAAGGTTAACTTGATTAGCATTATTCAATTGTGTGATGACAACTTCAATGTGCACTTCACCAAAAGAAAATATAAGGTGATTGATGAAAATGGGAAGTGCATTTTGGAAAGGCTAAGAACATCCGATAATTTTTATAGCATAACTCTAAACCCAAATGTCACATGCAATAGTGCCAAGGTCGATTCTTGAAACTTATGGAATGAGAGGCTACCTCACATCAACCACAAGCAACTAAAAAGGTTGGTGAACCATGACCTAGTCTGAGGTTTACCTTAGCTAGGGAAAACTCCTTCCGGGGTATGTGAAACTTGTCAAAAATCTAAGCAAATAAGAGTTTCACACAAAAAGTCTTCATCTCTTGCCACTTACCGTCCCTTGGAATTAATTCGCATGGACATAATGGGTTTATTGATGATGGAAAGACTTGGTGGGAAGAGATACATCATAGTCTTAGATGACTTCTCTCAATATTCATTTGTTGATTACTTGAGAGAGAACACATTTGTAAATGATGCCGTCATAAAAATCTGTAAAATGATTCAAAATGACAAAGGTTCTCAAAAAGGAATTACAAAAAATCTCCCGTCATCGATTATTGTGATGACCTTGGCATCAAGCATGAATTATCAGCCCCTATTACTCCCCAATAAAATGGGGTTGTAGAGAGAAAGAACCAAGCAATATAAGAAATGGCTAGGGCTATGCTTCATGACAAAAACATCCCTATACAGTTTTGGGTTGAAGCGGTGAACACTTCAGGTCAAACCATAAATGAGGTTTATCTTAGACCTGGTTCACACCAAACTCCGTATGAGTTTTGGACCGGTAAAAAACCCAACATCAAGTACTTTGGGGTCTTTGGTAGCAAGTGCTATATTCTTAGGGGTCTAGAGACCTTAGGTAAATTTAATCAAATGTGTGGCATTAACATCTTTCTAAGCTACTTCATAAATAGTAGAGCTTTTAGAGTCTACAACCTTAGAAAAAAATATGTGATGGAGTTGATTAATGTGACCATTGATGATGAAGGGGTCACTCCTAGAGAGGATAAAAGACTAGGGAACATAGAGCCATCTAATGATCAATCCATGGCAAACAACCCTAATGTCAATGCCATTGAAGTGGTTGGTACCTCATCTAATCTAAATAGAGGTTTACCACCTTGGGTAAGGAGAGACCATGACCAAGTCAAGATAGTTGGAGATGTTGGAAAATGAGTCATGACTAGGTCTCAACTTCACAATGAAGTAAGCTTCCATTGCTTTGCTTCAAAGATTGAACCCAAAAACATCAAGGAAACTCTTTAACATAAAGATTGGATTCTTTCCATGCAAAAAGAGTTAATCCAATTTTCAAAGCTAGATGTTTGGGAACTAGTGCCTAGACCCTCTCAATATAATTTCATAGGTACCAAGTGGATCTTCAAGAATAAATAAGATGAACATGGTACAATTATGAGAAATAAGGCTAGGTTAGTGGCTCAAGGCTATACCCAAGTGGAGGGTATGGACTTTGATGAGATTTTTAATCCTATGGCTAGATTAGAAAGTGTAAGACTCCTCCTAGCTGTGGCATGACATTTGAAATTCAAGCTCTTTCAAATGGATGTTAAGAGTGCCTTCCTTCATGGCATTCATAAGGAAGAAGTCCATGTAAAACAACTCAAAAGGTTTGAAGAACCATAATATCCCAATCATGTTCTTCGTCTTAAGAAAGCTTTGTACAAATTGAGAGGTTTTCAGCTTATCTCTTTGAAAATGGCTTTTCAAGAGGTGTAGAGACCTGAAAATTGAGGATAAATTTTTCGTTTTACTAGTAGCGCTGTAATACCCTGACCTGGGACATGGCACATAAATCGAGGTAGACTGGGTCGAGTAGTGTAACACCAGTTGTAACTCAAGTTGTTAAGGCCCTATATCATAATATCAAATGGACTGAATGATTTAGGACTGTAAGACGGTTTCAATTGTGTAGCCAGTATGGGCGACACCCGAGCAACCCAAGACTGAGCATCGTAATGTGTGTACACACGCATTCCCATGCATATGTACGCTTACATGTATACGTAGGTCATTAGATATGAGTGTATGTATATACATATATAAATTAGTATATATGTATATATATGGTCATAAATGGATGTATAGTTAAGGTATAAATATTCGCGTGTGTATATATATATGTGTGTATAGTATTGTATAATGCTTATATATATATATATGTGTGTGTGTGTGTGTGTGTGTGTGTGTGTTAAATAGAAATACAAAAGAAGTGAAGGGGGACTGCATGTGGTGTTGCGTGTGGCAGTGTGTAGCATGACAAATATATATGCAAGTGGCAGTGTGTGTGTGTGTGTGTCAGGTGTACGTAGAATGTGTGCAGGCTGCCAACACAAGTGAGGGGCAAGTTGAGAGTTTTATATATATATATATATATATATATTGTATAGGGTTTGGATGTGGTTGATGGAGAAGAGTGGGATGGTGGAAAGTAAAGGCTGCTACATAGAAATAGAGAGAGAGAGAGAGAGAGAGAGAGAGAGAGAGAGTGAGATAGGACTTGGGCGGTGGTGTGATGATGCATATGTGTATGTGTATGTTAGGTTAAGAGGAAAACAGAAAGAAAGAAAGGATTCAGAATTGAAGAAGTAGGGACAAAAGAAGAGAAGAAGGTGAGTAAGAAACCCAGATTTTTTTGTTTTTAAGATTTAGAGCATGAAAACTTGTTTTATATTTAAGGGATAAAAGAGCATGAAAAATGGAATCTAATGCAAAAAGAATTGGTTAAAATGGTCAAAGGACGGGGGAAATAAATGTAGTGGTAGGTCTTGGTAAAGAATTGAAAAGTTATCATTTTTTGTGTTAACTGTTGATTTAAACTATGAGGATTTGTTCCTCTTAAGTGCAAAAATCAAATAAAGGGAAGAATGAGCAAAAACAGTGAGAATCCATGCATGAAATGGGAAGAAGATAGACTCACCGGAATTTCGAGTCCGCCGGAACCGCCACCGTGATGGTTTGGTTCAACTGCTAAAGAACCCATGAAATCCCATTTTGAAGGTTGATATAGGATCCCCCTTGAAAGAACAATAGAATCCTATTGAGAAAACCAAGAAACGCGGTTGTCGGCGTGTGACCATCGCCGGAAGGGATGCCAGAACCTTACCGGACACCCACCGGAGAAGAAGGAACTGTTTAGGGCCTTAGGTCTGGACCAGTTCGGGTCAGGTTAAATCCGACCCACCCGCAAGTATTGGATACCCAAAGCTGTGTCGTTTTATGTTATAAATTAAAAGGGAATTGGGAGTGTTTGGCTATGGGCTTATGAAATTAAATTAGAAATTGATTTGGGGATAGGAATATCCTATTTCAGTTTTGAGGGTTAGCCACTGTTTGGCTATTCTAATTTAGAATAGAAAAATTAAAAATTCTGATTTAACCCAAAAATCTTAGAAATTGAATTCAGACCCAGAATTTATTGTCAATTATGAAATGACCCCAGAATAAAATATTAATTTAATAAATTAATTAAAAATAAAAAAAATTACCAAAATGCCCCTAAGTCAAAAAGTAGTCAAACGAACTCCGATTAAAATAAAAGAATAGTGAATTTTTATTATTTCGAGCATTATGGACTCAACTGTAAAGTCCAATTTGCTAAAAGAGGTATCAAGAAGTAAGAACCTATAAAAGTGCAAAATGACCATTTTGCCCTTTTTAGTACATATGTCCAAATTGAATCCTGCGAAAGCCTAAATCGACTTTGTTTGACGTTCCAGATTCAATGGTAGAATCTATTCAAGTAAAAGAGATACCAATAGTAAAGAGACATAAAATTTGATGAATAGCATAAATTCATATGACGATAGACAGACATACATTGTGAATCTTAGGAACACCAAAAGGAGAAGGCGGGTTGACCTTCTAGACAGATACAGTGAGAGGACTGCATTATCACCGATTGGTTTGACTACATAGCGGACACAACTCCATAGGGTTGAGGCAAACCCTATCAGGTATGATATTTTGCTAAGTAAGGAATAAGATTAAGTTTAGGAATGATTTGCATGTTGATTGGATGAATCATATGTTTATTTGATGTTAGATGATCACATAGGGAATGGTTGCTTTGAAACAAAACCTAGAGTTGATTGTTTATATGTTTGTGTGTTCTTTGGAGTTATGATTTGTTCCATGTGTTAGTGTTGTACATGATTTATGTTCTTGGAAAGTTATTAAGATTGTGAATATATGATTTGAATACATGTTTAAATTGATTATGTATAGCATACATACATGTGAAAGAAGTTTGGTGATTCAAATATTGTTGTTGCTTTAAGTGGAATGCATTATTTAAAGCATGCTTCATGTATTGGTAAAATGCTTCATTGAGACTGCATTATTACATGGTGGAATCAAGGCATATTGGCATGGTGTGATTCTTGAAAGCATAGTATGGGTTGAGCATGTGGTGCTATGTATTATGAGGGTGTAGATCTTGTGGTGAAAAACCCAAAATTGGCCATTGCATTGGTGTCTAGTATCCAACAGATGCGATCCGTGAACGGGACATTGGTACTCAGGGTCCATCGGAAGCGATCCATAAACGAGACATGGGTGTGGCATAGAGTTGCATGGGTGTCTCACGCATATTTCCATTAAATCATATTAATGGATTCATGGATGTGGCATAGAGTTTGCATGGATGCGTTATGAACATTACCATTACATTGTATGGATGATTAGGGAGGCATGTAGAAATGAATGTACACTTGCACATGCCATGCCTTAATTTTGTTTCTTGCATTAGCATTGTATCATACCAACAGTTGAGCTGACCCATTCATGGGATATCATATTACAAATGACGCTCCTGGTACATGAGACTTGATGAAGTCTTGAAGAAAGGAAGGGGAATGAACTTGGAAGTATATTTGTCCCTTGTGGTATATTTTTATAATGTAAGGGCTTAAGTCCAAATGACATGTAGGATATAATTATTGAATGTGACTCACATGTATATGTATATGTTGAAGGAAATGAATATATGTCCAATTGAATCCACTAAATTGTCTTTTATTTCCTTTTCTTATTTCGTTTCCACTCACACCCCGGGTTTGTGGAAATTCGGGGCGTGACAAGAGGAGAAGCCAACAAGACGATGTTTATGAGAAATGATGAGAGGGATTTTGTGATTGTCGATGGCATTGTTTTTGGGTCTACAAGTACCAAGCATACTCATAGGTTTATCGAGGAAATGAAAATTGGCTTTGAGATGAGTATGGTTGGGAGTTCACTTATTTCTTAGGTCTTCAAATGGGGTAATTGGTTAATGTAATTTTTATCTCTCAAACCAAATATGTCAAGGAGTTAGTTAAAAAGTTTAGGCGTCAGATGACAAAGCATGCTAGGACTCTTATGAGTAAAAACACTAAGCTTAGCAAAGACACTATAGGCAAAGATATGGCATCAACTCTTTATAGGAATATGATAAGTAGCCTTCTTTACCTCACATCTAGTCACCCTGACATTACCTTTAGTGTTAGAGTTTTTACCTGTTTGCAATCGTGTCTTAAGGAGTAACACTTAATAGTCGTCAAAATGATTATTAGGTATGTGAGTGGGACTTTAGGATATAACATTTGGTATCCCTTTGATACCAATGTATCTTTGGCAGTATACTTCGATACCGATTGGGCCAAGAATGTGGATGACTGGAAAAACACTTCCAGTAGTTACTTTTACTTGGGGAATGCCTTGGTTTCATGGCATAGCAAGAACCAAATTCTATTTCCCTATCCACCGATGAGGCATAGTACATATTTTTCAGGAAGTTGTTGTGCCCAGTTAGTGTTGATGAAACAAGTGTTGAAGGATTATGGAGTAGATGTTGGCATGCTGACGGCTTATTGGTATAACTCGAGTGCTTTAGTATCTCCAAAAATCCAGTTCAACGCTTTAGAACAAGCATTGAGTGAGTGTTCATCACCCCATAGCCTAAGTTGATCCTTATGAGTCTATTTATCCCGAGGTCTATTGTCACGACCCGAAACCCACCCTTTGCAAATTTGGGATCACGGGCCTGACCACCGAGCTGTCCCTAACATTTTCTTTTAACTAGATAAGTGATAATAATGTGTAGTTAAATAATTAAACAACGGATGTCATAATAAGGTTTTACAAATCAAAAATAAAAAAAAAAAAAACAAAACAAAATATACATCACCCCTGGGGTGTGGACACACAGGAGAGCTAAGACAGTACTAATCATTTTCTATTACATTTGATCAAAATGTCCACTATTACTTGCAGTCTTCTATTGTCTACTCACGACATCCCTTCCTGAAATAAATATATAAATATGAAATGAGCTAACTTAGCTCAGTAAGTAAATTCTCTTTGCTTTGTCATGGGTCAGGTTCAGTAAAAAAAAGAGCATAATCCAAGACAAGTAGGGATATGATAACATGATAGCCAGTCAAGAAATACAATGTCACAATAGCCAATCAAGAAATAGAATGTCACAATAGCCAATCACCAAAAGTGTAAAATAGTATAAATGACCCTTAGGTCAAAGGCACATCCTATAATGGTAAGAATAAATGAATATCAAATAATATAAGGTATATGAGATCATCAATAGAGATTTGGCCCAAACAATAGTCATACTGCCACAATCATAAGATAACCAATCGTAAGCCAATGGATAAGCTTGCAAAACACATGATCATTCATAGGAAAAATATGATCATCCTATGAGTTCAATAAGAGATATGATATCAAAGATAATTGATGCACAGTCTTTTTAGGGCCCGGCATACCCTCAGTCTTTTGCGTATATTACACCATATTTCCTTCATAGACTTTGACCCGTAGGTCCAGTAATAGCATCAGATGGATGTTGTGACTGAGCACAACTCTAAGTACTCATAATATATCATGATCATCATAATTCCATGAAGAATGTACATATATGTGGAATATCAATTTTCTCAACAGTGAGAACATAGCAATTTTCCTTTCAAGGCATGGTACAAAGTGTACAAGCAATCACGATCAAGATATAGCAGTCAAATTCTCAATAATTTTCACAAGATAGAACAAGCATCAAATTATGGAATCAATAAGTATCAGGTATGTATAGGAGTACAAATTTGGCAGTATAAAGGAGTAACATTGTGACATGGCTAGGAATTACCACATGTAAGAGTTTGGGTTTTACTTAAAATAGTTCTTTCTCTTTCAACAGGAAATTAGATCGCCTTTTTTTTTCCTTCCGAAATTCTTATTAATCAGGAAACATTTCTTAGTTCAATGCTACATATAGCCTAATCTTCTAAAACTACTCAATTTCATATATCAACATTTTAAGTATCTTATTTGGTAAAACGGACTCCACCATTGAGTCCGGAACGTAAAAGAAAGTCAATTTAGATGTAATACCCTGACCCGAATTGTAACTAAGCGAATCATGTAAACCCAAGCCAATAGGGCTTTATGTTACGACATTAAATGAAATGGACAGTTTTGGAATCTCAATAGTTTTAGATGTATGAATGAACATTGAAATAAAAATAAAAATAAAAAAAAAAAACAAATTCATACTATATATATATATAGGAAATATGGATATATGGATATATATATATATATGTAACTGTACATATAATATTTATAACATATTGATAACATATATATTTGGTGTGATATTGATAACATATATATATATATGGTGTAGTATTTATATATATATATATGTGTGTGTGTGTGTGTGTGTGTGTGTAACCCCACAATTTAAAGCAAAAAATAAATAAGGGAAAGGGGGTTACAGACTAGAAACAAAACATAAAAGGAAGAGGAAAAGAAAGAGGAAGAGAAGAGAGAGAGGGGGCGGCTACCATAGGCCATAGGTATGTATACACTTTGTGTGCATTGAGAAAGAAGAGAAGGGGAGAAATTTAGAAGCTGGGAGGTCTTTTGGAGTTTCAAAAAGGAGAAAAACAGAAGAGGAGAAGAAATACGGCAAGAAAAAGTGAGGGAAATTCTCTGTATTTTTTTAGTTTCAATTTCTGGGTTTGTCATAAAGTTACATGAAGCTTAGAAATATTTGTATAGTTAAATTCTTTAAGAAAAATGGAACACGTAGGAAGAAACCGTGAGTGAAATGGTGAAGAAACGAGGGAGAAATAGAGAATTATCGAAAAGATGTGATTTTGGAAAAATAGGTTTTTTATTAAGTTTTAATGGCTTAAAATGCCATTAAATGGTCTTAAATCTTGTTTAGGGGTATTTAGAATTGAAACAGACCTTAAAACGTGAAAAAAAAAATGGAAAACAAAAATGTAAGAACAGTGTAGTCTGGTCACCAGTGCTGGAGAAGGTGACTGAAGCTACACAGTCTGGTTGCCGAATTATCGAGGGAGAAGAGGACTGGTTAGGCCACTGTTCGGGTCGGGTCGGAACCCAGGCATAGTGACGACCCGTCACTGTTGAAGGCTTGATGTTTTGTTTCTTGTTTTATTTAAAAAAGAGGGTGCACAGTGGGGTTGAGGGGAATCGAACCCCAACATATGAGGGTGAAAGACTTATAGCCACTGTGTCCACCACTATGCCACTAAGGCACATGTAGTTAAGTAATGAAACAATATATATATATATATATATATATTGTCACGCCCTGAATTTTCATAAACCTAGAGAGTGAGATAAATGAATTAAGAAAAATAAATAAAGGCAATTAAATGGATTTAGTTGATTATTCATTTATTTCTCCATGTTTCCCCAAAATTTAAAGTGAAAATTTGCTACTAGACTTACCCAAGATGGGTTTCAAAGGCCAATCAAATGTCTCCCCTAACCAATAGTCAAAATTAGTCTAAGTCATGTTCAAGTATGGCCTCCAAGATAGCCCCAAAATGTCTCTAAATATGCCTTGGAATAATGGCCCAAATGGGTCCCAAATTCCATAAGACATAGGCCAAGAATAGGTCAAAAATTCTACCTAAAGTAGTCTAAGGAAATGGCCAAACATGACACATGATAGTGACTAAACATGGCCCAATAGAGTAGCCAAACATAGCCCAAAAGGATGGCCAAACATGGTCCAAAAGGGTGGCCAAACATGGCCCAAGGATTGGCCAAGCATGGCCCAATAGGGTGGCCAAACATGGCAAAAAAGGATGGCCAAACATGACTCAAAAGAGTGGCCAAACATGGCTCAAAAGGGTGGCCAAAGGCTGGTGTCAAGAGGGTGTCAAGCTAGAGCGCATGTGGCTGGGCAAAAGGCAGGCACAAGCGCGCGGCGTGGGCGCAAGCGCGGGCGGGGCGCGCAGAGTGCGTGGCTGGGCAGTTTTGGGTCAGGCTGCAACTGTGCACTGTAGCAACAGTGTATTTGCTACAACCTGATTTTTCCATTTTCTAATTTTTTTTCCCAAGTGTTGAAAGCTAAATTTTTCAATTTTTAACCTACTTGCTCAAGGTTTTTAACCCTCACTTTTTGGCACTTTTCCCACTTATTCATGGGCATTTTACACACCTAATGGCCCTTTTTAACTCACAAAATTTTGACATCGTCTCCTTTGTTTTCTAAGCATTTTTCACCTAATAGTTTACGACAATTCATATATACAAGGATATATACATTCCACCCTCACTTGTTGGCCACAAATTCATAGAAATTAAACATACAACTATTGTTCTCAACATTTACATGTGATGCACATTAAACAAAACATTCCATTTGTCATTTGGGTTTAAACCCTTACATTACAAAATGGCCCAAGGCCTATAGTTCACTATTATTCAAATTTAACACAAGTTATTTGGGCTTATGCCATTACATAAAAAAAAAAAAATGTGGCCCTTAGGCCAAATATGCTTCAAATTCTACTTTCTCCTCCGTGCTCCAATGACTTCATCAAGTCTCAAGTACCGGGAGCCTCATCTGTAATATGTAATCCTGTATAGGGTAAGCACGACGGCCCAGTATGACATAATCCTAATGTAAAGAACAAATTTAAGGCATGATATGTGTAAAGTGTACATTTATAATCTATATGAACGTAGCCCTTGACGTAGGGAACAACTTTCTAGAAGGAAGCCTTGTGAAAATCCAAGCCTAGAGATGAGTTTTGAAGGGTTGAAAGTTGGGAAACCCTAGGTTTTCTTCACCTTTTTCTCCATGCGCGACTTATTGCTCATTCTTCAGACCAATTTCTGTGATTTAAACACTAAAGGGTCCCATTTGTAGTAAAGGGGCCAAGGGAAAAAAAGACCCTTTTGCCCTTAATAAATTTGGGACCCCGTTACACTACAACCCATCCCGAAATGACTCAATTCGACATTCTACTTTAACCAAAGTTCTTAAAATTATTTTAAATGATATTTTTTCAAAAATTTCGCCTGTTGATGGGTATAGCCGGGTCCACCCAGGATGCCCTTTATGGTCCAATTTTCAAACTATCTCCGAATAGGCTCAAATTCTCATAGGAGGTGTATTTTAACATTATAAGAATATTTCCCTTCTATGCCATACTCAAAATATGCTTCTAAACATGACTTATGTCTAAATGATGCATGTGTAGTGTCATACCAACAAATAGTGCATGAATAGTATCCTACCGGCAAAACAAAAAATTTACCCTGATTTTTCAGGTCTTTACATCCTTCCCCCCTTAAAGAAATTTCATCCCGAAATTTAGAAATGTACCTCTTCGACAAAATTTAGAAAAATCATTACAAAATGTGCTGTAACATAGAGACGCGCAGCCTTACCTATGGATCCTTCACCTTTCCCTTCCCCAGGCGATGTGAGATGTGTTACCCTCTCCCATTACTCTCTACCCCCAGAGTAACCTCGTCCTCTTGGGCGGGCGTGCAGTGGCGTGCAGACATCCCCACACTTCTTACTAGGGTTCGGTTCCGATACCATTTGTAACGGCCCACTCCACATGGCACAATACATAATGAAATCCTCAAACATGATGGCTTATCAATACCAATTTTCCAAATCCATCCAAGCATCATGACCCACCTCAATAATGTAACATAATTAAAATATAAAATTCTCAATGCCCACAAGGATACCTCAAAATCTCTCAATGTATTTGATGGCCATCTAACTAATCACAAATTAAGCTATGCAATCATCTAGTAATTTATCACAATGTCATCAATATATCACCTGCATCTCAATGTAATTCAATAATCTAATATTCTTCAAGTACTATAATTATCCACAAGACATCAACAACATAATCTAAGCAAAATCATCACCATCCACCTTAGTCTATATATAACTGAAACTAAATATCAAGCATCAATGAAGATTAACCTATTAATTTCAAGTATATATATATTAACTGGATATTCGAATGTAGACAATGTAGTCTATGTATTCCAAACATGAGACCTAAGGCAATATATCAAGGTTTAAAAACCCAAAACATTCAGAAGGTAAAAAAAAAAAAAATCTCAATTTCATCTAAGGTTATTTTAATTCATCACCATTCTAATCAATATATCAAATAAGGTGTCAAAACAAATGAAATTCTTAGTGAAACTCTTTACCAATTTAACTATGAATATATAAATCTGTACACACATATATCAAAACACACATACATATAAACACGGTTAAGCATACCTTATACATGCATTAATATCAATTCAGTCTATATAGATATCATAGTCGTAATACTATAACCTAAGAATATCGGGTACTAACCTAGCATAGATATATAGAATCCACAAGCAACATTCAACAGCTAACATGTAGCCTACCACATAAACACTTAAGTATAGGATCCATCCTAAGAATATACCTATACATAAATAAGCATACAACTTATCATATAGTCAACTAGGCATACATGCAATCCTATAGATATCTAGGCTTATAGCCTATCTTATAGATAACAAAGCATATAGCCTATCTCATAAATCATTTGGTCTACTACATAAACATAAGCATCTAGCCACAGTTGATTGATAATCAAGCATACCACATACCCCCAACAACTCAAGAAAATAAGTACACTGTACAATTATACATACTAAAGTAACAAGCACACACATAATCATGTAATCCAAACTAGCCCAATTAACTTAAGGTCTAACCTCTCCCAACTAATGACAGAGTCAATCCTAGAAGGATCTACGAACACCCCAATACCTAATACAACATGGCCTAGAAACTGTACCTCTTAAAGCTAAAACTCACACTTTGAGAACTTAGCAAATAAACAATGCTCCCTCAAAATCTGTAATACAGTCTGTAAGTGAAAAGTATGATCCTCCTCAGAAAGTGAATAAATCAGAATATTATCTACAAAGACCACTACAAAGTGATGTAAATAAGGACTAAAGATGCGATGCATCAAGTTCATAAATGCCGTCGAGACATTCGTCACATCGAATGATATGACTACAAACTCATAATGGCCATAACAAGTGCGAAAATCTATCTTCACCACATCCTTCTCCCACACTCTCAACTGATGATACCCAGATCAAAGATCGATCTTCAAGAAGCATCTCGAACCTCTAAGCTGATCAAACAAGTCATCTATCCTCAGTAACGGGTACTTATTCTTGATAGTGACCCTGTTCAGTCTTCTATAATCCACACACAAACGTAATGTCCCATCCTTCTTCTTCGTGAACAATGCCGAAGCACCCCATGGTGAAGTACTAGGACGAATAAAACCCTTACCCTGCCAATCAGTCAACTGCTCCTTCAACTCCCTTAACTCAGCTGGAGCCATACAGTAAGGTGGAATGGAAACAGGCACAGTGCCTAGGATAAGCTCTATCGTGAACTCTATCTCTCGTCTCGGTGGTAGACTAGTCAAGTCATCTGAAAAGACATCTGGGAACTCATTCACTATTGGCGGTAATATACTCTCTGCAGTCCCACTCTCATCTGCTATCAAACTAGCCAATAAATAGCTATGGCCTCCCCAACTCTTTGAGTCATACAAGGGTGGAACTAAGAAATTCTCACGAACCCCCGTAAAATAAAAATTATCTCCCTCAAGAGTACACACTGTCACTCTCCCCTTGTAGCAGTCTATACTCGCCCGAAAAGCAAAAAACCAATCTATCCCCAATATAATATCAAAACCAGACATGTCAAGTAGAATGAAGTCAAAAGAAAGGATGCAATCAGCTATCTCTATTGAGCAATCTCTACAGATCCTCGTCAGTGTCACACTATCCCCAACTGGTGTGTCAACATGCAATGGTGGATCTAGCTGGTCTATTTCTAACCCTAAGCAACAAATATAATATGTTATGACACACTTTCCTAATCAACACTTATATAACTCACGTCAACCATCCCCACCCATTGTTTACAATAACAAATAACATCGAGTTCTAACACAGCCTTTCGCAACGAAAAATTCATTTAAGCAATACAATATACACATGCTCCAGTTATGCTAGTGTTCAACTAGTCCAACTAACCTAAGGTCTAAACCCCATCCACTGTTCTAAGGCATTAGATCCTAGATCTTATGTCAATTGGGGCTACCAAGGTTGATAGAGGTTCGAGAACTAAAGTTTTCCCTCTCCCTCGACCTATTCTACCTCAACCTAGTGTTTTGGATGGCATCCTATAGTAGGAACAAGCATTATTTAGAAATTGAGCTTTAACTCATCTAATGTATTCTACATCGCATGGCATTCTCCTATAATGCTACATGATATTATGAAGGTATACAAGCATCAATCTATCATATATGTAAACATATACTAAGTTACCACATACAGTCATGTCAATACACACATTACCCATATCATGCACCACACTGCATCAAATCACGTAATCATGCATCATAGTATAGCATTAACTTATACATAATCACAACATCTGATGTTTTAAGTATAACTAACCACATAGCACACAAGGCCTTATCTCATACCACCGATAGTTCATACTAAGTCACGTGCTCTCCTCTAGGTTCCCATGGTGTTCAACAACACCCTATCGTCACCAGGTATTTTCAAACTAGATCTCTAATACCAACCTGCCCAAGTTGTCAAAGTCTACACATTACAGAATATTTACAAAACAAAAATATTCAAATCATGCGTCATGGTCCTATTGTGTTCAACAACACCCCACGGTCCCTAAGTATTCGAACCTAAGCTCTGATACCAAGTTGTCACGCCCCGAATTTTCATAAACTTGGGGAGTGAGTGAAATGAATTAAGAAAAATAAATAAAAGAAAATTAAATAGATTTAGTTGATTACACATTAATTTTTTCATGTTTCCCCAAAATTAATAATGAAAATTTATTAACTAGACTCACCCAAGATGAGTTCCAAATAGTATTCAAACACCTCCCCTAACCGATGGTCAAAATAATCTAAGTCATGTCCAAGCATGACCTCTAAGATAGCTCAAAAAAAGTCTTTAATGTGGCTTGAAACAGTAGCTCAAATGGACCCGAAATGCCCTAAGACATAGGCCAAGAATAGGTAAAAAATTCTACCTAAAGTAGTCTAAGGAAGTGGCCAAACATGGCCTATGAGAGTGACCAACATGGCCCAATAGGGTGGCCAAACATAGCCTAAAAGGATGACCAACATGGTCCAAAAGGGTGGCCAAGCATAGCCCAAGGATTAGCCAAACATGGCCGAATAGGGTGGCCAAATATGGCCAAATTGGGTGGCCAAACATGGCCCAAAAGGATGGCCAAACATGACTCAAAAGGGTGGCCAAACATGGCTTAAAAGGATGGCCAAAGGCTGGTGTCAGGGGGGTGTCAGGTTGGTGCGCAGGTGGCTGGGCAGTAAGCAGGCACGCGCGTGCAGTGTGGGTGCGCGACATGCAAGGCGCAGCGTGGGGCGCGCACACGTGAGCGGAGTGCGCGGCTGGGCAGTTTTGGGTCAGGCTGCAGCTGTACACTGTAGCAACAGTGTATTTGCTGCAACTTGATTTTTCCATTTTCTGATTTTTTTTCCCAAGTGTTGAAATTGATTTTTCTAATTTTTAACCTACTTGCTCAAGGTTTTTAACCATCACTTTTTGGCACTTTTCCCACTTATTCATAGGCATTTTACACACCTAATGGCCCTTTTTAACTCACAAAGTTTTGACATCGTCTCCTTTGTCTTCTAAGCATTTTTCACCTAATATTTTACGACAATTCATATATACAAGGATATATGCCTTCCACCCTTACTCGATGGCCACAAATTCATAGAAATTAAACATACAACTATTGTTCTCAACATTTACATGTGATGCACATTAAACAAAACATCTCATTTGTCATTTGGGTTTAAACCCTTATATTACAAAGTGGCCCAAGGCCTATAGTTCACTATTCTTCAAATTTAACACAAGTTATTTGGGCTTATGCCCATACATACAAAACAAATGTGGACCTTAGGCCAAATATGCTTCAAATTCTACTTTTTCCTTCGTGCTCCAATGACTTCATCAAGTCGCAAGTACCGGGAGCCTCATCTGTAATATGTAATCCCGTATAGGGTAAGCACGACGGCCCAGTATGACATAATGCTAATGTAAAGAACAAAGTTAAGGTGTAGTATGTACAAAGTCTACATTTATAATCTATATGCCTTCCAATTCATCAATGCAATGCAATGGCAATATGCATGATTCACACATGCAACTCTATGCCCAACACATATCTCGTTTCACGGTCCTTCCCCGTTGGATTCGTGAGTAGATACCACGTTGTCACGCCCTGAATTTTCATAAACCCGGGGAGTGAGTGAAATGAATTAAAAAAAATAAATAAAAGGCAATTAAAAGGATTTAGTCAATTACACATTAATTTTCCCATGTTTTTCTCAAATTAATAATAAAAATTTGTTAAGTAGACTCACCCAAGATGAGTTCCAAATAGTAGTCAAACACCTTCCCCAACCAATGGTCAAAATAGTCTAAGTGATGTCCAAGCATGACCTCTAAGATGGCCCCAATAATGTCTTTAATGTGGCTTGAAACAGTGGCTCAAATGGACCCCAAATGCCCTAAGACATAAGCCAAGAATAGGTCAAAAATTCTACCTAAACTAGTCTAAGGAAATGGCCAAACATGGCCCATGAGAGTGACCAAACATGGCCCAATAGGGTGGCCAAACATAGCTCAAAAGGATGACCAAACATGGTCCAAAAGGGTGGCCAAGCATGGCCCAAGGATTGGCCAAACATGGCTCAAAAGGGTGGCCAAAGACTGGTGTCAGAGGGCTGTTGACTGGTGCGCAGGTGGCTGGGCAGCAGGCAGGCACAAGCAGCAGCGTGGGCGCGACATGGGGTGCCCACGGGGTGCGCGCACGCGAGCGGAGCACGCGGCTGGGCAGTTTTGGGTCAGGCTACGGCTGTGCACTATAGCAACAGTGTATTTGCTACAACCTGATTTTTCTATTTTCTGATTTTTTTTCCCAAGTGTTGAAAGTTGATTTTTTCAATTTTTAACCTATTTGCTCAAGGTTTTTAACCCTCACTTTTTGACACTATTCCCACTTATTCATGGGCATTTTACACACCTAATGGCCCTTTTTAACTCACAAATTTTAACATGGTCTCCTGTGTCTTCTAAGCATTTTCCACCTAATACTTTACGACAATTCATATATACAAGGATATATACATTCCACCCTCACTCGATGGCCACAAATTCATAGAAATTAAACATACAACTATTGTTCTCAACATTTACATGTGATGCACATTAAACAAAACATCTTATTTATCATTTGGGTTTAAACTCTTACATTACAAAATGGCTCAAAGCCTATAGTTCACTATTCTTCAAATTTAACACAAGTTATTTGGGCTTATGCCCATACATATAAAAAAAAATGTGGCCCTTAGGCCAAATATGCTTCAAATTCTACTTTCTCCTCCGTGCTCCAATGACTTCATCAAGTCTCAAGTACCGGGAGCCTCCTCTGTAATATGTAATCTCGTATAGGGTAAGCACGACGGCCTAGTATGACATAATGCTAATGTAAAGAACAAAGTTAAGGTGTGGCATGTGCAAAGTGTACATTTATAATCTATATGCCTTCCACTTCATCAATGAAATGCAATGGCAATATGCATGACTCACACATGCAACTCTATACCCAACACATGTCTCATTTCACAGTCCTTTCCCGTTGGATTCGCGAGTACCACTTATATGTCTCGTTTCACGGGCACGCTCTCATTGGATTAGCGAGTACCAAATGGCCAAGTTTGAGTTTTTCACCATAGGATTTACACCCTCATAATGCATAGCACCAAAGTGCTCAACATATGCCATGTTTCTAAAGATTCACGTATGCCAAGATGCCTTGATTTTTCTATGCAATTCCAATGAAGCATTTCATTAAACACATGGAGTATGCCTTAAACGATGCATTATACATATAACAACTATAACTTTTAATCCACAAAACTTTGTCTACATGAACCTAGCATGTAATCCAATCAATTATACATATAAACATATCACATATTCACAACCTTACCAAATTTTCAACGATCACACAAGTACACAAGATACCAATACATTAAATGAATCATAACTTTCAAACTACAAGACTTTGTCTGCATGAACATAAACTATAATGCAATGAATTATACATATAGTCATATTACATGTTCATTATTTCAACAAATTTCTAAAGAATACATAAGTACATAAAGTATCAACCCTAGGTTTTCAAACTATAAGCTAGGTGGTTTTCTAACAACAAATAAGCATGTAAGTCATACAATCAACTTATAAAAACACTTCTAAACTTAACCCTATTCTTTACTTAGCAAAATATCATATCAAAAAGGGTTTTTCTCAACCCTAGTGAGTTATACTCGTTGTGCAGCCAAACCAATCGATAAGAACGTAGCCCTTAACGTGAGGAACAACTTCCTAGAAGGAAGCCTTGTGAAAATCCAAGCCTAAAGATGAGTTTTGGAGGATTGAAAGTTGGAAAACCCTAGGTTTTCTTCACATTTTTCTCCATTCATGACCTGCTGCTTATTCTTCAGACCAATTTCTATGATTTTAACACTAAAGGGTCCTATTTATAGTAAAAGGGCCAAGGGATGAAAAGACCATTTTGCCCTTAATGAGTTCGGGACCCTGTTACACTATAACCCGTTCTGAAACACTTCAATTCGACATTCTAATTTAACCAAAATTCTTAAAATTATTTTAAATGATATTTTTTCAAAAAATTTATTTTCGCCTGTTGGCGGGTATGGCTCAAATTCTTACAGAAGGTGTATTTTTACATTCTAAGCATATTTTCCTTCTATGGCATACTCAAAATATGCTTCTAAACATGAGTTATATCTAAATGATGCATGTATAGTGACCTGCCGGCAAATAGTGCATGAATAGTATCCTACCGGCAAAACAAAATATTAACCCTATTTTTCAAGTCTTTACATATATATATATATATATATATATATATATATGTAAAGACATATATATATATATATATTATATAAGTAATTAATTAAATTAATTAATTTAATTATTAATTTAATTAGTTCCCGATATCCAAAATTAGCAAATGAATAATGTAAATTTATTATCTTGGACCTTCTGGATCCAATGGTAAGGTCCATTTTTTGAGATGGAGTCCCAAAAAATCGAATACCCCATAAAAGTGCCAAATTACCAAAATACCCTTGAGTCAAAAGTGAGTCAAACGAACTCCAATTGAACTAAGTAAATAGTGAATCTTTATTATTTCAAACCTTTTGGACTCAACGATGAAGTCCGATTGTGAAAATAGGTTCTAAGAAATAGAGACATGTAAAATGATCATTTTGCCCTTTTTAGTATAGAAGTCTAACTTGAAAACTGTGAAAGCTTAAATTGACTTTCTTCGACATTCTGAACTCAATGGTAGAGTCTAAATTAGTAAAAGAAATACTTAGAGTAATGAGTTACAATTTGATAAATGAAATTAGAACTGAGACATGTTTATTGATGTATAGGAAAGTCAAAGGGAAAGGAGAAAATTACGAAGTACTAAAGTAAATCATACGGATTAAAGGTAAGTAAACCCCTATCTCTTACATGTGGTCTTTTAAGCCACGTTCATTCTATTACTGTCAATTTTGTACTCTCGTACGTACCAATTATTTTTGTTCCACAATTGATATTGTCCTACCTTGAGAATGTTTATTGACTGCTATATCGTGATCATTATATTATACTGTGCCTTGAAAGGCCTACTGTTATGTGTTTATTGTATGATATTCCATTCTTATGCACTTTTTATGAATCACAAAAAATCATGATTTATTGCGAATGCCGGATTTGTGCTCAGTCACAATATCTATCCGATGCTTTCTAGATTGACAGGATTCTCCGGGTCGATTGACAGGACCTACGGGTCTGAACAGGGTAAATGCATAACTTATGTCTGACTCGTATGTTTACGTTTATTGGATTCATAGGATGTTGCCATTCCCTATAAATAATTCTATGTTGATAGTTCACTCATTGATTGTACTTGATTGTGACCAATTTATTGTGACAGTATTCTCATGTTGATTGATGTTATTAAGCTTCCCATGTTTACATTATACCATTACTCATGCTTGCTCATTGTGTCTTACTATTCATTGGCCATTGTGGCATTTTATTGTTAACTGCAACTGAGTTTCATGATTGGCTATCATGTTCACCCTATGAGTTCATATTTTTCTATGTTAACCCCAACCCGTGTCAGAGATGGGCTTTTACTTACTGAGCTTCGTTAGCTCACCTTACTTACTTATTTTTCAAGTGAGAATGTTGTAGGACCACAATAGGAGTCCAGGAGCATAGGGGGACAGTTGAGGAGTATGATAGAAGTGATATAGTCTCTCCCATGTACTCACCACCTAAGAGTGGCATTATGTTAAATTATGTCGGTTTACATTTTTCAGTTGTCAAACAATATTGTATTAAGACTTCCGCTAATTTACTATCAAGTTTACATTATATATTATTGTCATGGATACAAAGAATGGAAAAAGTAGGGACGGCCATTGGGTCTGCCCCTCGACACGATATCCACATAGGGTGCGTTTCGGGTCGTGAAATTAAACTTTTATAGACTTCAATTTGGCTTCAGGTACTACTAAGGGCAAAATGGTAATTTGGAATTTTACGTGTCTTAATTTTTTGGGACTTAATTTCACAAATCGGACTCTATCGTTGAGTCTGTAATGTCCAAAATAGTAAGGATACACTGTCCCTTTATTTTATTTGGACACTAGAATTATTTTACAAATTAAATTAATTAAATTATATTATTTTATATTATATTATATTATATCTATATATATATATATATATATATTGAAGCAGTATTTTAAACAAGGTGCCTCAGTGGCACAGTGGCTTGGCCATTTTGGTTAGGTGCCTCCCAAGCACGCAGTCAGGGTTCAAATCTCAAAGGCAGCAGCCCCTTCCCTTTTTCTGATTTTTCTAAAACCAAATAGCAGACAAAGTCTTAAAATACGGATAGTCTATCCGTGTTCCAAATAGGGTTATCAATTTGAGGATTCATAAACGCATAGCCAAACAGTCTGATTCAAACTTAATTTAAAAACCACTTCTTCCAAAAACGATGTAGTTTTAGGTAGCCCATCTTGTGCGTGAACCGGGTCCCGAGCCCAATCCAACCCGTTACTGTTCATCATCATCTTCCATGAAAAGACATTGTTTATCACCAACCCTAAAAATTCACACTTCTCTTTCATGTATTTTTGGTTACCTTTTCTTCCTATTTTCAATCCTAATCAATCCCAAATATCCTAATTTAGGTTTTCCCGTTGGTTTCATAGTTTGAATTGAGTTTAAAAGCTCTATCAAGCTTTCATGGCTGTTTCGGATATTCCCTCCGTTCATGACCATTTCCCAATTAAAATCGATGAAGTTTGGCATGTGATGATTCTTGTCTTATAGAGTTTCTATTTCCATTCAATAAACTGACTTTGAAGTTCAGTTGGTGGGGTTCACTTTTGAACCCGCGACCTGTAAGTTACTATATCTCCCTCATTTTTTATTCATTTCACTTATATATTCTTGTTTGGTGAACTTTGTCACCTCTAGTTTAGGTCCAAAGAAACCATTTTAGATTTAGTTCAAGTTGATTCAGACCCAGTTTGAAGGTCTCATCAGTGGCATTTTTTCCTGATTTTCATGATTTTCTAGGTCCTTCAGACCCTGTTTCTCTTCCTTAAGCTATTATCTATTACTATAAAGTATATATATATATATATATATATATATACACTTTAGACTATTAAAAGTGAACTAAAACTTTGAAGGTTCTAGAGAGAGAATTACCTTTTCTCTTGGTTTTTAGCTGCAGCAGTTGCTTGGCTTCTCCATTTCCTTCCTTCCTTAGTTTCCTCTATTCTTTCTATCTTTTTCTTCCTAAGGCATACACTGCCCATGCATATATATATATATATATATATATATATATATACAACACACACACCTAATATCTAGCCACCGCCTCTCTTCTCTCTCCCTATGGCAGTTCTCTCTCTCTTTCTCTGATATTTTCTTTTCTTTTCCTTTTTCCTTTCCTTTTCTATTCTTTTTGTTTTACCTTATATATATATATATATATATATATATATATATACTGCCGACACACACACTGTAATACCCCGACCCAAATGTAACCAAGTACACTACTGTAAACCCGAACTATTAGGGTGACTTTCTTTGCCAGAAATGAATTTGTAGAAGACATTGTCAGGGTTCATTTTACGAGATTTAAATCTATGAACTGGTTTTACAATTTCGAAGCAGAGTGTTCGAGTAATACCCGAACAGAGCAACGGATAAATATACACATACACATATATATATGTATGAATAGATTCATGATGGTATGTTCATATACGTATATATGATAGTATATATATGCATATATATAATAGTATATATATATATGATATATATGTGTACAAGTGTGTGTATGTTTGCGGTATATATGTATATATGTGAAGTGTGTATGTGTGCATGTGTGTATGAAAGATATATATATATATATATATATATATGTATGCATGGTGTGTGTGTGTGTGTTTGTATGCATGTCGGCTATATTTGTGTGTGTATATTAGTGTGTATTGTATGTGTCGGCTATATATAAGATACAAAATATCATGCAAAAAGAAAAGATCAGAAGAGAGAGAGAGAGAGAGAGAGAGAGAGAGAGAGAGGCGGTAGGAGTAAGATGTTTTAGTGTAAGTGTGTGTGTGTGTGTGTGTGAGTATGGCCTATATATATGTGCATGTAGAGCATACTTTAGAAAGAAAAAGGAAGTAAGAAAAGAAGAGGAAGAAGAAGAAGAAGGAAGAGAGTGGCAAGAGAATTGCTGTAACTAGAATTCAAAGAAAGGTAAGTCCTTCTCTAAAGATTTCAAGGTTTTTAGAAGTCTAAAATGCATATATGTGTTTTAAAGTTAGTAGATGATAGATAAGGAAGGGAAATGGGGTCTGAAAGACCCAAGAAATCAAGAAACCAAACAAACCGCCATTGATAACCACTTTCAAGTAAGTCTGAACCAACCTCTATGAAACCCAAATCCATTGCTTAGAACTTAAAATAGATCTCACAAGGGTTGTGGAAACCCTAGACCGCAATCAAAACACCCTAGGAAAAGCCCCTAATTCTCGAGTTGCAGGTCACGACCAACAAACCCAAATACCCCAAATGAACACCAAACCCCATTTTGTGATCGAGGTTAGAACCTCCATGAAGAAACGAACAAAAAGCCAAACCCCATCCATTTTGGTCAAGAAATGGCCATGTATGAACCCAAAAATTGTGGGGAGGATAAAGCTTTAACCAAGCATTTTAGCCGACCTCAATGGCCCAAACCAATGCCAAAATGATTCCCATGATCTTAGGAGTTCATAGGAACAAGAAGCAGGTGAAAGGAAGTTCTGGAACTCCACGAAATAGAGAAAGAAGAAACCTACAACTAGGGCTAGAATGTCGCATAAGGGTGGGGAAGACGACTAAGACGGTGTCGTTTTAATGTTTGTTTTAATTTTAAAAGTCTAAATTGGACTGTTTGGTTACAGGGGCAAAGAGGCTGATTTGACCAAGTTAGAACAGAAATATCCTATCCACGTTTTAGCCATTTATCCATTATTTGGATTTTAGAAATTCAGAAAAAATAACAAGGTTGCTGCCCTTGAGGATCGAACGTGAAACCTTCACGCGTGTAGGAACTTATACCCCACACGCGAACCACTGAGGCACATGTGTTAACCTTTTACTAAATATAATATAAAATATTATATTAAATAATTAAATTAAATAAATTATTGAAATTAATCCCGTTATCCAAATAAATTAAAAGAATAGTGTATTCTCATTATTTTGGGCATTTTAAACCCAATGGTGGGATCCGTTTCACGAGATGGGGTCCCAAAAAATTAAGACACGTAAAAGTACAAAATTATCATTTTGCCCCAAGTGATGCCCAAAGCCAAATTGAGATCCATAAAAGCCTAAACCGACTTTCTTTGACATTCTAGACTCAATGATGGAGTCCGTTTTACTAATTAAGATACTTAAAGTATTAATGCATGAAATTGACTAGTTAGGCTATACGTAGCATTAAACTAAGGAATATTTACTGATTTATAGGAACTTCGAAAGGGAAAGGAAAAGTGATCTAGTTATTGAAAGAAAACGAACTGTGTCAAAAGGTAAGTAAAACCCAATCTCTTTCATGTGGTTATTCCTAGCCATGTCACATTTTTATTCCTTTTATATTGCCAAATTATACTCCTATACATACCTGATGCTTATTGATTCCACAATGTGATACTTGTTCTATCTTGTGGACATTATTGAGAAATTTACTGTTATATCTTGATCATGAATATTTGTACACTTTGTACCATGCCTTGAAAGGCCAACTGTTATGCTCTCACTGCTGAGAAAAATGAATGATATTCCACATATGTACACTCTTCGTGGAATTATGATGATCATGATATATTATGAGTACCCGGATTTATGCTCAGTCACAACATCCATTTGATGCTTTTACTGAGTTGATTGGACCTACGGGTCAAAGTTCATGAAGGACATATGGCAAAGTCTGTAAGGACAGATGGTGTGATATATGCAATAAGTAATGAATGAGGATATGTCAGGCCCTAAAAAAACGAGGGTGTGCTAAGTCTTGAACAGAATGTGCATCAATTATGTTGGATACCATATCTCTTATTGAATTCACAAGATGATCATATTTTTCCCTATGTTTGAAAGTTTATCCATTGACTTACAATTGATTGGTTATCTACTGATTGTGGCAGTATAACTATTGTTTATTGTGATCTCCTATTTCTTGACTAGCTATCATGTTATTATGTCCTTGCTTGTCTTGAATTATGTTCCTTTCTATACTGACCCTGACCCATGGCAGAGTAAAGGGAATTTACTTACTGAGCTTTGTTAGCTCATTCAGAGTTACATATTTATTTTAAGAAGGGACGTTGCAAGTAGACAGTAGGAGCTTGCAAGCAACAGAGGACATTTTGAGAATGTAATAGGAAATGATCAGGGAGGTCTTAACTCTCCCATGTATTCACACCCTAGGGGTGAAGTAAATGTTTGGATCTATAAAACTTTATTATTATGACTTCCGCTGTTTAAATGTTTAATTGTTTAAATTGTCTATCTACACATTATTACTATTGATCCGATTAAAAAAAAATATAGGGACGGCCCGAGGGTCGGCCCCGCGATCCCAAATCCGCATAGGATGGGTTTCGGGTAGTGACACACACACACACACTGCTGAATTCATGTGTATATATATATGTATATATATATATATATATACACATATATATATATATATACTGCACACACTTGCACAGTCTTACATATATATATGTTAACACTCATATATTTAAATACATACATATATACATATACTTACCCCATATATATATATATATACTTATCATATATATATATACATATACATATGTGTTTCTATACATCCATCACTCCATACGTGTATTATTCGAAGACTTAGAGTTTTTGAAACTTAAAACAAACTATAAATTCAAACATCGTAAAACGAACCCTAGCATTTAGGTATTACAACAATTTGCTTGGTTTAATTTGGGTTGGGATATTACATCTATGATTTGCTTTCTTTGGATTTCTTGTTTTTTCATTCTTAGCTAGGATATTTCTTTGCTTTGTTAAATCAAAAAAAATTTCAAAAAGATTTTTCTTTAATTGGCTTGGCTAATCTTGATCTCGTGATTTGAAAGAAAAATGAATTTTAATCCATGTTAAGTATTGGGTAAATTACACTGACCCCTATTGATGTTTGGTGAAAATACAAACAACAACCCTTAAGTTTGGAAAATTACACTGACCACTAATCAACTTTTGTTGTCAGTTCAAATTCCCCCTTGACGTTAATTCACCATTAGTGTGTTAACAAAAGTTTTGTTTTTTACATTCTTATAATACCGAAACTACTCTTGTTAAAAAAGAAAAACTCAAAAATTGAGGCCATACAATCCTCTTGCCATACTCCTACAATACCTACTTGTTTATCCAACTGCATGAATTAGAACACTCCCAAAACTCCAAACAGACTATTGACTCCGTCTTCTCTCCTATTCCACCACCACTTTGAGCCGCCTCCTTGCCATTGCCTTACTTGACGAACCACACAAAGTTTGCAAAAGAATGGAATTGCAGAGTTTGCAAACAATGCACAAAGACAGAGAATACGCCACCAACGCCGATGACCAATGGCTTCTATTTCATGGTCGTCATCATTTTCTTCCTTTTTTGTATTCAGATTTGGGCCACCATAGCTACCACAGTGCACACCACAGCCAATGGCATCTCTTCCGATTTTGGCCCAACACCGTCCTTTCTCTTCCTGTTTCCAATACACCAAAAACATCCCAACAAATATTCCCAATTTTTTTTCCAATTCAATCCACCATAAGAGAAAGCTTGCCACAAGAAAATTGCCTTCTTATGGGTCTTAAGGTGAGGCAACCTGCAACGGGAACACTTGACAAAATCCTTTTTCTAACTTCCTTTGATCATTCCAATTTCAACAAGCCTTCATCCTACTTCAGTTTCGGCCACAAATGCTTAGTTATGTCATTTAATTTAATTGATTTTCAAACACACCCAATTTTATTGATTCTCAAATGTTAGAAATTAGATGGAAATGGTTGTGATTAAACTTGATTGGGTCAGGTTTAATAGCGGAAGTATATGTATAATTGTGTGTATATATATAATAGTGTGTGTAATATATATATATATATAATGGTTTGTATAAGCCTTGTAAAGAGGTTTAATAAGCTCGATGTAGAGCTTTAATGGAACCACCTCACTTTTTTTTGAACTTTTTTTAAAAATTCTAAAATTAAATTATGTTATAAATATGAATGGTATAAAAGAAATTTAAGCAAATCTATTTATTCCGTTTCCCGATAAACTCTGACAGGGGTACTGAGTGTAATTTTTGAAAGTTGAGGGGTCCATGTCTATTTTCACTAAACCTTAAAGGAGATCAGTGTAATTTACCCTTAGGTATTTGAGACTGTGAAAGATGTTCTACATTTGATATTTATCTCACATTTAGTCTTGGGTACTTAATTGCATGCAATTTTTCTAGCTACTCATGATCTCATTGAAATTATCACTGTATAATTCAATTATGAGATTGACTTGTTGATTGATAGGATCAAACGATTTTATGTTTTTCCTTCAATAAGTCCGTGGCTAGAAAGATTGACTTAGGATGAATTCAAAATATCCTAAAACAAAATAACATAAACTCTTAAAAGAAAGTGTGAAAAAAGTCATTAGAGATGAAGGAAATGACTACCTTAGGCTAGTGTGTATGCTAGCATTGGATGTCCTTAAAAAAGAGTTGCCTACTCAATAGGGTGAAAGCATTCTTGCAAAAGTGAGATTGTTGCAAAATTCAAAATTTGCTTGTGATTGCTTGTTGATGTGGGGTTCTTGGTTGAAATTGTATCATAATTCCTTGAGTTGATCACTAGTTGTTTGTGGTTATTGTAGGATGAAAAATTCAACACCGTAGTGATTACCTTGACATGAGAGTGTTGCATGGATAAACTTATTATATATGTTTAACTCCCATGTGAAGGTGTGTAGAGGGTGAGCTTGCATGTTTTAAAGCATTCTAAGGTTAATTGTGTTATTCTTATTGAATTTAGGACATTTTTTCACCCCTCTAATACATTTAAAATGTTCTCACACATTTGTTTTCAATTAAAAAATTTGGGATTTTGCTTAGCTATGTGAATTTTAGACATTTCTTTGTCTATTTTTGTTCATATTTCCTTTGTTTTTTGAGTTATATTGAGAATAGCAACTGCAAAATAGGGCAGGGCACTTTGTTTTGATGAGAGAGATGCACTTTCTAGTCCTCGTTCGAACAAAGCCATTTTCATTCGAACAGAAGTGCATTTAAAATAGGAGGGATAGTTCCTCATGCTAATGAAGGCTAGTTCGAACGAAGGCCATTTCATTCGAACAAACCTCAAATCCGTTTCAAAGTCTTGAATTCGATCAGTTTTCCATCATTTCTTCATGATTTCTCTCGAATTCTTTTCTTACGTCATACTTTCTTGCTGTCATATTGTCACCGGCATTCATCATTTTTAGTTTCTGCTCCGATTAGATTGATCTACGCATCAAGGGCTTCATTTTAACCGTTCATTTTCTAGTTTCATCCATTGATTGAGTCGGTAAGCCTTCATGTCCATTTTCTCTTTCTTTCTTTACTTTTATTGATCTAGATCTTAGGAGTGATAGTGGAGTGGATTGCTAGATCAATTTTATTTTTTTTTTTTTATGTAAAGCCATCCTAGGATTCACATTTGTTATATTTCCTAGTTTATGTCATTATGACTTATTGTTCTATGCTCATATATGCAGAGCTCTTTCAGTATCTTATCCAATTGGGTCATTGAGCTGAAAGTATTTTCTTCACCCATCCCAAGTAGCTCGAACCCGAGTTGTATTGGTTCGCTCTCACCTCCTTTATATTGAGTGAGCCATAGTTCCAGACCATATTCGTAAGACACTCGTGTTTCAGCTTTTTGAGTCAAGAGGGTGGCTACCTCTTCTCTCTATCATGGGCTCGGCCAACAAGCAAGTGGTTCGAGAGTTTTACTAGAACCTTAGGACTCATACAGCTCAGGGCTTTATTCCTGTCCATATTAGAGGTGTTAGGTTTCACCTTACCCCTGAGCTGATTGCTAAGACTTTAGGTCTTAGGCGAGAGAATCAACCTGGTTATCCTTATTGTCCAGATTTTCAGGCTCCCTTCACTGATCTTATTGCTTCGACCCTTCGTGTCGACGGTTCTGAGGACTTCTATACGAAAAAAGGACACCTTAGGGTTACTTATATGAGGGCTACAGGATTCTCAACCTGATAGTCTGTAGTGTTTTACAACTAGTTAGCCATAAAAATAGGTTGACTCTTGCCAATGTTACACTATTGTACGCCATAGGGGTTGTTGTTCCCATAAATGTTTCTTCCTTCATCCTAGGAGTGATTGATTCCTCCATATCTCATTGTAAGATGGCTATTCTTCCATTTGGCAGTCTTATCAATAAATTTGTATTGCCCAATCAGTCCCATTCTTCATATATAATATAGTGAGACTCTAGCCTGGTCCTTTTACCGCAAGATACTGGCTTAGTCTCGAGCTCATATGTAACACCCACACCCAATAGATTAAACTTAGAACAATGTAATGGTGTGTTAGCAATAAAAAGAAACTTTTTATTAATTCTTGAATACTATTGAGACATCAACTTAACTGGGGTTTAGGAAGTAACCAACTTACCAATCAACACTAACCCTAACCAGACCACAGTCTATATAGAGTTAAAAGTCAACATAACCTAACTTGGGTTAGCAAGACTAAATGGCGATGTGATCAATATATCACTAAGTACTAACCTAATGTGAAAAAATAATACATCAAATATTATAAATTATTAAATAATTTAATTATTTAATAACTAGAGAAAATAAAATAAAAATAGGAAATAAATAGTTACAAATACAAGAAAAATATATTAAGGACCCCAAAATTTATCATGGCCTATATACATCATTAGGAGCCTAAATACACACACTAAAGTGTGTGAGTGTGTGAAAATAATTATGAAATAATTTTTTAATAATTAAAAGAAACAAATAAAAAATAGAAAAAAATTATAATAAAATTATTAAAAATAATTTTAAGAAATCATGTGCTTGGCACATGGTCTAGGCAACTAAAATACACACTAAAATGTATTAGTGCGTGTATATGTGCACATATATGTATGAGTGTGTGTATAAATATAATGCTTAAAAAATCAAAAGAAGAAAAGAGAAAGAAAGACTTGAGGGGAAACTGCAGCAACGCATGTGGGTAGCCTAGCTGCAACAGTTGCAGAGTAGCAGGTAGCCACCTTTATCAACCAACCAAATGAGGTTCCTTCATTTTGAAGGAATTTTCCCCCACATATACACATGCCCCTCAACTGTGGGTTGAACATCAAAAAATAGAGAGTGAAAGGGAAAGCTGTACATGGAAGAGGCTCAAAGAGGCGCAAACACAGAAGGGAAAGAAGAGAGAAAAAAAAAGGAAAAACTCAAAACCCAACCAAACAAGGTTAGAACCGAATTCTAAGCCACTATTTCAGTTCCTGTGAGTAAATTATGCATGTTAGATATATTTTTGAGAGTACTAGGCCTCTATTAGTGGTTGAACAATGAGAAACCACCATTGACAGACCTCAATGGTCTGCCCAGAAATCTATCAATACCAAACTTAAAACCAGGGGTTCTAAACTCACTTACAATGTCCAATCACTCAGGAAAACCATAGAGACCAACTAGAATAAATTGTGGAATGACCTAATCTAAGAAGAAACCAAAACCAACAAATTTTGGAACCTTAGGAAGACAAGCACCAAGCTTGATTCTTCGATTGGGAAAAGGACCCTTATAGTCTCACGATCAGAACAAGCCAAACCCCATAAGATTTGGTTGAGGAATCACTTTGTATTAGGCTTCGAACCAGTCATGATATAGGTATTCAAATCGCCATTGTATACCATGTCTAAAGCTCCAAAATCTTATCAAAAGCTAAGTTATGATCATAGAAGTTGTTTAGAATCAAAAAGGGGCTGAAACAAATTAAGAAATCATAGAGAAAAGCAAACCTAAAATTTTCATGCTTGTAGTTATAGTAAACCCTAACCAAGGAAGATGATGAACATTAGTCATGTCGGGTCAGATCCGGTCCACGCGCCACTAAGGTTAGTCGAACTATGTCATTTAGGGGTTAGAATTTAAAAGATTTTAAAACAAACCAAGTCTGTTTGGCAACAGGATTAATAAATCAGAAATTGGGAACAAGGATATCTTATCCATGTTTTAAACTTTAACCATCATTTGGCTATCTAGCGGCCCAAATGAGTTTTTTTTTTTAATTAAAATTCAACCCTAATAGTTTAAGGAAATTACACTAAGACTTGATTTAAATTCTTGGAAAATTCAGAAAAGTCCCTCTAAATGAAAAATAATAGTAATAATAAGTTTCTAACCAATAGATTTAATTAATTATATTAGGGTCCAAAATTAATAAAATTTAATTTAAAAATGCCCCTTTAAATTAGAAATTAAAATAGAAAATTTTGAAATTGTAATTTAACCCCTGATTCTTAGGTAAATTACAAAAATTCCCCTAGAAGTGTCAAAATGACCATTTTGCCCCTAAACAAATGCAAAATTGATACCTACATCCCTAAAATTAAATATAGCATAATTAATGCTACAAATGACCAAATTAAGGTCCGAAAAAACCTATGCTAAGGTTTTTTAGTGTTCTGGACCCAATGGCGGATTCCATTTTAACAAACTAATTTTCTAAATATATAAACAAAGACCAAGGGACATAAATTATGCAATTTTATAGTCTAAATTAAACAATCAAACGAACACCAAGAATTAAGAAACTTCATACTTAAGATTTTATGACTGTTCTGGATTGAATGGTGGAGTCCGTTTCACCAAATGAAATTCGCAAAGTATAAATTCTTAAGAAATGCACCCTAAAATTGACACTTTATGAATATTAATCGCTGCCATAAGATCCACATAAGCCATGGATGATGAAGAATGGCAAAAAATAGTCAAACAAAGGAAATGAAATATCGCAAGGAAATTTGAAGTAATTAGTTGGAACCCCTTCATTTATAGAACACCAATTATCCTTAGGGGAAAGATGAAAATGAGGGGATTGACTCGAGCATAGTGCGAGAAATAGGAAAGTATGGGAGACAATTTACCAGCAATAAAGTCCCTCTAGGATTAAGAATGCAAGAGCAGTTACAAGGAGAATCAGGACTGGGAATAGATAATAAAGCTTAAGGCAAAGGTGAGTAATCCTGAACCTTGAAATGGAGACATTTTTCATGAAATGCAATTCTTTACAGCATTATAACATTAGATGCAGTACTTTCAGCTTTATAACATGTTTCAGATTACTCTGCTAATTATTTTAACTGCATGACTGTTTTCATAATATTGAGATAAATGTTCAAATTACTTGCTTTTGTGTAGAACTTCTTTAAATGTTTTATAGCATAGATAGCTTAAAGAATATTTTACAAGCATGTTTTGGAATAGATTTTATGTGCCTTTTGACACCATGTCGGGGGTTAAAAACCGTTAGACTTCTAGTAAGTCTTTACAAGTGACTCAATTGGGAGTCTAAATTCGGTAAGGTCATGTAAGCCTAGAGCTCTAAATTATACAGAGGTCGCCAATGTAGCATTTACAGTCCCCAGGGACTGAGCTTATAAGATGTATGGAATATATTAGTTTATTAAACTATTTCTCAGAGCATATTTTATGTTATCGTGATCTTGCAAAACTAAACTAGCATGAATACTTGCTAGATTTTATAACATATCTTGCAAATCCATTATATACACATGTTTTATAATTTCTAGTAGCTTTCAGTATAGTTTTCCATATTGCTATCCATGAAAGTTATATAAAGGTTTCAAAAACCCCACGACATGGAACTTGAATTACTCATGAGCTTTTCATAAAGCTCCTAGGGATTTTATCCTGCATATTTCAAGTAAAAGTTCTGGTAACACAACTTAGAAGGACAGGTTGGATTATAGCCACTTTGCGATAGAGGACAATTTTTGCTATTTTGGTTATCTTTTGTGGTAGTTGTTAAAGAAGTTTTTGGGCTGTAAATTTCATACTTATTGTACTTAACGTTTAAGTATTTAGTTATGCTCTGCTATATTTATTTTTCACTGCTATGTATAATTATGAATGTATGGATTATGTACTAGATGAGAGGCCTTTGGTTGGACACATCATCAATTTGCTAAATAGAGTTAGTATATTGTCAAAGTGCCTAACTGGTTGGTTATTATCCCTAGTCTCGTAGAGTGGGGTATGGGATGTGACATCATGTCATTGGCCCTCTCGAGGATGACGGTGATGATAGTGATGCAAATTCCAAGGAAGAGCAATAGCCTCAACAACAGCCACAACCCCTACAACAACAAGACCACAACACCAGTTCCCTCTAGGACTCGGATTTCATGAGTCTACTAGAGCCACTTCTTCCACAACCAGGTCAACAAATGACTTCAGCTGACTTGGTGGATCACTACACTTGGATCTGGGCAGATTTCTTCCTGACGATGATGAAGGAGATGGCTCATTAGCAAGCTAAGATCCAGTATTTAGTTGAGACCGTTGGCCACTATTTCCCTCTACCACTGTCACCCAATACAGATCAGTGATCTATTTTATTTCCATGCACATAAGTGATGAATGACCTATGTAGTGAGGTTTTCCTGTACTTTTTCTCATCAGCTACATTGTTTGATAGTTATCTTTTTTGTTCTGTACTATTTATATTCATGTTATTTTTTTTTTTTTTGGCTGATAGCCACTATTATATGTTTCTTTTGGATATATCTATATATTTCTTGACTTGTGTTTATCTCCTTAGTTGCTTTCTATTTTCTATCTCCTTATGCATGTGTGTTTTTTCATTTTATTCTCTATCTCTCTCTCTCTCTCTCTCTCTCTCTCTCTCTCTCTCTCTCTCTCTCTCTCTCTCTCTTATGTTTGCTTTTCATTATTGTTGTTCCCTTTATCATTGTGACAAAAAGGGGGAGTAATATTAAGCGCTTAGTAAGGGCGAGTGCACATATTGAGGGAGAGTTATTACTATGTTTGAGATAGTTAATCACACGTATCTTGCTTCTTGATGTGATTGCATGGTTTCCTTGTTTACTACACATGAGCTTTTGAGATGATGTTTCTATTTTCATGATTCATTGGATTTAGATGTTTATATTCTTTTATATGTTTTCATGTGGTATAGTTCAGTGGTATTGTGCAGGAAACAAGTGTGACTATTTTCAAGCAAGACCAAGTGTTAGGATAGTCTAGAATACTAGGTCAAAATTGTAATTTCCTTCTCTTAGGCTCTTGGAGGATTATGTATTTTGAGTTCATTTGTATTCTTGAACTATTGGTATAATTTGTAACGGATTACCAAATGAGGAGTTTGTTAGGACCAGGGGTTTTTTGTTGTAATTGGCTAATCTAGTTTAACAAAAACTACTTTCACTATAGGAGAAGGCACTTTTAGCGACGTACATTATTAGTGACGCACACAAAAGCGTCACTAAAAGTGCCTTTTAGCGACACATAAGAGTGTGTCGCTAAAAGTAGTAAAAAGTAATAAAAAAAAAAATTAGTTTTCTGGGAAAAAAAATAGGCGCGAACCTAGTTAATGCTTTTAGCTGTCACGCCCCGAATTTCTGACCGAAACCCAAGGTGCGACTGACGAACAGAAAGTAAATAAAATGAAAGTTAATTAATTTGATTTACAAATTTACGACAAATTAGATAGAGTTCTTTAATTTTCATAAAATTTCGACAGAACCTCCTCTGTTTTTCGGGCCTTTTTCTCCCTGATAATCACAATACATTAAATATATACAAACACATCACAATCCATCCTCACTCGATGGCCACAATTCATGAAAATTAAACACGCATTCTTTTCCTTTAACATACGTACATATAAGACACACTCCACAATTATCTCCTGCATACAGTTTGGGCTTAAGCCCCTATATTACAAAAGTACACCCCAAGTGCTATACACTCTTCCAAATTTCATTTCCTCTCTTTTCTCCAAGACCTCTTCTAGTCCCACGTACCAGGAGCTTTACCTGAAACCTGTGCCCACGAATGGGTCAGCGCCAACATGCTAGTATGATATAATGCTAATGCAAGGAACAAAATCAAGGCGTGGGGTGTGCAAGTGTACATTCATTTCTACATGCCTCCCTAATCATTTATACAATATGATGGCAATAAGCATGTTGCATCCAAGTAAGGTATGGCGTGTGCAAGTGTGCATTTATATCTACATGCTTTCTAAATCATCCTAGCAGTGTAATGACAATAATCCACATGCCTTCTAGATTACTCAAACAACGCAATAGGAATAATCCACATTCTATCCCAATCATCCTAATAATGTAACGGTAGTAATCCACATATCATCCAAATCATCCAAATAATGTAACAGCAGTAATCCAAATGTCATCCAATCATTCAAACAATATAATAGCAACTATGCCCATGTCCATGCAGTGTGATAACAGCGCACATAATGCACCCACGCAAACTCTATGCCACATCCATGTCAACTCTATGTCATCATGTCATCTCTATGCCACACCCTGATGTAATGAAAATACGCATGACTCACCCACGCAACTCAACACCGCATCATGTCAACTCTATGCCACACCCTGATGTAATGAAAATACACATGACTCACCCACGCAACTCAATATCACATCCATGTCTCAATCACGGAACACATCCAATGGACACTGGGTAACATCCCCCGTTTACGGAACACATCCGATTGAAACTGGGTACCATTCCCCGTTTACGGAACACATCCGATGGAAACTGGGTACCATTCCCCATTTACGGAACACATCCGATGGAAACTGGGTACCATTCCCCGTTTACGGAACACATCCGATGGAAACTGGGTACCATCTCCCGTTTACGGAACACATCTGATGGAAACTGGGTACCAATACTCATTCACAGAACACATCTGATTAATACACAGCACCACGTGCTCAACCCACAACTTATGAATAATAAAAGCCACAACGTCCGAATAATAAAAGCCACAACGTCTGAATAATAAAATCCACAGTATCCGAATAACAAAAGCCACAACATCTGAATAATAAAATCCACAACATTCGAATAATAAAAGTCACACCATCTTAATGATAAATCCACATCTGAATAATAGAATTCACAACATCCGAACAATAGAAGTCACCACATCAGAATAATAAAAACACTTTCACATGAACATAATACAGTGCCAAATCAACGTAACTAGGTACTCAAATCACATATCCATATCGAAATAACTCACAGAAAAGATATGCTGACCACAAACTGTACTAACATACAAAACAAGTCATATTTCTACGGAATAACAGGAAAGCATACATGTGCCGAATCGATCAACTTTAGGTTCTGTTCTAAAGCAAGTATTCCCTATATGATTTTCTAGTATTAAATGAACACATGCTTCATTCAGTCAACATGGAAATCGTTCCTAACTTAATTCTATTCCTTACTTAGCAAAATATCATACCTGACTAGGGTGTGTCTCAACCCTAGAAAGCTGTGTCCACCACTCTGTCAACCAGTCAGTGAACAACTCAACCCTCGTACTGTATCCGTCGAGGATATTGAATCGTCTTTTCCTTTCTCGTTAGTGTTCCCTGCTAGTTCTGTTGTCCGGATCCCATTTTGCCAACTATAGCCGCAACCCGTTGAACAGATTTCCCATGACAAATTGTTACTCGGAGGAGAATCAAGAACTGCCTTATATGCAGGGTTCGACATGGTAGTTGCACCCAACACACTAATAGGTTCGCTAGCAGCGAAGAAACTCTAGGGCTTAGTTCCAGCCTTGACCCCATACTCAAAGTGGATAATCGAATTACTACATACATTCCTCACCGTGCCATCATAACAAATAACAACATCCCGAAGGATGGCCATTAAGTTTTTGAATAAAGTTCCAGGCTCAGTCAACCCTCTAGATGAATGGACAATAACTTCTCCGCTTGAAATTGAGTGAGCCATCTCCACCTAAATTTGCATCATTAGGCTCTTCAGCTGCTTTCATAACTGCCGTAGCAGGTGTTGCAATAACAGCTCTAATTGCTGCTACTTCTTTCCCTTCTGAAATTCCCTGTGACAATACTTGGCTGTAAAGACAGCAGCCCTCAAGCTAACAATTTCATCCCCTACGGAAGCAACTCAAGCCTTCTTCTTCCCACCAACACATCAGACAATAACAACAATACTAAATCACACCAAAATCCCAATTCAGAACTCAACCTCTTAACTTTCATCTCCGTCAATTTTCTTAGCAACAAAAATGAAAGAACAGAGACAGCGACCGAACCTGCCCCTACTCTGAGATTACCCATTGATCATTTAATCCTGCGCTTGGGCCATCTCAGAATTTCTTCCGCCAGAACTCCATCCCAGACCTCATCTCTGCTACAGCCATCACCAATGTGGCAGGCTAAAGCCATCATCAATCTATTCAAAGCAACCTCCATCCGTCATCACTCCGTGCAGCGAACTACTCCCAATATTATATCGTTTGCCGCCCATCGCTTCACACACACAAAGATTAAATACATTCACACACCAACCTACTTCCCACATTTCAATAAAATCTCACGGCAGAATCCCCCTTATCGCACCATACTGCTCTCGACAACGCTCTATAAATCTCTCTTTCTCCAACTCGACACGCAACCAGCACTACTGCCAAATAATTGTTGCCCAAATCTGGAACCTCATTTGCACCGTTACACACACACTGCACAATAACCGAGCCCCCAACAGAACCCAACATCACGGCATCACCATCACCATCACCATCACAACCACCGGCACTGCTCATCAAACCCCTATGATCTTCCCAACAATTTGACACACCAAAAATCCCCTATTCATCCATGATTTCCTAACCAAAATCAACAAAGAAAAAGCCTTACAAAATCAGGAGTCCCATTACAGGAAACCCAAAATGAAAAATAAATAGAAGAAGGTTCTTATGGCAGGGTCGTCCAACAAAGACAACCAAACTCTCACTACCACCATCGTCGTCTTCCCATCAACCCATTGTATCGTCACTCCCTGCTTAAACAAGAGACCCAACACCCATACAACCATGCCATCAAATTCTCCTTTCACCGACCAAAACCGAGTTGAATGTAGCCCATCAAAAATCTGAATCCTCGAGAACGCCGAATCGACTGATGCGGCAACCGTGCACTGTTTGGCCTTGGATTCACGGAGTAGAATCGTTGGCAACGGAGACCAACCTGGTACGCGAGAAGGCTGAGATCACCGTCGGATTAGCCCTTTCGATCAACAATTCTCGGTGCCACGCCGAGACGATCGTCTCACCCACCACCGCTCCTCCGTCGCCCCTCTTCTCCCCTTCCCTCCTTGCCGTACTACCTCTTTCTCTTTCTTTTGTTTCTTTTTCTTTTTTTCTCATTATATCTATGTATATACATACATTAGCCCCTCACGTGCCCAGCAGCTACGGTTGCTTCCTTGGTTATAATATTCTATATATATCTATATATATATATATATATATATACAAAATCCAATATATTTATATGTGTTTTATTTATTGCCGTTTTAATATTTTATTTCATAAAATATTAATCTATGAAGACTCGGCATCATAATTATTTCCACTGTATCGGTTTAATATTTTGTTCTATAAAATATTAAATTATAATATGCCGATAAAGCTGGGAATTTATTCTGCCAACAGTGGGTCCCTGTTAATGCCTTATTTATTTCCACATAATTCCCATAATCTAACTTGAATAAAACTAAAATAAACAAATAATTAAATAATTAAAAAAAAAAATTCCCATTTTTCCAGGTCTCTACATTAGCGATGCGCGTTTGTGCGTCGCTAATAGTATGCGTAAATGAAACACTATTGCTTTACTTAAAGTTAGCGATGCTCAAAGACTTATTAGCGACACATAGCGTGCGTCGCTAATAAGTCTTGTTATATTTTTAGAACCTGATCGGTCTCTTTCTTTGTCAGCGCCCTATTCTCTCTCTCTCTCTCTCTCTCTCTCTCTCTCAGTCGATCACCGCCGCCATCACTGACCACCGCCGTCCACAATGCTCAATCCGTCTCGTTCTCTCTCTTTCTCTTTCAAGGAATTAAGCAATGTCATTGTGGTTTACCATTGATTTCAATAATATGCTTTTAATTTATGTTTCTTATACTATTGTTAATGTTAAATTACTATTCAGTGATAGTGATTTTATTTCTTCCATTTAATTTTTATTTTGTCGAGAAATTCAATGACATCCAGTTTTTTTTGCAAAATATTTAATTTATATATTTTTGGTAATGCCTATTGGACTATTGGGTTTAAGCTATTGTGAGGAGAAATCGTATATATATTAATGTTGATTTCATACATATATATATATATATATATTAAGAAGTAATCTTTGAAAAGAAATTCATTCGATATTATTTTAAATATTTTCTAAGAATAAAAAAAATCTCAGTACTATTAAGAAAAGAAGTTTTCAAACATCTATTATTATTATTATTATTATTATTGGTATTCTATTGAACTAATTCCAACTTTCCTAAACATGCCATTAAGTTCCAATTTGTACAATAAAAGAATTAATTTTTTTCTTATTAGAAACCCAAAAAAATATTTATGTTCGAATCATCATTCAATGCACCTAAAAAGTGACTTTTTTTTCTTATTAAAAAAACTATGTTTTATGTCCACTTTATCATTCCACACACATATATTGATAACCATTAGTGTAATATCCCTAATATTTTTTTGAGAAAAAAAAAAAGAAAGTCAACGTCGTGGATAACAAATAGCCAGCTTGGGAGGAAAGAAAATGAAAAAGAAGAACAAAACAAATAGAAATAGAAGTTCGTGGTGTGCTTAACACACACCAAATGTGAATATCCATATATATATATATATATATGTATAGGTGCGGGCTTCTATAAAAAAAAAAAAAAAAAAGGTGGCTAAAGAGATTATTTGTATATGGGTGTTGTATACATGTGAGGAAAGTATAAGGTAATGGATTTCTTGAGCGTGAAGGGTCAACCATGTAGATCAATTCCCTAGATACCAAGGGATAGAAAAGAAAAAGAAGAAATTTAAGGCATTTTTTTTGGAGTTGAGACTTTTAAATCTTTTATTAGTCTTAAGTTTTTGGAAAAGGGTAGTGTTTGTAACTAAATGATCATGTAACTCAATGTATAATTGCATTCATGTAAGCCTAGCTTCTTTCGGGAGTCATTTTCATCACTTGTGAATCTTGTCGCAAAATTTATTCGTAATTGGGCTCGTGTGAATGAAAATCAATTCTTGAATTGTCCAGAGTAGGATAGTTTTGGAATGCATAAATATGTATTGCAATCAATAGTGCATGCTTGAATATTCCACTATGAGAAAATTTCAGCACAGTCTCCTATTGTTCTCTGGGTATATACTAGGCGTGGTAACGTCTATCTCGTATACTTGCAGAACCGTGCAGAGATGCTGCTGAAATTTATGCCCACTCTATATTAGTGACTAGAGTCTCGTCACTAACGAGGAGCGACGGGATATTCATGTGCATATCCTAGTATGTCTTTTATTATTGTATTGAATTTAATTTTAACATATCTAATTAAGTAATGTTTTGACAATAAAATGCTTTACAGGAGAAGTTTGACATCGATCTCCACCTACCTCATGTAGTGAAGGCAGTGGACCATTACTTAGGAGTCCGTTTCAGGGACTATCGACACAAGCTTCACATGCACTACGAGGCAGAGGTGGCGACAAATAGAGATCCTGGTAACAGACCCTCTAAGGGGGTGACAGTGAAGGATTGGATGTTACTATGTGACCGGTTCTCTAGTAATGCATTTCAGGTAAAAATTGTCAAAATTAATTTTGTTGTATGATAAATCATTGTCATTTATATTAACTTTCTTTGTTTTGGTCAAGTGTAGGAACTTAGCAAAAAAAACAGAGAGAGCAGAAACAAGCAAAAGGTGACCCACTATGATGGATCACGATCTTTTATACGGTATAGGCATGAGATGGTAAGTTAATAAATGTATCAAGTTGGTATTGTATTATCTTTTAATGAAATCAATCTTCACAAGTTACTGTTAATTTGCTGCAACGAGACCAGGAGACCGGTGTACCACCAAGCCCGATTGATTTGTGGCATAAGACGCACTACAACCCCGATAAGGGTTTTGGGCCTGAAGCTTAGCGACTTTATGTAAGTTATTTACGTATATATACCAATATTACTAATTTAATATTAATCTAAAGTTATAAAAGTAGTAACATATATTTATGTTTTTATAGGAGGAGATGGTCCAGCTGCGTGTTCAACCGACCCCTGAGGGTGAGGATCCACCGATTGATGACCAAATACGAGAGACTGTTCTAGGCAAGAGGCACGAATATGTACATGTCTTAGAGAGTGGGATGCAGCTGACGTCATCTTCCTCTACCGTTAAGAGCGATGCTAAGTTTCACGAAGCCACCCAAAGAGCTGAGGCATTTGAGAAACGTAATGCAAAGCTGGAGCAGATTGTGACAGACCTCAGTGTTCACACGACCCAGCTAGAGTCTCTTATGTAGACATTCCTCAGCCAGCAAATAGGCTTTGTTCAGCCTTAGTAAGTTTTTAAAATTACTTTGGTAGCTTTATAATTTATAGAAAATGTTATGTAAAAAGAAAAATTTAGATATCAGCCAAACGACCTAGAAACCCCATCACACACTTCAAATATGAAAAAATGAACTTGCACGAACGTACTTAATTTCATCGATCGGTTCTAATGACCGTTTGAAACTTATGTAACTTTCCACTCCAACAAGGCCCATTTTGGGGTTTTTAAGGATCAAAATGCTGGATATCGGCCTAACTACCCCAAAACCCCACCACACACCTCAAAAATGATAAAATAGACTTGTACGAACTTCTGGCACTCGGTTCGGATCACCTGTTTCAAACTTACGCAACTTTTTGCTCTAGAAAGGCCCATTTTTTGGTTTTGATGGACCAAAATAGATGTCAACCTAACAACTTATAAATCCCATCACACACCTTAAAAATGATAAAAAAAAAAAAGACTTGTACGAACTTACGGCACTTGGTTCAGATCACTGGTTTGAAACTTATGCAACTTTCTGCTCCAAAAAGACCAATTTTGAGGGTCTGACGGACGAAAATACTAGATATCGGCCTAACGGCCTTGAAACCCCATCACACACCTTAAAAAATGAAAAAATAGACTTGTACGAACTACGAGACTCGATTTGGATCACCAGTTTATAACTTATGCAACTTTCTACTTCAAAAAGGCTTCTGCTTCAAAAAGGCCTATTTTAGGGTTTTGACAGATCAAAATTCTGGATATCAACCTAACGACCTTGAAACCCCATCACACCCCTCAAAAATGACAAAATAGACTTGTACAAACTTACGGCACTCAGTTCGGATCACCGATTTGAAACTTATGTAACTTTCTGCTCTTAAAAGGCCTATTTGGGGGTTTTGACGGATCAAAATGCCGTATGTCAGCCTAACAACCCCAAAAACCCATCACACACCTCACAAATGATAAAATAAACTTGCACAAACTTACGGCACTCGGTTCGGATCACCGGTTTCAAACTTATGTAATTTTTTGCTCTAAAAAGGTCCATTTTTGGGTTTTGATGGACCAAAACATCGAATATCAACCTAACAGCCTAAAAATCCCATCAAACACCTTACAAATGATAATATAGACTTTTACAAACTTACGGCACTCCGTTCGAATCACCGGTTTGAAACTTATACAACTTTTTGCTCTAAAAAGACCAGTTTGGGATTTTGACTGACCAAAATGCCAGATATCGGCCTAACGACCTCAAAACCCCATCACACACCTCACAAATGATAAAATAGACTTGTACGAACTTATAGCACTCGGTTTGGATCACCGGTTTGAAACTTATGTAACTTTTTACTCCAAAAAGACCAATTTTAGGGTTTTGATAGACCAAAATGTCGGATATTACCCTAACTACCCCAAAACCCCACCACACACCTCAAAAATGATAAAATAGACTTGCACAAACTTACGGCACTCGGTTCGGATCACTAATTTCAAACTTATGCAACTTTTTGTTCCAAAAAGGCCTATTTTCGATTTTTGATGAACCAAAACACTAGATATCAACCTAACAACCTAGAAACCCCATCACACACCTTAAAAATGATAAAATATACTTGTACAAACTTACGGTACTTGGTTCGGATCATCAGTTTGAAACTTTTGTAACTTTCTACTTCAAAAAGGCCAATTTTGGGGTTTTGACGGACCAAAATTCCGAATATCAACCTAACGACCCCGATAACCCATCACACACCTCAAAAATGATAAAATATACTTGCATGAACTTACGAAACTCGATTCGGATAACCGGTTTGAAACTTATGCAACTTTTCGCTCCAAAAAGCCTCATTTTGAGGTTTTAACAAACCAAAACACCAGATATTAACTTAACGAGCCCAAAACCCCAACACACACCTCAAAAATGATAAAATAGACTTGCACGGACTTACGACACTCGGTTCAGATCACCATTTTGGAACTTATGCAACTTTCTGCTTCAAAAAGACCAATTTTAGGGTTTTGACGGACCAAAACGCCGGATATCAGCCTAATGAGCCCAAAACCCCATCACACACCTCACAAATGACAAAATAGACTTGCACGAACTTACAGCACTCAGGTGTATCACTGGTTTGCAACTTATGCTACTTTATGCCATTCTTACTATTTATGCATGCAAAAAAAAATATATATATATATATATATTCACATTTTATGTTTATATATATTTAATAAGTGTTCTAATATATATCATTTGATCTTTATTTCAGATTAATCAGGATTATTGTGCCGCCGTCTTTCTGTTCTACATCAGGACTTACTTTTCTCTTTGTTTTTTTTTTCTTTTCCTGGACATCTACAATTACATTTTCTAAGACAATTTTTTATTCTTGTATTTATTGAGAAATTATACTTTTACAATTGTAAGTAATTGCTAATTTATATATATATATATATATGAATGCATTTCTCTTATAATATATTCATTTCATAATGTTTAGAATTATTTTATATTAGGATGATTGATACAGGTTTTAAACATGAATAAAACACCAAAAAAAATCAAGTCCAAAGTAGCCCAAAAGAAAAAAAAAATTAACTTTTAGCGATGCTTCACAGTCGTCGCTAAAAATATACTATTAGCGACGCACAGAAGTCATCGCTAAATAATTCCAATAACAAACTATTAGCTACACTCATTGCATTCTCTGCATAGCATTAGCGACGCCACACCTGATTATTAGCGACACACAATGTGAGTCACTAATAGTGACTATTAGCGATGCCTATTCGTATGCATGCTGCTAATAGTATTAGCGACGCGCACTTATGCGTCACTAATAATATTTAGCGACGCAAATGGGTATTATTAAAAGTGGCTTTTCCTGTAGTGTTTGTTGTAATTGTAACTTAGTTCTAGACTTAGATTCTCTCAAGCCTTTGTTCCTTGACAAAAAGACTCAAGCTTCATTGATGTGCACTTCATCTGGTCTTCTTAGTACATGAGAGTATTAGACTTAGTTATGATTTGGATCTCACACATACACATATCATGCATTACATATCAAGTTCATATTTAAAGTTAGACACAATTCTAAGGTATAGTGCCTTGATGTAATACATGATATGCATGAACACATATCTTAAATTACACACTTCTTTAGACATTGATATACTTGTGAAGCTTCTTGAGTCTTTTTTTCACAACAATAAACCACTTGAACTTGATTCAACCATGACTCACAAAGTACATGTCTAAAGAATTACAATCTTTAAGAAAAAAATTGCCAACATAAATTATCTAAATTTTCAAACAGTTTAGTTAAAGGTGAAGCTCATCCATAACTATAATAACGCAACCTAGAACTGTTCTATAATTAATAATATTGAAAAACTTAAAAACTATTAATTAACAAAAATATAATGTTTACTAACAAAAAAGGTTATTACAACTATACAATTTTAACCATAAAAACAAGATATGCATACATACATATATATATGTGTGTGTGTGTGTGTGTGGGCCCAATTGTTTGATCCAATATTGATCGGAGACCAGGTTACTTCCAAAGGTCCTTGTTTTTACCTCCCGTAATGGTCCTTGCTTTTAAGAAAGTGTAGCAAGGCCAAGTTTTCATGCTTGCTTAGTGAGCTCCCTTTAGTCGAATGCCCCAACTTAATGTTATTAGTAATTTTTTAGTAATATATATACACAAGTATATATAGTTTTTTATTCTAACAATTAATATTATAAAAATAAATTTAAATAATATACTTATGAAATAATATATTTATTATGCGTCCTAGAACGAAATTGATTCCTCAAAAAAATTATTTAATAAAAAGTATTAATTTATTATATATTAATCATAAAAAAAATTAATAGTAAATCCTGTCATAATGTAGAACTCATCCAGAACTAAAGCTAATTTACCCCAATCAAAATGACCACTTAACGTTTGACCGCCTTTAATTACATTCTAAATAGTTATAATATTTGTTTAAAGAATAAAGCTTTTTTTATATATATACAAAATCGATGGGGTATTATAATTAGTAAATTAAGTCAACTCTTACAATATTATATACAATTAAAATCATTTTACCGATAATAGAAATCTCTTAAATATAGACACTAGACAAAAAATCAGTCCAACCCATAATTAGATAAATATAACACTCACACCCGTCTAACGAGTAGAGTGAAACTTGATCGGTAAGAGAAGATGTGACTAATGCTATCAAGTGTCTGTGACTTCAAAAAGAAGTACCAAACTAATAACAGGAAAGAGAACTATTTGAGATAGATATCGCTAAACTGATTACACCATAAATATTTATGACCTCTTCTTAATAAAAAAAAAAAAAAACATGGTGGCCAACTAAGATAGTCCCAATTGGTTACTCATCTTAATAAGATAATTAAAATGAAAAAATAACTAAATTATTTTACAACACTTTTAAATCTTAGATTGGATTGGGTGATTTAGGTACATTCTTATAAAAATTTTCAAATGTCTTGAATGTCTTATTTTTAAATTTTTTTTTGGTTCACTTAGAACTTCCCTAACAATGATATTAAATGTCCCAAATTTTTATACTAAATTTTGTATTTCAATGATGTGACATAAAATTATTGGTAATGTATTAGACACTTTTTTAATGATTTATCAATAATTCATTGTCATGTTATTTAAAATGTAAAATTAAAGGACAAATGGCATTGATATATAGAAGAGAGGTGTACATGTAACCTACTTAATTAATGCACTCGGAGATGTCCATCGTTCAAAGTGACAAGCACCACCCCAAGCATTTACAAAAAATCACACCAAAAGCTAGAGGTGCACAATTAAGTAAAAGGACTAGTCATTGGACCAACAATTAGATCTGATATCCGAAACCAGTAAACCTGTTTTTTTTTTTTTTTTTCAGAAAATGCAAAATGAAGCAGCTCTTGATTTTGTGACACACCAAACACCCCTTAAAAACATGATGTGATGAACATTAACATTCTCATGGGATGAACTACAAGTAAGAATCTATACAAGAGAAGTGAAAAACCAAAAAACAACATTATTGCAGAGGACTAGTAAAAAAATGGTGTTTAACAGTAGAGAAAACTCATGAAGGATCAGAGAAAATGATAAGTTACTTGGAAAGAAGAGGAATTGAAATTTGCATTGTTTAGGACTAAACTGATTCACTTGTTAATTCAGGACCCCAAATGCGTACAGTCCCATCATCACTTGCTGATGCCAACATTTGAGGTCGTTTCGGGTTCCAGCTTACACAGTTAACAGTCATTGAATGGCCATTCAAAACTTCCAGTGGAATCCCATCTCTCCGGTTCCAGATGTAGACCTGCCACCAGAAAATGATTGAGCTCAACTCGCAGTTTAAGAACAAGTGACAGCTAAAATTTCAATAGAATCTGTAATTAGCATTTAGTTTCAATAATGATAATAGATGTATAAGCAAATTTTTTACTCAAAAAACTCAAGTGAAATCCTTATATCTCTACAATGAACAAGCATGGAAGGTCTCAAATTCTAGTATTATAATAAATATATTGTGCAAGTTGTCAATTAACTTTCACAGTAAAGGTCTCAAATAAAATCCTGACTTCATACCTCTCTTTTAACCTTTTGACAGATTGCCATCAATTTTTATTTTTCTCCCAAATTTACATAAACACAATTTTGTGATGACCATAAAGAATACCAAAAGAAATATATAATGTTTCAGTAGCTGAACGTACTCTTGAGTCTTCACTGCCACTGGCAATAAACCTGGACTCAAAGCCACCGAAGCAGGAATGGATTACAAATCTTACTTGCTTGTGACCTCTATACTTCAATGGCTGGATCATTTTCCCCTCAACATCCCACACGTGGATCTCTTGGTTGCTAAGATTCACTATCAGAAATTTACCATCTTCAGAGACAGAAACTGAAACAATTGCAGACTCCTCAGTTATAACCCGCTCATTACCCATTGATCCCATTTCAATATTCTTTATCATGATATGGTTCTCTGAAAAAATGGCAACAAGATATTTTCCATCTGGTGTCGTATCAAAATCAACAATCATGCAATTCTTGTTATCTGACCATGTCGTGATTGTACGTTCACCAAACTTGAGCAAGTGGATGAAGCTTCTTGGCCTGGACCTTCCACAGAATAGCCCATTCTCACCAGGTAACCAAGCACATGAGCTCAAAATGGGGCTAAAATCACAGTATGTAAACCAGATTCTTCCTGTGTTAACATCCCATACTTTGAGATCTTCTTCATGTCCACATGTGAGTAATATCAAGTCACTGGGACTCCATGACAAAAAGGAGACTGAAGTTTCATGGCCATCAAGAATGTGTTTCAGTGTCAGGTCCCCACATTCCGGTACCTGCCACAATAATACACCAAACAAAAAAAAAAAAAAAAGAATCTGAAATGTAACAGCTAAGCAATTAACTAATCAACAAGATCTCCAAGTCTTAGCTTTATAATTGAATGACTGGATTTCTCTGCAATAGCTTTGTATTGACAGAAATTTAAATAAAAGCTCCAGCATGAAGGAAACTATAATGCAGAAGAACTCTGGAAAGGCCCCTAACAATCCAAATGTAGAAGAAAGTAATTATTTCAAATTTGTATGTTCCAACATTTTACAGACCTTTGGCCAGAAAGCCAGGTAAAATACTAAAAAAAGAAGACAGAATTATAATGCTTATGCTAAATTGTAATTATTTTTTTAATATTTTCTTTTGGTGAAGAAAAGAATGAAAATACACCAAGGTTAAAATGGAAGCACTTTGTAAGAATGTAAATACATAATTCAACATCATGAAGAATACATACTATGTACGAATCCCAAAAACCTTTCACATGATGGATGTCAACACATTCACCAAACCCCTCAAGAATGAAGAATTTTATGAAGTTTTGCTTGGAGTTGCAAAATAAGTTTAAAGGGGGGTGTTGAGAAGTAAACTTGATTTAATTAGATACATATGTATTTCATGAATGTAAGTGAAGAGTCATCCTGTAAGGGTTCATGTACTTAAGTATTCTAAGAGTCATGCGTGGAGAGTCTAAAGGGTTTCTTGTGTTAGGTGTCCTAATAAATATGGTACATGTATGTAAGTTGATAGATATACCTATAAATATCTATGTGTCCTAGAAGTTTAAGTGAGAGTGGAGGTGAAAGGCAAAAGAGAGAAGTATAAGGGAGTGGAGTTGAGTTGAGAGTGTATCCCCTCCTCTACTAGTATTGATGTAGGACAGATTTGGTATCCTAAAAATAAGGATATTAGTTTTAGAGTTGTATTAGGATTGTTTAGTGGATTTATTCCTAATTTCTCAAGTTTCCTTGTTTTATTAGGATTAGTATAGAAAATATAGGAATTAGTAGTTTCCTATTCGAATTACTAGTCTTTATTGTAATAAGATTTGTATAAAAATAGGAGTTTTTGTTTCCTAGTCAAAATGGAATATTTTAACACTATAAATATGATGTAATAGGTATTTATGGTTATGGTTTTTTTATTAATAAATATTAATTACGAATTTTGGAGAATTATTTTCTCTTATCGGGTGAGGAGTCCCCATGTTACTTTGTTATTAAGGAGGAATTCGACATGTTCGATTCTCCTTCCCACGTTTCCCACAACTTCTTGTGCCAATGTAACAATAAGATTAGCCCTTCTGCTTAACGCATGTGCAACTTTATTTAAGCTGCCAAATTTGTGTTTGATGACAAATAGGAACTTCTGAAGGAATGTGGACCATCTCATATACATTTTATTCAAGTGTTTTTGGTTGTTGATGTACTTTAAAGCGTAATCTGTGCAGAGCACAAACTCTCCTTGCACAAGATAATGCTGCCAATGCTTCAAAGCTCTAACAACCGCATAGAATTCCTGATCATATGTACTCTACTTTTAACAAGCCTAACTCAGCTTCTCAATAAAGAATACCATCGGTCGCTTCTCTTGAGACAATACTGCTCTAATGCCAACTCCACTCGCATCACATATGGTGCAGCGGTTACTGTTTGCACCAAAGCAGATAGACCCGAGCCAACGCCACATCTTTTGATCCTGCTGTACTGTTAATCGAAAGGTCTGCAATTTAATTGTTGACAGTGGAAGCTGCGAGAACTTTGTGGCCAAGAAGCTGGTGGATCACATGAAGCTGCCTACAGAAAAGCATTATTTTCCTTACACAATTGGTTGGATTAAAAAGAGACTAATGGTGAAGGTAACAGAAATCTATCGTGTTCCTATTTCCATTAGTAAACATTATCATGATAAAGTAATTTGTGATGTAGTTGATATGGATGCTAGTCATGTGTTGTTGGGTAAGCCATGACAGTATGAAGTTGATATTACTTATAAGATATTTTAGAGAATGAAAAATATGTATTCTTCTCTCTGAGGTCAATATTTATAGTCACAACTTACAAGTAAATAAGGAAACTATCCTAAATTAATTCCTACAATCAATTAATCAATCAATCAATTAATCAATATAATCAATCTAATGCTTAAATGAAGCTACAAATTAAGTCAATATTTACAATAAATATTTACAACAGTAAGGATAATGTTTATATGTTTACATGGGGAGCACACAAAATTGCTATGACCCCTTCAAAATTTGATTAATGCGAAACGAAAACATGGAAGGAGAATCGAACACGTCGAATTCCATAGAGGACCAAGTAACATGGTGACTCCTCACCCAACAAGAGAAAATAATTCTCCAAAATTCGTAAGTAATATTTGTTAATAAAAAACATAACTATAAAGACCTATTACATCATATTTATAATGCTAAAATACTCCAATTTTGACTAGAAAACAAAAACTCCTATTTTTATACTAATCCTACTACAATAAAGACTAGTAATTCAAATAGGAAACTACTACTTCCTATATTTTCTATACTAATCCTAATAAAATAAGGAAACTAGAGAAATTAGGAATAAATCAAAAGTGGAAACTAAACAATCCTAATACAACTCTAAAACTAATATCCTTATTTTTAGGGTACTAAATCTGTCCTACATTGGTCTCCCCCACTTGAAAAGAACTCATCCTCGAGTTAATCGGATGAACGCGACCACGCACTCGTCCATAACTCTATTGAATCTTTTAAGAACAATTGAAGACTCAAAATTTTCCTTTACCGGATCTTTCATGAAGTCTGTAACTTTAGGCCATTTTTCTTATGATAATAATGTTCCTGTAATAAAACAAAAATTATCTTGTTGATCTACTACAAGTTCAATCTTCTTGTAAGCATCATCATCATTCTTTGCGAATTCAGGTTCCTTCTTATTTGTATTGTTGACTCTCTCCATGGAAACTTATACTTTCTCTTCCATAAAAGAATTTATGGAATCTATTAAATTTGAATTTTCTTCTTCTTTATCATTTGCACCAATTGTTTCAGCAATATCAATAGAAATAATTCAACTTTATTTTCTATCAACTCTTTGTGATCTTCTTCAAGGTGTATCTTCGCTTTTTATGAAAAGAGAGTCTTCTATAAGGATGTGGATTTCAGTATTTGCAACCTTATTAGTTAAAGTCGCCTTTATAATTTCAAATTTTGCTTGTGCTTCTTTCTTGGTACTTTCTCATGTTGGCCTGTATTTATCCTCTAAAATCTGCAAATAATTTCTTGGCAAAAATCTAATCATCAAGAAGTTCATCATTCTTGGTCATGAACGAATGCACTTTTTACGTTGTAATTGTCTGCGTCTCTGTAAATCAAACAACCATCTTTTTACGAATCCAATGAGTTTATATTCTATCCAAAAATATTTTTTTTCTTCGCAAAGTCTCAAATCATTAAGACAATCATCTAAATCATAAATCCAATCATGAAAGTCTTCAAAATAAAAATTACCATCAAAATCTAGAAGTCTCTTGTAATTGCGAATAGCTCTGTCTTCAGGTTGGCCTCGGGAAAATCCTTCGGTGCGGTTCCTGTTAGCTGGAAGATCTCTAGGAGCATGGAGATTGGGTCGCATGAACGTTTGTTGTATTGCACCAAGCTAGTCGTTGATCTACGCAAACAGTTGCCCCTATTCATCAATCCCCGCCCATAAAGCCTCCGACCCACGAAGAACGTCAATTGGATTTTTTATTCTGTCTCTATTAATTGCCATCAAGTTAGCCAAATCCTCGCTCTAATACCAACTAATGCGAAACAAAAACGTGGAAGGAAAATTGAACATGTTGAATTCCTTAGAGTACAAGTAACATGGGGACTCCTCACCCAACAAGAGAAAATAATTCTCCAAAATTCGTAATTAATATTTATTGATAAAAAAACATAACCATAAAGACCTATTACATCATATTTATAGTGCTAAAATACTCATATTTTGACTAGGAAACAAAAACTCTTATTTTTATACTAATCCTACTATAATAAAGACTAGTAATTCGAATAGGAAACTACTAATTCCTATATTTTCTATACTAATCCTAATATAAAAAGGAAACTAGAAAAATAAGGAATAAATCAAAAGTAGAAACTAAACAATTAATACAACTCTAAAACTAATATCCTTATTTTTAGGGTACCAAATCTGTCCTACATCAAGTATCCCTAGAGTGTCTTGTTTGAGTTGATCCTTCATCTCCAACTAAGTGATATCAGAGTAAAGCTAACAAATTGGTGTTAAAACTTCCGCTAATTTCCAACAAATTTAGAATTAATTAATAGTTAGATACATTGGATAGTTCGTAGTATTTGAGTCCAGGGATGTCAAGAGACTTTTGGGTAGATTAAAAGTGTGATGCTTCGTGATGTGTGAGAGAAGGGTGATGAATACCTTAAATGTATGAATCTAGATATGTGTGTCTTTGTCGTCTATATATAGAGGCTTGTGATCATTAATATACATTACACACAAAACATTATATTGAAGCAATGAAGTTGTTCTTGAACGTGTTGATACTTTTTAGGAGCTCTGTACAACCTTAGGGTCGTACATCTCCATAAACCCATATTTACATATATTTGTGTTAAGTTTTAGTTATTTCTCATCAAGTTGTACCAACACCCAGATTATGAACATGAGTTCCTAGATGAACCAAATCATTCGTTTTTTCCAACATGGTATCAAAGCTACAAGGATCCTGAGGCTAACATGTCTAAAAGTTGCGTACGTGTGAAGTTGTGAAGTTGCTAGAAAAATTGGGAGCAACCACAAAAGATTGGGTAGCCGTAGTTTGTTACCCTATAGTGAGAGATCAACCATGAGCCGTTGAAAAGAGGCTCTTGGTACTTGTGCAGAGCGGTAGTACCAAAGAAGTACATGGAGTAAGCTTCGATAGTTTTGAATTAATGCTTGGCCAACATGAAGCATTTAGAGGATTGGGGACTTTTGATGGGCATATAGAGAGTCAATAAGTAGCTGTCAATTAGAGTCGTGATATTTTCCCCCATTTTGTTGTGTTTCTATGCTCGGGTGGTCCAAAGATATGTTTTGACTAAATTGGTGGAATCTGAAAATTAATAATGATCCTCTCTCCCAGCATGTGTCTCAGGGTATAAAAGAGTTAATGACCCGTTGATAGGACTACAAGCCAAAGAAGTTTTTCAAAAAATTGGAACTCAAGACTAGAGTGTCTTGAAGTGTGAAGCCCAAAGGGCCAGACAATCTAAATCTTTGAGATAGCTGATTGTCAAGAGAATTTGGCTTCGATAAAGGTAGCATTCAAAGTTGTGTTTAATGGTTCGTGCTTTTTGCGGGATATTATAGAGAGTCAGCATCTTATTGAAGTGATGATTTCATTCAAAGTAATTCTCAAAGAGATTCTTGAGAAGTTGTATCTTCCAACAGCGGTTGACTCTGTTGAGAAGCTTGGACCTGATTATGAACCAGATTTCATTGCAAGTATTGAAATTAATGATGGCTATGATAAGCGGAAGATTTTTAGAAAGAAAGATGCAACGAAAAAAGGGGCCTTGCAAAAAGCAGCATTGAAAATGAATAAACATCTTATGAATTGATATAACATTGTGATTCGTGACATCAATTACAAAGGACTAGGATATGCTGAATCTAGTTTTTCAAATTTGTTGGAATCGTATGAAACGATAAATGCAGAAAATGAAGAGTTAAAGTTGAAGCTGAAAGATGTGCTTGATTCCAGTGAAGAATCTTTTGGTGATAATATGCAAGAATAAATTCTAAATTAAGGGGGACTATTGTTGGAATAATTTAGAATTAATTAATAGTTAGATACATTAGATAGTTCATTGTATTTGAGTCTAGGGATGTTAAGAGTCTTTTGGGTAGATTAAAAGTGTAATGCTTCGTGATGTGTGTGAGAGAAGGGAGATGAATATCTTAAATGTATGAATCTAGATATGTGTGTCTATGTCATCTATATATAGAAGCTTGTGATCATTAATATACATTACACCCAACACATTATATTGAAGCAAAGAAGTTGTTCTTGAAGGTGTTGATACTTCCTAGAGCTTTGTATGACCTTAGGGTCATACATCTCCATAAACCCATATTTACATATATTTGTGTTAAGTTTTAGTTATTTCCCATCAAGTTATACCAACACCCAAATTATGAACATGAGTTCCTAGATGAACCAATCATTCGTTTTTTTCAACTGATAGTAGCTAATAGCATGTATCGGAGTGTTTTGCTAAAGCTCAATGAATTGAGAAAACTAGGAATAAATATAAAAATCATTCATGAAGGAGACTACAGTGTAGAACAACTCTAACAGATACATATCATATCCATGTATTGCGAAAAAAATACACGGCTTCATTTCGCTAAAAAAAAAAAAAAAAGAATCATTATGCTTATACTAAATACTGATCCTTTATTTTTATTTTTATTTTAAAATCAGTGGGAAAAAAATTGATGACAACTTCAATTTTTTTATGCGCATTTTAAAATTCTCAAATTTAAAACATTACAATGACAGGGCATCTATAGCAGTTCAAAAGCATGTAAAAACATATTCAACATCAGGGGGGTATATGATATGTATCTTAATGCCAAAATCCATACACATGATACTGGCTAATTCTGTAGATAAATAATCACAAAAAAAATGTCATCAAGAAAGTAACAAGAAGGGGCTAAAAATCACACATAGATGGAGCTTCTGTGAATACATGTTAGATGTTAATTGCCATACCCCTCGCTTAAAAATGTGTTTCACAACTGGGGCAAGGATTGAAGCTGTGGAAATCCACTGAAGGGCATAGTCAATGTGATATTCAAAAGCTACATTTTTTTTATATTGTCCTAACCTTAAAAGCAATTGCCTACGCAATTAAATTTTCCCCTCATTTTCGCTTCCCAGTTATGAGAGAAACTCTAGCATCAGCTAACTTGACTCTTTGTGGAGGGACAAAAGAGGAAAATATGAGAATAAATTGGGAAAATCTCTACCTGCTTACAGATTGTGATTGACATCTCTTCTTTGGCATGCATTAGTAAAGAGTACAATGCTATTCCATCGGCTTAATCTTTTAGCAATGCAGTTTCTTTTTGGCCGAATGAGGCTAACAACTAAGCCTAAGCACTTTCCAGGCACTTATTTGGTTTTGTGAAACTATACATTGATGGTAGAGCATTAAATAACCTAGGCCTGTCGAGGTAAGATGCATCACTAGAGATCAATTTTCATCAAAATTGAGACTGAAAAGGGAAGAATTAGGGCATATAATTTCTCTAATTATGTACTCAGGGAGACAGAAAAAATGAGACAGGTAATGGGGAAATACAGTAGCTGTCATTCATTGCTCAACCATATGGCAACGAATAAGAATCGCGTCTCTTATCTGATTCTCACAGTAAAAGGATTAACTGAAAACAAATATGGCTTCTCTTTCTAAGAGAGTGTTGTAGTTTATAAAATTATATATCTAAAAGGCAAGTGCTCCCAACCCCTGGATTTTTCTTGACATACATCAGCGAACATTATAAAAAAGAGATTAGGCAAAACATGATCCATATTTAGAGAAGTTACACAGTCCCACAGGCAACGTTGAGCTGACTAAAATTCAGTTCCATTGACTATAGCTTCATTCCAACCCCTCAATAGTTCAATAATGAGAAAAATAAATTTTGAAAAAAAGAAAGAAAGAAAGAACAATAACAAGTAAAAGAAACATGAATTCTTTATATGACATAGCAAAGACAAGAAGTCTATGATACCTCCCATATTATAACTTTGCCATCACGTGATGATGAGGCCAAGTACTTCCCATTATTTGAAAACTTCACGAACCAAACTTCATCTTTGTGGTCCCATAAAATCTGCAACACCCGAAGCACACTTATGAGAAAAACCAACAGATCATTTGAAAGTTAAAAAGAAGTCATTTGCATTCTGAAATATTATGTTTTTTTTTTTAATTCTGTGATGCAGATAATACAACAATTTGTATCTTTATATATGTTAGTTGATTTAAATGAACATATGTAATCTGCTGTCAGGTATTTGGTTTCAACCCATACCTTTATGTTGTAAGAAGAGACAAACAGTACACGAGTAGATCAAAAATTATTGTTGTAAGAATCAGTGATGATATAAGAATAGGAACCAGGGATGTTAAAGGATCAAAATTAATGGAAAATTTAGAAAATCATTTGATCTCATATGGCTTTTCCATGGTGCCCTGGATTACCACGGATCATGAAACACATATAAAAACAAATGCTCTCTTTTGATGTAAGCACAATCAGAGTTTAATGCAGTAAAAAGTTCTTGGTGTAAATTGCTTGATTTGCTATTCTACTAGCAATACTTTATCTTTTTTGTCAAATGTATTTTAGAGAATGAAAAAGATATATTCTTCTCTCCAGGAAGTCAATATTTATAGTCACAACTTACAAGTATATAAGGAAACTATCCTAAATTAGTTCCTACAATCAATCAACCAATCAATCAATCAATCTAATACCTAAATTAAACTACAAATTAAATTCAATCTAATACCAAAATTAAGCTACAAATTCGGTAAATATTAACAATCAATATTTACAATACTCCCCCTCAAGCGAAAGAGTATATATCTATAACTCCCAACTTGCTACAAATAGAGTCGATGGCAGTCTTTGATAAACCTTTGGTGAAGATGTTAGCAAATTGAAAACTAGAAGGAACAAACGGAGTAGTAATTTCCTTGGACTCTACTTTAGATCAAATGAAATGACAATCAACTTCAATATGCTTGGTCCGTTTGTGAAAGACTGGATTGTTGGCAATATGAATCGCTGCTTGGTTGTCATGATGGAGAGGTGTTGGACCACGTACTGGAACGTCAAATTCTTGCACAAGTGTTCTTAATTAAGTCAACTCACAAGTAGTATGTGCCATTGCTCGATACTCTACCTCAGCACTAAAACATGCCACAACTGACTGCTTCTTGCTTTTCCAAGTCACAAGATTAACCCCTAATAAAGTACAATAACCAGTGGTAAATTTGCGATCCGAAGGTGATCCTGCCCAATCAGCATCAGTATATCCCTCAATTCGAAGATGCCCAGATGATCGATAAAGAAAACCACGTCCTGAGGCATTTTTAAGATACTTCAAGATACGAGTAACTCCATTCATGAGAAACTCGAGGATTAGTCATAAACTGACTCACAACACTAACTGCATAGGAGATGTCAGGTCGAGTAATGGTTAGGTAAATGAGCTTACCCACGATCTTCGATACATCTCTGGATCCTCAACCAAATCACCCTCATCTGGCATCAACTTTAGATTAGTCTTCATGGGCGTAGCTACATGTTTGGAGCTAAGATAACCTATATCTTTCAAAATATCAAGAGTGTACTTCCTTTGAAACAAACTGATTCCTGCTTTTGATTTTGCGACCTTAATACCAAGGAAATAACGGAGCTTTCCAAGATCTTTGGTAAAAAAGATGGAACCAAGATGGTGAAATAATGTCTGGATACCTGCCTCATCACTGCTGGTGATCTCAATATCATGTACGTATACAACTAGAATCACAATACCTCTTTATATTTTCTTAAAGGATACTGAGTGATCAGCTTAGCTTCGAGTCATACCATTAGTAACTACTGTCTTAGTGAATTTATCAAACCAAGCTCGAGGAGACTGTTTGAGTCCATAAATAGACGTCTGAGGGTGACAAACATACTCCCCCTAGGACTCAAAACCAGGTGGTTGAGCCATGTACACAGTTTCAACAAGATCACTATGTAGGAAGGCATTTTTGACATCGAGCTGATGAAGAGGTCAATCGAGATTCGCAGCAAGAGATATGATAACCCGAACATAACTCAATTTGGCAACATGAGAAAGTCTTGGTGAAATCAATGCCATAGGTTTGGGTAAAACCTTTGGCCATAAGGCGAGCCTTCAACCGATCAATAGTACCATTCAGATTCTGCTTGATTGTGAATACCCAACGACAACCAGCAATTTTAGCACCAGTAGGTTTAGGAACAAGATCCCAAGTACGATTTAACTCCAAAGCAAGAATTTCCTCTTCCATTGCGGCCGCCAACCAGGATGGGAAAGAGCTTCACTATAGGATTTAGGAACAACGAGAGATAACAGGGACAAAGAGAAAGCTTGAAAGGAAGAGAATAAATGATCATAAGAGACAAAGTTAGAAATAGGATAAGCAGTACAAGTACGTGTACCTTTACGGACTACAATAGGCAAATCAAAATCAATATCAAAAAAATGAGATGGATCGGCAAACGACGAGGCAGGTGGAGGATGTTAGAGAAAAGGTCTAGCAGGAAGAGTGATTGGAGCTGCAACCTGATGACGACAAACATACACCTGAGAAATAGGAGGCCGAGTAGGAAGACTAGTAGGTAAAACAAGGTCAGGAAATAATAGTTCTTGTAACTGACTTCCTTTTGGAGAATAATAGGAAACAATCTCAAAGCAAGTGTCATCAGCACTGACAAAGTGCTTACGTAAGATAGGACTGTAGCACCTACAACCTTTCATTGTGCGTGAGTGTAATATCCTAGATCTTATTACTTTCATTATACGCAATTTCTATATGTGAATCCAATTCAAAGAATGATAAAATGTGGATTAGAGTATGCCCTAAACATGGTTGTGTGATTCAAAGTGATGAGTTTACTAGTATGGATAGTAAGGTAATAATTAAAATCTAAGTAAGAGAAATTAGGAACAAAACGATATTTCTAATAGGCTTTTAAAATAATTCTTGACCTAAAAAATGATTAATTAGGTTAATCCTTCTTCTAAGGTTAAGAATAATTAAAGCATACTTAGCCAACTTAAACTAGTTTGTGATAGGTTATTCAAAAGTTCTTAAAATTGTTATATCTAAACTAATTATGTTTAATTACTAACCTTGATACATGATTAGCGAATTAAGTTAATCCTAATTGGATTAATTAGGATGTTTAAGTGAGATAGATTTGTACTAATCCTAGGTTATAACCTAAACCTTATAATTATCCAAATTAATTTTGATTAGAGAAAGGTAAGAAAGACAATTGTTCACATGGGCAAAGGACCCACAATTTGGAATATCTAGCTCACCATTGTTGACTATTCTAGAGGATCTTGTATAGAGATTTGTCTATCTATATATATATATATATATATATATATATATATATATATATGTATTATACATATGATATGTGTATATCTATATATATAAGGGACAAAAATCAAATTAGTAAGAGAGAGGAAATATAGAGCTAATAAGAGCAAGACACTTCAAATATGTGGGAATTCACAAAGTGACACCTAGCCCAAATATAGATATATGTTTGTATCTATTATGCCTTACAAATAAATTGTAAAGACAAGCAAGAAGCTCTCTAAAATGTGCTGGACAGAATAATAGAGCAAGGAAGAAAGTAAAGAAAACAAGAAGAAGAAAGAAAGAAACTTAAGGAGGACTAACCTAAAGGTTGAATTCTTGAACAATCAAAGTATAAATTCTGGTCCTAATCTCTTATTCTTTAATTTAAATCGGAAAAGAAAAATCTAAAAATGACTAAAAACTCAAATTCAATTAAGAATTGAATGAAATTCTAAACCAGTCTGGAAGTCCTAACAAGTTTTGCATGGAATAGTAATTACATGGATACAAGAGCAACATATATGATGTAGAAGGATGCATCATGATTAATGAGTGTTGATTAAACTAATTGGTTAATGATTAATAGTGTTAAAACAACCCTAGCACTACCTAGGTTATAATTAGCATGATTAGATTATCAAAGGAACTTTAAATGTGAGAAATGATAAGGAAAAATGCTGCTGGAAATTAAAGGACACCTTAATTAAAGTTAAATGATTAGTCCGAATGATGATTCAAGATACTAGACATAAGTGTTGAAACAACCAACACTTGGAAGTTAAAAATTAAGCTTATATGCAGAATAAATGGGGATGGTGCAGCTGCTGTCCCAATTGTTTAAAAATCTTATATTTTATGTAATGAATTCTAACAAGAGTCAAAGGAAGTTCCAATGGAATTAGAATATGAGGGATTTTATCAGAATCCCAGATTGAATTATTTGAACTATAATGGGACAAGCATAACTAAATAATGTTACATTGCACTCAAATATGGTTCTAATATCAAATATATTTATGTAGGGTTCCTTAGGAGAGAAAGAGAATCAAGGAGTGTTTTAAGAGCACAAGGTGAGTAATCCGGTTTCCTGAAATGGTGAATTGAATGCGATATTGTCAAACATAGTGTTCTGTGTTTTAACAATCAAAGCATTATGCTATATTCTCTATTGATGATATTGAAGTACATTTTACAAATATGTTTGATAAATAGATTTACAAATCCATGGATAATTACATGATTTAGAATATGTTTCTATAGATGCCCTTACACGGGCCCTTTTTATTATGTCCTTACCGGGGGACCAAGAGCCGGTAGGCCCATAAGTAGGCCAGAGATCTCTTCAGTGTCACTATAAGTGACTGTTATTACATATGACATTCCGTTAAGAATCCGAGTTGACGCAGATTTTTTTGTTCCGACCGTTGTAAGGTCGTGCTAAATAATATTTGATATCTGTTATGAGCTTTATTGGGCTACTTATTGCTATTCAAATGTTTAAATAGCAATTCCGTTTCTGAAAATGCATTTGAAATGGTTCAGTAATGCTTGATATCTATGGTTTTATTTAAAATTCTTTTGCTATAAAACCCCATGACAGGGCATTGGTATTATTTATTGAGCTTTGTTAGCTCACCCCATTTCCCAACCAATTTTTCAGGTAATGAAACTTAAGATGGGGAGGGAACATAAGAAAGAAGAGTTTGTAAAATTGTATAGCGAGACTTGCAAATACCTCTTTTGAGCCTTCGTAGGCTTCTGTATATATACAACGGCTATTTTGTGTGTTGGCCAATTGTAGATGTAAATAACTTATAATAAATTTTGCAAGTGTGAGTTTGATATTAAACTTAGATTTGCCCTGATCAAATGTGGTTGGTATGAGTTTGATGTGAACCTAATAGGTTAAAAATGTTGTGCTTCCACCATATTAATAACCTATCCATTATACAACCCATTCGATTCTGTATGAGGCCTTGGTGGCTGGTCATGGACCATAACTCCATCCTACGTGGGGTGTGGGTCATGATAGAGTGGTATCAGAGCAATAGGTTATGAAACCTTAGGATTGGGGTTACCCTAGGTAGCAAGGTTTAGAATTATAGAAATTGACATGAAGATGTTACCTATTCAATGTATGTTACATAGAAAGGTATATATAAAATTCTGTGTTAGAATATGCATATAAGAAATGATGTCTAATTTGACGTGAATTTTTGAACTTTTATATGCTTAAACTTGTTTATTGTATGCTTAGCTAAAGATGGTGAAGAGAAAGAGTATGGCTGGGAACTTACCAAAAAAGAGTAAAGTTGTGCCTTCACGTGCTACTTTAGAGGAAAAGGTAGACAAACTTGAAAGAACCATTGAGGGTTTAGCTCAACTGGTGCACCAAAATAACCCACAGCAGAATAATTAGAATCCTCAGCCTGAAAGCCTAGTGGTGTAACCAGGAAATGCTACTTTTGAGCAATTTAAGAAGTTCAAACCACCTGTATTTGAGAATACTGCTAACCCAATGGTTGCTGAGTCGTGGGTGTTAGAAATTGAAAGGATTTTTAAACTATTTCCTTGTACTGAAGAAGAAAAAATGAACTTTGCTATGTTCATACTCATAGTTGAAACTATAAATGGTGGCTTACAATTGAAGAAGAGGAACAACACATGGGCTGGAGAAGATTTTTAGAGGTATTCTACGATGCACATATTCCCAGGTCAATCAAGGAGCAGAAGGTTAAAGACTTCATGAATCTGGCACAAGGAGGTATGACTGTGGTACAGTATGCGGCTAAATTTAAAGAACTGTCCAGATTTGCACCGTTCATGGTACGCACGGAATTCAGGAAAGCTAAGAAATTTGAGGATGGCTTGCGGTTGGGTATTAAGAACAGGTTGAGTCCATTTGAGTTACAAACTTATACAGAGGTGATGAACAAGACACTCATAATAGAAAAGAGTGGTGAAGAGTTTCAAAAGACCCATGATAAACAAAGGAAGAGACAAGGTGGATTTCAGAAGAAGGGGCAGAGTTTTAATACCTTTAAAAGGAAAAATACAAGAATATCGAGTGTAGGTTCTACTTCTCAGAAGAGTAGAGGAAATCAAGGGAGTGGCAACTATCCAATATGTCCAATTTGCCAGAAATTTCATCCTGGTCCCTGTCATCGAGCTAGTGGTGGTTGTTATAGATGTGGACAACCAAGTCATTTTACTAAGAATTATACTAGGCCAGATAGAAGTATTGGTAGTTTTGCATCAAGTACTTCTACATCTGTTCAGAAACCTGTACTACCTATCCCACCAAAATTTGAGGGGGAAAGGAAGGATCACAGAAGACAGGGTATAGTCTTTGCCTTAGTTCTTGGAGATACACATGCCATTGATATTGAAGTGTCAGGTACTCTCTCCATTTGTACTTGTCCTGCCTATATTCTTATTGATTCCGGATCCACTCATTCTTTCGTATCATACGACTTTGCTACAAAGTTGCATAAATCTCCAGAGCCTTTAGATTACATATTATTTGTATCTATCCCTTCGGAAAATTCCATGATTGGTACTGTAGTCTATAAGGCTTGTGATGTCACAGTGGGTAATATTACATTGTCTGTCGATTTGATACCCCTAGACATTCATAATTTCAATGTCATCTTAGGGATGGATTGGTTATCTTCTAATTACGCTACTATTGATTGTTTGGCAAAGAGAGTTTCATTCCAAATCCAAAGTCAAACTGAGTTTTCTTTTGAAGGGGTTGTGGTAGTTTCTCCTCCATACATTATTTCTTCTATGTAGGCTCGTCGCTTGCTTAGAAAGGGGTGTCAAGGTTATCTTTGTAGTGTCCTTGAAATCCAGTCTAAAGATCTTGCTTTAGATGAAATTCCTATAGTAAAAGATTTCCCTGATGTCTTTCCTAATGAGTTACCTAATTCTAAAGCAGGATATTGAGTTCTCTATTGACTTAATTCTTGGAACTAAACCCATTTCCAAAACTCCATATAGAATGGCTCCAACTGAGTTGAAGGAACTGAAACTCCAATTACAAGAACTGTTAGACAAAGGGTTTATTCGACCTAGTATCTCTCCTTGGGGTGCTCTAGTGTTATTTGTAAAGAAGAAAGATGGGTCTATTCAACCGAGAATTGAATAAAGTGACCACCAAGAATAGGTATCCGCAGCCACGGATAGATGATCTGTTTGATCAGTTACAAGGTGCTCAAATATTTTCTAAGATTGATTTGAGATCTGGGTATCATCAGTTAAAAGTTAAGAACAAAGATATAGAGAAAACGGCATTTCAAACAAGGTATGGTCATTATGAGTTTCTAGTAATGCCATTTGGGGTGGCTAATGCACCTGCAACTTTTATGGATCTAATGAATAGAGTATTCAAGCCATACTTAAAGGCAATTTTTTCATTGTGTTCATTGATGATATTCTGGTATATTCCAAGAGCTCAACAGAACATGAACAACATTTGAAAATGGTGTTGCAAACACTAAGAGAAAAGAAACTGTATGCAAAGTTAAAGAAGTGTGAGTTTTGGTTGTCTAGCATTACATTTTTGGAGCATGTTATTACGAAAGAAGGTATTTCAATTGATCTACAAAAGATTGAGGTTGTAGTGAATTGGCCAAGACCAACAAATGTTCCAGAGGTGCGTAGTTTCATGGGATTAGCCGGTTACTATGGGAGGTTTGTCAAAGATTTCTCCAAACTTGCTATACCATTGACTCAATTAACTCAAAAGAATGTGCCTTTCGAGTGGATGGTGGAAAGAGAAAGGAGTTTCCAAGAATTAAAAGATAGATTGGTGACAGCTCCAATTTTAACCATTCCATCAAGAACAAGTGGTTTTGTGATTTGCAGCGATGCTTCCCACAAAAGTCTTAGATGTGTTTTAATGCAGAATGATAAGGTAATTGTTTATGCTTCGCGACAACTAAGGCCACATGAAAGGAATTATCCTACGCATGACATAGGGTTGGCAATAGTGATCTTTGCCTTAAAGATTTGGCAACATTATCTCTATGGTGCAATATGTTAAATCTTTACTGATCACAAGAGTTTGAAATACTTATTCACACGGAAAGAACTGAATATGAGGCAGAGAATATGGGTGGAACTTATGAAAGACTATGATTTAAGCATTCAATATTATCCGGGCAAAGCTAATGTTGTAGCCGATGCATTGAGTAGAAAATCATCAGGTAGTCTTGCTTATTTGATCACCACACAAAAGAGATTGTTGAAAGAATTGGACAAGATGGAGATAGAAGTAATACCACACAATTCGGGAGGTATGCTCGCAAGTCTTACAGTTCAGCCTACTATAGTGGAAGAAATAAAGATAGCTCAACGAGAAGATGAATCATTGAAGAAAATTTGTAAAGAAGTAAGGAAAGGTCAGAAAGCATAATTTACTCTTCGTGATGATGTTTTGAAGTTTAGAGATCGATTATGTGTTCCAAATTCTTCTTAATTAAAGAAGAGGATTCTAGAAGAGGCTCACAATTCTAAGTTTTCAGTTCATCCAGGTACGACAAAGATGTATCGTGATTTACAGGTATTTTATTGGTGGCCAGGTATGAAAAGAAACACTGTTGAATTTGTCTCTCATTGCTTAAGTTGTCAACAAGTGAAGACTGAACATCAAAGGCCAGCAGGATTGCTTCAGCCTCTCCCTATTCCTGAATGTTGGAGATTGTGTATTCCTAAAAGTCTCTTTCTAAAGGAGTACTGCAGTTTGGAAAGAAAGGGAAGTTGAGCCCTCGATTTATAGCAACTTTTGAAATCTTGGGAAAAGTTAGCCCAGTGGCGTATTGCCTTGCTCTTCCATCGGAATTGGCTAGCATACATAATGTTTTTCATATCTCTATGCTGAGAAAGTACCTCCCTGACCCTAGTCATGTGATAGAGTGTCAACCATTAGAGGTGCAAGAAGACTTAAGCTATACTGAAAAACCAATTTGCATCGTAGATCGTTGAGAACGAGTTTTGAGGAACAAGATTATCCCGTTAGTAAAAGTTTTATGGCAGAATCATTCGGTGGAGGAAGCCACTTGGGAACGAGAGGAAGAAATTTGAGCAAAATATCCTCATTTCTTCGAGACATAAGGTATGCCAAGTTTGGAGGGCCAAAGTTTTTAAAGTAGGGGAGGATGTAATATCCTAGATCTTATTACTTTCATTATACGCAATTTCTATATGCGAACCCACTTCAAAGAATGATAAAGTGTGGATTAGAGTATGCCCTAAACATAATTATGTGATTCAAAGTGATGAGTTTACTAGTATGAATAGTAAGGCAATAATTAAAATCTTCATAAGAGAAATTAAGAACAAAACAATATTTCTAGTAAGCTTTTAGAATGATTCTTGAGCTAAAACATGATTAATTAGGTTAATCCTTCTTCTAAGGTCAAGCATAATTAGAGCATACTTAGCTAACTTAAACTAGTTTTTGATAGGTTATTGGAAGGTTCTTAAAATTGTTATATCTAAATTAATTATGTTTAATTAATAACCTTAATACAGGATTAGTGAATTAAGTTAATCCTAATTGGGTTAATTAGGATGTTTAAGTGAGGTAGACTTGTACTAATCCTAAGTTATAACCTAAACCTTATAATTATCCAAATTAATTTTGATTAAAGAAATGTAAGAAAGACAATTGTTCATATGGACAAGGGACCCACAATTTGAGAGCTCACTATTATTGACTATTCTTGAGGAGCTTGTGTAGAGATTTGTCTATATATATAAATGTATGTATTATACATATGATATATATATATATATATACATAAAAGGGACAAAAATCATGTTAGTAAGAGAGAGGAAATATAGAGCTAATAAGAGCAAGACACTTCAAATATGTGGGAATTCACAAAGTGACACCTGGCCCACATATAGATATATGTTTGTATCTATTATGCCTTACAAAATAAATTGTAGAGACAAGCAAGAAGCTCTCTAAAATGTGCTGGACAGAATAATAGAGTAAGGAAGAAAGTAGAGAAAAGAAGGAGAAAGAAAGAAACTTAAGGAGGACTAACCTAAAGGTTGAATTCTTGAACAAAGTATGAATTCTGGTCATAATCTCTTATTCTTTAATTTAAATCGAAAAAGAAACATTTAAAAATGACTAAAAACTCAAATTCAATTAAGAATGGAATGAAATTCTAAACTAGTCTTGAAGTCCTAACAAGTTTTATATGGAATAGTAATTAAATGGATACAAAAGCAACATATATAGTGTAGACGGATGCATCATGATTAATGAGTGTTGATTAAACTAATTGGTTAATGATTAATAGTATTAAAACAACCTTAACACTACCTAGGTTATAATTAGCATGATTAGATTATCAAATGAACTCTAAATGTGAGAAATAGCAAGGAAAAATGCTGCTGGAAATTAAAGGAAAATATCTTAATTAAAGTTAAATGAATAGTCTAAATGATGATTCAAGATGCTACATATTAGTGTTGAAACAACCAACACTTGGAAGTTGAAAACTAAGCTTATATCCAGAATAAATGGGGATAGTGCAGTTGCTATCCCAATTGTTTAAAAACCTTATATTTGATGTAAATGAATTCTAACAAGAGTCAAAGGAAGTTCCAATGGAATTAGAATAGAGTAATGCTATGCTAACCCAATAATTTTACCAAAAATGTTTACACAGCTGATGTGGCAGTATTATATTGGTTTTATATCACATCATGATATGATGTAAAACTAATACAATGCTGCCACATCAGTTGTGTAAATATTTTTGGAAAAAATTTTAAGTCAGCATAGTATTATTGATTAGAATATGAGGGATTTTATCAGAATCACAGATTGTGTTGTTTGAACTATAATGAGACAAGCGTAACTAAATAATATTACATTGCACTCAAATATGATTCTGATATAAGTATGCAGGGTTCCTTAGGAGAGAAAGAGAATCAATGAGTGCTTTAAGAGCACAAGGTGAGTAATCCGGTTCCCTGAAATGGTCAATTAAATGCGGTATTGTCAAACATATTATTCTGTGTTTTAACAAGCAAAGCATTATGTTATATTCTCTATTGATGAAATTAAAGTACATTTTACAAATATATTTGATAAATAGATTTGCAAATCCATGGATAATCACATGATTTAGAATGTGCCATTACACAGGGACCAAGAACCGGTAGGCCCGTAAGTAGGTCAGAGATCCCTTTAGTGTCACTATAAGTGACTGTCATTATATATGACATTCCGTTCAGAATCCGAGTCGACGCAGATTCTTTTGTTCTGACCGTTGTAATGGGCATGCTAAATGATATTTGATATCTGTTATGAGCTTTATTGGGCTACTTATTGCTAGTCAAATGTTTAAATAGCAATTCCGTTTCTGAAAATACATTTGAAATGTTTTAGTAATGCTTGATATCCATGGTTTTATTTAAAGTTTTTTTGCTATAAAAACCAATGACAAGGCATTGGTATTATTCATTCAGCTTTGTTAGCTCACCCCATTTCCCAACCAATTTGTCAGGTAATGAAGCTTAAGATGGGGAGGAAACTTAAGGAATAAGAGCTTGTAAAATTGTATAGCGAGACTTGCAAATACCATTTTGTGTGTTGGCCAGTTGTAGATGTAAATAACTTGTAATAAATTTTGCAAGTGTGAGTTTGATATTAAACTTAGATTTGCTCTGATCGAATGTGGTTGGTATGAGTTTGATGTGAACCTAACAGGTTAAAAATGATATGCTTCTGCTATATTAATAAACTATCCATCATACAGCCCATTCGATTCAATATGAGGCCTCGGTGGCCGGTCATGAACCATAACTCCATCCTACGTGGGGTATGGGTCATGACAGTGAGTAACCAAGAAATATGCATTTATAAGCACGAGAGTCAAGTTTGTCACGACCAAGTTGCAAGTTATGCACAAACGAAACACATCCAAAAACTTTGGGAGAAAAAGAGAAAGGTGCTTTATCAGTGTTAAGACCATGGGGTCCAATATTGTAATTGACTAATCGGGCTAGACAAAACATGTTGTGTGTAATCCTTACATAAGTCCTACGAGTGAGTACCTCAATACCTGTTCTTCTCCAAGTTCGTTCAAGAGACATTACCATGCATCACTACCGGTTGACTTGGTTCTCGAAAGGTATATTAGACTTTTGTATTTGATTTGGATCACACACACTCACATCATGCATGCATTGGATAGAGTTTTTATCATAAGATCATGTATGTGATTAACTTGTTGTGAACTAATTTTCCCAAAATGCATCTTTAAAATACTTAAGGGAAAATTTCAATTCACAAGACAAGCAAGAATGAGCAACTCTCTGTTGCTCGTTCGAACGAAGCCTTTGCTCGTTCGAACGAAGCCTTGGCTCATTCGAACAAACGCCAGAGAAGTTCGTTCTCATTCGTTTTCATTTGTTCGAAGGCTCTGTATCAAACGAAGAGCTGCAACCTCAGAGTTTTGCTCATTTGATATCCGTTCCTTGTTCGTTCAAACGATCTAGTGCTCGTTCCAACAAATGATGGTTCGTTCGATCGAACCCTAGGCGGAAATAGATTTATATTCTGTTTTCAAGCCATTTAATGATCGATCCAGCTCTTTGCAAAAATAGACAAAAATACGATTTAGAGCAGCCAAAAACAAAGTGACGGTCATATATTGTGAGAGCAAAATTGTTGATAGATCATGAAACTCTTGTGAGAGATCATTCATACATGTCATTCATAATCATCTCTACTCTTGTTCATTGATCGGTTTAGATCATCCACAAGATCCAAATCAGATCTAAGAGCCTTGGTTCACGTCAAATTCACCATTGACGATAGATGGAGTTCAAGCTTGAGGATTCGGCGTTGAGCAATTGGTGGACATCGAGGTCGTGAGGATTCGCGATTGTTGAGCAGATTGATTAGAGGAGTACGAGACCATGGAAGATTCCGGTTGTTTGAAGGTTCGGCTATGAGACGCTTGAGGATTCAAAGGGAATTTGAAGACGAAACGGAGAGAACGAAGCTTGAGGTACTTAACTCGTTCGTAGATTCGTTGTATTTCACTTTCCATCATAGTGGAATCCTTCCTTGAGCATTGGTCCGGCTCCGGAGTTTTACTCCAAGAATGGTTGTCCTTGGTAGTTTTCTCCTTCATCAATCAGTTTGCGATCTCTCTTTTTCCATTTCTTTCAATTTATTATGTGCTTTAATTGAAATGCTTCCGCTTAAATTTAGAAATTAAGTTCTCATGAAATTCATAATTGTTCATTAATTTGATAATTGAAACTTAATTGAGTAAATTGATTGAAATCATAAATTGATCACTTAGTTAATTTTGCCTTGAATTGTTAAAATTGCATATAAAATCAAGCTAGTTTGATCAATTGGATGAAGATTGATAGGTTGGTATATTTGAATGATTCTTGATGAATTCATTGGTGGATGGGCATAAATGTTGGATTAATCACATTAAATGATTTTGTTGATTGTGTCATCATTTGTCTTTAACCAAGAATAGAAATTAACTCGAAAGAAATTTTTAATACAAGACCTACCTATTCAAACCCCCCTTCTAGGTAATATTCACGCTTTAGGACCTTAAGTGATATCCTAATGGTATCCCTCCACATCAAAGTGGTATCAGAGCCTTCTTTCCAAGGTATTTGATTGATATCCTAAGTAGTTAAATCCATGGAAGGACTAAGAGAGGGAGGATCAATCTCACGACCACCTCTATTTGACGGCTCAAATTATGCCTATTGGAAAGCTCGTATGAGAGCATTTATAAGAGCCATGGATGAGCAAGTTTAGCTCACCGTTCAAGAAGGTTGGACACCTCCGGTCATAGCCGCAACTACAGAAATTCCCTCCGTAATCAAGCCTTCAAACACTTGGAACGAGTTAGAGTTAAGGATGAGTGGCTACAACACCAAAGGGTTGAATGTCATCTTTAAAGCGGTAACTCCCGATGAGTCTTGCTGCATCATGACTTGTGAGACGTCCAAGGAGGTTTCGAACATCCTCAAGACTACCCATGGGAAACGTCGGTGGTAAAATTGTCAAAATTACAAATGTTGACTTCTGGGTTTGAAGCCTTAAGAATCGGAAACCTTTTCCGAGTTCTATGCTAAATTGAGTGACATTGTCAACTCATCATTTAACCTAGGAGAGAAACTAGAAAGGACCAAGATTGTAAGGAAAATATTGAGATCTCTTCCCGAGAGATTTCAACCTAAGATAACCGCTATTGAGGACAATAAGGACGTGGACTCTCTCGTTGTTGATGAGTTAGTTGGATCACTTCAAACTTTTGAATTATCTCTTAGGCAAGCAAAGAAGACTAAAAGTCTTGCTTTGAAATCAACACAAGGAGAAAGTGAAGGGGATATTGAAATTGACCCCGAGTCCATGAATAATAAAGACTTGGCTCTTTTTGTTAGGAGGTTTAATAAATACCTCAAGGGTAGAATGCCTACCTCTAAGGGATCTTAAAGCTCAAGTAAAAGATCCTTTGGAAATTCTAACTCTTCAAGAGGCCAAGTCCAAAAATCTTCTTCTAGTGGTGATAGAAGAAGATCTTCACAATCCTTCACTAAGCCTATTGAATGCTATGATTGCCACAATTTTGGGCATATAGTAGCCGATTGTCCTAATAAGAGAAAGGGAAATTCTCAAAATAGGAAGGCTGTGAAATCATTTCTCTCCGAAGAGGATGAAGAGGAAGAAGGGGATGAGGATGAGAATGAAGAAGACGATGGTAATAAAAGTCAATTCTTGGCTTTCACAAGTGTCAACAATGTTCATGAAGGATCATCTTCCATTGAGGATGAAGATCATGAAGACATCACAAACTTTGTGTCTAGTGATGATGAGAGCAATGATGAAGACAACTATGAGATGCTTGAGGATTCAAAGGGAATTTGAAGACATGATCGGGGAGAACGGAGCTTGAGGTACTAAGCTTGTTCGTAGATACGTTGTATTTCATTTTCCATAATAGTGGAAGTCTTCCTTGAGCATTGGCCCGGCTCTGGAGTTTTACTCCAAGGATTGTTGTCGTTGGTAGTTTCTCCGTCATCAATCGGTTTACAAATCTCACGTTTTCTCCATCTCTTTCAATTTACTATTTTCTTTAATTGAATGCTTCCGCTAGAATATTGAAATTGAGTTTTCATGAAATTCATAATTGTTCTTTAATTTGACTAATTGAAAACTTGATTGAGTAAATTAAATGAAATCATAAATTGATCACTTAGTTGAATTTGCTTTGAATTGATAAAATTGCATATCTAGTTAAGCTAGATTGATTTGGTGAAGGTTGATAGGTTGGTGTATTTAAATGATTCTTGGATATTTCATTAGTGGATGGGCATAAATGTTGGATTAATCACATTGAGTAATTTGATTGATTGTGTCATCTTTTGATTTAGACAAGAATTGAAATTATCATAGAAGAAAATTTTATTCTAAGACCTACCTATTCAATCCCCCCTTCTAGGTGATATTCAAGCTTAGGGACCTTGAGTGATATCTAAGTGGTATCCTTCCGAAACACCAAATATCAAAATGAACTAGTGCAAAAGATTGGAAACAAAGGGGGTCAGCACGTAGAAGAAACGGAACTCTATGATCCTTACTAAGTTCACGTCTCACAATTAAAACTAGAAAAATTAGATAAAGTAGGAACTAAGTGACGAAGATTTGCAGAAGACGGGTGTCCAAGGCAACAGTGCCACTAGTAAGGAGAAACAACAGAATATAGAGCAGAAGGAGTCGACTGACAAGATGATTGAAGGTAGTAGAGTCCATTATTCTCATATCCCCCACCAATCATCATCTTCGTCTTTAGATCTTGAATTCACAATAAGAGGGATAAAAAGTCACTGAATAGTTGAAGGACTGGGTAAGTTTATGAATAGACAACAAATTGAAAGGAAATTGGGGTATGTATAAAACAGATAAAAATTTGAGACCAGAAGTGCAAACACTGCCAATTCCTTAAACACAAGCTTTAGTCCCATTAGCAATAGTGACAAAGGAGGGAGAAGAATGACGAAAAATATTAGAAAGACGAGACAAGTTACCTGTCATATGTTCAGACACCCCAGAATCAAGAATCTAAGGAGTGCTGGAAGAAGAATGAAGACATTTATTACCTGACAAGACCAAATTGGTTGTGGAAGTACTAGTAGAAGAGGCATTGGCACGCTGAAGAATAGATTCATACTCGGTCTTGAAAATAAGGATTTGATCTTCAAAAACCGACTCAGAATGCTCCTCCTCAAGTGTAGCCTGGTTAGCCCAAGTGGGCTTGCCATAGAGTTTCCAACAGTAATCAACAGAATGATTATTTTGGCCACAATGAGTGCACCGCTTAGAGCCACGACCATTACAACCACCACGACCACGATTACCACTAGGAGAAACACGCCCACCATGATCTCCAGGAGGTGCAACAAGAGCGGAACGAGTGTCATTCTCTGGAGTAGAAGAATGAATGGCAACTCTCCGAACACAAGCAAAAGTCTCACTAACAATGAGAACATCCTTACCAGAAAGAATCTGAGAACTGATAGGAGCAAGTTCTGGTTTGAGACCGAAGAGAAACTTAGCAACTCGAAATTCCTTCCTGTGTTGTTGAGTTTTCAAGTCAGTGGTCAACGGTTGATAGACATTTAACTCATCCCACATACCTTTCAAAATGGAAAAATATTCTTCCACCGAGCGATCTCCCTGTTAGAAGGAGAAAATGTCTTGATAGATACGAGAGAGATTCTGATCAGAAGAATATAACTCTTGCAAAGTGTCCCAAATGGCTTTGAAAAATTCTAAACAAGCAACATTATTGAAAATATCTGGTTCCAAACTATTCCAAAGCCAAGACATAATCTGGCCATCTTCTTGTTCCTAAGCGAGAACCTTGGTGGCATCAGTAATTTGGTGGTTGTAAAATAAGAAGCCTTACCACATGCTTTCAGTGAAACCAACACAGCGCGAGACCATCGAAGGTAATTGGAACCCTTCAATTTTGTATTGGTCAATGATCCAATAAAAAAAGAATCTTTGTTATCCTTGGTATGCAATTTATCAATCATGATAGGACAAAGAAGTTGCTATAGCAAAGATTTGGGAAGCGAGAGAAGCTGGCCGAGACTGGCTGGGCTGAGGGAGCTAAGAGGCTCTACTAAGGGTGACAAGAGGCTGGGCTGAGGAGGCCGAGAGGTGCCAAAAGGCTCTCCCGAGAGGTGCCAAAGGAACCGAAAGGCTCTACCAAGAGGGGCCGAGGGGGACGAGAGGCACCGAGAAAAGGAGGACTGAGAAAGAAAAGCTATGGTTTAGAAAATCGGCTCTGATACCATGTCAAAGGTATTTTAGAGAATGAAAAAGATATATTCTTCTCTCTAAGAGGTCAATATGTATAGTCACAGCGTACAAGTAAATAAAGAAACTATCCTAAATTAGTTTCTAAAATCCATCAATCAATCAATCCATCAATTAATCAATTAACCAATCAATACAATCAATCAATCAATCAAATGCCTAAATCAAACTACAGATTAAGCTTAATCTAATGCCTAAATTAAGCTATAGATTTGGTCAATATTTACAATCAATATTTACAACATCTTTGAAATCTTGAATTTTTTGTGTTTAGCAATCCCTACTAAACATTGTCTAGATATTAAAAAATATACCAAGCTTCCACATCATTGCTGCTACTAAACCCCACTACTCTGACAGAACTTTTCAATAGCATTGCAATCGGTTTTAATCCGTTACTTCATTTATCAAGGAGTTGGCATAAGAAGAAAATTCTTGCAATCAAATGGGGCATAAGGATTATTAATTTATGAAGAAAGATTTCATACTATAGCTTACAAATCAATCTAGAGAACCTATGACAGCCCACTAAAAAGCACGGATACGGACACCAGACACAGATACAACACCACACAGACACGCAGATACATTATTTCTCAAAAAAGTAGGACACAGACATGTCAAGGATACGTTGAATATATATAAATTTTTATATTTTTTATATGACCATATAATAAAAGTACAATGTTATTTCAATTAAAATTGGCATAATAACACACAAATCACAAAAAAATTATTAAGATACTAAAATAACAAAGCCATTAAATAAAAATTAAAGAACTTCTTCATTTAATCATTGACATTCATGATTCAAGTGTCCGACACGTGTCTGGAAAGTGTCCGACACGTGTCGGTGTCTAACACGGATACGTGAGCCAAAATAGTGTTTGTGCTTCATAGACAGCCCATCAATGAATAAAACGACTTTTTCTTCAGTTTAAGACAAAATACATAGACAAGAAGCACAAAATCCAAACGATTGACACGGACACGTGAGCCAAAATAGAGTGTCCGTGCTTCATATACAGCCTATCAATGAATAAAATGACTTTTTCTTCAGTTTAAGACAAAATACATAGACAAGAAGCATAAAACCCATACAATTGGTAAATTCAATGCAGTTGGTAGAGGGAACAAGCCCAAACTTTAAAAAAAGAAAAAACTGTTGTGAATGTCAATGATTTCTCTTTACATATAGAAATTGATGACATGATAGTATAAAACCCTGTGACAGAAAAGCATGTAGACAAGTAGTATTAAATTGTATCATCATGATGCTGATGGTGGAAGGCAAGATTTAAAATTTATTGAAACAAAACATAATAGGCAGCAAGTACAGTTTGTTATATCTAGACTGCTTTTCAAAGAACAACCAACAAATGAAAAAAGAAAAGTCACATTCTTTACAGGAGAACTTGTTTTTAACACCAAAGTTTCTTAAATTTTTAATTTTTGATAAGACACACACTCACTTTGTCTCATTTGGGACTTGAACCCTCAACCTCCTTTTTGGAAAGTGAAGGACATACCACTCAGGATAAAGCTTGGCAGTTTCTATTTATTTTTTCAGTAAGTGCAACAGGAAATTTTCTTCTGCTTTAAACACTAGAGTTTGGCAATTCTTCAAAACAATTTCCGGGGTCTACTTCTGCGCATCAGCACAAATAGCTTTAATTTCAAGAATTTCAAGGACCATCTATGCATTACAGCCATAATCTTGTAGGATTGATGAATATCATCATATTATTCCTAGAATCTCCACCAAGCTGATGAGAACCCCAACATTATTCTGTGATACCAGTTTCCTAAGATGAATAATGAATATCTTCCTTCTTCATGACTGACACCAAAAACTTCAATCGTACTTGGTACCAAATGAATTTTACATGATTTCTGAGGCAGATATTCAATAGAAATTGTTTTTTATGTACAGTGCGCGGAATGCCCTAAAATATGTTATTTAGTTAATTCAACAATTTAACTAAACATAAATCGTTAATCCTAAAATGGGCGAACAAAGGAGATCTATAATTCTAGATTGACTCCATTTTAATATGGCCAAGTGCTTATAAACATGCAGAAATAGTAAATAAAGCACAAAAAGACAAGAACAACAGTTTTAAGTGGGAAAATCCTCCCGGGGAATAAAAACCCTCTGCTACAACGAAAATCCACAAGTAAAGCAAGATCCATTACAAGTTACCAAAAGCCCAAACCTAAGAAACTAACCTCAGTCAACAGATTTCTATCGCTAGTCTTCTATACTAGTTTGTCCGACTTTCTCCTTGCCTGTCCAATCCACTTTCTCTACTAGCTCTTCATCTCACAGCTCACACTATACCACGATAACGATCACGGTCCTCGATCCACTTACATAGAAGTGTGCAAATCCATGCAATGATCGCTAAGTGCAACACTATATACTCTCAAGGCAATATAGTAAGCACAGAAACTAGAGTCTCTGCAACAAAGGAGACTATATGGAAGTCTCTAGTGTCTTGTCAAAAATCTTCTCAAAAACAGTTGAATATCTCAATATGCACTCTCTATGAATAGGATAGCTAAAGTAAATTGTAACTTAGAAAGCTACAATTTATAAATCAAGACCTAACCTAAATGAATCATGAAACAAATCAAACAATCAGTCTCGTAAGAGAGACAAGTGTTCAAATGATTAGTACATCATTCAGATTTGCATTATGTCAACCCGGTCACCGTTGTGTTCCAATGATGAACAACAGGAGGTTCAACATTTGAACAGGGGAAGGGCATATTCGAATAGTGAAGCCACTATAGTTGGCTTTCCATTGCAAACAGCCTTGTGCAAGGTCTCGAACAATCCCGGATCAATTTTATCACTTTCCATGGTCTTTCTAGTCTACCGTCAAAATTTAAAATACCAAGGTTATAAATTTAATATTAAATCCAACCCTTTAAGGACCTAATAAAATACTAATCACTCACTCATCTAAATGTATGCAATGCATGCATGTGTGGGAGTGTTCATACATTTACGGGTAACTCTAAAGTTTTCAATGTAAGCATGAGCCTTCATCTTCAGAATCATCATTGTAATTTAGTCAAGCTGGTTTGAAGTCTACAATAATATAACTAAACTACGCATATGACTCAACTAGTTTGATAATTTGAAACTCAATCCTTTTGGAATGAATTGCCAACATATAATATGAGAAAACATTTTCCTCACAATTTCCATCACTAAACCATCGGCTGCATCAGAATTGTTTTATATGTACTAACCTTTTCTCGGAGAAATTCTCTTAATTATTCTTCTCAGATATCAATCTGGCCTGCTTTTGATGACTAAATACCATTTCTCAATTTTTGACTTGATTCAACTCTCTATAACACATCAACACTTCAAATGCTCTAACAAGACTCATGTTCATTTGCAAGGAACAAGTTAGCATTGCTTGATATTACAAATGATGCAAAAGGGCAATGGAAAGTTGCAGCTCACAACATATAGCAGATGATCAAAACTAAAAGGGTACTCATTAGCCACAAGTAACTACAACAGAGGCATTCAAAAAAAAAAAAGACTCCTATTGGCACTCCCTTGGGGCTGGGAAGATTTTTATCTTCCCACATGCTATGTGTTGGTGTGGGAGGATAAAGAAGAAATCCGATAAGGGCCTCCCAAAATCCCTTCTGCCACATAAACATAATCATGCATTACAATATCAACACATACAAAGATGGCTCTATGTGTGTTAGTGTCTAGGGACAATCAAACAGTCTGAATGCTGAGTTTTGAAATGAAGAATATCTATATGTGTGTGTGTGTTTATAAACCTTGAAAATAGAGAAACAGGAGGGGAAAATAAGAAATATTTTAATTGATCTGATTTCAAAACCTCAGCATAAGAATCTAATGCCTTCAAGTGGTTACACAACAGATGAAAAATGGGGGAAAATAAAGAAACAATTGATGATTCCTTATTCAATTTTTTTTTTTTAAGAAACAATGGAAAGAAAAGAATAAAGAGTTTATGTAGTTAGTTAGATGGAAGTGAGTGATAAAAGTGGTTGGTAATTTGAATTCTACATTTTAGATAACAGTTGACATAGGTAATTCTAAGTGTCTGCTAATAGTAGGAAATAGATATCTAGTTGATGGAGAAAAGTTCATTCTTTTTATCAGGAACAAATGTTCATAACTGGAAAGTTTACCTGTACGTAGAATGTAAACCATCATGATTTTTTTATACATTGAATATTAAAGCTATAAAATGCAAGTTTAGAATTTCATTTTAGAGGGGAAAAAGAAAAGAAACTGTGATTAGAAAATGAGTCTCTACAACAACAGCCTAAACAACGAAAATTTTTCTTGAAGCTTTATTATTTGAACTGTGCTATAAGTAGTAGTAAGACATCTCTCAGTAATTAGAATTTCTACAATATATTGGTCTACTTACATTATTGATATGATTCTTAAATAAATACCATAAAAAGTAAAAAAGAACTTTAACCATTTTTTACTATTCTCCCAAAGCACAACGGAACAATTCCCTTAGAAGAGATAGTGATCACAAAGCCTACTTAATTCAAAAAAATTTAAACAATGTTGCCATCTAGAGAATTTACTCTTCTTTCTCACTGTTACCTGTAAAATATGTGATCCCTAGTTTGCATATTTTTATCTTCTTGTATTTGTTCAAAACAATAACAAATCACACCAAAAATGAACATTGAAGGAAGAGAACTCCTAATAATCACTTTAGAACTATATATTAATCCCATGTTTGATCGCAAGGAATACAGAAATATAAGCATACCAAGCAAAATTTACAACAGTGTGACTCGAACCAGATTTACAGCAATCAAATGGATAAAATGTAATCGGCCAAGCACCTAATCAAGACCTATACGTAGCAAATTCCTTTTTCTGTCATTCAACTCATGTAAACAATTCCTAAGTAACACAGTATTAGATAAGATAAGAGAACAAAGAACTAGCAATCACAATATCATTCATGAAGTTTCAATTTCTATCTTCCGAAATGAATTAAATTCTCTCTATGATGGAAACTTTAAAACAACTTGTCTTGCACATCAAATGCATCCATATTGTGTAAAAGACATGCAAACCAAATTTACAGATAAACACAAGAGGTTCCACAAGATACAAAAATATGCTATTCACCCATTTTATACCAAAAAATACACAGAGAAGGAAAGGCAGAAAGACTCAAAAGCTGATGCCTAATAATCACTATGACTGTATGTTAGCAGACTGTAAGCCCCAAAATATTTCAGTTGAATGTAACAGATTTTAATAAAGAATAAGAAGAAAAGAAATGCACCTGCACTGTCTCGGTAGGAAACTGCTCTCTACCACATGAATGGTCCTCATAGAGTGAAACTGTATCTGCCGAATTGTGGTACCTGCAATAATTTCTTTGAGCACAAACTGCCGACTCAACCAGACTTTCCAACCTTGGCAACCTAGTTGCAGGACTAAGCAAGCTTTCCAATTCCGCCACCAACTTTTGTCGCAGTTCAGGAATACAACTAGCATCAAAAGGGATTTCATCTTTGTAATGAATGAGAGAACAAGCCAGTTTGTCCATATGGGCTTTCTCCATTCCGAATACATAATCGTTTCTCTGAAGGACCTTTAAGAACAAAGAATTTTCTTCACGGTTCAAGCACTCCAACATCCACATCCGAAGGACACGCATCAGAGCCTCACTCCTTGTTTCTTGATCCAAATCGTTCATATTACAGAGGGTCTTTGCACTTTCATCCCAATTCCCACCAACGATTTGCGATTTGAGAGAAGTGGATTCCAATGTGTTGTATGATATATTAGACTCTATTTCCAATATCCTTGCACTGTCCTCGTAGCCTAAGTTCTTTAGGGATTGCATCATTGCTCTTACCAATTCACGTTTCTTTATTTTGCCACTGGGACCAAGCAACATTCGCTGGTTATCATCCATGTTTCTTGGATTTCTTGTGTTCCTCTGAAAGCTTGCTAGAGTGAATGCTTTGAATATAAACACCAAAGTTGAAAAACCAACAGAATCGAACTCAAGAAAAGAGTTATTTAGAAATATTTTCCAAGACCCTAATGAAAAACAAGGGTTGATTTTATGGGAATGGCGGGGAAAAACCAAGTAATCATGAAAATTTATGTAAAGAAAATGCCAAGAGAATGTAAGAAAAGAAAAAGGCAGAAAATCAAGAAAACCCTGAAACGAGGAGTTGCACAGGAGGAGAGAGAGAATGAGAGAGTGAACAAACTATAAATGATTGAAATTGAATGAATGAATTGCACAGAAAGTAGAAGCAACTCCAGAATGGCAGATATATGAATGAAACAAAAAAGCGAGCGTCTGGAAAGGAGGTGTTTGAACCATATATATACAATACATATACACGCGCACATATATACAAACGGTAAAAGAGAAAGGTTTAAATGGATCTGCAGCCATCAACAGAGCAACAAACCTGTCAACCCTTCGTAGGGAAAACTGGAAAAAGAGAGAGGAATACATTTTCTTTTCTTCATTTCTTATTAAACTATAGTATTTTTCCATATGATAAACCTTGGCGGGAATACAAAGCAAACTGTAGTCAAATATTGACAAATAGGCCGCCTTCATGAAGGAAAACTTTTGAATGGGTATGGTATAATAATAATAATGTATTTTTTTAATAATATTTTATTTTATATATATATATATATATGATATTTTCATCTTATTTAATGAAATATAAGTAGATATCACATAGTCTAAATGAAAAAGGAATAAAATTACGTGATATATTGTACATATGAAAGAATATCTCTAATGTTCCTGATATACCATAAAAGAGCAGGCCAATTAGCACTTGACACGTATGACTACGAATCCAACTCACGCCCGGCTAACTCGGCTCACACTCAGCCAATGGCTAAGCACTCGAACATTCAGAGTAGGATAAAAGGTCAAAAGTGGCCGATCATATGTCTCCAAAGCACATATATCCGGATAAGGATCTCAGAATTAATTACAGGATCCAGACCAACACTCCAGACCTCGTCACCACCTTAGCGGTTGCCGAGCAGGGAATAAGGAAACAGTCCTCAACACGGAAACAATCTTCAACAAAGAAACTACCATCTATGATTATCTCTATGTAATACTCCACAAGGTAACTGCAATCTCCGATGATCAAATTCCTACATTCATGGCTCCGAATCCTAATCAACTTAGAAAGGCCCTGGTCTATAAATTAAACCCTAAAGGTACGCTTTATTTTCATGCTCATTCTTTGGCTTTCAATACAGTCTTTCAATTCCATTTACTTACTTAAGCATCGGAGCGGCTACCGCCGGAGCCAATTCGGTGGTCCTCTGATCATCTTTCTGAGTGTTCTACAGGTCACGGAGCCAATACTTATTGCGAGTTGAAAAGTGCAGCATCAGTTTGGCACCATCTGTGGGAACGACTAATCTCCAAGTGCTCTATTCACAAACTCATCTCTTTCCTCACCGGAAAACTATGGCCCCAAATCTCTGACCGCGACAGAATACTCAGATTTCGCAAAGCTCTCAACGTCGGCCGCCTGCTCCATGAGCAAGGGGGGCAACGGTTAATCCCATGCGACAAAAGATCGAATCAATTAAACGACACAATGAACTGGTGCAGGAACAGTTGCTTGCCATCACCAGAACGCTGGCAACGCTCACACAGAATCAAGGGACGAACCCTCCTAACCCACCGGTCAACACTGCTGCAAGAACTCAACCCCCTGTTACCACGAAGAATGAAGAGCCTCATGAGCAGGCTCCAAATAACCAGCCCGGGCACCCCTAGGGTGTTGCCCGCGTTGGCAGAGATCCACAGCCGTCAGCAGCCCCAAGCTGGGGAACATCAACCTTCGTCCCTGACGTCCATTACCGGAGCACTACTTGAGCCCCAACTCCAAGGGCTTTGGGAGCACATCCGGCACCACAGGAGCCTCATCCCCATGCAGCACCAATCCCTCCGGTTCGTAACCCTCCTCCGTCCGAGGGACGTACTCAACCCCACTACCCTGAAGCCGAGGCTATCAGGCAGGGTTCGCAAGATGTTAGACTTAGAGACCCGCGAAGGATAGAGGAAATTGCCGAGTCTATGGACCGAACAATTGCCTTGAGAGGACCTCAGAACCCTCCAGAGCAAGACGAGTTGGCCAGGCTGCTCGGAAGACTGGCCACCCCATTCACTCACGCCATCATGTCAGAAGAAAGGCCCAGAAAGTTCATGGTGCCAAAGTTCACCCTTTACGACGGGCCTGGAGACCCAGGAGATCGTCTCTCGCATTACCAGCATACAATGGCCCTCTACGGGGCCTCTGATGCTTTTATGTGCCGAACTTTCATCACCAGCTTGAAGGGAACTGCTCTGAAATGGTTCCACAACCTCCCTCCGAACTCAATTACCAATTTCTATGAGCTCGGTAGACAATTCTTGGACAGGTTTATGACCAGCAGAAGGCTCAAAAGGGGACCAGAGTTCCTGTTAAATGTCAAGCAGACTAAGGAGGAGTCCCTCAGAGCATACTTTGCGCGCTTGAATGCCGAACTCACGGAGATCACTGATTGCAGCCCGAAATTCCTTGTAGCTGCCTTAACTGCCGGGCTTGCCCACGGTGGCTTCAGAGACTCCTTGACAAAGAGCCCTCCAACCGACATAGCAATACTAATGGATCGGCCAGGAAATATATCAACCTAGAAGAAGCCAACCACACATCCCAGAAGGAAAAAGACCAGACCTAGAGGGATAATCCGAAGAGGGAGGATCACAAGAAGGAGGACCACAGAAAAGACTCCAGCAAGAAGAGGGCCAAGAGCCCAGAGAAAAGAATAGCACCCAGAGCTGTGTATAATTCCGGACCAAGGGAGTTCACTAACTTCACTCCTTTGAACACTACATCGAACCAGGTACTTCGGTAGATTCGAGATCGGGAGAACCTGAGGTGTCCGGAACCAATCAAAGAAGATCCCAGTCTTCGGGACCAAAGTAAGTATTGTAATTTCCATAAAGATCATGGACATACGACTAACTCATGCAGGACCCTCCGGTATGAGATAGAGCAGCTCATAAAAAAGGGGCGTCTTCGGGAGTTCGTCAAGCAAGACCGAAGGCAAAACCCTCAAGAAGACAAGCCTCAACAACGGCCAGACCAGAGGCCCGAGCAGAGGCAGGAGCAGAGGGAAGGACGAAACGAGCCTCAAAGGCAGAACAACCATGTCATCTACGTCCTCCATGCTGACTCCCCTATCACAGGAATGTCCAACAGGGCAAGAAAGAGATATGCTCGGGAGGCCAGAGCTGCCCCGAACGTGTTACAGATCTCCAACGTGGAAAAAAGGCTCAAGCCAGCACCGGAGATCCAATTCACTGAACAAGATCTAGCAGGGGTACACTGCCCTCACAGTGATGCCCTCGTCATCACTCTCAAAATCGCCAACTTCGAGATCAAGAGAGTCCTGGTCGATACTGGCAGCTCCGTCAACATACTGTTCCATGAGCCACTTAAACAGATGGGAATGGACCACGACAACATCAAGCCTACTACTGCCGTGATGGCAGCTTTTGATGACAATCTCAGTACCCCGTAGAATCGACCTTCTTACTACAGTAAGAGAAGGAGAAGGGAAGAAGGCCACCATCTCGGAGTACATGGTGTTGAAAATGAAATCTCCCTACAGCGTCATAATCGGGAGACCTTGGTTGCACCAGATAGGGGCGGTCACCTCGACCCTCCATCAATGTCTGAAGTACGTCCACAACCAGAACGTTCACTCTGTCAGAGGGTGTCAGCCAACCTCCCGGGAGTGCCATGCTATTGCCCTCAAGGAGAAGGCCCCCAAATAGCAATTACAGTACACTCGGGACTGTGCAGATCCAGTTCTCACCCACATTCCTGAGGTGGAAGGTTACCCATCCAGCATTGAAGAACCCCTGTGCCCAAGGGGACGAGACAGCCGAGCCAAACCTGTTGGCGAACCCATCAAAGTCTTGGTCAGTTCAGAAGCAGAGGGGCGTTATTTGTATATCGGCCCAGATCTGACGCACACTGAGCAGGAGAATATAGTCAGGTTTCTGAAAGACAACCTCTCTATATTTGCTTGGGAGACCAGAGACATGGAAGGTATAGACCCTAGCCTCATAACTCACAAGCTGATGGTAGATCCAGATCATCCACCAGTCAAACAGAAGAGAAGATCGATTGCTCCTGAACGGCATCGGATTATAAATGAAGAAGTCCAAAGGCTGCTTGAAGCTAGGATGGTACGAGAAGTGTTCTATCCCGAGTGGCTAGCCAACACCGTGCTGGTCAAGAAGAAAAATGGCAAGTGGAGAGTCTGCGTTGATTATACGGACCTCAATAAGGCATGCCCCAAAGATAGCTTTCCACTGCCAAGGATAGACCAACTGGTTGACGCCACTACGGGGCACGAGCTTTATCTATTAATAGGATTAAAAGTAGAAAAATAAATGAATGCACGACAATTAAGTAATTAATATCAAAATAAGATATGTTATACTTACACAGTCTTCGAACCACTTAGGAAATAGTTTCTATTATATTTGCTCTACGTTTGCAACATTTTCTCTTTGAAGCTCATTCGTATGCTTACTACATAAAATAAGATATATTTTTTGTAACTTGGATTTTGCAAATAAGGTTGCATTGTAAAGGTGTACGATAAACTTACTTAAAATATGGAAATGTCTCAACACAATTATTGAGTACGGTATAATGTGCTTTTGCCAAGTCTTTAGGAGGACACCATATATAAGACGAAGCACCTAATGTTTGTATATTCTGATTGAACATCGCGAGGCCAGATCGTGGTTGCGGTGGACATCTATCATAATTATGTTCCTCACGATTAAACCTCGTCTCAATATCATCAAGATGCATGTAACAAAACGTGAGACATTTAGCATTTACGTATGCCATAGCAATTGATCCTTTCGATCGTGCTTTGTTACGCACGTATTACTTTAATGCATACAAGAATATGTGGGAATAATAATTCAACAAATTAATGAACGGTATCTGTATTAAATATTAAGTTACGTACCTTTCAATTAGAGACATCCAATGATATTGGACCGGTCCACCAATTCTAGCTTCATACGGCAAATGCACAGCCAAGTGAACCATGACATCAAAGAAAGCTAAAGAAAATATCATTTCAAGCTTGCAGAGGATTACAATAACATCCCTTTCAAGCTTTTCTAGTACTTCTAACTTCAATGTCTTGGCACTTAATTCTCTAAAAAAGCATCCCAACTCAATCATTGTTGTTGATACACTTTCAGGGAAATATCCACGTATTACAACTAGAAGAAATCGTTGTAAAAGTACATGGCAATCATGGCTCTTTAAGCCATATATTTCTCCATTTTTAACATTTACACATTGAGATATATTCGATGCATATCTATCTAGGAACTTCACCGATTTAAATCATTCACAAATCTTCATTCACTCATTGGGTGATAATGTATAGCATGCAGGAGGCACAACAAATTTATTTCCACTACGTACTATGTGCAAATCCTTCCTTATGACCAACTCTTACAAGTCTATCCGAACTTTAATAGTATCTTTCGTCTTTCCTTCAATGTTCATCAAGGTTCCGAGCACATTATCACATATATTTTTCTCCATGTGTATAACATCAAAATTGTGCCTCAACTTCAACGTCTCCTAATACAGAAAATAAAAAAATATGCTTTTCTTTGTCCAATTATACTCCATTTTAGCATGCTTCATCTTCTTAACACCTGGTATCTTCCCAAACCTCACTGGTTGGATGTCAGCCAATTGCACCACCAAGTCCTCTTTGGATAACTCAAAAGGTGCTGACTTGCGCTCAAGTTTGCCTTCAAACAGATGCTTCTGGAAGGTTCACCATACATGTGACGACGGTCGAAAACGTCGATATCACATGTAGCATATCTTCTTTCCATTAGACAAATGTAGCGAAGATGCATCTTTATTGCATACCGGACATGCCAAATATCCCTTTGTGCTCCACCCAGACATGTTGGCATATGCGAAAAAGTCATTTATGATCCATAACAATGCCATATGTAATCGGAATGTCTCATTCCTAGATACATCGTACGCCTCCACTCCAACCTCCCACAATTCCTTCAACTCATCCACTAACGATCGCAAATAAACATCAATTTCATTTTTAGGAGACTTTGGCTCGGGAATAAGCAACAACATGAAGATAAATGGTTCTTTCATACATCTTCATGGTGGCAAGTTATAGGGCACAAACAACACTTGCCAGATGTTGTAGGCATTACTCGTGTCACCAAATAGATTAAAACCATTACTAGCCAGCCCAAGCCATATATTAAGTGGCTCATTGGTAAACCAATCGTGATTTATATCAAATTCACCCCAAGCTTGAGAATTTGTTAGATACTTATATACATTTGCCTCACCAACACGCTTCTTGCTATGCTACCATATCTCTTCAGTCATCTTCTGAGACATGTACAACCTCTATAGCCTCAATTTTAACGAAAAATATCTCAGCATCTTGTGTGAAATTTTCTTGCTCATTCATTCATTCACCTTATACATGGTTTCATGGCACACCGTACACTCAACACATCATTCAATCTTCTTCCAAAATAACATGCAATCATTTTTGTAAGTATGAATAGGGATATATCCAAGGCCCAAGTCCCTCAACTATCTTTTCGCCTCATAAAGCGATTTCGGAAGGGTGTCTCTTGTAGATAATGCTGATTTAAACAATTCAATGGCCATATTGAAAGATTTGTTTGTCCATTAGTTGATGGTCTTAATACGAAGGAGCTTGACAAGAAAATCAAGTGTCGAATACTTCTCACAACCCGGATATAACAGCTGTCTTGCTTCCCTCAACAAGGGATCCAAAAATGTTTCTGATTTTTTAATATCACTCCTAGGACCTAATCCGCGGCTTGTAGTCGCACCCCCTGCATGTCCACCAACATTTCTGGCAGTCCATCGTAACCAAATCGGACATTTTCACCCAAGTCATCGTCCTTTTCATTGTCTTCATCCTTACTCACCACTCATACTTCACATTGTTCCCTGTGAAATTCCTAACACTTATACATTTTGTCCATGCCATACTCAAGTAGGTACGTTCTAGCCTCATCTATGTGCATATAATCCCTATTATTGCACCTCCTACACAGACATCTTATCATATTGCTCCCATCCGCAGATGCGCAAGAAAACTCAATGAAATCCTTAATCCTTTTCACATATTCGACCAAATGCCTACCCTTTCAGTCCATCCAATTCTTATCCATTTTCATCTACCTAACAGAAGTCAAACACGTTACTCATTATAAATATGAAACGCGAATCCTAACTTCTCTCTAAAGGGTAACATAGTCCTATCCCATTTAAGAATGCACAATCTACATTGCAATCAGTAGCTAGTGGAAGTGCGTCGTTAACACTCTAAAAATAAATTAACCTTACTTCTTAACATAATGAAAGAAAACAAACACAGTAGCTAGCTAAGTAAGGGTCGAACCCACAAAGAGTGTCCACAATTTATTTTCTACTTATTTTGACCAATTCTAAACTAAAATTCAATTAATAACAAAACAATAAATGGGGGGTTGGAATTTTGATCAAACTAATTACGATTGAAAAGTAAATTAATAACAGAAATCAATGGATTAAAACTTCAGTTCTTCGATTCAATCTTACCCTTGCAGTTAATGGAACAATCAATCAATTATAACATTATCCTCCCCTTCAATGAATCTAATAATCCTAGGTAACAACAAGCTCTGCTACCCGAAATTTTCCTTAATTCTTCACTAATGAAACAAGCTCTCAATTAGATTCTAACCATTGCATAATTTAGAACAAGCTCTCTAAATTTAATATAATGGTAGCATTAATATCGAGGAAATTAGATTATTCTAAGCAACAATCACACAAGCTTGGACTGTTTAACTTAGGTTATGATAATCATAACAATAAACAAAAGCTTGTCCACAATCATCTATCGCTATTTGCCACAATTGATTAGGAACCATATAAATTACGTAATATATTTCCTCAATCTAGCAATTGATAATAATCTGATCAATTCAACAGGCCTTGATTAAATCAATCAAATCAAATATCAATAAACAGTTAAACTAGATTATCATGAACAGATTCATAAGAAAAGGGAGAAATAACGTTACTGGATTGATTCAACTATTAAACTGCAATGAGGGTTCGAAATCTCCTAAAATTAAATTAGAAAACCTAACCTGACATACTTGAATAATAAAACAAAACTAATAAATTATTTGTTTCTGTCCCTCTTGCAGCGCCGCAACACTCTTTCTTTAACCTGCGCCGCACGAACTCCTCACGTTTTTCTCCTCCTTTTGCTGTGCTTTAAATAACTTGTGCCCTAGCTCAACGCCGCACGGCCCAAGCCTCTGTTTTCTTCTTTTTCTTTCTTTCTTCCTGGGCCCCACCTATATTGACTTGTCTTTTTTTCATTCTTTTGCTATTCTTCATTCAACCGCACTCTTTGACTTTGTTGCTTTTAGTTTCTTTCTTTAGTTTTCTCTTGCCTTCATGCTCCAGCCGTAAAAGCCAAGCCCAACCAGCTTTTAATTCTTCTTTTTTTCAAGCCCATTCCAGCCCTCGTGCAGCAGCCGCACTTTAATTGGGCTGAAACTTGTGAGTTATTTTTCTATCCAAAAAAGATTGAATCTTGACTCAGGCTCTTCATGAAAGTTGTAGCCCTTGAAGAGTAGATAAATTTAGGCTATTGAAACACCTGATTTGGACTTTGAAAACTCAAGTTATGGCCCATTGAAGTTGACTGGTCGGATAGGATTCGTACTGCAACAGATCAGCTTTTCAAGCCTGATTTTGAAACAATGTTTGGAGGCCCAAACGAACTCTGACTTTTACAAACCAGACCTTTCTGAGAGGCCCAAGACGTCCTCTACAAACTTCATGAAGACCACTTCCTTATTCTCGAACTCTAACACCATCCAAATCTCAAGTGAAGCTCCATAGGTCGAATCTGTCCAAAAGCTGAAAATTACACAATATTATTCTTTTACCATCAATGCTTCCATAATTCAATAAATGAATTAATCAGCTCACTTAAACAGAAAATATGTCATAAAAATAAATATAAAGGAATTAAAAATATTAAATATTATGCTCTTATCAGCTAGCAACTCAAATGCTCGATTCCACTCAAAGAAAGTTTTGGCTACATCTCCCCACAGTTCTCCAAGTACACAAGATAGACGTTACCATGCCTAAATATGTACCCAGAGAACAACGGAAAACCGTGCCAAAATTTTCATCCACTGGAATCACGCATTCGCTACTGCCTGTCTTGTAGATTTATGTATTCCCAAACTATCCTACACTAGACAATTCAAGAATCAATTTTCATACACAAGAGCCTAATCACCCTGAGTTAAGCGACAATATTCACGAGTGCTGAAAATGACTCTCAAACGGGGCTAAGGTTAAATTAATGCAATTACATATTGTGTAACACAAATTGTGCTGCTTAATTTCTAATAGTCATCTAAACATGAACACTTAATGTTTGGTATTATGAGGGATGGATAGGGTAAAGACCTAACTTGCATTATTTGAGTGATGCTTACACTCAAACACATGTTGTCATGCTAAAAATGATTTCGAAAATTGACCAAGCAGTGTGGCATGATGTTATTAGAACATGACACATCAGTAAATGGAGATAAATATATAGGCAAAAATGCTATTCTTACCCTTTTTAAATGCCCCAAAACTCCCTTTAGAAATTCCAAAATTTTAAGATCATTAATTTTTGCACTTTAATCTACATAATCTTAAACCAAGGAACAAGCATAATGCAACCTCTAGTATAAAATCTTTATTTAAACGAGAACTCTAAGGTTCTTTGAAATGAAACTTGAATTAAAGAAATGAAGTGAACAGACAATGTTCAAGGTTTCTAAGAATAAAATTGTTTTTTTAGTCCACTAGCTTTAGTCTAATGGTTAGATGAACTAACCAATATCTGAAAAACAAAATAGAGCTACACTTAGGGTCTTTGGGACTTGAATTAGGATTAAATGAAAATAATTGAATTAAGATATATTATAAATATTTATACACCATATATACTAAATTTTTATACATCGAAACCCATTAATCACATCCACAAAAGTTGGAAACTTCTACATCAAACCCTCATTTTCTTATCAAGGCTTACATTTTCAAATTTTTCGTACAAGTCCAATATTCCCAATTCATACATCATAGCCATAGGTTTCAAATACACAAGTAACCACAATACAAGTTCTTCCATATTTGTGCACTAAAAACATTCCTAATCTTGTTTGCTTTCACATCAAGCATTAATCATGGTCATCAATCTATAGGATTTATTATGAGCCCTTAGATCAAACCTTTTTACTTTTCCCTATAAATAAGACCCCTTGGCCACATAATCAAGGGAATAAATTTTAGCAGCCAGATGTTTCTGCAATAATTCTCTTTTCTCTCTCTATATTTCTTCTTCTACATAAGCAAAAGTTCTAATCCAATGAAGATGAAGTTCTACACCATCGGAGATTCAATTCAATGAGATCACGCCACAAGCCTTGTCTGATTCACTGCAAATAGTTAGGTGGCCTCCCAAAACCCTACTTTTTTTTTTCCTCTTTTTCCTAAATTCATCTTATTGCTCTTGATAGAATTAATTGAATTGGAGAACTATATTGGCTCTGATTCCATTATCTCAATGGATACATAGGATGCCTCATGGGCCCGAGTCTACTCTTTTCCCTTATCTTATTTACTTTATAACTTTTTTCTTATTTTTATTCACGTTATCATAATCTCTCTCTCTCCCTACTCTTCTATTTTGATTTATTTACTTCCTATATTTTCTTTACTTTTTTTTGTTCATATAATTTTATCATTATCTCTTTCTACTCTTTTTTTTTTATTTGTGCCTAACCCCTTCCCATCTCGTACCTTAGCTCTTTGATTCAGAATTCTCTTATTCATTGTAGACTAGTTTGCTTTACTTTATTTTGACCCATGTCAAAGGGTTTAGAATGTAAATAGGACCAAAACATTATAATTCTTAATTTCTTTTCTTCTTCTTTTACATGTATTCTCCATTGGTTGTACCTTTTTTGCTTGTTATTTAGCCTAAAACAAGTTGGCGACTCCTTTATGTATTCATCTACACCTCAATTCGAAAAGAGGGCATTCCTCTTTGTAAGACCCCAACCCGAATAAAATAGAATGAATCTATTTATGTCCTAAGAGTCAAATAATAATACCAAGATTTGACCAAGTCATGAGCATAGTACCAAAAGTAAACCGAGACCAACTCAGATCAAGAATAGTATATCCCAAAATATGCCAAACTATCACGAATGAGCAGTATACAGTAAATGGGTACGAATACCCAGGTAAATAGTAGAAGCTATGGTTTCAGGGAATTACGAGATTAGGACAAGCCAAGTGCGAACAGACCGAGCTGATAAATATAGTACCAAAATAGACCCGAGCTATCATAGTAAGTTATGTACAGTAATAGACACGCAATTCGAGATGAATAGTTAGATTCACAAATAGAGTAAAATACGATATTTAAATATACGAGAAGTAGTAACAAGTAACCCTGAGTACCCTAGGACTAACCATACGAGGACCCGACAATACGGGAAATTATACACGTAGATCTGTTATGCATCGATATACGTGCGTAGTGTATTTTGTATATGTACGTAAGTGTTATATATTGAGATATATATATATATATCTATACAAGTATTTATATATATAAATAGGTATATAAAAGATATACATAAGTATATGAATATATGTATATATATATATATAAATATATGTATAATTATATGTATATGTAAATTATATATATAAAGTATAAGTATAAATATATATATATATATATATATATATATATACAAAATGCATGCAAAGCATACAAGTGTGTGAGGTGAGTGTCGATTGGTGTGTGTTAGTGTGTGATATTATATATAATATACATATAAGATACTGCGTTAGGAAAAAACTGTGACCACTTAGAAGGGATTCAGAAGTTGAAACCAAGGAAGAAGAAGAAGAAAGGGGCGGATACTGCGTTAGGAAAAAACTCAGAAAAGGTATGTAATGCTTGGTTTCTGTTTTTAATTTTTAAAGGCATGATAGTTAGTTTGAAATATAGGACCTTGTAGAACATAGAGAGGGGGTTAATTAGAAAGAAAAATCAGAAGGAATGATACAGATTTGAGGTAGGAAGATATAGTTACAGGTTCTAATGAATAATTCAATTTTTGTAAATTTAGGATTTAAACTTGATTTAAACTATGAGGAACTGATCCTTAATGGTGTAGAAAAAGATTTGAAAAAGGAATGGGGGAAAACAATCAAGAAATGGGCACGAAATTGAGAAAAACCAGTTGGCCGGAGCCACTATTTTTCCCTATTTCGTAAAGACCTAGTGACCTAAACCAAAAACTAAGTATAGGAATGAAAGCTTATGAAAAATGGAAGAAAATCACATTGGAAAAAGGTTGAGAATTGATAGAAAAAACTTGGCCGTCGCTGGAGAAGACGACGAAACTCACTGGAACCCTACCAGAAAACCAAGGGAGGAGCTGAATAGTGGTTTATCCAAAAACGGTGCCGTGTTGAGTTACTGTGTAGTGATACTGCGTCGTTTTAGTTAGGGGTGTTTTAAATTTAAAATCTAATTGGGCCTGTTTGGTTATAAGCGTAAGAAATTGAAATTAAATAGGAAATCAAATTGGGATAGCTTATCCTTGAATTGGTGTCCTATCCACTGTTTGGATAACCTAATTTAGAATAGTAAATTAGAAATTCTGATTTGGCCCAAATAAATAAGGAAGTTGTAAATTAACCCAATTGTTGTATAAATTAGAAAGTTACTCTGAACTTATAGTTATTATGAATTGACCCACAAAATAGAATATTAATTTAATTAATTAAATAAAAATAAATAAAAATTATGAAAATACCCCTAAGTCAAAAATGAGTCAAACAGACTCCGATTAAAGTACAAGAATAGTGAATTTTTATTATTTCGAGCATTCCAGACTCAACCGTGGAGTTTGATTTGCAAAAAGAGGTCTTGAGAAGTAAGAACCCGTAAAAGTGCATAATGACCATTTTGCCCTTTTTAGTACAGATGTCCGAATTGAATTCCGCAAAAGCCTAAACCGACTTTGTTCGACATTCTAGATTCAATAGTAGAGTCTATTTAAGTAAAAGAGATACCAATAGTAAAGAGACATAAAATTTGATGAATAACATAATTCAAGTAACGATAGACTAAGACACATTTTCTTAATCTTAGGAACATCGAAAGGCAAAGAGAAGGTTGTTTATAGAGATATAGTAAGAGGTAAGTGATATTCGATCTCTGCATGTGATACTTCCAGCCATGTCATTAGTTTTTCATATACTACTATTTGTATTCCACACATACCAGAAGTTATTGAATCTACATTGATATTGTCCTATCTTGTAGAAGTACCATTGTTTATATCTCGATCATGATTTTATACACTTGTGCATATATTCCTTTTTGTACACTTGTATCTAAGGCCGAGAGAGCCAACCAGTTATGTTCGCGGCAGCCTCGTAACCATAGCCTTCGAAAAGCTATAGTTATATTATGTAACCAAGAACTAGTTATGATTCCACTATACTCTTCATGGAAGTAACATGATCTTGATATATTATTAGTGCCAGATTTGTGCTCAGTCACAAACTCCATCTAATGCTTATTATGAACTTTGGGTCAAGGGAACACCAGTTACTTTACTATGCGAGGCATGGGACGTAGAGTCACATTGTATACAGAGCAGTATTATTCAGATATCTTGTTGGAACTGAATACAAGCTTAGGGGGAATTCCGGGCCCCACGAGTGCATTTCTTTTGTTGATATCACTGTCATTTATCATTGATTATTATAGCTTAATCATATTATGCCATTATGAATGATCATGAGATTTTCACAGCTTTTATTGAGTGCATACAATTTATACTTGAGACAGTTTATGACTATAACAGTATGATATTGTTAGCAGATTCCTTGATGAATTCTATATTCTTGACTGGCTAGCACATTTGCATTTATCCTAGTTCTTTTATGGATTATGCTTTTTATATACACTTGTACATATGACAGAGCAAATGATAGTCACTTACTGAGTTTTCACAGTTCATTCAGATACTACTTATATTTTCAGGCACAGATGTCGAGAGCAAACGATAAAGCCTGATAGCTCGAGGTGGACATTACATTTTAAAGTTGCAAGTGTAATATTTAGTACAGTCTTATAGTTCTCCTATGTCATCCACGTCTTGAGGATGTACAGTAGTTAAGAAATTTTAAAGTCTGTATTTTGAAAACCACATATATATATATATATATATATATGACATGCAACTTTTATATTTAAGTCTTCCGTTGTTTATATTTTGATAATCATTGCATGTTAGTAGCACTAATTGTGTAGCAAGTTGAGAGATCTGGTTTGGCAACAGTGTCGGATCGGGTTCGCGATACGAGATCCGCATAGGGTGGGTCTCGGGTCGTGACAACTTGGTATCAGAGCATTAGGTTTAAATGATTAGGATCAACTAGTATCAAAGACTTGGTATTAGAATAGCCCAGATCATAAGTGGTTCATGGGAGATAAGACTAAGGTTCTAGTATTACAAATGTCCAAGTAGAGTCAGTCAGTAGACAGGATCTGACGTGATAGATAGACTATTATATGAATTCTGACCATTGATCTTTTGCAGTGAGTAGTTTTGAGAGATGATCAGGCTACCGCACCAGTAGTCCCAGGTATTTTTCTAGTTAGTTATGACATAACCACATGTGTACTTTATGTATTGATTTTGCTTTCCGCATTCACTACTAGATTGATTTAGAAATTGAACTGCTAGTTGAACATAGAAACAGAACTTCTAAGTTATATGCTAACTATTCAATTTCCACCAAGAGAATGATTAATGAGAGATGTTATGCATGAAACAAGTAGAGTAAGTAACATAGATACACGATTATTAGTCGATCTAATACTCGTAGAATTTTAAAGACATTGATGAGTTAAGTGATTACATGATTGATAAACTTCAATAGCAATAACAGATTTAAATGCAAAGATTTATAATCTTAAGAATGAACTACATACTGTTATAGATATGAATGATTACTTAATAAACAAGATAGAATGAATAGAGACTCTTGGAAGAGTCATTATCAATGAATGTATTACATTAGGGAAATCATTAGTAAGGAACGATATACATAAAGTATATGAGGTACAGATCATAGATACATAGTTATTAGTTGATCTGAGGAAGAAATTGATGATTTAAAAATAATTAAATGATTTGTGACTGCTAAAAGATGGAAGCAAGTTAAGATACTAAAGGTTAACTAGTTTTGAATGAAACTTGATGATTCTTAAACAACTAAGATGAGCAAGTAAATAGTGATCCTTAAGAATAGTAGTATACGTAAAGGTAAATGATGAGAATGCTTAAAATATGACATTGAAAATACTGAAGGAGGTTTCGATAAATGATATAGACAGATAAATGAGGCTTGAGTAGGAGATAGTAGTTATACTTGGAAGGGATCATATTGATATTGAAATTAGTAATCCTTGATGATTGTTTTATCTTATGGAAGCATGTACTTGATATCTATTAAGTAACAGTTTGATGATTGTTCTATACTGAGGGAACTGTTGAGAATTGAATTACTATATCTAGACTAGGGACTTGATGTTATGGTTAGATGATTGCCCTATATTGTGAGAATTAGACGTTCCATAATGAACGAGGAAAACGGTTAGTTCGTATTGAAGGATAGACGGTAACATAGAGTTGGAAAATTTGTCAGTTTGAAAAGCAGTGAAGTTGACAGGAATTTCTAAATAGAATGGTAATACCCTGGAAAGGTAGTAGAATTAATAGTGACATCTAGACAGATCAGTAACACCTTGAAAGGTAATATTTGTGACGGGTAACATCTAAGTAGAATACTTACACTCTGAAAGGTAATGGATGTAACAATGAATTAAGAGATGAGAGATAGCTTGAAGGAAACTTAAATGGATAAGTGTAGGGGGAATTGATACCCTAAATAGATTGATGACATACCAGAAATGTAAAAAGTCTTGAGTAAGTTATAAATAGACCTTGATAAGGTAAATGATGAGTAGAGTTTTGAAGACATTTACTAAATCAGTGAGACTGTTAGACTTTGACATTATGAAATGTGATGATTTGAAAAGAGACTGAGATATGATGAATAAGTGTTAGAAAAGATTTGATAAATCTTAGAAATGATCCAAGTAGTAGATTTGATATGAACAAAGGACGATACTCTGTCAAGCTAAGTGAAAGTAAGTAATAAACAATCCTGAGTAACTTTTAGGAATTAATGTAATCTAAATGATAGCAAAAAGACTGAAAGTTTAGTAAATCATTTAGAGAGAATCGTGAAATAAAATGATACATGAAATTGTAAAAAATACTACAAGAATGCTTACAAGTATAGAAGAAAGTAAAGATCTGTGAACAGTAAGGAATTATGAACTGTATTTGTTTCAGAAAACTTAAACCATTGTGATAAATTCTTAGACAAGATGTAATCATGTGATTCTATGACGAGTGCTAATGAAGTATCAATATGTGTTGATCTATGACTTAGGATCACCAGCAAGGAAATGGAGATGAGATGATTGGTAAAGTAAGTTTGTAAGGATATAATGTAGACTCAGGACCATAGGGAGTAATCTAGAACTTTGAAGTACAAATTTTTGCACTCTATGTTTTAAAACTGTGTTTCTTATCACATTACCATTTATTAAACAAATTGCTATCGTTTTGATTAATCAATTTGTTATCATTTTATTGAACAAATTGACATTACTTAAAGAACCTATTGTTATCTTTCTATCGATCGAATTGTCATCGTTTATTGATCGAATTTCCATTGTTTCATTGATTAGATTGCTATTGTTATTGATTAGACTATTTTATGAACTCATTTTAAAATGTGAAGTATATTGATTGTCCACTATTTGAATTGAATCAATTGTATTGTTCTGTATCATTTATCGAATTGTCTTAAATTGTTTCACTCTATGCCATTACATAGTACTGATGTGTTATCGTGCACCAAAAACGAATTGTATGTACACCTAGTGTACATGATTGCACAGTGATTGTGTCTTGAGTTGTCCTGTATTGTTAATAGCGTTAGATGCATTGATTGAATGGCTTAGGTCACATTGTTAACTGTCGTAATGCGCATATCGAGTCATATTGATTGTCACTAATAAGATTGAATTGTATTAATTTTCATTGATTGAATTGAATTGTATTAATTTTCATTTATTGAATTGAATTGTATTGATTGTCATTGATTGAATTAAATTATATTAATTGCCATTGATCGAATTGAGTCGTATTCATTGTTATTGATCGAATTGGATCCCATTGATCATTATCCACTGTCATTGAATTGTATTGATCGTAATGTTGATCATATCGTATTGAAAATTGTTTGAAGATTCTTTTGATGTTTTCAAATTTTCAAGTTACACATTTTCTATTGATTGATTGATTGAAAAACTTAGATCGGTGGAGAATTGATTAAACCTTATTTTACCTCCAAACTCCATTAGTCTAAACCTATGATAGAGAACCATGTTTACTCACGACCTTTTCACAAAGCTCACATGGATATATCCATGTACATTTCAAGTGTACTCGAAGAAAGAAATGATAGTAAGAAATGATAGAGAAGTCTCTAAGCATAGTGGAAATCTACAAAGATGCAGCATCGGAGGTTCCAATTGACCTAGATGAGATACCAAGAGTAAGCGACAACTTAGAGGAAGAAGAATAAAATTAGACTAGCAGATCTGTAACATTGTTAGCCATTGATTATATTTGTAATTGGGCCCATAATGATGTAAATCTTGTACACTTGTATAATATACAGTTATGAAATAATATTGCTCTGTCAAGTATGATTGCATTCATATTCCAAAAAAAAAATCTATAAAATTTTACTACCAACTATTGTACTGAAGAATAAAATTAACTTGGGACCGAATTGAAGGCCTTGCAGCCGGTCGAATTCCGCAATCCGCATAGGGTAGGTTTAGGAATGTGACATAGAGAGAGAGAGAGAGAGAGAGAGAGAGAGAGAGGAAGGAGGAAAAAATGAAAGCGCCCATGTTTGCATGCAAGGATGTTTGAAAGGAAGAAAGGATAAAGAAATGAAGAAATTGCAGCAACCAAAACGAAGAAGAGAGGGAGAAAAACAATGAAGAATATGGAAAAAGTAAAGAGAAAAAAACTTAAAACCAAGCTAAACACAAGGTTAAAATTGTTTCTTTTTTCTATTCTTACTTTATAACTTCTTCTTAACTAGTATAACGTAGAAATTGGACTGAGATGACCTAGAAACCACTGAATATGCTCAGGCTGGCATTAATGAGGCTTTGAAGCATGCCGAGAAATAAACTTCAACCAAGTTTAATTTAATACATTATATCTTAAACCTTGTATCAAATGAAACGCATTTCAGCAAGAACCAAGTTTATAGGCTCAAAAATGAGCATCCAATAATGGTTCGCAGGTTTAAACCAAAAAGTCAAACCATCAAAATTGAACTTTAAACTTTATCTCATCGACAAAGATTAAAAGCTCATAGAAAAGAATACTAATGAAACAAGTTTCATCGACTTTGGTTGAGAAACAAGCCCCTAATCACGGGTTGCAGGTCTAGCAAGACTTGTAGTTTCCCAGCCCTTAAGTGCGATTCGACCAATTTGATTGATTGAATCATGAGGATAATTGTTACGGATGATGTTTAGAACAAAATGGGATGGAAAACAACTTAGGAAAATGAAGGAAATGGGGTTTTCATGCATGAATAGTGAACCTAATTGGTGGAAAGATGACTCATCGAATTGTCCGAGCATAACCAAGTTGACTCGGCCACTGTGTGAGTTAACCCAATAAGTGGAATGATGTCATTTGATGCCTAAATACCTTGTTATTGCGTCATTTCAATAACCAAAGTTAATGTTTTAAAACCAACAAGGGCCGTTTGGTTACACGAATAGTCTGATTAAATTGATAAACTCACTGGGATAAACTACACCAGATAACTTCCTTATCCGTTGTTTGAATTTCAAATCCAAAGAAAAAAAAATAAAAGGGCGCCTACTGTGCCCAAGAGTTAAACCTCAGACCTAAGGGATTAAATCACAAACCCTAACCACTACCCCTTGTGGTTGCAACCTTATGGAACCAAAATTATATAAAAAACTGAAATGAAAATAAGGGGAAAAAAATAAAAGGTAGTCTGTTGCCTAGAGGAGTCAAACCCAAGACCCATCAAACTATATAGAGGGATCTACCCACCAGGGCGCTGTTATGGCTCTACTTTATTTCCACAATTATATAAATGAATATATATATATATATAATAGAATAAATAAATTACTTAATAAACTATAAATGGGCTCCAATTAAAATTCGGGAAGGGCCGGTCTTAACTATAATTGACGTTTCAGACTCAATGGCAGTCCATTTTGGCAAACGAGATGTCGAAAAACTAAATATATAAAATATAAAATTACGATTATGCCTCTAGCTTTGGTCAAGGCCAATTAAATATAAAACGGGGTTTACCTTGACTATTTTGGACGTTCTAGACTCAATAGTGAACTATGTTTCGTCAAATTAAAATTTAAAAAATATGGAAAGAGAATTTAAATATTTCCAAATATGTCCCAAGTAATAATTAAGCTACTAAATGAGTTCAGAAAAATATGAAGGATCTAACTTATAGTTTTAGGATCACTATATGCAAAATTGGAGTCCGTTAGGACAAATTAAGCCTTGAAAAATATGATATGCAAAAGGGAAAAATTAAAATAATGCCCCAATGAAAGAATAAGCTACCAGATGAGCTTAGAAATTGTGAGAAGACCTATCTTAGAGTTCTTGGGACTTCTGAGTCCAAAAACAAGGTCCAACAAGGCAAAAAAATATTGAGTAGCCAATGGTAATGTTAAAGTTGAGATCTAATTCGATGCTATGTGTATTTGACTTATGGATCAAGGAACTACGGATAAAGGAAATAGACTAACGACCTAAAGTGAGTAATCCTATATCTCGAATTAGTGATGTTTTACATCTTGTTTTAAAATGTCTATTTTATGCTTTGTGAGCAATCTTGAACTGTGATTTATTGTTATATCTTGAAATGTAGTTTTGAAAATAATTTCATACTTTGAATCTTGACTAAATGCTTGAGTAAATACTTTGATATTTGATTGTATTTGTGTAAACCATGACACCACTTTCAATGTGAAATTTTTTTGTGTGCTCAAATCTTTTAATGTGTAATTCGAATCATCTGTGAGCAATCTGATCTCGTGTTTGTGTGAGGCCTACCCAAGTGGCACTCCAACTATTTTGTGAGACATTACCCACATGTCGCTTGTAACACCCCAAAATTTGACATGACCCCAAAATTCGACATGACCCAAACTACATTATGAACAAATAGAAAAAAAATAGGTCATGTGATATTAATGATTTAAGATAGCTCAAAATACAGTAAGCTATGATGAGATTAATTATTAAAAAATATGAAATTAATCTAGACCACTAAAACGGTGCATGCTCGAATAATGGACGACTCAGTCAACCGAGTGTCGGAATTAAAAAAGGGACCAATACAGAAAATTAATTATGCAGATAAAATAAATATCATATGAGACACAAACGGTAACCAAAATCTATAGTGAACCGAGCCCCAACTTTATGGTAAATTTATTGACATTTTATAATGTAATATTTTATGTAATAAAATATTAGTAAAATATTAATACGGTCATTGTCTAAATAATGAATATATATATATATATATTATAAATATATAGATATATATCATTAAATAAGTACACATATTATATATGTGTATCCATAAAGATATATAACAAAAAATAAAAAATTGTGGAAGCTTCAAGAAGAAGCTACGGAAAGAAGGGACCAATAGAAGCTATATATATATATATATATATATATTATATTATAAAGAAGTTTCAAAGAAATTGCTGGAGATGCAGCTAATATATTAATATATATATATATATATATATATAAATATATAAATGTGGGTAGGTGTATAGTGGGGCTGTAACAGGTGGTATGTCTATATATGTTTGTGTTTGTGTGGCAATGTAGCAGAAGGACACATGGGCATATATGTGTTTATGTGTGTATAGTGTAGCGGTGCAGAGGGATGGAGAAAGGAATTAAAGAGAAAGAAAAGAATGTGAGAAAGAACAGAGAGCGGAGAACTCTCTTGCTGAAAGAAAAGTCGCTGCTCAAACACACCGAAATTGTTTTCATCGTCTTCCCTCACTCTCACCCTGTTCATCAATATTTTTTTAACCGTTATTGATCAATGGTCATTCTCTGATCAACCTAAAACGATTACTTTCGATCGATTTTCTTCAATAGAAATCAATTCAGATCTGGGTATTTAGTTTTAGCGCAGAGAGCCCTCAATTAGGGCCTTGGAGGCGTTATGGTTGAAGGCGATACAGCAGGGGGATAAGTTAATATATATGTGTGTTGTGTAGCGGAGGAGACCACAGCGCCGTTGCTCCAGTCGCAGCAGGGGACAAACGGAGATTCGCCTACACGGCCGTCGACGCTCTCGATGCTGCTCGGGCGGGCCACCAGACGGAAGGGGACCGTCGATGTTGGTCCGCAACACTCTGGCGATTGAGCTGGAGGAGCGACACGCTGACTGGAGGTACTCGAAGCCAGTAGTTGCTTGAGACATCATGGAGAACTTGGGGTTTGAAATTGTGTCAGTGGTGATGCTAATTTGTGCAGTAAAGAGCAGCCGAATGTACCGATTAAGATTTGGATATGCGGTTATGCGCTATAGTGTTGGTGCATGTGATTTTGGTGTAATTGGTGTTGTGTGGAGGAGTTATGACTGGTAAGAAAGTGAACAGGATGAAAGGGATGAATGCAAGCGTTAAGGCCCTGTTAATTGGTTCTCAATTTGATATTTCATTGATGCTGACATTAAGAAAGCTGTCCAGTTTGAGGTCAGAGGAAGACACAGGGATGGGGTTTGTGACACTCAGACTGCAAATTCTTCAAGGTTGGCGGTTTAAGTGAAAGTGTACAGTCTCAATGGAATCACCAGAAACGTTTCACTGAAAAGAGAGATTTCACTGAGTTCACGTGGATGGAATTCGAAATGGAGATAAGAGTAAGGTAATGTTTATTGTGAATAAAGCTACAAAGTAAATTTATATAAAGCAACTATAAAGCATTACGAGTTAGGCAAATTTTAAAGAATATTATTCTAAATAAAATTATGAAATTATCCCAAGTTTTAAAACAAGTCAAACGAAGTTCAGATAAAATAAACAAATAGTGTATTTTGACTATTTTGGATGTTTTGAACCCAATGACGGAGTCCGTTTCACGAGACGGGACTCTGAAAAATAAGACACGTTAAGGTGTAAATTACTAATTGCCCTAACATGCCTGAAGTCAAATAAAAAGCCGAGAGAGTCTAAATTGACTTTCTTCGATGTTCCGGACTCAATGGTGAGGTCCATATTATGAAATGAAGTACGAAAAAATGTGATACATAAATATGTAAAGTAATAGAATCGAACTTTAAAATTTAACGAAGCTACTAGAAAAGTATACTCTAAGAGTATAACGCCCAAGATTAAAGTTAGGATTTAATACGATATAACCATAAGTTAAGAAGCATCAATAGGGATATTGCAGTGGATATGAAGTTAACGAGATTATTCATGAATTGTTCTTAGGAACTACAAAGGAAATGGGAAAGCGCATTATTAGCACCAACCCTAAGGACCGAGGTGAGTAATCCTGCATTTGAAGTGGAGATTTAACTCCATGGATTTGAAGAAGTTTTAAGTTCAAAATATCCAAAGTTTTGAATATCAAATTCAGTATCATATGATTCCTGTTTTAAAATATTATGTTCTTATAAACTCTATTGTGACATGTTCAGTAAACGTTTTATTTTTCAGTCTTCTTCAGAAATATTTAGCATGTCAAAGTAAATGTCAGTTTCTTTAAATATTCTGAATTTGATTATTCCAAGTGTTTGAAGTTTTATTGAAGAAGTTATATGTTATATGTTTTAAATGCAACTACAAGGTGGCCATGTTTTAATGCTTTTAAATAGCATCTATTTGTAAGTGTTTTATATCCCTTGTTGCCACAGATAAAGCAAGATAAATTGTGCATAAGCACCACATGTGACGTTGAGTTTCTTTGAAATTCAACTATGACACGTAAGATGACGTTGGGTTTCTTCGAAATTCAACTATGACACGTAAAATGCCAGGTAGCAGGATCTAATCCGCCAGGCATGAGATATCTCCATTGTTGTAAGACGGGAGTCCGGTTCGAAATGGATTCTACTAATGAAAGTGATAAGATGATACGTGTGAAAAATGGAAGTTGGTTTTTACCCTTATTTTTCTATGCATTTCTACTTGTTTTGAAGTTCATATATTTTATTTGAAGAAGTACATGTCTAGCTTGAATACTTTAAATGTTTCAAAGCTATATGTTTTAAGAATGCATATATTCTGTGTTCTAAATGTACGAGCAAGTCGTAGTGAGTATTTTATAAACTCTCATGTGCTAAACCACTACCAATTGAAACACCATGACAAATGCTGGAATTACTCACTGGGCTTCTTGAAGCTCACCCCATTCCCTTAACATTTTTCAGGAACTGATGATGAATGGGAGCCTTGCCCCATTTGAGGATTGACGATTAGCGGCTCCATTTGGATCAGGAATTTTGGAAGTACTAGGACCCGTAGTTGGTCAAATTTTGATATAGTGGATTTTAGACAATATTTAAATGTTATGTAATTAAGTCTTGAAGGACAAATGAATATTGTATTATGTATAAAACTTTAGAATTTTATTTATGCTCTGAATGTATATTCATGTGTACTGCTATGAAAAGCGGCAGTACCGGGCGGATGTGCGAAAGATTTAAATAAGGAAATAAAAGAAAAAGTTTTTCACGCTTCTGCAAACATAGGTCGCACCGCTGTCCGATACTGTTGCTTATGTGAGCCTTGCCCTAAAGCCTCGGCCGAAGGGTGGCGGTCGCGATACTAGATCCGCACAGGGTGGGTTTCGGGTCATGACAGCGCTCTAACTTGATATGTGATCTCTGACCTGTGTTACTATAAGGCTTACCTATGTGGTGCTCTATCTCAATTATGTGTTTACTGATATGGCACTCTAACTCTTGTAATGAGACTTACCTACATGGTGCTCTATATTTGTGATGGGGCTTACCCACGTAGTGCTCCAACTCTATAGTAACCCTTCGACCTGTTTTACAATGCATCGAATTTTAAGATTATCCTTTTGTGTGTGTGTTCCTTATCTAATATTTGTATCATCCGTTTTGCACTTGATCATCTGAATCATGTTTTAAGAAATTCTTGTGTTATTATCCATTGTGTGAACAAATATTCACTTTCCATTTTGTGTTTTGATATTTGAACTATGCTTTTGAAAATATTGTGTTTAGAAATACATGTGTTTTATTTGCTTGAAGTTTTTGGGTTGTTTTACTATAGTTATTCGCTTTCAAAATGAGTCATACGTTACCTTTGAATTGTGTTATCTATTTTTGTGGAAACTTGTTGGTGCCTATGGCATTTTGTGTAGAACTCCAGTTTTGCAAACTTAAGACAAGATGCAAGAATTACTCACGAGCATTTCATGAAATTCACATGGATTTATCCATGCATATTTCAGGTGAACTGAACTAGTTAAGGAAGCAGTGAGGATGACATGAAGAATCGTAAGATGTGAATGTGGTGGAATTTTGTATTTGGGATTTCAACTGGACTTCTTGTGATATTTTTGGTAATTATATTGTTGTACCTTTTGCATAGTAATGCCATAGCTTTCTTTTGGAGATTAATGTTATGTATCTTTTGCTGGACAGATGTATGGTGTTACTAGAGATGTTGATAAACTTATGTTATCAATGGTAATGTGACCATAATAATTATAAATAGAGAACCTCTTATGGATGATTGATGATGTTGTGTTGTATTTTATGAGTTGCATAGGTGTAACTTCTGTAATTAAATAAAATAAATTACTGGTAATTGTAACTCATTCGATTTTGTACGGCTTGTCAGGGTGACAGTGTCGATCATTACCCCTAATTCATAAAAGGTGGGTTTTGAGTCGTGACAATTGAAGATACCAAAGCTTTATCTAGGATATGGCTTCATCTCTTAAGGTTTCCTCCATGTACATCTTTTAAAATGCCCAAAGGATGCCACTGGTCATGCCAGAGATAGGTTTTTCTCCCATTTCCTATTGTCATGACCATAGCTCATTTTGCCATCTCAATAAAATGTTTCGAATATATATACTTTTTGTTAACTAAATGTTTTGAATATTTTAATTGCTAAATGAGGGTTTATATCCCACTTCTCATGCCACTTACTTTTGTATTTAGTAATCTCTCTCTCTCTCTCTCTCTCTATATATATATATATAGATATATATATATATATATATCTATATATGCTTTTGAGTATAGGACCCTATTTATTTTATTTGTATTTTTTTTATCTTTTGTGATGATAATTTTTGCTCACTTGTATGAACTCATTTAATTTTAAATATTTTGATGTTTGAAACTATTTTTCCCCATGATTTAGATGTCATTAGTGTTTATGGAAAGAGTAAATGCTATTCATTTCAAAATTCTAATATGAATTTTAAGTCGATTAGACATAATAACATATCATCTAATTTATTATAAGTTTGTGAATAATTATTTTATATGTCTAGTTGACTTATTTTTTTTAATTAAACTTTCTTTAATTATTATTCTCAAAGGTTGTTAGACTAGGATGAACCCATAGGCCATATCTAACATTAGAGGTATATAAGTGGTTGGGTTTGTTATTGTATATCCTGGTTTGCACTTAATGCACTACTGCTATAAAGATAATAATAATGTTGATGTAGTTAATGCATTTAATTAAAGATTGTATTGTATGGATTGGGATGACATGAGATGAGGTTTTGAGCCAGAAAAGATCTAGATCATATGAGCAATATTATATTTTTTGAATTTCTATTTCAAATAATATGGTACTAATGTGACAATGTAATAAATTAGATAATTAATGTGATTGCAGCACGTCATTTAGGATAAAATTTTAAAAATGTAACATTATTAAAATCATATAGAATAGACAAGAATTCATTGTTTAGTGAAAATTACAGTTAAGTACGAGTTTGAATTTAAGAATAGTTACTTTGTGTAAATATGGCCAAAGGTTAGATTCGTATCTACTTTACTTTTCTCAACAATGGAAAATCTAGAAATTGTTAGAGTAGAGAGAATATGTAATGGCCTGCATCCACTCAGCACAATATTTTTCACTTTAGGCCTCGGCTCGCACGGCTTTAAAATGCGTTGTGCTAGTCAGAGACATAGCCTTACTTATGAATCCTTCACCTTTCCCTTCCCTAGGCGATGTGGGATGTATTACCCTCTCCCCCTTTGGAACCACGTCCTCGTGGGTAGGCGTGCAGCCATCTACACACTTCCTGCTTGAGTCCAGCTCTGATACCATCTGTAACGACCCGCATCCACTCAGCACAATATTGTCTGCTTTGGACCTCGGCCCACACGGCTTTAAAACGTGTTATGCTAGTCAGAGCCACAGTCTTACTTATGAATCCTTCACCTTTCCCTTCCTCAGGCGATGTGGGATGCATTACCCTCTCCCATTACCCTTTCCCATCTTAGGAACCACGTCCTCGTGGGCGGGCGGGCAACGACGTGCAACCATCTTCACACTTCCGGTTGGGGTCCAGCTCTGATACCATTTATAACGGCTCACATCCACTCAACACAATATTGTTCGCTTTGGGTCTCGACTCGCACGACTTTAAAACGCATTGTGTTGGTATCAGAGTCGCCACAACGTCCACCTGGTGGCCCCAACCACAATATTGTCCTCTTTGGGTTGCGAGCTCAACTATTGGGCCTCCAGCCCGCACTGTTTTCGCACCCTCAAGGCTTTGTTTCTTCCACCCCACTGGGCTCAGAACACATTGTGCTAATCAGAGGTGTAGCCTTACTTATAAATCCTTCACCTTTCCTTTTCCCTAGGCGATGTGGGATGCATTACCCTCTCCCCCCTTAAGAACCACGTCCTCGTGGGTGCACGTGCAGCGGCATGCAACCATTCTTTATGGGGGGGAGAATGTAAAGATCTGAAAAAATCAGAGTAAATTTTTCGTTTTGCCGATAGGACACTATTCATGCATTAATTACCGATACGGCACTATATATGCATCATTTAGACATAAGTCATGGTTAGAAGCATAATTTGAGTATTCCATAGAAGGAAAATAAGCTTAAAATGTTAAAATACACATCTTTGGAGAATTTGAACAAAATCGGAAATAGTTTAAAAAACGGACCCAAAAGGCCAAACCGGGTAGCCCGAGTGGGCCCGGCCACACCCGCCAACAAGAAAAAATAAATTTTTTTGGAAAATATCATTTAAAATAATTTTAAAAACTTTGGTTAAAGCAGAATATCGATTTGAGGCATTTCGGGACAAGTTGTAGTATAACGGGGTCCTGCGGCTCATTAAGGGCAAAATGGTCTTTTCACCCCTTGGCCCTTTAGTATAAATAAGACACTTAGGAGTTAAAATCTTCAGAATTTGGCTGGAGAAAGTGCTGCAACTCGTGCTTGGGGAGAAACTATGAAGAAAAACCTAAGTTTTTTTTTTAACTTTTAACCTTCCAAAACTCATCTCTAACCTTGGAATCTCTCAAGGCTTCCTTCTAGGAAGTTGTTCCCCACCATAAGGGCTACAATCCTACAGATTGGTTCGGCTTCAACATGAACACAACTCCCTAGGATTGAGAAAAACCCTTCTAGGTATGATATTTTGCTAAGTGAAGAATAGAGTTAAGTTTAGTAGTGTGTTTATAAGTTGATTGTATGACTTACATGCTTACTCATTGTTAGAAAACCACTAACATATAGTTGCTTTGAAAACCTATTGGTACTTTGTGTACTTGTGTATTCTTTGAGAATTTGGTAAAGTTGTGAACATGTAACATGATTATATGTATAATTGATTGGATTATAACTTATGTTCATGGAGACAAAGTTTTGTAGTTTGAAAGTTATAGTTTGCTTTATGTATGAAGCATAATTTAAGGCACACCCCATGCGTTTGATAAAATGCCTCATTGAAATTTCATGGTAAATCAAGGCATATTGACATATTATGAATCCTTGGAAACATGGTGTATATTAAGTACTTTGGTGCTATGCATTATGAAGGTGTAGATCTTGTGGTGAAAAACCTAAAATCTAGCCAAATGATTGGTACTCGCAAATCTAATGTGTGTGGACCGTGAAACGAGATATGGGTTGGGCATAGAGTTGCATGTGTGTGTCATGCATATTTCCATTGCATTTCATTAATGAATTGGAAGGCTTATAGCTTACAAATGTTCACTTTGCACATGTCACGCCTTACCTTTATTTTTTATATTAGCATTATATCATACAAGCTGCCGCGCTTACCCTACATGGGATTACATTTTACAAATGAGGCTCCAGACATATAAGACTTGAAGAAGTCTTGAATCAAGAAGGGGAAATGGGCTTGAAGTATATTTAGCCTAAGGGCCATATTTTGTATGTAGGGCATAAGCCCCATGAAGTTTAGTTCATGTTTAAAACTTAGACCTTGTGTAAGTTATGAACTTAATTTTATGTTAGATTATATGTAATGGTGTATTGAATGTGAATGAGGAGCATGGAGCTCCATGTAGTTACTTTTTTTTTTTTGAAATATGCTTGTGAATATTAGAAATATAAAATTGTATAAATAATTATTCTATTAAGTGTTGTTGTTGGTGTCGAGGAGGATGAGGAGGAGGAATGAGATGAGGAAATAGGTCAATAAACAAAGGAGATTATGGCAAAATTTTTTAAAAAATAGCAACTAGATTAAGTGGAGTAGGAAAGCATGGCTAGATTTTTTTAAGTAGGGATTTAAATGATTTAAGAAGAAAAAGAAAGGTAAAGAAATGAAAAATCGGGGCAATTAGTCCGAAAATCACTTAAGGTCGAAAAATAAGGGAAAAAGGATAAAATGGTCATTTTACATGTTATAGGGTCCCACACCAAGTTTGGTGATGAAATTAATTGAAATGGATATAAAAATGTCAAAACCAAGATTTTTGGACCAAGGTTGGAATGCTGGTACTGTAGCAATTTAGCTACTGGAATACTGAAGCAATGAACAGTAGGCCAACAAGCCAACAGACCAACTAGCCCACACGCCTAACTGCGCCAGCACCGCGTGCCTGCGCCCGCCTGCCAGCGTTCCTGCGCACCTTGCACTCCTTCCCGCCCGCCAGCTCCTGCATGCCCTGCGCCTGCACGCGCACCTACGGCCCTAGGGCATGTCATGGGCATGCCATGACTTTCCTTCCAAGGTCATCTGAAGGCCATATACTCCTATGGTAGACACCACCTTTTAGAACCCATTTTAGGCCATTTTTGACCATTATACCAAGCTATGTCGGGCACCTTATTAGGATACATTTTAGTCATTATTCAAGGCTATGTTTGACTACTTCCTTAAACCACTTTAGGTAGGATTTTTGACCTATTCTTAGTATATGCCTTAGGGCATTTGGGGCTATTGTTTCAAGGCACATTAGAGACATTTTGGGTGTAATACCCTGACCTGGGGTAGCACGTATACCGAGGTAGACTGGGTCGGGTAGTGTACTATTAGTTGTAAATCGAGCTGTTTAAGCTCTATATCGTTATACCAAATGCACTGTACAATTTTGGAATGTGAATAGTGTCAGTTATATAGTCAGTGTCGGGCAAGGCCCGAGCAACCCAGAACTATGCCTCGTAATGCGTGCACGTACGCGAACCCATGCATGCATACGCATACAGATATGCGTAGCCCGTTCGATATCAGTGTATCTATACATAGTTAAAAACTAGTATATACGTATATATAAGAGTATATATACATGTATAAAATATGTACTTATATAGGTGTATATATATATATATACATAGTATATTATACAACATTTATGCATGTATTATAATATACCTATACAAGAAAAGAGAAGAAGCTGCCAAGTGCATGCACTGTGTATGTGTGTGTGACAGTTTGTGTAATTGAGTGTGTGTTGGTATGTGTGATATATATATGTATATATACAAATATCTCAAATCATAAATGCAAAGCTGCATTTGATAAAGGAGATCATGATTTAGGTCAAAGAAAAAGGCTTTAGAAGGGGGAGAAACTAAGAGGAAAAAGAGAGATTGAGGCAGTGGAGTGTGTGTGTCTATATATTGTATATACATATGCATTAGTAGAGAAAATCAGGAAAGAAAGAGAGAAGAGACTCATTTAAAAGCTAAGTCAGAAACAGAGAGGCATTGGGAGAATACAGAAGTTGAAACAGAAGGAAGAAGAGAGGGGCTGCACCTAGAAACCTAGAAACAGGTATGTTACGTTAAGATTTGTTTTAATTTTTAAAGCATGAAAAGTTTGAATTGATTTTAGGGTCTGATAGAGTATGAAAAATGGTAGAAATTTCAAATTGAATCAACAAAAGTGATCAAGGATTGAGCTAAAAATCACCAGTTGCAGGTTTTAGAGAATAATTGGATTTCTAACATTTTGTGTGTCAAACTTAAAATGGACAGTGGGGAATTGTTGCTGTGAGGTGCAGAAAGAGATTAGAAAATAAGGGAAGCCAAAACAGTTAAGAAACAATCATAAAATTAAAAATGACCAGGCTCGCCAGAAAATCGATTTTCCACTTAAAACTCACTGTTCGAGGAGCTATGGCAGTTTAAATAAAAAACGAACCCTAGATATGGAATCCTTGTAAAAATTGGAAGAAAACGGTATTGAAAAAGGGAGGAAAAACGATTGGAAAACGGTGACTGTCGCCGGAGAAGACGATAGCACCCACTGGAACCCTACCGGCATATCACCGGAAAAGACAACACTGTTGTCTTGGGTTGGGTTCGGGTCACGGGTCGGATCCGGGTCGGGACCCGACCGAAACAGAAACGGGTATGTCAAACTGGTGCAGTATTGCTTAAGTTTAAAAGGATTTTAAATTGAATTGGGCGTGTTTGGTGACACGGATAAGAAATAGAAATTGAGACTGAAACAAGAATAGGGATATCCTATCCCTGTTCCGTAGATATCTGTTTGGCTCCTTAGTTAGGATAGGGTTTTCTGAAATTACAAATGAACCTAGAAGTTATGGAAATTATAATGAGACCCTAAACTTTTAGTTATTATGATTTGACCCCCAGAATAAAATATTAATTTAATTAATTAATTAAAAATAATAAAAAATTACGAAAATGCCACTAAGTCAAAAAGTAGTCAAACGGACTCCGATTAAAATAAAAGAATAGTGAAATTTTATTATTTCGAGCATTCCAGTCTGAACCGTGGAGTCCGATTTGTGAAAAGAGGTCTCAAGAAATAAGAACCCGTAAAAGTGTGAAATGACCATTTTGCCTTTTTTAGTACAAGTGTCCAAATTGAATTCCGCGAAGGCCTAAACCGACTTTCTTCGATATTCCAGACTCAATGGTAGAGTTTATTTTCATAAAAGAGGAACTTAAGATATAAAGGCATAAAATTTGATGAATAGCATAATTCAGGTAGCGAAAGACTGAAACGTGTTTCGTGAATTTTAGGAACACGGAAGGGCAAAGAGAAGGCAGTCTAAATCCTTCTAGTTCATAGACAGTAAGAGGTAAGTAAAATCCGATCTCTGCATGTGTTACATTCCAAGCCTTTTCATAGTTTCTTGTATATACATTGCCTATTGTACTCTATATACATGTACCAGTATTTATCGAGCCACATTGATATTGCCCTATCATGTGGGAACCAGTTATTGATTTCTATATATATCTCGATCATGATTGTACACTTGTGCACAGATTTCCTTATGTACACTTGTACCTAGGGCCGTGAGGGCCAGATAGTTATATTCGTAGCAGTCTAGTAACTGTAGCCTCAAATACTATCGTATGTCACATGGTATACGGAGCAGTGTTCATACAGCCGACCGGAACTGAATATTCATATAGCCTGAATGGGAACTGAATATTCATACAGCCAAGTGGAACTAAATACGAGTTCAGTGTATCTCTTTTAGTCAGAACAGTATTCATACACCCAACCGGAACTGACTATTCATACAGCTTGAATGGGAATTGAATATTCATACAGCCAAGTGGAACTAAATACGAGCTCAATGCGTCTCAGTTTTAGTTGATATCACTATCCTTTATTGTTGATATTCATAGCTTGATCATGTTACATTGTTATTGAATGATCATGAGATTTTACAACTTTCAGTATAGTGCTTACATTTCATGCCTGATATAGCTCATGACTGTAGCAGTATGACATTGTTGGCATAGCAGTTTCATTTCCTTATCATTTGACTTCTATCATCTGATATTGAATTATATATTCATTGATTGGCTAGTATTATTTTACACCCTTGTACACATGGCAGAGTAAAGGATTACTTACTGAGTTTTCATAGCTCATCAGATACTACACAACATTTTGCAGGCACAGATCTTGAGAACAGACCATAGAGCCTGATAGCTAGGAGGTGGACATTTACTTTTGAAGTGCATTGTAATACTTAGTATAGGCAGTCTTATGGCTCTCCTGTGTTATCCACGTTTTGGGGATGAACGGTTGTATTAAGAAATTTTGTATTCCGCATTTTGAGAACATTTTATATATCACATGCAGCTTTTATTTATTTATTTGTTTAAATTTTTTGCATTTTAGTTATTGCATGTTAGTAGCACTGATTGTGTAGCAAGTTGAGACCCTTGGTTCGATAAGCAGAGTCAGATCGGGTGCGCGACACGAGATTCACATAGGGTGGGTCTCGGGTCATGACATTAGGGCTATCTTTGAGGTCATGCTTGGACATGAATTAGGTTATTTTTGACCATTGGTTGGGGGAGGTATTTGACTAGTAATTGGAACTCATCTCGGGTGAGTCTAGTTGACATTTTTCATTCTTAATTTTGAAAAACATGAAAAAATTAATATGTAATTAACTAAATCCATTTAATTGTGTTTTATTAATTCTTTTTAAGTCATCTTCATTCACTCCCCGGGTTTTGGAAATTCAGGGCGTGACAAACTTGGTATCAGAGCTGGACCCCAGCAGAAAGTGTGGAGATGGCTGCACGCCGCTGCACACCTGCCCATGAGGACGTGGTCCCTAAGGGGGAGGGGGTAATGGGAGAGGGTAATGCATCCCACATCGCTTGGGGAAAGGAAAGGTGAAGGATTCATAAGTAAGGCTGCGCCTCTGACTAGCATAATGCGTTTTAAAGCCGTGCGGGCTAAGGCTCAAAATGGACAATATCATGTTGAGTGGATGTGGGCCGTTACAGAATATATATATATATATATATTCATTAGAGTTTTGAAATTTTGTGAAGTCAAATTGTTTCGCTAGCCCTGGTTTAATTTTCTACCAAAAATTAAATAAAAAGGCGAGCTAGAAAAACACACTTGTGCTAATAAACTATACAACTAAAAATCTATAAAAGTGTGAAGTGAGTCATTTCTGAACCACAAGATATCATGTTATTGATTAATATAACAAGGAATTTTTAAAATAAAATAATACCACCCCTTCCTACGCTTGTAAGCAATTACTGATGCATTCACCAAATCTAACAACAAAACATACACAAATACCACTAAATGATTGGTGCAAGCCAGAATTTGATATGATATCTTTGTAGAAATCCTCTTTCATTCAAAACATAAAGTGGAAGGAGAAACAATGGTTGGAGCAGTTATAGAGAGAAGAGTTTTATCCATTCCATATTGACTTGCTTTTCATTTTCTCTTACATCTTCTTATATATGTGTTTCATAACAAACTCTCTAACAGATTTTTACAACTAAGTTGATCTAACTAACTAACTTTATGCTTGCATAACTTTCAATCAACTCATCACAGGTTGTGAAGTTATATTAGGAGAATGATGCTGCAGTAGAGTGTTGATGTTGTAACTCAGTTATTTGCACTGATCGAGCTAACAATATGAACTGCAACATCTGGTTCAAAATCCTGACTCAAAATTACATTATACCAAACAACTCTTGAACATGGTCTAATTAAGCATTCTCAAAGGAGAAATGAAAGCAAAGACTCTTTAGTCAAGAAATGAATACAAATAATACATTTTTATCAAAATATTTTAACTCAATAGTAGAGAAACCTTAACAAAAGAATATATCAACATTAAAACTGTTTTGCCATCTATATTGTATATGCCCAAGATCTAATTGTGGGTGCCAGCACCAAAAAAAAGGAAAGTATGAATCATCTTTTCTATGGATTTAGAAGGATCTCGTCTGTCTGTTTCCTTAAAAGTGGGAAGGAATGCCTCTTATGGGAGACAGAGAGATTGAGGAGTCGTCATCTTGTTTTTGGGAAAGAAACAAACAAACCTGTTACAATAGAACATAATTAAAAAGAAACTGAAAAGGAATGAAATAATCAAAATTACATCACCTTGTCTCCTAATTACATTCTAAAGATCCCTTGACATGGATCAAATAAAATAAAAGGACTGAAATAAAGCGAAAACCAAAGAAAACATGGATCCGGGGGTTAAGGTATGAAGTGGGAAGGTGTTAGGCACCCACCCCATCTGATCCGAATGGATCAGCCTTGAATATTCACTTGTAAGGCTATTTTGTCATGAGAAAACTCAAAAGAGAGATTTGAGTCCAAAAGAGATAAATAATAAAAGATCTAGCATGAAGAAATAAAATAAAACAAAACGACAGAAAAAAAAGATTTGACTCGGGCCCGAGGGCTTCTTACGTATCCATTCAGAAAGCAAAATTAGAGTCACGTAATTCTCCAATTTATCCTCTTTTTTTTTTATCAAGAGTGATAAAAGAAATGAGATCAACCGGATCCAAAGAAAAAAGGAATTGTTAAGGGTTTGAGAGCGTACTTTATTTGGTCGTTGGCGTTGGGCAGATCTTTGACTAGGAAAATATGGATTGAAGGCTTCAATCAGGTAGATCTCCGACTTATTCTTTGGTTTGGAAAGTGTTGCTTTGGCTTGCTTCACAAAGGGAGGCTGTCACTTCGGCAAGATTTCGACCTCGGGAAAGGGAGAGTTCTTATAGAGAGAACTCTAGAATTAAACTAATAGCATGAAGCTATAGAAGTCGTGTCTTTCTCCGTCCCCTAAAACTGATGGCTAGGGGGCTCTATTTATAAGAAAATATAGAGGTTTGATCCAAGGGTCTAAGATGAAACCCTAAAATTGAGGGCTAAGATCATGTCTTGAGTGATAATTATCTAATTAATTAAATAAAAAAATTAAATAAAAATGATTATCCTAACTAAATGAATTAAAAATAATTATGACAATGCATGAACCAATAGAATTGGTGTCTACATGCAAGAGCCAATGAGATAAAATAGAAATAGAATTTAATTGAAAAATAAACTCTAAAATGAAAATGTCCAGGTTCATTGTATCTCCATTTAAGGAAATATCAAGCAACTAGATTTATGGAAACTTTAAAAGTGAAAAGTCCTGATTAAACCTAAGTAGACTATTATCACTCAAGATTATCAAATTTCTCCCAATTCGGTGGAGAATCTCTAGATTGCCACAAGACATGGGAAATAACCAAATTACCCCTAATTCGTCACCGAATGGCTGAAATTACCAAATTACCCCCATGTGGGTAAAATGATATGAAAATTATGAAAATTCCACTCAAATGACTGGAAGTCCTACTAAGGGTAGGATTATGCCAAATTACCAAAATGCCCTTAGTGGGCAAAGAGGTGCTGAAATTACCAAAATGTCCTCCGATGTGCAGGAAAGTCCTAACAGGAGTGGGACTTTGTCAGGAATAATTCTGCTTGGATAGGGACTCTGTTAGAAGGAGTCCTAATAAGAATAGAACTCTGTTAGGAGGAGTCCTAATAGAACTGGGACTTTGACAAGAGAGTCCTAGCAGGAATAAAACTCTGTCAAGAGGAGTCCTAATAGGAATATGACTATGTCAGGAGAAGTCCTAATGAGATTGGGACTTTGGCAAGAGAGTCCTAGTGGGAATAAGACTCTGTTAGGAAAAGTCCTAATGGGAATAGGACTGTATCAGGAGGAGTCCTAATGGAACTAGGACTCTGACAAGAGAGTCCTAGCGGGAATATGACTTTGTCAAGAGGAGTCCTAATGAGAATATGACTCTCTCGGGAAGAGTCCTACTTGAAGTAGGTTTCTTGGTATAATCACCAAATTGCTACTACTTAATTAGGGGTCACAAAATGAGGTGTCTATAGAAAGCTCCTTGTTGATGGAACTTGTAAGCAAGTGAACGTCAATGTAAGAAAAAGAAACAACCATTTTGACCTTGATTTTTGATTTTCTTTGTTTGACGTGGTCGAACTCATTCGTCTATGAGATTCCTATGTATCACCCTTAGGCGAATCAGACCGTTTGTAGTTTGTGACTAGTGGAAATGAGTGTTGTCCTTATCAGATTTCTCTATAGAGACTCGTCTCGATAGGATTGTTGTGTGGTTGCGTCCTCGAAAATGACTCCTCAGAGCCTTACTTGGTAAGAAATGCGATCTTAACAAATCTTTCATGAGATTGTATTCTCATGAGATAGTTTTATGTCCTCGGATGTTCACCTAAAGGGGAATTCCATCCTAGTAGGTTGATAAGAGAGAACGCGATAAACGGCTTACCCGAAAGGAATGCTATCCTAATAGGATGATAAAATGCGATGCGATATATGGCTTACCCGAAATGAATGCTATCAAAACAGGATGATGATGCGATAGATGACTTACCGAAAATAAATGATATCATAACAGAATGGTGATAAAATGCGATGCGATAGACGGCTTATCCGAAAGGAATGCTCTCCTAACAAGATAGTGATGCGATATGTGGCTTACCTAAAAGGAATGTTATCCTAATAGGATGGTGATGTTTTAGACGGCTTACTTGAAAGGAATGCTATCCTAACAGGATGGTGATGCGATAGACGGCTTACCCGAAAGGAACGCTATCCTAATAGGATGGTAATGCGATAGACGACTTATCCGAAAGGAACGCTATCCTAACAGGATTCTTTTACATGGAATGCTATCGTAATAGAATTCTCATGAGATTATGTCCTTAATGAACAGATTTTCAAGATGAATCACATCCTCAGATGATTCCACTAAGATAGATTACGTTTTCAAATGATTTTACCGAGATGGATTACATCCTTAGACAATTTACGGAGATGGATTATGTCTTGAGGCATTTATTTTGTGAAGAATAAAGACTCCATGGGGAATGCTAGAATGTATTTTGCTAAGAAGATGAATTTTCTTGAAAAAAAGGTAATGGTTCAGACTTCACTAAGGAATGGATTGAGTTGACTCAGTGATCTTGAGAAATGAGCAATTGTGTATGACCTGAAAAACATGGCTTGGATCTTTAGGGACCATTAAAGGAAATGCTACGCGTACGATCTTTTGAAAGAAATCATGAGTTACTTGATGATGGTTTCAAATTAGTGGACATACGCCACTATATGACATGTTGGTCAACATTGACCAGATTTGGAAAATTATCAATTTGCCCTTGGATGTTCGGTATTGAATCACAATGGATTTTTAGACACATTTTGACAAAAGGCTTGATTTTGACAAGAAATGGGTTGAATTGGGCCAAAATTTGTGAAAATGGGCCAAAGCCCAAAAGTTGGTCTACCTAGCCTCTGTTTGCCGATTGACACACAAAAGGGGGGTTTTTACCCTTTGTGTGTCGATCGGTTACCCGTGAGTGCCAATCGGTACTCGAGTTCTTGGGCAGCATACTTTAAAATGTGTTGCGACTTTTTATTTTCTCATTGTGTTCTTAAGTTCTCCCATACCCCTCTTGTGACTAGTTTTTGTAGAGCTGTGAAGGTGGTTAGATTGAAGTGTTTGGCACTTGTTTTGACCTCTCGGAAGGTCAAACAACTTGATTGCCAACAAAAAATCTAGAAATTTTCAAGAGAAAATGTCAAGTGAAGGCCATAATGACTCGGACCCCATGTTCGATATTGATAAGGATTTGGGGATATCTAGACCGGTGCACGAAACAATCTTCCAATACAAACCAGCCCAGGCTTTTGAAACAACATGAGCTTGCTCCAAGAAGCGGCGCACCATTTGTCGCAACAGTACCGTAATGGCCAAGTATGGATTTTCTTGAGTTTTCATCCAATTGTTTTGGGATTTTTGAATTGATTCTTGATGCATTTGGTTTATTTTTCACTCTTTGAAAGATTTTTACATGAAATTTTTGTTGCATGCATGCATGGGCACTTCACCCATGTGCCTTTTGGAAGGTGCATACCACGCGTTTGTGAAAATGCCCAATTGGGCAGTTTTTGCTTTGCCTTGGTTTTTTACAATTGATTCACACTTTTTTGGCATGCCCATGGCATTTTAAAGGCTTTTCTAACATATTGGTTTTGATTCCTTGCAACTGGACTTGGAAATCCAAGCTCGGGGCTCAACGGCGGACATCGCAAAGTGGTGGGTTGATTTGCCCCTTCGATGCCAAGGGCAGGTGAGAGCGGTCAATTTTTGGCAGTTCTTAGATTGGATAGTCCATGTTGACCATGACCGAAAGATTTTCTATGCTCTGGCGGAGAGATAGTGGAACACCACCAATACTTTCCACCTTTGGTTCAGGGAGATAACATTGACTCCCCTTAACTTCTCATTGATCACGGGACTTCGGGTCGGTGGTGATCGAATTCCATGGGACAGTGAAATGCACAGCCGGGGTGATGAGGTTTTCTGGCTTCTAGGGTAGCGACCCACATTGGCCTTCGGTACTGCGGTGCAGGTTAGGCATATCTTACAAAACTTTCTCTTCTAGGAGTGCCGTAACGCTTTTGAGGAGGATTAGTTAACTAGAGCCTTTATGTTCTTTGTCTTCGACTGGACCCTCTTGGCCAATGTCGGTGACACTATCTACATTTGGTGCCTCTTTACTTTGGAGGATATAGAAAACTTTGGGTGCTTCGTATGGGGAGGTGCCGCAATGGCTGTTTTGTACCGCTGGATGTGCGTACTATCCTGGGCAGTCACCAAAGGACTTGGTGGTTTCAACATTTTTTGGGAGGTATGAATTCTTGAATTCCCTTATTTCGCTTTTTGATCAAATGTCATTTTGACTGACTTTCTTATTTTGGACAAATTTGGGCCTATGAAGTCCTCTAGCTGTTGCCCTACCCATTGGTGGAGATAGAAGATAACATGTTTCCCCACATATGGCAGTGGTAGTGGCGGAAGGCGAGCAGGCGGACTCGCTGGGGGTTGAATGTAGTACAGAGATTTTGGGAGGCCTTGGACATGCTCCAAGTGGACACAGTTAGTTCCCTTTATTTGGAAATCTCTTTTTGTTGATATTTGATCTGAGAAACTTATGTTTTTTATTTATAACTAATTCGATGGAATCCTTAGAGAGTGGTTTCGGCCTCAGTGGAGCGGATTATTGGCATAGTGCACCGACGCTTGATTTTGGAAGGCCCTTTTGAGAGGGTATATTACTTGGGCGAGAAAGTGATTTGCCAAGTAGATACGGCTGCGTAGCTTTTCCCGCCTATATCGCTTCTGGCCAACATGAGAGACTTGGACTCGTTTTACTCTGATTCTAACTTTTTAGAGCTTTATGAGGGGGTGGCCATGCAATAATTTTTTAACCAGTTTAGCCATATGACGAGCTACTTGGAGGAGTTGATGCCTCCCTTGACTGGGGGATTGCCTCCTCCACCTAGGACTGGGAGGTCACGTGCGAGTGACAGGTCATCTCAAAAGGCTGCCACTAGAGCAAGTGACGCAGGGCTACCGACAACTTTTTCAACTTTCAATGTATCGGTGATGATCGATGATGGAAATTTCAGACTCGAAGAGTTATCTCGGCCAACCGGGGCTATTGAAGGACTGCCAACTCCTGACCATTTGACTGGGGTAAGAGCTTTGCCTAAAATTTTTCATGGTCCTTTTGCCCTTTAAATTGAAACAAACTTTTGTTGGAGATTCATGTGGCCTAGACTATTTACGAGAAGGCCTGTGTCTACATCACAGCCTTAAAGCATAAGTTTGCCTAAGTCATTGTGGAGTCGTGGTAGAAGGCCACTTGCCGAACAAATTCTGACATCGTAAGGACATGATTCCTCTTTTTTGATTGTTCATGCATTGACTGCCTTTTGGCATTGCATTGATTTTGACTTGAAAACTTATGATCTTTTAGGCCGTTAGAGTCTCTCATCTTGAGAACATGAATCGAGGACAGGATAGCCTTGGAGGAGGGATTCCTAGCGGGAAACAAGGAAGAAAGCCAAAGAAGAAAGGCAAGAGTCAACCGAGTAGCTCTCATACTCAACCAATTAAGCCAAACAGGACGTCAAGACAGGTGGTGGAGAGTGGGAGTGAGGAAATTGAGGAGGATGAAGCTTCTCCTCGTCAGTCTCGATGACAAGAGGGAGGACGGCGAGGGCACCGTTAGATGGCACTTATCTTTTTTTTTTTATGAACACTTTGTTTAATGAATAATTTGCCCTTTCTCGATTTCTTGTTTTTGACTTTTTTTTTTTTTTGAAGAATGAATGATTAATGTATGCACTTTTATTTATAAATGTGTACAATATCAATAAAAATGAACAAGAATTGATATCCAACATGTTTCAGACTGACAAAATAAGGGTAAACTAGCGAAAACAAGTGAAACTGGGGCAAAATGGCCTGAGATTTCCCTGTGTGCCGATTGGCACACAAAAAGGGGGGGGTTTCTTCCACCTATTTGTTGATTGACACTTAAGGTGTGCCGATCAGCAACGAGTTCTGGCTCGGGTAGTTTCGTGGCTTATTGCATGTTTTCTGAAAATTAGTCTCCTAAACCAACTTGGAAACGAACTTGCGAGTATTCTAGGATGTATTTCAAACCCTAAACCTCTCCACTCATCATATTTAACCTCTTGACAGCTCCATTGTTGTGTTTTCTACCTCTATGCTCTAATGGCTTCTGGAATCATAGATGTGGTTATTTTTTACGAACAAATCCGTACATGGTTGTATTGTCTCTCGGGCCTGAGGAAGATTAACTTGGGGGCATCGAGACTAAAAGATATTTTCTCTCTTTCCCAAGCTACCGTAAATTGGCATTTGTTACGAGCTTGTGCTCTCTTTTGGGATCTTGTTGATCACTACTTTCACTTTCATCTAGAAGAAATATATCCCACCTTCGAAGAATTCTGTGCTTTTTTTTATGTCACGGTTCAAGGTAAACTGATCGTCCCTTTTGTACAGCGTGGTTATTCTTTTTCCCTGTCATCTTTACTTAACTTGGATGCTGAAATGGCAAATGAGTTGGTTCAAGGTGAATCTTTTTCCTTACTTCCCACATTGGAAATTTTCATTAATCAAGAGACTAGTCGCACCTAACTATATGCCTTTGTTTTGTGCATTATCCCAAGGTTCTTGATTGCCCAGCAGCCTAGTCCGACTTATGTCTGCGTAATTGATGTTGTGACTAAACTGAACAAAGGCAACAATATGATGGGCATTGTTCTTGTAGAGACTTTGAATGGCTTGGACTTGGTTCATGACAAATCAAATGTTTTCAGAGGTAGCTCATTGCTGCTGACGATGTGTCTATGTGATAAGTTGAAGCTTTTGGCACCTTCAGTTACCATCTCTTATATGTCAAAGCAGAATTGTTCAAGGGATTTTTTGGTGACCAAAGATAATGAGAGAGATTGGTGTGAGTTCCTTGCTCAACTTTCACCTTATGATATTGATTGGTCCACTATTCACTAGCAAAGCAAAGCACTTCTTTTGCGCTCTCATGGTTATTCTTGTGTTATCTTGGCAAGCTTGAGAAAGACCTCTTTTTATTATCCCATCTGGATACTGCCTCAATTTTGGTGTATGCAGGTTTCTCCAAGAACTTGGGGTCCTCATTTCATTGTGGAAAGATTGACTCTATCTGTACCCACGAAGATATCCAACTTTTGGGAATGTGCTCATGTTCTAGACTTGGATAATACAGATTATTCTGACAAAGTGCTTATGACGGAAGAACATTTATAGTGGCTCTGGGACCTAATCAATGAAAATGAAGAACTTAGGGATTCTATATTGTTTGAAGAGACTGGAATGGACATTAGTGTAGACAAACTTTGAAGGAAAAGGAATGGTAAAGTTGGACTGGGAAGTAGTGAGCCAACCACGAGGTGTGACGGAAATAAAGGTAGTTGCCCCTTTGATCTTGAAAATGAAACGAGGAAAACCTAAAAAGACACCAAAATTCAAATGTAACAACGGTGAGCTGGACTTTGGGCATTTTTATAATACCCCGACTCGGATTGTAACCGAGCAACCCATGTAAAGTCGAGCTATTAGGGCTCTATGTTATAATATCAAACAAAATGGACAGTTTTGGCATGTGAACAATCTCTAATGTACAGCCAATGCTCGGGCGATACCCGAGTAAGCCATGAACGAGCATCGAAGTACGTGTACGTGTATGTATACATATATATATATTTATATAACCATGTATATATATATATGTGAATTATTATACATATAGATATATATAACTCTATACATATATATATATATATATTTATATGTGCGTGTATATGTGCGTTTGTATATACATGTATATATATAAAGATATTTATAAGGGTATACACATATGCGGTGCATGAGTGTTGTGTGTGAGAGAGTGTTACATATAATATATAACGTACAAAAATCATTATGTGAGGGAGGTTAAGAGTTCAGAAACAGAAAAAAGCACAGCAGAAAAGATAGGAAAGGAAAAGTCAATAAAAAGAGGCAGAGAGAAGGAAGAGGAGAGAGAGAGAGAGAAAACGATGGTATTTTTCTATATATATACATGGGTTGGTTTTAGAGAAAATCAAAAAACCAAAGGAGAAACTGAGAGTTAGAGGCTAAATATTGAAGGCTCAAAGGTGAAACAGAGAAGGAAGAAGGAAAAGAGGGAGAGTTGCTACGATTGAAAAGTTCAGAAAATGTATGAAACTTGAACTTCTGTTTTTAAAATTTAAGCATGAATTACATGTCTAAATTTAAGGAACTGATAGAGCATGAAATGAGGTTTTTATTTCAAAAAGAATCAGTTGAAATGGTCTAGAATTGAGGTAGGAAACCTCAGTTGCAGGTTTTAGAGAGAGGATCGGGTTTTATGATTTTATGCTCAGAAATGGAAATAAGCTGTAGGGATTTGATCCCTTGAGGTGCAGAAATTGAATAAAGGATAGAATGAGCAAAAACAGTGAGAATTCATGCACGAAATTGGGAAAAATTGCCTTCACCAGAATTTCGGGTCTCGTCGGAGACCCACTGAAATTCTGATATTCGTGAGGGACTGTTGGTTAATTTGAAAAATGGAAATGAGGGTTATGATCCTCATGTAATTTAGGAAAAATCCCCATTGAGAAAACCAAGAAAAACAGTCACCGGTGAGTCGCTGTCTCCAGGAGGGATGACCAGAGAAGAAGCACAGTACGGGTCATCGGGTCAGGGCTTGGTTTGGGTTTCGGGTCAGACCCGACCCACCCGCAAGTTTGGACGCTCAATACTGCACCATTTTGGTTTATAAATTAAGTGGGATTTGGAGTGTATGGGTGCACAGTTTATAAATTGGGTTGGGACTTGATTGGGAAATAGGGATAGCCTATTCTAGTTTAGTAGACTTGTTCACAGTTTGGCTATCCCAATTTGGAATAGTAGATTCTAAAATTCTGATTTAAACCCAAATGTTTTATAAATTATAATTAGACCCTGAATTTATGGTTAATTATATAAGGACCCAAAGATAAATTAATTAAATATTTATTTAATTAAATTAAAAAATGAGAAATTACAAAAATGCCCCTAAGTCAAATGTGAGTCAAATGAACTCCGATTAAAGTGAATGAGCTGTGAATTTTTATTATTTCGGGCATTCTGGACTCAACGGTGAAGTTTAATTTGTAAAAATAGGTCCCAAAAAATAAAGACCCATAGAAATGCTAAATGACCATAATGCCCCTAGTGATGCCTGAACCCAAATTGAAAATCGTGAAAGCCTAAACCGACTTTCTTCGATGTCCTGGACTTAATAATAGAGTCTAAATTAGCAAAAGAGATACTTATAGTAATGAGATATAAAATTTGATGAATAGCATTAAACTGAGAAGTGTTTACTGATATATAGGAAAATCAAAAGGAAAAGGAAAAGTCACAGAATACTGAATTAGGACGCACTAATAAGGTAAGTAAAACTCAATCTCTTACATATGGTCTTCCAAGCCATGTTCATTCTATTACTTCCAGATTTGTACTCTTATATGTACCAAATGTTTATTGTTTCCACAATGTGATATTCTTCTATCCTATGAACATTTATTGATTGCTGTATCATTGATCATTATATTATACTATTTGTACTACACTGTGAAAGGCCTATTGTTATGTTTGTACTGAATGAATGATATTCCATTTATGTACACTTTTTATGGAATTATGAATAATCATGATATATTATGAATGTCAGATTTGTGCTCAATCACAATATCCATCTGATGCTTTCTTAATTGATAGGACCTATGGGTCGAGTCCGTGAACAGACACATGGCAAAGATGGCGTATTTACACACTGAGTTATTATGACATTTTATATGCATTGATTGAGGGGGGCATGCGGGGCCCCAAAAGACCGAGGGTTTGCCAAGCCCTGAATAGAGTAAATGCATCACTTATGTTTGATGGATATGATTACGTTTATTGGATTTATAGGATGTTGTCATTCCCTATGAATAATCTTATGTTGAGAGTTCACTCATTGATTTTGATTGATTATTATCGATTTATTGTGGCGGTACATTTATGTTGACTGATTTCTATTGAGATATCCATGTTCATGTTATATCCATAGTCATGATTGATTATTGTGACCTCTACTGTTCATTGGCTATTGTGGCATTTTATCCTCATCGGCTATCACAACATCTTATGCTATGATTGGCTATCATGTTGACACTCATGTTATCTTGGATTCATATTCTTTCTATGTTAACCCTAACTAGTGTCAGAGATGGGAATTTACTTACTGAGTTTCGTTAGCTCACTCCGATTTATTATTTTTCAGGTAGGGACGCTACAAGACCGTAGTAGGAGTCCAAGAGCACAGAAGGACATTTTGAGGAATGTATTAGTATGATGTAGTTCTTCTATATATTCACCAACTAAAGGTGATGTTATGTTGGTCCTTGTTTTGACATTGTAGAACCATATTATGTATTTAAGACTTTCACTGATTTATTGTTTAAGTTTTATATTATACAATGTTGTCATTGATACAAGGAAAGAAAAAGTAGGGACGGCCACAGGGTCGGCCCCGCGATACGAGATCTGCATAAGGTGGGTTTCGGGTCGTGACAGTTTTTATCTACATATAGACTCGACAAGGAATTACTTGGGTTTCATTGAGAAAGAAACAGGTCGCCGCTTTGAGTTGGAGGGCATGTTGGTAGAGAAGAAAGAGTGAAGAAAGGATCTGAGTATCCTCTAGCAATGAAGATTTAGAATTTTTCCTTTTTCTTTTCTTTTTTTTTTTTTTGTTTTTTTTAGAGGAACTTGGTTTCATGTTAGACTTAGACCAAGTTGATAGAGCTTTTACCTATTATTGAATAAAATATGATCTTTAACTTTTGGATTTGAAAGAATGAAAGTTTTATTACAATTTTTGAAATCGCATTCACAGTAACTTCGTGAGCTACCTACGTACCCCCGTATTGCATGTGTAGAAAAAATGTAAAGATAGCCGCTAAAAAAAATATTTCTTGAGTTGGTCAAGGTTGGTAGGTGATGAAAACTTGTCTCCATCCATATTTGTGAGCCACATGGCTCCTCTAGTGGTTATAGATTTGATAATGAATGGGCCACTCCAGTTGGGCCTGAATTTCCTTCTCGGGTCAAGTACCGATGCTCGGTGTTCCTTTAAAATCAAATCTCTTACTTTCGGGCCTCTCTTTTTCACCTTCTTGTTAAAGGCCCGGGCTACCATTTTGTGACACCCTTGTGTCTGATATAAATCTTTGAGTCGTCTTTCATCCAGGAAGGCTAACTTATCGTATCTACTTTGTAACCAATTAGTTTTAACAACTTGATTCTCAAGAACTACCCCGAGTGAGGGTATTTCTAGCTCGATAGGTAACACTGCCTCCATTCCGTATGTTAGAGAATATAGGGTTTGTTCGATGGGCATTCTGATTGATGTATGATACCCCCATAAAGCAAAGAGGAGTTTTTTACGCCAGTTCCTGCTAGTTTCTCTTATTCTCCTCAAAATTTTCTTTACAGTTTTATTTGTAGCCTCTACCACCCCATTTGTTTGAGGTCTGTAAAGTGAGGAATGATGATGGGTGATTCTGAACTCTTCGACCAAATTAGTGACTTCCCCTTTGAAGTGCAAACCATTGTCTGAAATTACTTTGTAGAGTACTCCATATCGGCAAATGATGTTAGCCCTAATGAACTAAGCTATTTTCCTTGCGTTAAGGACAACATAGGAAATGGTCTCTACCCATTTGGTAAAGTAATCGATGGCTATCAAAATTAACTTATGGCCGTTGGAGACTTTCAATGTGATTTTTCCAACAATATTTATTCCCCAAGTTATAAAAGGCCAAGGGGATGTCAAGTTATACAATTCCCTACGAAGGAGATGTTGAAGATTGACATGTATCTGACATTTGTAGTATTTCCTAACGAAGGCAATACAATATTCATCCGTGGTATTCTAGTAGTAACCTTGTCAGACTATTTTCTTGGTTAACACGTGTCCATTCATGTGAGGTCCACAGACTCCTTCATGGATTTCTGTCATGACATGTTCAACTTCATGTTTATGCAAGCACAATAGGTGTATTCCATTTAAATATCTTTTGTAAAGTTTTTCCTCACAAATGATGAATTAGGTGGCCCATTGTCTTAGAGTTGCTCTATCATCCTTGGTATATCCTTCAGGGTATTTTGAGTGTCTGATGAATGACCAAACCTCATTGTACCAAGGTGGAAATGTCGAGTCCTCTATGACTTCATTGATGTTGCAGCAATATAGTAGAATTTCCCGAGTTTATACCAAGTGCGGTTTAATTATGGCTTCTTCCGGGATGTCCACCATTGAGCCAATGATGGTTAGGGTGTCTGCAAAATTGTTCTTAACCCTAGGTATGTAGTAGAACTGTACATCTTTAAACTTGGCTATTACTGTCTCTAGGTACTACTAGTAGAGTATGAGCTTTTCCTCTTTAGTTTTTCACATTTTTTGGACTTGGCCAATAACGAGGGCTGAATCTCTATATATATCCAAGAATTCGACTTTTAATTCTAAAGCCACTTGCAAGCCTACTATATAGGCTTCATACTCTGTGGTATTTTTGGTAAAAGGGTACTGCAACTTCATGGCTAGAGGCATGTGTGACCTGTCTGGGGCTAGTAGAAGCATGTCAATGCCATATCCCTTCTTGTTGGAGGCACTATCAAAGAAAAGACACCACCTATCTTCATGAATCTACGTGATTTCTTCATATGGGAATTCAGCTTCCTTAAGAATCTCATCCTTAACTGGGCAATTTGCTAGGTAGTCAGCCACAACCTTTCCTTTAATGGATTTCTGAGTTATATGCACTATGTTAAACTTTGAAAGCAATAGTAGCCACCGAACAGTGCGGCTTGATAGGGCCAGTTTTTCAAAGAGAGACTTCACAAGGTTCATGCGGGAAGCCAAGTGTATTGTATAAGCCATCATATAATGGTAGAGCTTTTGGGTAACCCAGACAATAGTAGTGCATGTATTTTCGAGAGCATTATAGTTTTGCTCATAGGAGATCAACTTACGGCTCACATAGTAAACAACCTTCTCTTTTCTTTCCTGTGTTTGATTTTGGGCTAACATAGCTCCAGCAGTTGTATCAGTTACCATGAGGTATAGTAACAAAGGAAAGCCGGGTTGTGGGGAACCAGGACTGACGGGTTGGTAAGATATTCTTTGATCTTTTCGAAAGCTTCTTGGCATGAAGGGTTACACTTTTTAGGAGAATCTTTCTTTAGAAGTTTGAAAATGGGCTCACAGATAGTAGTCAGTTGTGATATAAATATGCTAATGTATTGAAATCTCTGTAGGAAGCCCCTAACTTGCTTTTTTGTTTTGACCAGAGGCATCTCCATAATAGCTTTGATATTAGTAGGATCCACTTTTATCCCTCTTTGACTTTTCATGAAACCTAGGAGTTTTCCTGATCGATGTGACCCCGAACACACACTTTTGAGGGTTTAGTCTCATTATGTATTTCTTGATTCTTTCGAAGAACCTTCTTAGGCAGGCAAAATGACCTTCTCAGCCTTTGGATTTTATGATCATGTCCTCGACATAGACTTCGACCTCTTTATGAATAAGGTCATGTAGAATGGTAGTGGTTGCCCATTGATATATATCCCCTGCATTTTTCAAGCCAAAAAGCATGAGTGTGTAGCAGTATGTCCCCCACTGTGTTGTGAAGGCAATTTTTTTTCCATGTGATTGGGGTGCATCTTGATTTGATTATACTTTGCGAAGCTATATACAAAGGACATCATGGCATGTTGAGTTGTGTTGTCTACGAAAAGTTCTATGTTTGGCAAGGGAAAGTCATCTTTTAGACAGGCTTTGTTGAGGTCCCTATAGTCAACGCACATGCTGACTCGCCCATCTTTCTTGGGGATAGGGAGGATATTGGTTAACCATTATAGGTATTCGAGCACAGCTAAGAACCCTACTACTAATTGTTTCTCGACTTCCTCTTTGATTATGAGGGACCATTCTTGCCTGAGTTTTCTTAAATTTTTGTTGATTGGTTTGGCATCAGGATAATCCAGGATTTTGTGTTGGACTATGTCTACGTCCAAACCGACATGTCCTTATAGGACCATGCGAAGACATCTTGGAATTCTTTTAACTGTTTAGACAGGGTTTCATGTTCACCTTGGCTACGGGTTGCACCGATCTTGGCCTCTCTAGTCCCACCTTCTAACCCTAAGTTAATGGTCACCGTTTGTTCTGTGACAGGTTGAGCCCTATCTTGAGATTTTGTGATTGTTTTTGCTAAGTCTATTAGAAATTTTCTATCCTCTATGTCAAGATTATTGTATTCTTCAAATTCATCATCATGTTCATTATTTGCAATTAAAGGATACTCAGAAAAAGAATTTATTTCATCGAAAGAAGGAAAAATAAAATCAACGAGTTTGTCAAGATTTATTTCATCAAAAGCATTGTCAGAATTTGTATCAGTCAAGTCTAAGTAACTAAATTCCTACTCAAATTGTTCAACTGAAGTTGGCACCCCTTTGACTAGGAGCCAATTATTGCTTGGAGCTTGGAAGGGTGTAACATCTTTAACTGGATCTTCTCCTATGTGCATGTGGAGATCATGTCTGTCACGCCCGAAATCCACGCTATGCGGATTAACGATCGCAGAGGCGGTCCTTGAGCCGTCCCTAACAAATTCTAATTTAGGATAAATGATAATATCATCAGATTGGATAATTAAGTACTAGAATCATACTGGTGTTTACAGACCATGATAAAAGTAATTCTTAAATTAAAAATCCTTAAACAAAAAGCCATCCCCAGGATGTGGACTCATGGGAGAAAAAAGACTATAACATATTTAGTCTATTACAATTCATAACAAAAATCCACCATTACATGTGAAAGACTACCTATGAGCAAAAAGATGACTCCCGATAGTAGTTAACACCCAATGGTTCTCCTACAACGTCCTTTCCTGAAAAAAATGATATATTTCTGGAGTGAGCTAACTTAGCCCAGTAAGTAAATTCCCTCACTTTGCCATGGGTCAAGGTTAGTTCAAAATAGAAGAATACAAACAAATGACAAGCAAAGGATATAACAAATGGCCAGTCACCAAGAAAAAATAGATCAACAAAGATGACCCGTGGGTCCAAAAGGTGTATCCCGAGGCAGATGAAATAGGTAATGTAAATGGTTTAACAAATCAATAATAAGGATTTAGCCTGTACAACAATCAGTTGCCAAATATCACAAGATATCACAAATTGCCAAATTGAATCCAATGATAGGCTTGCAAAGCGTATCAATAACCAAAGAGTGCATTATTAGATTATGATTCAAAAAAAGATATAAGATACTAACAAAATAGATTCATCAACAAATAGGACCCGACTACCCCCAAAAGCACTCATTCAAGTTCACCCCTTATTCGGGTTCCTAAATAGCACGGGAGCTCTTATCATATATCATGTCCTCCATGTACTAAGTGTTGGGTATCATTCCCAATCACCGACCCGCAGGGCTAAAATAACATCTATGGAATCAGATGGACATTGTGACAAAACACAACTTTTGCTGGCACTCATAATAATATCATAATCAACGGAATTCACAAGGGATGTACATATATGTGGAATATCAAATTCTCAGCGGTGAGAAATATAGCAGTTTTCCAATATCCAAAGCAAGGTATAGAAATGAACAAGCAATCACATCAAGATATTGGTAATCGAATTTTCAACATATCCACCAGGTAGAACATGTATCAAATTGTGTAATCAATAAGTGTTAGGTATGTATAAGAATACAAATTGGCAGCATCGAGAAAAATATAATTGTGACATGGCTCAAGGAAATACCATATATTAAAGCACGGGTCTACTTACCTCAAAAATGGTTCCTCCTCCTTACAAGAGAAATCAAACCTCCTCCTTTTTTCCTTTTGATGATCCTAAAATCAGGAAACATTATTTAGTTCAATATTGTTCATGGACTTAATCTGATTTTATGGATGGATTTATGATCTTTTAGTTTTATGGGTCGTATTTTAAGTCTATGGACTTATGCGAATTAAGTTGTAACCTAATTGACTCATTTACCCTTCCTTGGTAGCTCATTATACCTTTAAAGTGTCTTAAAAATGGCTAGTGTTGCATATCTGCATTTTAAGTATTTTTTTTGGCAAAACGGACCCCATCGTTGGGTTCGGAACGTCGACGAAGGTCAATTTAGGCCTTCATAGACTTCTATTTGGCTTCAGGCATCATTAGGGGTAAAATGATAATTTTTATATTTTCACGTGTCTAAATTTTTGGGACCTCATCTCGTAAAACGAACCTCACCATTGGGTTCAGAACGTCAAAAAAAGTTAAAATACATTATCCTTTTATTTTATTTGGGTAACGGGGTATTTTACTATAATTTAATTAACTTAACTATTTAATTTAATATTATATATTTCTTTTATCAAATTATTTCACAAGTGCCACGGCGGCACAGTGGCACGTATGTGGGCCCTTAGAATTTCACATGCCCGCTAGGTCATGGGTTCGAGTCTTGGGGAGTTGCGGCTCCCCTTTATTTTTCAAATTCTTAGTTGCCCAAACAGCGGATAACAGTACAAAACAGGGATAGGATATCTTCTTCTGTCTTTGATTATTAAATCAGGGTTTCCTACACTCGTTGCCAAACAACCCCAAACTGATTTAAATTTCAAACTTTAACACCCCAAACAACGCCGTCCCACTAAAGACCCAAACCCATTTTTTATTTCGATCGGGGCCCGACCCGAATTCGACTCGACACTGTTCTTCTTCCCCAATACTCCGGTGAGGGCTCCGGTGGCCTTCTCAGACGACAACGACCGTCGTTGGTTGAATTCTGGCCTATTTTCAATGTGGTTCGAACCTAAATCTCATGAAGATTCCATATGTGGCTCAAGTTTTTGGGTTTGATGATCGCTCATGTTCGAAATAAAACGTTATAGTTGGGCTTTCGGCGAGGGCCCGACTTTCTGGTGAGGCGCATATTCTCTATTTCATGGATTTTTAGGCATTGTTTTTGCCCCAATTTCATTCTACATGTTTCTAGAACTATATAAGGAAGATTTTCTCGTTCTTTAAACACAACAAAGCAAGCTAAATTACAGGTTTTTAATTTTTTCTTCCCCCAACTGTAACCACTATTTTCTTAATGGTTTCTTAACTATTTTTTGTGATTTAAGTTGCAGAACACTCCTTGTTTCATGTTCTTTTGAGCTATGTAGTTTGTTTAAAGCTTTAATCAAGTTTGATCAAAAACTCTATTTTTTACATATTCGGGTCTTAGAGTTTTTTAGGGTTTCCTTAGCTTAAACCTCATAATTTTTCTTCTATTTCTTTCCCCCAACAATATAAAATGCATGCATGTACTAATAAGTTCAAAAAGAAGCTAAACCAAAAAAAGTTTCTTAGAGAGAGAAGTTACCTATCTCTCTTTCTCTCTCTCTCTCTCTCTCTCTCTCTCTCTCTCTCTCTTCAGTTTTCTTCTTCCTCTTCTTTTCCCCCTTTTGGTTGGATCTTGAGTCTGTTGGTTTAGACAGTGTAGCTCTCAATCCTTCTTTTCCTTTTCTCCTTCCTTCTTCTTCTCTAGCTTCTCTCTCTCTAGATTTTCCTCCCCCCCTCTTTAGTCTCTTTCTCTAACTAGACCATCATGGTCTATTTTTTTCTTTTCTTCTTACACACGCATAGCACACACCCATGGTGTATATATGTATATATATATATATATATCTACAACATACACACACACACACACACATATATATATATATATTAATTTCTGCATGAAAATTGATTAGTTGAAGTGTTGGCCCAATAGGGTGATGACACCCAGCATTTTGCATGCAGACATATATATTTTTCATGGGATATATACATATCATGTGGGATATATAGTACAAAAGTGTTGCAACCAAGTTGGCTATTCTTTTTGGTATATAATTCTCCCTCATTCTTTGGTTTTGGGTTCAAACCCTTTGGCCAACATTTTGGGCCTTATTTTCTCCATTTTTTTTCTTCTTATGCCTTGTTTGGCATTTTGGGTGTGTTTGTTAAATTTTTGAAGTTGTATTTCAATTGTCTTACAATCCTCTTGGTATTCTCGTCGTGTTCTTGATTTTTGTGTGCTTCCTTTTTATGTCATTAATTTTATTTTTTTGACACGTTACATCATGTTTTATTTATACCAAGAACATATTATATTTATCAGAAAATTCTCGATTAAATTTGTTTTACTAGTGTATCGCGCTAGTTTGCCTAATTGCACATTGTGCACTATTTTTAATATTCACGGGTTACCAATTTCAATTTAAGATGTCTAATTAATTAACATACAATTAATTTCATAAAGACAGGCATTAACGTAAATTGTTTTGCCTAATTGGGTCGGGATATTACAATGTCAACCATATCATCAGTGAGCTCCATCTTGGCGAAACAATTTGTCAGTCTTCTGAGGTCTTTGATCCAGTCCTCCTACTGAGGATCATGTTGTTCAACTGGTACCACCACCTCCTCATCGAAACCACAGGTGCAGTCTTCTAATATTTCCCAACCTGGAACTCTAATCTTGGCCTTAGCATTATACCATGGCTTAGGGAATCCATAGTATGGATAATTCTCTCTTTGCTTGACAAAGCTCCTATTCAAGGTAGGAAAGTAAGGCTTTATTTCTATGAGCTTGGGGGGCAGCCCCTGTTCTCTAGCAATTTTCTTGGCTCGTGCGGCCAAAGACTTTTCACAGAAATCTTCCTTGGTGGGTAAGTATCCGAGCTCGAATGTGTATTCCTTTTTCGATTGGTGGGGTGGTGTAGGTAGACCTTGCAAATTGAATCCAAGGCCTTTACCCAGTACATATCCCATGTGGACCATCATGTTTATCACGTCTTATTGGTATAAGCCTTTGTCAAGTACTTGTTCTATCTCAAGACTCCCTATACGGTCGAAGCCTGACAAAGGTAAATCATTGGCATTGTGTTGGATCCCTAGTACGGGGAGAGCATCGCCAGCAGGATCAACGTCCCCATTTATAGTGACTACCCCTATTTGACAGGCTAATTTGAGCTTTTGATGTAAAGAGGATGATACGACTTTCATTTTATGTAACCATGGTCTTTCAAGTAGCAAATTGAAGGATGTCAGAATGTCTAGTACTTAAAAATATGCGGTGCTTTCAACTAGTCTGAGGTTCATGGTAAGTGCCATGACCTCTACAACTTCCCTCTGAGTATTATTAGATGCCCTAATTGCTTGGGCTGATGAAGTGAGATCGGCCACCACTAAGCTAAGGCACTTTGCAGTCCTAAGAGGAAAAATGTTGAGAGCAGAACCGTTGTGAAAGAGCATCATAGGTATCCTCTTTCTAAGGCATCTATAGTAATATGTAGAGCCTTAGTATGGTCAGCCCCTCTTTTGGGTAAGTCATGATTAGTGAAAGTGATGATATTGTTGAATTGGACCCCCCTAATGATTTGCGTGAGTTGTTCTAGGGTAGTGGTAGTAGGAACCCATGCTTCATTGAGATGCCTCAAAATAACCTCTTTGTGTGGAAAGGACGATGTCAATAACCCCCATACTGAGATGTTGGCTCGTGTTTTCTTGAGCTGTTTGAGGAGCTCATCTTCGATAGGAACCTGAGTTGTGACTCTTATTGATTCTTTGGGCTTTAAAAACTCCATGAGTGGGTCATCTATTTATAGATGAGTGGGTTTGAATGGTCTCCCCCCTTGTGTGACATGTAGTACTGCATTGGTTGAGCCAAAATAACTCTTCTTACCCATGAGTTCATCCCAAGTGATCAGCTAAACTTGGAGGCATTTGTGAAATCATTGATGAGGCCGCTTGGATCCAAGTCTTCGAGACTTAACATGTTGATATTAAGTCGTGCATTGTGGGCCGACAACGAGTTGGTGGTGACATTGGGCTTTGCTGGTAAAGCCCCTATTGTTCCTCCATTAATAGGTCTTGAATAGTGTGCTTCAGAGCTCGACACTGATTTGTGTTATGTCCATCACCTTGATGATAGGCGTAATGCTGGTTCGGATCAAACCCCTTAGGTAGAGGGTTCGGAGCCGATCTTGATTCCAAGGGTTGAAGAAGCCCCTTCTCTCGGAGGTTATTGTATATCTCACCCATTGGTGTTAGTAAATCTGAGAATTGCCTTTGAGGGTGTTTCTATGGGACACCCTGTGATGTTGGCCATGAAAATGACCTTGATGTGTAGTGATCATATGGGTCGGGCCACTTGGTTTTGAGGTCGGAAGGATCTTTCAAGGCTTTAGGTCAATTGCTTTGAGAGTGCCATCATTAACCGCATCTTCTACTTGTGTTCCGGCCCTCACTCGTGCTTTGAACGTGTCAAAGTATTAGGCAAAGAAAGTTTCACAGTAAACCGGAAACAAGTTCTTTTTAACCATCTAAACTTGTTCAGCCTCATTTGGTCAGTTGATCATTTGAGTCGTTTTAGTCTGCAACCTAGTGATGAACATAAACAAACTTTCTTTCAGTTCTTTCTCGGTGGTCTCCAAGTCTCAAAGAGTGATATCAAGTTCATTGTTGTACTTGTATTGCTTGATGAAGGTGTTTCATAGTTCTTCACAATCTTTAGAAAATGCATCTTCTAAGTTCAAGTGCCATAGCAAAGCGGCTCCGGTTAAGGTTTGGTGAAACATTTGGACCAAGACATTGGTGTTGGCCCCTAAGGGTTGCATGGCCCTTACATATAGCTTAAGATGAGTTCTTGAACATGTGGTTCCATCAAATTTGTCAAGGTTTGGCATTTTGAATTTCAAGGGAAGCTGAATGTTTGGATAGAGAGATAGCTTGTGAATATCGACCATATCATCACCTCGGTGAGCTTTGTAAAAGAGAGTCTCTATTTTTTCCAACTTGTGAGTATGACCCTCTTTTTGTTGCTTTGGGATCTCTACAAGTTCGTATTGTTCAACCCAATCATAAGGATCATAAGTGGGCGGATCTTGGTTTTGCTGATGTTGTTGTTGTTGTTGCCTGTCTTGAGGCGGGACTGGTGGCACTTGGCGAGGATTGTCATTACTTGTCGAGACAAGAGATTGTGGTAGTAACCTTTGTTGTACCAGATATTGAACTATGAGGGAGAGTCTTTAGTTCTCTTCTCGGTAATTGGCCATGTCTTTCTTAAAGTTGGCCATAATCTGAAGTATCTGTTCAAGGTCCATTACAACTGGAGTTGTGTTTTTCTGATTTGTTGGAAGGTTAGAGGTTTGGATCAATCGGCCTCGACTAGTTTGTTTCCAAGCCAATTGTGGGTACCTGTTTTTGGAAAACACTTGTGTTATTCAACTTGTTTGGTGTCAAGATAAATCCAAGAAAGTTTCATTTGTAGCCTCGTTGCAGCTTGTAAAATTGCTTTCTCAAGAAAAAATCAAAATTTTTTGAAGAAAAACTCAAAGAATTGGACAAAATTTGGATAGTAAAGGCACTGCTCTTTATGTGTCGATTGACACACAGGGAGTTTCAATCGGCACATAGAGGCTTTTAACCTCTATGCCGATAAGCCTACAGAGAGGGGTATTTTTTTGACTTTCTGGATTTTTCTAAATTCGTGAAATTGCGCAAAAAAGTCCATGTGTGTCTTACCAAAACTGGGTTTAAATTGCTGAATCATAAATTTATAGCAGATTATATACATAGCTTGGATTGGGTAAAGATTTCAAGGCTCCCCTTCTGATAAGATGTGCCATATACCTCCCACAGCCATTAGATTGTAATGACTATGGTTAAACGGTACCGCGTCGCCTTTTGCATACCATCCCAAGGCCACTAAGTGTAGTGTCTCTAGTTAAGCGATAGTTGATCAAGGAGTGGAGGGCTTTCACCAACGACACCCGTCAAACTGAGTGAGCATACGGGGCGAGGGCTACTAACTATTTGAGGTTTAGAGGGTATGTAATGCAAATGCAAATGTTTTGGAATGATGTGTATACAAGGTTTTTAGATTTTAGTCCTTTTTTTATTTATCCTTCCATACATTCAAGCATACATCCATCATAAAGCATAAAAATAAATAAATATAAAGCAAGTAAACAAAATAGCCTTGAAGTGAATACTTCATTGAATCTTGCCTTTTTTAGTCCCTAGTAGAGTCGCCACTGTGGGTGCCAGCATCGAAAAAAAAAAAGAAAGTATGAATCATCTTTTTTTTGGATTTAGAGGAATCCCGACTGTCTCCTTCCCTAAAAGTGGGAATGAGCGTCTCTTATAGGAGATAGAGAGATTGAGGAGTCACTAGCTTGTTTTTAGGCAAGAAACAAGCAAACCCGTTATAATATAACATAATTAAAGGAAACTGAAAAGGAATGAAACAATCAAAATTCATCACCTTGTCTCCTAATTACATTCTAAAGATCCTTTGACATGGATTAAATAAAATAAAACACTGAAGTAAAGAGAAAACCAAAGAAAACATGGATCCGGGGGCTAAGGTACAGAGAGGGAAGGTGATCCTAAGAAAAAAGGAACCGTTAAGGGTTTGAGAGAGTACCTTATTCAGTCGTTGGTGTCGGGCAGATCTTTGACTAGGAAAATCTGGATCAAAGGCTTCAATTGGGCAGATCTCCAGCTTGTTTTTTGGTTTGGAAAGCATTGTTTCGGCTTGCTTTTCGAAGGAAGGCTATCATTTCGGTAGGGCTTTAGCCTCTGGAGAGGGAGAGTTCTTGTTGAGAGAACTCTAGAATTAAACTAATAGTGTGAGGCTATGGAAGTCATGTCTTTTTTTGTCCCCTAAAACTGATGGCCATGGGGCTTTATTTATAGGAAAATATAGAGCTTTGATCCATGGGTCTAAGATGAAACCTTAAAACTGAGGGCTAGAATCATGTCTTGAGTGATAATAATCTAATTAAATAAATAGAAAATTAAATAAAAATTATTATCATAAGTAAATGAATTAATAAATAATTATGACAATGCACGAACAAATAGAATTAGTGTCTACATGCAAGAGTCAATGAGATAAAAAAAAATAGAATTTAATTGAAAAATAAACTCTAAAATGAAAATGTCCAGGTTCAATATATCTCCATTTTAGGAAATAGCAAACAACTAGATTTATGGAAACTCTAAAATTGGAAAGTACTAATTAAACCTGAATAGACTAGTATCACTCAAGAATACCAAATTGCCCCCAATTCGGTAGAGAATCTTTAGATTGTCACCAAATGACTGAAATTACCAAATTACCCCTAATTCGTCACCAAATGACTGAAATTACCAAATTACCCCCATGTGGGTAAAATGATATGAAAATTATGAAAATGCCCCTCAAATAACTAGGAAGTCCTACTAAGGGTAGGATTATGCCAAAATTACCAAAATGCCCTTAGTTGGAAAAGAGGTGCCAAAATTACCGAAACGCCCTCTGGTGGGTAGGAAAGTCCTAACAAGAGTGGAACTCTATCGAGAATAGCTTTGCTTGGACTGGGACTCTGGTAGAAGGAGTCATAATAGGAATAAGACTCTGTCATGAGGAGCCCTAATGGAACTAAGACTCTAACAAAAGAGTCTTAGCGGGAATAGAACTTTGTTAGAAGGAGTCCTAATGGGAATAGGACTCTATCAAGAGGAGTCCTAATGGAGCTGCGACTCTGGCAGGAAAGTCTTAGCGGGAATAGGACTTTTTCAAGAGGAGTCCTAATGGGAATAATACTCTGTTAGAAGGAGTCTTAATAGAACTTGGACTCTGTTAGGAGAGTCCTAGCAGGAATAAGACTCTTACAAGAGAAGCCCTAATTGAAATAGGACTCTGTCAAGAGAAGTCCTAATGAAACTGGGACTCTAGCAAGAGAGTCCTATCGGGAATAGGACTTTGTCAGGAAGAGTCCTAATGGGAATAGGACTCTCTCAGGAAGAGTCCTACTTGAAGTAGGTTTTTTGGTATAATTATCGAATTACTACTACTTAATCAAGGGTCACAAAATGAGGTGTCTACTAGGACCATATGCCGACGGTCTCATTATCACCTATTGATGCCAAAATTTGAGGTTGCTCCCGGTTCCAGCTTAGTGTCCTCCTTCTTCTAGATGTAGACGTACTAGAAAATACATTAGCATCACCTACAACTCAATAATTAGCAATGGCTATATATTTAGTACAACTCACTAAAGACACCTCATTTTGAGACCTTTTATTGTATAGAGTTAATTTTGCCACTTTTGGGAATTTATGATATTGTTCCACCTAAGGGTATTTTAGTAATTTCACATTTTTTTCGATTAAGGCCATCTTAGTCATTTAGCCCTTCTGGAGGCATTTCGATCATTATGCCCACTAAAGGCATTTTTGGCATTCTACCCATAAAGGGCATTTTGGTTGTTCCACTTATGGAGGGCATTTTGATCATTTTTCCTTTTAGGGGCATTTTAGTCATTATGCCCATTGAGGACATTTTGGCTATTTCACCCATAGATGGTATTTTGGTCATTATGTCCAGTGAGGGTATTTTGGTCATTTGCTACATTAGGACCCTTAAGGGTATTCCTACCAAGGGCATTTTGGTAATTTCTAACATTTTCCTACCTTTTAGGGATAGTTTGGTAAATACTAAAGGTTCCCCACCTTCTAGGGATATTTTCGTAATATTAGTGTCATTTTTTCATTTGGAGGGCACTTTGATAATTTTAGCATAATCCTATTCCCATATAGGTTATTTTAGTTATTCATGGACATACGTGTGATTAACATGTTAGTTTACCTATATAGGGTTAATTTGGTAATTTCATACCTTAGGGACAATTTTGACTTTTATGCCTTAGTGGTATTTTTGTAATTACATTGTACCTAAATCCTCCACCGAATTAGAGGCGATATAGTAAATATAGATGTGCACCCAAAACTTGCATATTTTTCTTCCTTGTCTCAAGGGATTTGCCTAATTTGTGCATAAAAAAGTTTCCTATTTTCTTACATAGCAACCTCCTTTGTTTTATGAGATTTGCCTATATTTGTGCACTAAAAACCTCCACAATCTTGTTTACTTTCTCATTAAGCATTAATCTTGGCCATCCATCCATAGGATTCATTGTGAGCCTTTGGATCAAACCTTCTTACTTTTTCCCATAAATAAGACCCCTTGGCCACCATAATCAATGATAGAAATTTTAGTAGCCAAATTCAGCTACAATAATTTTCTCTCTTTTCTATATTTTTTCTTCTATACAAGCCCAAGCCTTGTTCTTCACAAGCAAGAGTTATAATCCATTAAAGACAAAGTTATACACCATTGGAGATTCAACATCAAGGAGTTCAAGACCAAGCCTTGTCTGATTAACTGCAAACAATCAGTTATGCTCTCTAAAACCCTGTTTTTTTCTCTTTTTCCAATTAAATTCATCCTGTCACTCTTGATAGAATCAATGGAATTGGAGAACTATGTTGTCTCTGATTCCGTTATCTGAATGGATACGTAGGATGCCTCGTGGGCCTGAGTCTACTCTTTCTCTCAATCTTATTTATTTTATGTGTTTTTTTTATTATTTTATTCATGTTATCATAATCTTTATCTCTACTCTTTTTTTTGATTTATTTACTTTATGTATTTCATTTACTTTATTCGTTCAAGTAATTATTATCATTGTTTCTTTCTACTCTCTCTATTTTATTTTATATCATGGAATTTATGCCTCGTGGATGAACACTTGAGGCCAATCCATTTGGACTGGGCAGAATGAGCACCTAACCTTTTCCCATCTCGTACATTAGTTCCTGGATTCAGAATTATTTGGTTCATTATAGACTAGTTTGCTTTACTTTATTTTGACCTATGTCAAAGGGTTTAGAATGTAAATAGGACCAAAACAATGTATTTCGAATTTTCTTTGCTATTTTTTTTACATCTATTCTTCATGGGTTATATTAAGTTTCCTTGTTATTTAAATTAAAACAAGCTAGTGACTCCTTTGTGTATTCATGTACACCCTAATCTGAAAAGAAGACATTCCTCTCCCACCTCGAGATAATGGACAAAATCTAGGTTGTTGGTTTTCTCTGGCACTTGCGCTCACACTTACACTCATACTAAGCATTTGGTTTAACTCCTGCTAATAGAATATACATATGTTCAAGATATCAATTATTTCATTTTATGAAAAAAATCCCTCAATAAAATTCTCATTTTCTATCTTAATTAATGAACTTCAAATCCAGTACATAAGCGTCTGGATACAATAATAAATTGCACTTGACATAATGCATTTGACTTGCTGTCTCACAAGAATCTACAAGACATCTACTTTCCCTTTTCTAATAATATAAAATGGTGAGAAAAATGAATTCATTCTCCATGAAATCCATAGGCTCATTGATAACTGTGGGGGAAGAAATATCACAAATAAGATTGTCCCTTCTATAAAATGGAAGGGAACTACTTGCTAAGGTAAACAAGGTCTAGTATGGACGATGTGGAGTAATAGATATACTAAGAGGCAATGCGGGATGAAGTGGTTCTGTGGAGAAGGTATGAGCTGACCTATGAGATGGGATTCTAAGGAAGAATGGACAAACTGAATCTGTCATAAATTATCAAGAGACCAATTAGCTCTTCCTAGGACTTTAATGATTGCCTATTTGATGGAGTTTAAGCTAACTGAATGCTTGTTTCCATAGTAATGGCTTTTGTAACACCCACTTCCAGCAAATTGTAATATAGTATGAATCAATGCATAGACTTTTCAGTGTCTATACACATTGTCAGCATAAAGCCTAATCAAGATAAGGTTTGACCAGTCTTGAGTTGACCTGACCTAATCAAGGTCAACAAAAGCCCATTAGCCAGTGATCCAAGCATCACCAACCTGATGTAAAGGCACATCACCAATAATTAATAAATAATGATGCTAATTATTTATTAATTATAGAAAAATAGAGAAAAGACAAAATAAAGGCATAAAAATATAGAAAATTATAATTCACAAACTATGACCTAAAAATAAGGTTAGGAGACAATTACACCCACCCAAGTGTGTGTGTGTGTGTGTAATTAAAAATGTATAAAAGTATGTGAGGGAAAATAAAAGAAAATATAGAAAACAAATAAGAAAAAAATTCTAAAAATAATTTTTATCCCTCATGTGACTAGCACATGAGAGGAGAAGCTGCCATACACACTTAGAATGTGTTGGTGTGTGTGTGAGTACATATATAACCGTGTATGTATATATAAAAGAGAGAAAAAACAGAAAAGTGAAAAAGCAAAGAGATGCTTATAAGAAAACTAGGGAAGTGACTTGGTGCAGCCACCCACCCTTAAGGCCATACCAAGGCTGCCATCAACAGTAATCCACTATGCTTAGAGCTTCTCCTTGACAAGAAATGTATTTCTTGTTGGAAGGGAAAACCAAGCTTATAAACAAAGTAAAAATCAAATTCCATTTACTAGGTAAAAAACTGTGAAAGAGAAGGAGATTTGCATGCAAGTAAAAGCCCAAAGGAGTGCTGAACAAAAGGGAGAAACAAAGGAGAAATGAAAAAGAGAAATTCAAAGAAAACCACTAGCAGGTAAAAACTCGGCCTTTCTTGAATTTCAATAAGTTTCTATATAATTTTGGAGTAAATTAGCCTATTCCTTTAAGCTTGGGGACCTCAATAATGGCCAAAACAGAGAGAAACCACAATTAATAAGGTTCAAAATTCACACAGAACTCAAGCGAAACAAAATCACGTTTTGTGAACGGAGACCCAATCTAGATGATAAATGGGACCCAAAACAAAAATAAGGAACCCATTTCGCTCAAAAATGAGTCTGAACCAGCAAGTTACATGTCTTGGCAATAATGGCCAAACCTAGAAACTTTGCTCCATATTGGATCCATGAATGGGAAAAGAATCCTTAGAACTCAAGGAACTCAACCCAACAAAATGCACCTTAAATGGCCTTGAAATGACCATGAACCAAGCCCAAACTAGTGATGACCATAGAAGCTAGATCAGAAGGTTTTGAGCTAATTCAACCCCTAAAAGTAACGCCAAAACGTTTTTATAACCCCTGCAAAAAGCAAATGGGGAAGAAATACTCTTGAAACTCTAGTTAAAACTACACGAAACAGAGAAGATAAAAACTAGGGTTACAATGCTACAGTAACCGAGTAAAGGAAACGAGTGACTCGGGGCGGCCTAACTTGACCTCGCATCACTATGCTATTGGACCACCGTATAAGTAGAACGATATCATTTAAAGAACCACTAAACCTAAAATACGTCATTTTATAACACGGGTTAATGAATTGAAAGGCTGAGTAAGTCTGTTTGGCTACACGAATACGGGACAGATTTAATAACCACACTCGGAATAGGGATAACCTATTCTGAATTACACAAACTTATCTATTGTTTGGTTTCAGAATTTAATAAAACAAATATAAGGGTGCATGACGCGTCTGAGGATTGATCCCATGACCAAAGCCTAACCAAGCCCAAAGACCATAACTTTAGCCCACTAAGGCATAGTTGAAGTTGTGCTATATTATCCGCCATAAAAAAAATATACATATATATATATTACACATATTAATTAAGTTTTAAAAAATAAAACAGAACCCCCATGAGTTCAATTAATTACCATTAGACCTCCAAAAATTGCACCTTATTATACTAAGGCCCTTATTTTTTATAAATTACAAAACAACCCCTAAGAGTGCCAAAATGACCTTTTTTCCCTTACACAAACACAAAAATGACATCGGCATTTTTAGAAACTATATTTAGTATAATTAATGCTATGTATGACCAAATTAAGATCTGAAATAATCTATGTTAGGGTTTTTTCAAGGTTTTGGACTCAATGGTGGGGTCCATTTTAGCAAAAGAATTTTTTAAATATATAAATAAAGATCAATAGGCACATTTAGTGCAACTTTACATATAAAGTTGAGCAGCCAAACAAATACCAAAAATTATGAAACTTCATAATTAAGCTTTTATGACTATTCTAGACTCAATTGTGGAGTCCATTTAGCCAAACAAGACTCTTACAATATAGGCCCTTAAGAAATGCATCCTTTAAACCGTACTTAACGAATGTTGATCACTTTGATAGGACCCTCGTGAGTCATGGATGATATTAAATGGCAAAGAAGAACCGAATGGAGGAAAAGAATGACCGCGAGGAAATTTGAAGTAATTAGCTGTAACCCCTTTATTAATAGGACACTGATTGTCCTTAGGGGGAAAATCAAAATGAGAGGACTAACCCGAGCATAGTTCGAGAAACAAGAAAGCGTGGGCGAAAACTTCCTAGAAATAGAGTCACTCGAGAATGAGGAATATGACAGTGACTACAAAGAAGCCACAACAGAAACCAAGTAAGGACAGAATACAAAGTATCAAGTGAGTAACCTTGAACCTTGAAATGGAGATTTTTCATTGAATATAGTTCTTACAAGTTTTACAATACTACATGCAGTGCCTGTATAACTTTATGATATTATATCAAATTTTTTTAACTACATGTCTTTACAAGCATATCCTAAATTTTTTAGACAAGGTGGGTAGTTTTATTGAAAAATTGTGCAAGCATGATCTAGCACGAAACTATATGCCAAGCCAAGCTCATGACACATAGTCATGCCCGGTTGGGGGGTTAAGTCATATTTATGACAAAGTCATGCCAGGTTGAGAGGGTTAAGCCGGGTAGTGTCGGTCCAGAGCTCTAGATTACACTTAGTCGCTCAGGTGGCTATTTTAGAAAGATAAAGAAAGATTGGCATATACATTTGAATTCATTGCACAACATTCAAACAAAACTTTATGGTTACTATGTTTTATCTTACAAAACTATCTGGCAAAAAGAACCTACATGATTTCTCGATATGTTATATATACATGATTTATAAATGCCAATAGCTTCAAGATAAGTCCTTTTAACTGTTATCCACGAAATTCTATGAAAGAGGTTTTCCTAAAAACCATGAGAGGGAACTTGAGTTACTCACGAGCTTTTCATAAAACTCATAGGATTTTTATTCTATATATTTCAAATGAAAGTTTGGGCAACGTAGCCTGAACAGGGAGTACGATTACATCACTTTTTGGAAGATGGACAACTTTAGGCTAATAGTAGTCTTTTGTAGAATAGCCAAAAGAAATTTGAAAGTTGTAATATTCAGACTCTATTATTTAATCTAATGTTTAGTTATGCTCAACCATGATTCAGTTTCTATTACTTTATAAGTATGAATGCATGGAATATATGTACCAGTCAAGAGGCATTCAATTAGACATGTCATCAATGTACTACATGAGAGTTAGTTCATTAGTGAAGTGCCTAGCTAGTCGGTCATTATCCCTAATCCGTATAGGGTAGGTCTGGGATGTGACAACTTTTGTGTGTGTGTGTGTGTGTGTTTGCCCTTGTGTGTAATGTTAGAAATGTTTGTCCCATATTTATAACCCGAGAGACACGTGCATGACAGACATTCTTTAGGCCATAAGTGTATTCCTTTTGTCATGTGTTCTGCTCTTTCAGCTAATTGGACAATTTGTTAATTCCCACATGTTATTGCTTTTGGCTACCATTAATTGAAAGTCATAATCCCATGTATTTGGTTAGACTAAAGTATTGTTATATTAAATGTGGAGTGAGCTCTAGACACTTTCTCATTTAATGTGATGCGGTATCTAGAGAAGCCTCATACCTTAGCTACCATACAACTTGACCCCAAGTATCCCGTAGGTGCCACCATTCAGGAGTCTCTTAGGGGTTATATCCTTGAACCATTTGGCTTTCCTAGCGTGGTCCTATGAAGCCTGCTTGGGGCTAATGCTTGATCTTGACTGATCTTGGTTCTTGGCCAGGGCCGGATGTATGTGTTTGTTCTGCATAAACCTAGATCAAGCCATGGTGTGATTCCTTGGACCTATATGTTAGATCATTCTAGTAGGACCAATGTGGGTGTGATCTACTAAGTTTGCACACTTGTCACTATATGATTTGATGGGCTAATTTGTGCCCTTCTAGATGCCCCTATCCTTGCCGCTACATGGAGTGGGAAGGACACTTCATTAGGACATTGGTCTTTCCAAATGCTTTTGCTAGGGCAAAGACTATACGTCTGCAGATCCGGATTGTGATGTTGTAGGAAATTTTAGCGCTGGTTGGGATGGTTTTCTATTTTGAGTAGGATGCCAATATAGTGGTGTAGGGCGCAATCCTTGTTGGCTACACTTTCATTTAATAGGGTCTTAACACATCGTGTTAGTTACTGCCTTATTTGGTGCATGTAGTAGGCAACTTTTTCTTTTCGAATATCATGCCTATTTCTATATATAAATTGGTGGTTTTGGTCGTCCATTTTATTTTTTAACTTTTTGGCATCCTTACAGTTTGGTCTGAAGCCTTTCCTTTATTCGAGAGGATTTTTTGGTAAGTCTCCTCTTTCCATTACTAGTCTTACTTTTCTTTCCTTTCTCTTTTATTCTTCTTTGTTTATTTTTCGTTTAGGATGTTTGTTGAGGAGGAGAGAGTCACATTTCCTAAGGGTACTAATAGTGCCACGAGGAGTGGCAATGGTAGTAGTAGGGTTGTAGGAAGTAGGGAGGCGACCACTTCTAGGTCTTCTGGTCATTTTGACCCTCCCCTCTATTGGATCAAGAGTGATAAGAAGTTGAGGAAATTTGTAAGCAGATATGAGGGCACTTTTTCTTTGGGTGTAATTGTAGAGTTGGTTGACATGGGTTCTGGTGGTGTTGATTGTGCAAGGCCTAGGTATATTAAGTTTTACCCTTTGGCAATAGCCCTATGGTTTAAATTTCCCATTTCGACATTCTTTTGCCAATTTTTTAGCACTAAAGCATTGCATCGAGCCAATCGATGCCAAGTGGTTATCAGGTCCTCCTAGGTTTCTTAGACTTTGCTAGGATTTACAACTTGAATTTGGGTTTCAACAAGTTTAAGGCCACCCATTTTGTTAGGAGATTCCCAAACTGTCGCCTTTATAACACCCCATTCTTGGAGATTTTTAATCCAAAACTCACCCCAGAGTGACAAAGGTTGGGATGTGTACACCTTCGAGATTGGGGGAAGTTGGAAATGTCCTTTAGGGGAATCCTTGTACCATGTTCCCCAAAGATAGGGAGAGCCTTGTAAGTATTGGAGATTATTAGATTTTTTTTGGTTGGGCAGCATTCTTCTTTATTAACTTGTTTTTACAGGTCCCAAGGAAAATAAAGTGTCAAACAGTTGAGAGTATGACGAGGTGGTGGTGGAGGAGGCTTACAAAATCGGTGAACGGGATTGGAATGATATTCTCGATCCTCGGAGAACTCCAATGGCAACCAGGTCATCTGGGGGGCTTGTCGCGTCTAAAATCCCAATTGGCATCGTCGTACTGCAATAAAAGTACATCTCGAGCTATAGTTCGAAAAGCAGTGACTCTTCTTAGTAGAGAGTTCACAAGTCAGAAGGTTCAACCGAGGCCATAGATCATTTTGTCCCGCTGGCTGATACTATAAGAAAGAGGGCAGCCCCTAGAGGATCTAACCCTAAGGGAAAATCGAAGGTCACTGAGGTTGATCAGCAACGGAGGGCTTTTGCTCAAAATCAGCCTAGAGTAGTGACCAGGGATTCTTCCTATGTCCCTCCAACCATTTATTTAACGCCTACTATCATCATTACTTCAGAGGGTCTAGCTTAATTTAGGATTCCAGCTTGGAGTGCAAAGTTTGCGAGGCCATTGATAGGGTAAGAAATCCTTTGGCTAACCTTTTTTTCCTAGAGATGTCATGAAAAATACTTTCATTTTTTAGGCCATGGTAGGGGTTGTCGGGTGGTTGACCTGTTCTGAAGCGACGCGAGCTGAGAACCAAGTTGCTTGACTGGCCTTGGAAAAGGCCAAACAGGACATCTTAAGCCTGAGGTAGAGGTTTACTGAGCTGGAGGCCGAAGATTAGAAGACAGAAGAGGATTTGGTTGCTGCTCAGGAGCAGAAGGCGAAGGCAGAGGCAGAGAGGGATGATTTGAAAGCCCAACTGTAGGCATTCGCGGTCGTGCAGAAGAAAGCAAGAGAGGATCTTCTCTCCCAAGCTCGGAAGTACGATCAAAAGCAGGTGGAAGAGCTTCAAGAGGTGGCTTATTATCAAAGGCTATGATGACATTGTGGCTGGTCTATTCCTTCCCGCTCTAATACCAAATTTCAAGGGGTGCTAAAACAAGCTAAAAACAACTAAAATAAGCTGAAATAGGCTGAACCTTTAAATAAATAAACAAAAATATAACAAGACAAAATATAATAAGACAAGGATAACAAAACAAAATAACACTTCTATAATAAAATTATTTTAAGAACCTCTTGAGTTTTCAAATTATTATTTTATGAAATCTTGCCTTTCACAAAAGACTCCCTCTTTTTCCCTCATGTCCACATTCAACGTAATACCTTTTTACTATTCAGTAAGGTCATTATTGGCACAAGAGGAAAACGCTAGCTTTGTAAAAATTCCAAGGGCCTCTGATATAGGCTGGCAGTTTTTGTGTTGTGGGGATTGTGGAAGGCGAGAAACCTTTGTGTTTTTCAAAATCAGTTTCAAGAGGTTTTGCAAGCTCAACGGTCGGCTGCTGAGTTTGAAAAGGCATTAATGTCAGATAACCTTCTTTCTCCTCCTGTGTCGGTATCTTGGTCTCCCTTTCCTTAAACTCAAGATTTGAAGTCAGGGAGTGTGGTTAGAGACGATGGTGCCCATTCTAGGTTCAGTAATATTCATTTGCTAATGGAGGTTTTGCAGAATAACTCCGATTCCTTTCCTGATTTAGAGGATGTTGTCCAATACACACACACACACACACATACATATACAGATACATATATATATATATATATATATATATATATATATACACACACACACACTGATTCTTCTTTCCAACAATATGATTCAATTTCTCTGCTCATTAAATGATTTCATGCCTCTCCTTTATGCCAATGGAAATCCAATAGTTTTTGAGATTATTGAAAAACAGAAATACAAATCGTTCTAATCATGCCCATGGAGATTCAGGTGAGGGATTTGATACCTGCACTTGGAGTTGACAGGAAAATCAAACAAAAACTATGATTGATACAAAATCAGATAAAATAATTACAGATCTCAAACTAAATTGTAATGAAAGAAATGAATCGACCCAACACTCGTGAGAGAAGTGAGATTATAAAAACACGCCCCCTTGTTGAAGAGCAGTTGATATTCACACGTCTGGCAACCAATAGCGTGACATTTGTAATATATATATATATATATATATATATATATATATATATATATATATAGATTAATGAAAAAAGGGTAGTTAAAAATATTTTAAATATTAAACGGATAACCGAAGCAAACCTGATACTTTGTTTGGGTTGAGCCTCAGCATAAATGTTTAGGCCGAGCTCGGTTTAGGGACGGGCTTGGGTTAATTAATTTAGTCTTCGGGTTAGGTCTGGGCATTCTTCTAGCTCAGCCCGACCGACTTGTAGCCCTACTTATTACTCTTAATTATCTGTAATAGTTGGATGAAAGAAAAATGTGCAAAAAAAAAAAGCAGGAGGTTCACATTTGAGAAAAATGAGAACAAGTGCATCATATCATATGGTTCAAGTAACCAGAGACCCAGATCACCTATGTGTCATGTTGCCCAGTTAAAAATTGACAGCTATGAAACACAATGATGATAGGTCATTGCAAGTTCAAACAGAAACCTTTGTCTGCCTTTGCAATTGTAATTCCATCTATAGGCACAAAACCAACATAAAATGAATTTATTTCAGATAATTACCCATTATAAACAAAGTTGGAGAAATGGATCCAAGGAAAAAAAACCAACATACAATGAATTTATTTCAGATAATTACCCATTATGAATAAAGTTGGAGAAATGGATCCAAGGAAACAAAACCAACATATAATGAATTTATTTCAGATAATTACCCATTATAAACAAAGTTGGACCAATGGATACAAGGAAAACAAAAACAACAAAAAAAATATTTCAGATAATTACCCATTATCACTATCTAAAACTATTTCTTCAAATAAACCACAAAAAGATACAGCTTTTATTTACTATGTTCCAGAAATTCATCAGCATTTGACATAAAGTATACAAAGTCAGACAGCCCATATGTGCCCTTGGCGTATAAAACATGATTCCCATCAAAATTGGATTTACAATTACATCAACTGAAACATAGGATCCCAGAAAAATTGTGTATAATCCTCTATTTATATCCATACATTCCTTGAATTAAACACACAAAATTTCATAAAAAATTTGGGGGGCAAACTTTTTGATCCTTTATACCTTTTGCAAAATTTCATCCCGGTGGAAGAACCCAAAATTGAAATGGAAAACATAAGCATCAATTAATCAGCTACTTGCCAAGTCATCTTCACTGTCATCACTGTCATCGCTGCATCCACATATCCAGCAAATGCCATAAGCAACCAACGAATGGAACCATGGACAGAACACAAAACAAAAACAAAAAAACAGATTGACACAAATGAACACAAAATGCAGCGAACAGAATTCTATTCAAACTCCTTGTAATCAAGACTCGAAATATCAATAAGAAGGATATATTATAATCTTGAAAATTTGGATATGGCAAAGGATATATCGCTAAAATATGCTTGTGGCTGGAGTAACATAACTTCACACTATAGATCAAGAGACCAATAACTTCGTCTCTTCACCAGAAAACCTCCACTTTCACCTCAGTATCTAATGTTTTTATTCTGTTTTTTATTATGCAAAATGTTTTTCATACATGACATTAGAATTCATAAATCAATATCTACAAATCCTGTAAACTGCTTTAATTTTTGAAATCACCGCCAGCCACAACTAAAGAATCCACTTTATCATGCTCTCCTGTATGTATATCCCATGTTTTTGCATCGACTCAGGGATACTGCAAGTTCATGTCAATTGAATATTTCAGCAGTATCACCTCTGCAATGATTTGGAAAATAACCTAGATTTTTTAGCATTTATAAAAAGGACAGTGAAAGAAGATTCAGTGGGTGAAAGAAGGTGAACTCATGTCTCTTTTTAGGGGCCCAAATGAAAAGATTAGACGACTTAAATATCAGAAACTCTGTCATCACAGAGGACTCAGATGTGCTGGGACAGCAAAATGAGTTGTCCATACAGATGCTCATAATGAAGGAGATCACTTACCCCTGTGAGAGACGTGGATTGTAATTTATCTTAATCCCAAATATCAGTCAATTCACAACCCACAATTTTATGCAAGAATTAAGCTGTTCCATCTAATATGGGTAGTATTTGGTTTTTTTGTGCTGTCTGTCCTTGCTTCTATATTTCATTTTCTTTAACATCATTCTCTTCCTTGAAAAGGCTTGCTCTCCTAATGTCTAGTAGTTTTATATGGATTTTAGTCATTCTCATTAAACTATGTATTCTAATAAGAAATACAGCTCATATAAATCAAAATATCCAACCTTTGCTCAGAATTTAAAAATTTAATGATGGCTGAAGTTTCAAAATAATAGAAAATCATCTTTTTTACTAATAATAGAGTTAATTATATTTTTTTTAATACAAAAAAGTCCAAAAAGATTACGCCTCAATACCTTGGGACTTATGCCTCAACTTCTTAAAGGATCAAGCGCCTTGTATTACACTTTCTTTTTTTGAAACATTGGTTGGAATGCCCCTTTTAAATGTTCCTTTCAGGACTACTGCGAGTTATGGGCAATTAATGAGCTCTTGGCTTCTATTTATTGGGTGGGTAGGGTGGGATCAGGTATTGACATTAATAAACAGAGGGCAACTAAAGTAGGCATATTTTCTGTTAGATTGTTCTACAAGTCTCTGACAGATTACAAGGGGCGTCTTCGTGGAAAAGCATTTGGAAATCTCAGGCTGCTACACAGATGGCATTTTTGGTGGCGTAGTGGAATACTCTGAACTTTACTCTTTCAAGTTCTAGATCTTTCCAGTTTGACATAGATTCTTTTGTAGAGTTCTTGGGTGATTTTTGGATTGGGGACTAATTGTCTATTTTTGTATATGCCTCGTGTACATGGGTTCTTCCCCCTTCGTTGTGTTTTCTAATGATACTTGTTGGAATTAAAAAAAAAGGGATAAGAAGATCTTGAAAGGAATTTGGATCCTTGAAACAAGAAGAGGAATTCCTTGTCTGCAGTATATTCCTCAAAGGGATTGTAATTATCTGGGACTCCAAAAAGCTAGTTTCAAAATAGATTGTCATTAAGTCCATCTGTGTCTGCATTTTTGTTCTTGAGGGTTAGGGAAATGGCGGTTGAGTGCTATCTATGGCCCAAATAATCCTAGAACTAGATCTGAGTTTCTAACTGAGCTTTCTAGTTCATTTGGTTTGGTTTCTCCAAAGTTGTGTGTTGCTGGTAACATGAATGTGATAAATAGATTGTCATTAAGTCCATCTGTGTCTGCAGTTTTGTTCTTGAGGGTTAGGGAAATGGTGGTTGAGTGCTATCTATGGCCCAAATAATCCTAGAATTAGATCTGAGTTTCTAACCGAGCTTCTAGTACATTTGGTAGTTGTGTTTTGGAAGTCCAATCTTTATCAGCAACCATCTTTAGAAGTCTGGGTGTGAATGAGAAGGCAAAAATCCTTTGGCAGGGTGCAGTCTGGCTTCGGTACAAGTCATTTGGTAACAAAGAAATGAGAAAAAATTTTAAGTTGAGGATAATCCTTGAAAAGGGAAATTTGTGAAAAGCTTTCTTTTTCTTTTTTATTTTTTTGATCAGTAAGTGAAAAGGTTTCTTTTGGACTTCCATTATAAATTCTTTCCAAGGGATGTCCTTCAGCTTTATTTTGAGAGACTAGAAGGCTATTACCTATCGTTCAACAAGTTCTAAGGCCATGTTTGGTACGCAGGAATGGAATGGTCATTCCATAGAATGAAATGGAAAATGGAATGAAATGAAATAAGGATTACTCATCTAGGCCAAAAGAATGTTTGGAATGATTTTTAATGGAATGCTCATTCCATGGAATAGGTATTCCCAATCATACCAAACAAGAATAAGAAATGAAAAAGATAGAATGGGCATTCTTGAAATGCCCATTCCACCATACCAAATGACGTAAGTGAGTTCCTTCTCCTTGGAACCAAAGTTGTTGAAACGTGTATCAGAAGTCATATCATTTTTTAAAAAATGCGTATCGTATCTTGTATAGTAAGATGTGTATTTTTAAAAAATAAATTTATAAATAAATATATAGGTATATGTACACATATCAATATGTATATATATAATGTTTAAAATGATATAAATAATATTTCAATTCACTTCTCATAAAAATTGGACATATAAATTATTGTTATTTATCCAAGAATTAAAATTCAAAGTAGTATCAAGTATAGTTATCTCGTTTTCCAAAAATGTTATATCATATGTAGTGTTATTTATAAACAGTGTATAAAATGATAAAAATAATATTTCAACTCACTTATAAAAAAAAAAATCAATTTAAATTTCATACAATAAAAGAATCAAGATTTATAAATAATATGAGTTTCAAACCAAAATTTAATAATTCAATTTTCGAAAGTTCATCAATGTCAAAATTTAAAGACAATCTAAAATTATTCATTTTTATAATCTATCTCATTTTCATCTTAATATCCAATTTCAATGGCATTGATATTATCATCGTCATCAAATGTCAACAATTTTTCACTTTCTTTTTCTTATTCAACTTCTCATATGTGCTCACTTATCATCCTTATCTTCTTAAAATACTTATTTTCTTTCTTTCTTGCTTGAGGAAGGATCTCTAGGCATTACAAAGAAACAATATAAAACCAAACCAAAATATATATATAATAAAACAACCAAAAAAGGATCAAAACGATGTCATTTAGCCTAATTGTGTGTATTGTATGTATTGCGTATCGAAACGTATTGTGTATCATAAAATATGGGACAAAAAGATACAACTATAAGATACGTATCGTTTTATGTTCATATCGAAACGTGTTATCGCGTATCGTAAGATACTAACAACTATGCTTGGAACACATTCCCATAGATAATGTTTTCAACTTTGAAGAATGCACTTTGGTGCTTGCTTTCCCAAAACTGACTGATGTAATATGTTCGCTATAGAGGCAGGAATCTTAGCTCTTTAATAAAATGCCTTGGGCTAAGGTGATTTTAATTCCTAGTTGATGAAGATTCTGATTTGCTTGAATGCGAAAGGAGTTACAATGTTACTTTCTAGTGTTATGGCCGTTGGTTGAGGGAGATCACAAATTTTTTCTCTTTCTTACACTCTCTAGATGGGTCCATAGATCAGTAACGAAGAGGCTGACTCACAGTTACCACAATTCACTCCTCCCCTAGCGAATTGTGAATTGGGATAGCACGATCCAAAATATGGATCATTAGCGATTTAGAACGCCAGATTTAGCATTCTGATCTAAAATATCAAAAGTCTCAAAAAAAATCATACAAAATACACACACATCATTAGAATTTTATTTTATAATGGCTTGGATTCGTTGAAATCATTTTGGTGTATATATATACATACCTATATTATTATAAATACACTCAAAAAGCGTCACATTCTAAATAAACATATTTCGTTCTAACAAAGCTATCCAAAGAAGCCTATCCCTAATCTACCATGTTCTATAACATGTGACGATCTACGTTCCCGTTCCCCATGCCATAACGATCCACGTTCTAGGTAACATTAGGCTGACTTCACCATGGCTTATAGTGTCTAGATGTGTCCATAGATCGGAAATGAAATGGCCGACTTCACCATGGTTCATACAATTATACTATCTACATGGGTCCACAAATCGGTAACAAAGAGGCTGACTTCACTGTGGCACCTTTCCCTGGTCATTTCTATCCTCAACAGATTTCAGAAGACATCAGTTGTAGAGGTTTTTTTTTTTTTTTCATATATTGTACTTTTATTGCTTGATTTTGGCTCCAAGGATTTCTCATCCTTCCATCTTGTATTCATTTCATTTTTTCCTTAACAGTTGCATGCTTCTCCCCCCTCCCACCCAAAAAAAAGAAAGTGAGTTTGGGAATGTGTCCTCTAATTCCAAAGGAGTTACAATGTTACTTTCCAGTGTTATGGCTATTGATTGACGGAGATCACAAATTTTCTCTCTTTCTTACACTCTCTAGATGGGTCAGTAGATCAGTAACGAAGGGGCTGACTGCACCATGGCTTATAGTGTCTAGATGTGTCCATAGATCGGTAATGAAATGCCCGACTTCACCATGGCTTATACTATCTACATGGGTCCATCAAGGATCAAAATATCGTTTCGATGTATAATTTCGGTCTGTCCGAAAATGGAAACGTTTTGGAAACATAATGGAAACGGAAAAAAAATTGGAAACATGTAAAAACATAACTTAAAATTTATTTATTCATACAAATAAGCTTATTTATTAAATATTTGTGCATGTTTAAGGCATATACATCATATTCATGATAAATGATACTAATTCATGATAAATGATATAATAGATATATACTATGTAATATCCACGAATTAGATAATTTGACATAAGTTACATATAAAATAAAAAGCAAAACAAATAGCGATTTAAACCTATTATAATTAGTAACTTAGTATTAAAATAGTTGTTTCTCTACACTTTATTTCCCCTACTACTTTTCTATTCTTTTAGGAAAAATAATAGAAATATATCTTCTTGTAATTTTGAGTCTTAATCCTTGAAAAATAAATGGATATTATTTTTTACTAACTTCTAGAATTATTGTTGATATAAAATAAATGTTTCCTTTAATTCGGTATGTTTCCACTAGTTTCGGTATGTTTCCACGAAAACAATTTTGTTTACATGGAAACATGTGAATTTCGATATTCTACTAGTGTTTCGTTTCGGTTCCCTAAGAAACAGAAACGTTTCGGCCGTTTCGATGGAAAAGAAACGAAATTTTGATCCTTGGGGTCCACAGATCGGTAACAAAGAGGCCGACTTCACTGGTGCACCTTTCCGTGGTCATTTCTATCCTCAACAGAATTCAGAAGACATCAATTGTAGAGCTTTTTTTTTTTTGGTATATTGTACTTTTATTGCTTGATTTTGGCTCCAAGGATTTCTCATCCTTCCATCTCGTATTCATTTCATGTTTTCTCCTTAACAGTATTGCATGCTTCTCCCCCCTCCCACCCAAAAAAACAAAGTGAGTTTGGGAATGTGTCCTCCAATTCCAAAGCAACTTTCAAACAATATGATAATTTTCAAAATTTTAAAACTAAAAAAAAAAAAAAAACTTAAAACTAATCATTTTTAAAAAGTTATCAATAGTCAAAGAAGGCATGTATCATTTGAATTGAAAGGATTGTGCACACATTTAAAGATACAGTTGCGGTAATATGTAGAGTTATACCAATATATTGTGACATATTGTACTTGATGGATCAGGTATTGTATGTAACTGACAGTTATGAACTTATGATACAAATAATGAGGAAAAAAAGGAAAATGGAAGAACTCCTAACCAACTCAACATCCATATGTAGCAGCAAAACACAAAATATACAAAAATAATTGATGATATACCTTTGCTCAGGAAACTTTGATATTCGTCTGGCATCCAAGCCTGTGATGAACTTTTGTGCAGCTTGAATATTTTCTGCACCTGGAATACAAAAACAGAAATGTCCAAATCATCCATTTTATGTGTTTCAAATTGTAAAGAGGCCATTAGACAATGAAGTTCAGTGGCTCTCAGAATAGTCAAAACAATAGTCAGAAATTCAAATCACACATGTAGATAAATTAATGTGGAAAAGTGAATAGCTGAGAGGTGAAATGGTAAAATTACAGCAGAAATAAATACCCTTTGTCAATTGGAAGGTGTGCAAGGCACATCTTTCTGCGGCAAGTCTCACAGGAGTACTTCCATCCTTTAAACATTCAGCAAGTGCAGGGCCAAATATTGTTACATGGATCACAATGGCCATAGGATTAGCCTGCCATACAATTTCCAACGTTAAACTACCAAGAAAATATTTAATGCAATTCAAGGAATACAAAGGACATTATTAAAGTATGAAAAGTCAAGTATGTACTTTTGCAACTGCTTTTAGTGAAGATAATGCTCTTCTTCTGACTTCACTGGAATCATCCTGCAGAGCTAACACCATGGCTGCAAGAATTTCTAGATGTCCAGTGGTGTTTGAAGGATCAATCTGAGTTAAATGAAGTAGAAGTCTTCCTAATGCTTTGGTTGATGTTTCACGAACGGGAAACTATATGACAAAGTGTGTCAGAAATCAGCCAATAATAGAATTATGAAAAGTAATTAAAACTTTAATACCTTCTCATCTTTCATAGCTTCTTTAAGGCAGTTTACAACTTCTGGGGAAACACAACTCATTGATGGCTTGTGCCTAAGAATGGAAGACAATGTAAGTACTGAGCCATGCCTAGCAACCCAGCTCGGAGATGAGGCCGAATTGGAGAGTTCCTCTAGTAGCTCAGAAAGCTGACTATCTTCCATGCACTGCAATATTTTTACTGGAAAGTTAGGTAAATAACAAATGAATGCCAGGTCACCACACTAATAGAAGAAAAGTGCAGATTGGAATATGTCAATGTCTAATACAAAATGAAAGTCGCAACAAAGTCATGAAAATGAGATAGATCTCAACAATAATTAACTAATTACCAATTGTTGATAAAACAGAACTCAATGTAAATCTGTGGACTTAATTTTTGAACTATGGTTACAACATTTGATAAAGCTGTCAGCATTCAATGTTAAAAGTGAACGTAGCACAAAAATCTTGATTAACAAAAATGACGCCAAAAAATCCTTAGTCTATCTACACTCACCTGTGATATGATGCCCAATATGCTAGCAGCAGAACTTCGAATTTGATCATCATCAATATAAATCAAATCTTTGAGGAGAGTGTAGACACGAGTTCTAACAGCACTGCTGACACTCTTCCCTGTATGCTTAAGGACACCTTTTAAAGCAGTCAAAATGGCCTCCCGGACCCCACCATCCGATGCCTAAACAGTTGTCAGAAGTTTTATATCATTTCGATTGAAAAGCAATGGGTAACAATGATGCAAAATGATAAGCATCACCTGCAAACTGGACAGAAGATCACCAACTAGAGGGTCAACCCTAGTACTGAGTGCACTAAGCTTTCCAAGTGCAAGGGCAGCGCTTGAACGCACGGTCCTGCATAAGCAGGCAAACTCATAAGCATGAGAGAAGCAGCATGCAAGCTACATGACTCATACCACTAACAAGTAGTTTCACAGATATAAGAGACCCAAACAGCTCCTAAGCCCAAACCAACACCCCCCCCCTCCCCCAAAAAAAAAAAAAAAACCTCAACAACCCACACCACAAGCACATCAAGAGGGGAAAAAAGGTTATGACAAGTAATAAAAAATACATATCAAGACAACATTGTTACAAGACTTCATGCTCCCTTAATTGTCGGGAAAAAAAAATAGAACAATATATTTTAAGCAAACCTTGTGTTATCCTGTAGACATTTCATAAACGTTGTCTGAAGCTGTGGTAGAAAAGGTTTCAGGGCCATCCCACCCTTCCGTATTATGATGCACAACGTTGACAGAATGGCACTCTTCACCTGCCAAGGGAATCTATCACCTATGATCCGAATCAGAGGCCTGTAGTATAAAACACAAAATTACCAAAGTCAGAAAGGATGAGCTAGTGAAATGCATTCCAAGGTTCAAAAAAAAAATGAGTGAGTAGAAAAAACTCCTTCAGATTGACGAACAGAACATCTTGAGCAGATATTTTTTGACTGCACTCTGTTTAGTGATTCTTGGTAGATAAAATACCTAATATTTTTACACTGCTGTCTAGAATTGCAGTGAAGAAAAGTAATAGATGACGGAGGCAGCGCATCACGTCTTCTCACTTAGATTAGCGCATTCAAAAATAAACTATGATTTTCATGACCGAAATCCAAACTCACTTCTTCCGCAGTCTAACCATTAAGGTACAGTCCACATCAGGTAATATTTCAAGATGCATACCCTGTGATTGGGATAACAAACTCCTTTAGCGCTTGTTCGCTTGTCACTTCAATCAACTCCCCAAGACCCTGAGCCGCCTGCTCTCTTAGTTCTGCTGATCCACTTATCAGACCCTAGAGGCGCAATAAGAAATTAGAATCTAACTCCATGGATGAAGTGCCGAAGGTATTGCAACAAATATATTAGAGGCATAATAATGCTTTTAAACAATACATATCATTTCTCTACAGAATAACAAATGACAAATAATATCATTAATGATGGTTTATATTCTCTAAAGAACCATAAACACTAAATGAGTGAAGAGCACACAATATTAAAAGGGCTGAGTTATTGGAGTAGGCAAATAGAATATATCCAAGACCAAGATATAGCAGAGGCAAGATATCTCCAACTAAGAAGTCGCCTAGCATTCCAGGTTATCAGAAGACTGGCCAGCTCACCTTGGAAGTTTTCAGGTATACTTACCTGGGCCAGTTCAATGAAAAAAATGTAATTTTTTTGTGCTTCATATATCTGAATCTCACAAAACAAATCAAGCAAAAAAACTTTCTTTTTCTGATAAGTAAAAATCAAGAAAATACATATTTAATGTGCTTAGATCATAGTTTTAAATATCGGCCATTACGTATTGGTTTTTTGACACTGATACCATTACAAACAGATATATCGGAGCAACCATTATTCACAACCATATCGGCCAATACCGTTAAATATTGGCTGTTATGGGACTACTACGACTGTTTTGAGTTTTTTTTTAACAGAATATTCATTATTTCTATTTTTATAAGATTTATATACAAGAGAACAATTACCAAAACATTCAAGCCAATATGACTTCGAAAAGGCCTCTTGGCCTTAAAATTAAAAAAAAAATTATTCCATAACTAATTACTAAATTGATTTTCATGCTTATAATCATTTTTTTATTATTTATATTACTTCTTGTAATCATGGTTTTAAACAGTGTAGTTAAAGGAGAAAGATGCCCTTAAGACGCTAAGGTCTCACATTGTCCAAAAAGCGAGACGATAAAAAAGTAACAAATAAAATAATAATATATATATATATATATATTACACATTAAAAGTTGTATTATCTATTTATGTCTTATATAGAAGAAATTTTTGAAAACTTGCTAGTCCTAATAATATGGAAGACATGATAGGGACAATTTCATAGACATCTAATGCCGTCTAAGTTTTTAGCTTATTTCAGTGTGTACAGTGTATTGGTATAAAATATTTTTGTTTCAAGTAACTGAGTAGAATCCTATACTCGGTTGTATTTCGTCATGATTTCTGTTATGGGGGACCCTTAGTTGTTGCTTCTCACTTCTGTGCCTAGGTACTATGTGTATCCATTATTTGGTTCCAATAGATTCGAGTATTCAAATATAGCTTCCCTTTTGTTTGATTGTTCCTAAGAAAGGAAATTTAAATATGAAACTTACCTCTTGTAACTTTAGTTGATGCTTTCTTTTCCTTTGTGTTATTGTCTATCTAAACCATGGATTTAAATCGCGGGTTGCGGGATACAACACGACGCGGTCACGGTGTAACGGTATCGGGAGTATCGGATCATCTTTAGTGGGAATCGAAAACCGCAACCGTCAATTTTTTCCAAACACTAACAAATCTCTTAAAAATCACTGATATGCATATCTTGACTACAATTTATCATAATTTAATATTTTTTGGTGTTATTTTTTTCAATTTTTTAACAACTAATTTTTTTTTCCTATTAAATAACACCTAAGAAGATATTTTATTATTTTATATGAATTTTTTAATGTTAAATTAATAAGAAGTATCATATAATTTGAATAACATTATGTAGAAAACAATGAGACAAATTCTCTATATTGAATTGTAAATCAATTACAAGCAAGAATCCCTATTTAATCTATACACAGAGAACCAAAAATGGAAATACAAAAATGGTCAACTCTAGAAATTAGCCTAAATATCTACCTCAATCTTCTCCTTCAATTCTTTCCTAAATCATACGGGATTTCCACACATTACAACCATGGATTTGAATCGCAATCTTGGGATACGAATTGGTCGCAGTCGCGGTTGTGATGTAATGGTATTGGGAGTATTGGGTCATTCGAAACAGGAATCGAAAACCACAATTGTGAATTTTTTTTAAATACTAGCAAATCTCTTTAAAGTCAATGATACACATATATTGACTACAATTATCACGTTTTAATATTTTTTACTATTATTTTTAATTTTCTAATACGTAAAAAATAATTTTCTTATAAATAATACTTAAAAAGATATTTATTATTTTATATGAATTTTTTATAGTTAAATTAATAAGACATTATTTAATTTGAATATCATTACAAGAATTAATATAAATAATAACAAAAATAATTATAAGCATGAAAATCAATTTAGTTGATTAGTTACGGAATAAAAAAAATTTAAAAATTTAGAGGCCAATAGGCCTTTTCGAGTTCATATTGACTTGAATGTTTTGGTAACCCATTTCAAAATTTTTGGATTATTTTGTTAAGTATCTGTCTAGTATATAAATCTTATAAAATAGAAATCATAAGAATTCTGCAAAAAAAAAAAAACAATTTTAAAGTAAAAGAAAAGTAAAAATTTGAGAAAAGAACATAAAACAGTCCTGTAACGGCCAATGTTATTGTAGGGTTAAAAAACCGATACGTAATGTAACGATTGTTATTTAAAAGCAATGTTGTCAAAGGCAATCGCCTAGGCGATCGGGTGAGGCGATTTTTCGTATTAACATGTTCCAGGCCAGATGTCTTCAAAGAGACGATGCCTAGGCGATCTTCTTAAGTAAGGCAAGAAGCGACCAGGCAATGACTTTTGTAATTGTAACATATTTTTCTTGTATGTCCTGATGTTTATAATGTTTTATGCACTTATTTAACAATTTTGTAAGAAGCATATGAATATAAAAGAATATATTTATAGTCTAGATGTATTATTGTCCAATCTATTATATTAATATAACTATTATTATCAAACATTAACACAAAATTGACCTAAAAAACATTTAAATATTTGAAATGTTGCAAAAAATTCAAAGTTTTGGGAAGAGTAATACTATCAACATGAAAAAAAATTTAACTAGGGATTGATATTTCATCTTCTATAACGAGCAAACTATTATCATTCTTCACAAAATCTGAGCTTGCCCTCGATAAAGCATTGTTCTTCCATCAACCAAATTGCTTACCTATATAATTATGAAATTTTATTAATAAGACTTGTATCAACACTTACTATAGTTTATCTTCACAATTATAGTATTTCTACTTGGAAGACAAATCTCAGTGAGGAGTCCTAGAAGTTTTGCCCGCATGATCCAATTTTAAATACAAATATACCCAATATGACAAAAATATTTCCAAATAATGGAATCCATGAGATATATAATAGTAGAAGTAGGGAGTTAAGGAGTGATCGCAGAGAACCTAGGGCATATCACAAAACTCATGTTTGGACAATTGCTCCTTCAATCTTCAACTTTACAAACACTGTCACTTTCAAAACTATACTACCAAATGATGAGTCCCTTGAAACAAACTTGGAGGTGAAACCAATTTGTAAGCTTGCATTGGATTAATAGCTTGTAGTCAAAAAGAAGAATATGTAATTACAGGAGTTTAAAAGCTCAAATGTTTGAAGCAATGTGGCAAAACAAACGTATCTATCTAAATAGTGGAACAGAATTAGTGTATTTGCTGGGAACTACAGAATACCAAACCACCAGCATCTCGAGCTTTACAGGCAATTCATTAGGTTGCGACCACAGACCACAACTTGAGTACCTCTGGCCAGTATATAGAATGGTGCCTAATAAATTAGAATAAAATTGAAACTCTCTATTTTCCTTTCAACCACTTTCTGTCCTTTTTTGGACCAAAAAAAAAATATTTTCTACAAATAAATAAAAATATAATAACAATGACCCAGGGGCCACTTACCTATCAAACACATACACACACACACACACACACATATATATATAATGACTCTTTCATATAATACTGGTTTGGGTTTAATGTGTGCACAATTCAAATGAGGTAGGCCAGAGGAGGTCAACTGTCCTTAGTACTATAAATAGCAAAATCAGGGCACATCATTTATAAAAGAGCACAATTGGGGCACATCATTTACAAAGTGGCACATCAAGCACTTTCTAAATGGATGTATAAGTTCACTTCTGCCTTAATTAACTTTCAGTGGGTCTAGAAGGCAAAATAAACATGCATTTTTGTTACAGAACCTCCTTTCAGTACTGATTTATTATCGAAGAATTCTTCTGCTCCTATATGAAAACAAAAAATATAATTAAATCTATATGTTTAACCTAGTACCTAATCATGGTCCTGAATCTTGATTTTCAGAAATTTCCCTTTTCGATACTTTTGTGTGTAAGAATGCTACATGGCTTTTTTTCTCTAATAGAAACTATAGAAGTTGTTTATATATCCAAAAGAAAAGAAAATCAATAATGTAAAAAAAAAACTAGAAAACAATACAAGATGAGACACAAAAAATAATGACTGAACTTAACAACAAACAAAAACAAAATATGACAGACAATAAAAGATATCAAAAATGTTTACGTAGAGCTTGCAAGAATAAAATGAGCAGGAATACCTGAAGGAAGATAGGAAGCAGTGGTTGAAGAGCTTTGGGGAGGCAAAACCCAGGTATAAGAACTGGTCCTCCCTGCAACAAGTTCATTAAACAAAAGATCCAAGGTGTTCTAATGAACGAGGTTTCATAAATAAATAAAAAAATGACATTATCATGCTTCATACTATAATTCAATTTGATCATCCAAACCGCAATAGAAGCATTCGGCTACCTTCTTTTTTCGACGCTCTTTATCTCTGGAAGAAGATACAGCATCACGAACTAATTTTATATATGAAGGAAGAACTTCCTTGGGAACTGAACCAATGACCCTCGACAAAGCTTCCCAGGTAACCTGTCACATATATGATAAAATACAGGCTTCAAAGTGGGAGTGGAGGGACAAAAAATCATAAGTTACCCATAGGATATTACCGGAACTGTAGCAGAATCTGAATCACTGAGCAAAATAATCAGTGTGGATATCATATTTGGAGCTTCATCAACCAAATATAATTTGCTATTTTTGAAAAAGTATCCTATTAGATATGAAGAACTTCTTCTGATCGAAGCCTGAAATCGTAAATGGCAAACAAAGTGAGAGAGAGAGAGAGAGAGAAAGATAGAGGGAGAGAGAGGAGATTGCAACAATATAACAATGTAAGAGATCCACCAAAAAAAATACCTGACTATCACCAACCCCTTTAAGAAGCTCCGATATTAAAGATTCAATGCCTTCCTCATCAATGACCAAGACAACAGTTTCTGCAGCCTTCTTTGCTAAATTTTGAACATCCTAATTTTTCAAGCAGCAGCAAATGATCAAGTACACTTAACATGCAGAAAGAAATGTTACAAAGTAAAGGGTTAAAATTGAAATGCAAACTAGTATCAGTTTACATACAAGGTCAGAAGAAGCAAGAGTTAATACTTTTTTTTAGGCAAAAAAAAAAGGTGATATGTATATGAGTAGCATACCATGTCATCATCACCCATTGCTGAGAGTAAAGCAGGAAGAATAGTACCGAGGTGGAAATCAAGACCAGGTCCAGCAACCTCCGCTAAAGCTCCCAGAGCATGTGCATTAAAAGCGCTGATGGCATATCCAAAGCTTTCAGCAAAAGGCAGTAACTCAAAATTGTACCAAAATTTAATAGAAATTGAGGATATATTTACGTACGAAAGGGGAAGATGGACCAGCTTGGGCAAGATATGAGGTAAAACAGCAGTAGTCCTGACACTAAAATTAAGGAATAAAGAAATCATTCACCTATTAGAAAAATGTGAAAAATAACCAAAAAGCATGCAGTTTTATGCAAGACATGGTGATATCCTACCTCAAGATTTGTTTGAGGCCATCAAGAGCAGTTTCAGATGTTTCATCATCCTCCAAAGCATGCAGAAGAGTTGGGACAATTTCATCAATTGCTTGCATTCCAGCACTCTACAATATGACAACTTCTTGGTCATTTTCACTTGCAGTGTACCACATTAAACATAAAATCTTAAATGACAACAAAACACTAGAAAAAGCACCTTGTAAAGAGTGCTGAACGCTAAGCCTGCAGACTCACGAACCTCAGGCATGCTGTTAAGGTAACAAATCCAATGAGACTTTCCACACCATGAAAGCTTAAAGAAAATTATGAGCAAATAATCAACAAACCTATCACAAAGGGCTGTCCGAATAGTAGGGATAAGCTCATCCATGAAACTCAACAACTGATTCTTACCAGCACTGGCCATCACTTCACTCAGTCCAATGCATACACCCTGCAGTAAAGTGGCTATTAGATATATACAAGCATGTGTTTGCATCGTGGTTTCAATATTATAGGGACAAATAGAATTTAAAGGGTAGATATCTCACTTGTCTTCTGCTGGTGTTAGGGTCCTTTAGCCCCTGGGATAAAATTGGAATGATCAAAGAAAGCACTCTTTCCCCAAGCTTCCTAACAAGCTCACCTAGTGATCGTCCGGCAACCTGAAAATACAACAGACTTTATAATTTTTTTGAATTGTGCAAATTATATACTGTATCACTAAAATTTACTAGAATAATATCCGACCTGCCGCCTTTCAGAAGATGAAGATGCAAGAGAAGTAATTAATGTCTTCATTAAAACTGGCATTATTTCCTTGAGAGTCTTTGGAGTATTTGCAACTATTGTCTTCCACACGTGTAACGCAGCCTGGAAAAGGTAAAGAAAAAACATATGATGCTGAACTTCAATTCATATATCACATATCTAAATGGTGACAAACTGTATCAACAATTGAAGCAAGTAAACTGCCCAATAAATGTGAAACGGGGGACTGCATGAGTACAAGAGGATTAGTGGGTTGCTCATAAAGGCCCTGATACCTCCTAGTTAGCAAAAACGAATGGGAAAAAAGGTGACTCATGTAAATTGATAGCATCATTACCTGCCGTACTGTTATGCTGACATCAGTTCGGACCATATACAATGCAGCAAGGACTTCATTACGCTTCTCCTTTCCAAGTACCTCAATGATAGCACGGCCATGAGCTTCAGTACTAGAACCTTCATCATCACTACCACCCTCAAGTAGTGCTTTTCCAGAAGTTCCAGCAACCTGGATGAAATAGATCACCTCATGTTACAAACCTATGTTACCAGGAATGGGAACATGGGATGCCACACTCTAAAACCACCATATGGTATATATAGGCTATACTCTATAAATCACTAAGTCGGAACACATAGAGCCATTTGTAAATACAAGAGTGATTTTCTTTTAACAAGTAAGAATTAATGATACATAATATTATTAAAATACACAATTTCTATTTACTTTAAGAAATTTGTTATATTTGGAATTGATAGAGTAAAAAATAGAACATTTTGTATCGTGTGTGAGTTGAGCCTACTGTGCGCTGTGGCCCTTTTATTAAATTTTTCATAAGTGAATCTATCTAATTAGTTTGAAATCATTTTCTTGATATTTCTTATAAAGAAGATAAGTTACTAAAGAAAAACAAGAAAACACTTAAACCTCTAAATTTAGAAGTGCTGGAAGGGAAGAGTAGCATGTTTGGGAACCAAACATCACAAGATAGAAATTGTTGGAGCATTAGCATTTGATGATAACTATATATCAAAAAATGAGAATAACCAGAAAGGTAAATTTGAAGAGGTTCAGGAGCATATACCTTAAACAATAGATCACCTAATAGTTCCACAGAACTTTGTCTGATACGCCAACTATCATTGAAAATACCATCCTCTACAGCCGGAAGGAGCAGAGGCAAAGACCTAAAACAAAAGGAGAAAGAAACCAATACCAAATGTCTCAGCAATTAAATGCTAAAACTATTGTGACATTATGGAAACCTTTTTGCTTAGTGTCATGAACTCGGCAATTGATCGTTACATGAATTCTGACAAAATATGCATAATATAAGAAGTCACAAGTGACACAAACATTGAAAATAATCCAAAAAACACAAAACCATTCCAAATTAGAACTCATATTTTTTTATAACGAGGAACCCCTGCCGTAGAGTGTACTAGCCTGGGGAAACCACAGATGTGCATAACCATCCCCAAACCACACACCCACGGGACAAACCGAGACTTGAACCAAAGACCTCCAAGTAATTAGAACGCACAAAAAATAACTATATCCCTGCCAAAGTTCATTTTATATTCCCTATAACTTATACAGGACATCCCAATTAAATTAGTAAACTATATTATCCCTTGCAATCAATTCTAGATTATCAATGTGTAAAACTAGATGACAACATAAATTCTGCTAAAAAAAGTACATACGTTGTTGCATAATGTTCCACAAGAACATGACCAGCATTGAGTGCTGCATCACGGACAGATTCATTCTCATCTGCAAGGCCTGTATGATAGTATAGGCAGACATTATATTCAAAATTACATGAAGAATTTGCAGACATAGTATTTAATAATGAAAGCAAAGCCCAAAAAATACACAAAAACTTACAGACCAAAATAAAAGAGAAATTGAGCACTTACCATCTAATATAGCAGGCAGCACCTGCTGCAAATAGTTCTGGAATTGGACACCTAACGACCTTGGCAAATACTACAAATGAAGTTCCATAATCAGACAACAAAAAATCAGAACCTGAAAAGCAACTCTTTTCAGAAAATATGGCAAAAGCAATTAATTTATTGTGTTCACCTTGAAAAGTGTCAGATAACCATCACGGACAGATGCCTTCTGATGAGAACAGTTCCGAATAATATCAGGAAGTATATGCTCAAAGTACTCTGTTCCTAGTGCAGCCAAAACCTAGAGACAGACACAAACCTCGTAATGATAAATCCAACAGAACGCAGGCCCAATAATTATATGAATGGATAGATTCTACGAGTAAAATAAAAGGACAATACTGACAAAAAAATGATAAAACCAATTATTTAAAAAGAAAACAATTTTTTTTCAAATTAATGACTAGAAGAGGGCCTAGGTGAACCAAACTACTTAGGCTACTTCTAAAGTTTGAAAATTAGGTTCCTGGGCCAAGAGTATAGGGCGCATGCCGAAACTGAAGTTTGTGCAAAATCATCTCCATTGCTTGTTTGGCAACAAAACAATCAAAATACGAATGCACTTCTTTTAGCAACAGTATTGTTAAAGGTGATTGGGCGCTCGCCTAGGCAATAAGGCAAGACGAGGATGATGTGTAGCGCCTCAACACACTTCAAATGAGAGGCGATTTGAATAAGGTGTCGACTAGGCGATAGGCATTGAGGCAAGAGCCTCATTAATTGAAACTTATTTTACTTAAATGTGTTCATGTATCATGTCTTATTGTTTTAGGATTAAAGTTATTTTGACAATATTTAACCAATATTAAAGTAGTAGAAAGGGAAGAAAAAGTTTAAAATGGTTTCTTTGCTTAAAATTTAATTATGCTATATCATCCTTTAAATTAAAGTTTTTAAGTATAACAAGAGCACTATTAAATAAGATATTATTTAACTTAGAATAAATGAACCTTTAATATAATATATATATATGTCTTTTTTTATTAGATTATAAGTTCGTGCATTGCTTCATTTATGTTACCGCTTTTTTGTTACCTCGCATTTCAAGCAATGTAGGACCTTAGCACCTTACAGCAAGAATCAAAATTTTGTTTCTTTTCCATCAAAACGACCGAAACATTTCCGTTTCTCAGTGAATCGAAACAAAACACTAGTGGAATACCGAAATTCACATGTTTTAATGGAAACAAAGTTGTTTTTGTGGAAACATTCTGAAACTAGTGAAAACATACTGAAACACTGGAAACATTTCTTTTGTATTAACAATAGAAGTTAGTAAAAAATAATATCCATTTGTTTTTCAAATGAATAAGGATATTGAAGGATTAATAGCCAAAATTACAATAAGATATTTGTATTCTTTTTTCCAAAAAGAGTAGATAAGGAATAGTAGTAGAAATAAAATGTAGATAAACAATTTACTTTAATACTTAGTTACTAATTATAATAGGTTCAAATTGTTATTTGTTTACTTATTATTTTATATGTAACTTGTTTCAAATTGTCTAATTCCTAGATATTAGACGGTATATATCTATTATGTTATGTTATTATATTTGATTATAAGAATTTTACATATTTTATAACAAATATATAATAATTTCATATTACATCAAAACATTAACTCTAAATTTTTTTTATACTGTTTTTTAATTAGTAAAGAGTTATTTGATAATAATGATTAATTTACATTTATGTTTTCTTTTTCAATTTCACCTTAGTATCTTCTTTTGTGAAAAGACATGTACCCTAAAACATTTTCAATTAATTAATTATAATATTTATCTTCACGCATTCATATATTTTATTTTATGTTTCCAAGTGTTTCTACGCATTTTAATTTTTTTCATCGTTTTCACTATATTTCTGAAATGTTTTAAATTTTTTGGGTGACCAAAACAACACTACAAAACAAAATTTTGATCCTTTCCTTAAAGGTGTCTTTCACCTTTTAACTACATTGTTTAGCACTAATTAGTCAATAGATTAGATTATTTATAGCCAAGAAAACAAAATTTTCAAACATGATATACATGGTATTGGTGCAGTATGATTGAACACAAAGATCAGAGACCATGGAATGCAGGAGTTAACATTATTTTGAGAGATGACATGCCATGAAATCATAAAACCCTATCAACCACCAAGTAACAACAATAAACTTCAAGATGACAAGCCATAAATAAGAAGAATTTAGTGTGCCCAACAACAATGGTGAAGGTGCTGATTCCAACAAGTGTTGCCAAGTAGATTTTACCTCAATAAAAAGTGGTGTCAGCTAACCAGACAGAACCTCTGTTTTTTTCCCCCAGATATCTTGCTGCACATCTATCTTAGTTATTTCTCCAAGTCTTGTGTGTTTAAATAGTTATTTCCATTTACTTATCCAAAAAACATATATATGTATATGGGGACTGAGGAACTCAATAACTGTGTCAGTTTTGCTATATTATGAATTTAAAATTCTTCAAATTTCATTATTATTATTAGTACAAGTATTTGATATGCCATTACGATTGCAATTAAATGACTATGTATGTTTATTATTTGTCGCAATGCTGAAACTATGGCCAATGCATCTATCTATCACCACGGGGCGAACCCATATAGAAAGGAGGAGACTCGATCAAAACTAGAGTCTCAAATCTTCCAAAAAAATTACAAAAACATCAACTAAGGAAGCGTAAAATCCTACAATGCACACATACAAAACACATGAAAGAATTACTTTGACTCTACAGTCTACAGGGGGGTATATCTTCCCCATCAAAAATTCTTTTCATTGCTTTCTTTCCATATACATCTTGATATATTATGTTTCATCATTATGAATTCGAGGCAACCAATAGTTGTTATTCTTCAAATGTTGCTTTCTGATCAAATAATAGTTTGACCCCAGTTGAATCTCATGTCAGATGGAAGCCCTCAAATGTTGCTCTCTCTCGTGATTATCAGGGTGTGAAAACACTACCTTGGTAATTCTGACAATCAACTCTATGATTAAATAATAAAAGGATGCATAAGGTACAAACAGAATTTTTAGTCAAGCGCTCCACCCCTTTTTAGTCAAGCACTCCACTCTTTTACAATGAAATAAAAGAAGATTATAAACAAAAATTTCCACCAAGCCTCTTCCTCCTTCCCCATCACCAACTAATGATTAATGTGGACACCAGAATTACTAACTTCACAAAGACTGCCCATCAACATGAATGAATTGACTTCAATTCATCCTCTCTTGATCTAGCAAAGTAAAATTTTAAACTGTCCTTATTTTATCCAAATTGTCATCATATATGAATACTCTGGCATAAAAAAAATTAAATCGCAACATGCATATGCATAGAATTAATCTTTCCATCTTCATGTTTTATTCAAAATTAATCGAGTAAACAATTTAATACTCAACTCTAAACAGCTTAGTATCAATAGCAACTTGGGGTGCAATTCCAAGTAATTTGTGCTCCAAGTAAAATTTACAATGCTTCAGAAGAGTTTTTGAAATCACACTTTACCTATGTTGCGAGCACACTTACCTATGTATTAGACTCTGGCTTTTGCCAAATTGAAATCTTGCTTCTAAATTAGTAGACCTCATTACCACTTTGGACAAATGCAGTCATAAAATATGGGACGAAAACCATCCTCAATCCTCAACTATTGCGTTGACATAAAATCTTTTTTATAACTATAAATTTTATTAAAATTGCCTGATAAGGCCGAACCCAAATAAACAAAGGAACCCAGCACAAAATTAAAGCTGTAGTTCCCCCAAAAAATCTTTAAAAAAAAAACTAAATACAAAGGGTAAGCCTCTTTAACCCAAAAATGTAACAGCTTCAAAAAGAAAAATATCCTTAAACCCAGAAGGGGAAGATATATTCCCTCAAAAATCCTCCTATTCCTCTCCCTCCACAAACACCATAGGAGGCAGTGGCACAATGGGGCCACTTTCCAAACCTTCCTCAAGTCCTTCACCCTACACCCTTCCCAACTAGAAAGGAGGCGCTTCATTGAGGGTTTCACGAAGCCACCGCAGTTCACCCTTGCTCAGCCATAGCAGCTGAACCATTCCTGGCCCCCTCTTTCTATTATCTGGAAAAAGGTTTCCCCGTTTCCAATAGACTCCCCAATTTCAAAAGATTTCTTACCAATCTGACAGATCGGCTTTGGCGATGCCCTCATCTCTCCATTATTCTCTCTCTTACAATCTTCAATTAACTAGAACATTTTTACATCTACAAAGATGAAATATCTAATCACTACTAGTCTACTTCATTGGCAAAACAAATAATGGTGCAAGCAAAGTCAAATCAATCTAGTTTTTCAATCATTGGCCTAAATCAAGTCATTAAGCAAGATCAATGCCATTATAAATCTCAAGCTAGATTACCTAAGTGATTAAGATCCCCAATGCACAGCTAAATAAACCTTTTGGGGATTCCAAGTAGAAAAATAACACATAACTTAATGTTACAATACACTTCAATCCCAGAGCATGCATAACATTCTAACCAGTATGTTGATTCATTCAAGGATTCCCAATATTTTTCAATCAATTAAACAAACCAAGAAGATCATGACCAATTCTAGACTAATTGTGAAACTCTCAAATTATTCAATGTTATGACAACATTTCTTCTTTTACTTTCAGAACAAGCATTGCTTTTTTCTCAAAAATTCAAAATTTGTATTTCAGTTAAAAGATTTTTCATATTTTCTTGATCATTCCTGAATTTTAAATTATGTAAAATGCAGAAAAATAAAATCTTGAATTTGAAAATTTTAGTACACCAAAAAAATTGGTCACTTCAAATAAGTAGCAGAAGCAAAAACTACTTGAAACCCTTGAACACCTCCCTATAAAAGACAGTAACTCCAACAATTTCAATAAAACTTAATTAAAAAGGCTAAGAACAGAAGGTTAAAACATAAATAAATAACAAATTCTAACCTCACTCAGCCCTTGAGCGGCTCCAGAGCGTTCAACATTACTACCGTCAGATTTAAGTGTATCTAATAACCATGGGACAAGATCTGGGAAGTTTTCTTCTCCCATTCCTCTTATAAGAGAACCAAGAGCCCTTGCCGCAACAGCCCGAACTTCAGGAATTGGATCCACAAGAACCTATTTTATTATGATGAGAAAAAAATGAGAAATCTTCACTAGAATGGTAAAAATTTAGGACTCCAGGGAATCAAAAAGAGACCTTCTTTACTTCAGGAAGGAGCAATGCTATATACGGAATCATGTCCTTTGGCTCCGTCACTAATGAACACATATTTCCAACTATTTGGGCAGCTTTCTTTTTAGTTTCGGCACTTCTTACCCTTAACCCTCTATGGACTAAAGGTACCAACAGTGCAAGAGAAGGAGCATCGACTGAATTAACAAAAGTTGTCTGCAACCAGTAAATAAGTATGTAAAGCTAAAGAAGTAGAGGAACTTATATTAATTGGCATTAATAAAGATTACATGCTTACTTGGAGAAGAACATCAAGGGAGTATTTAGTGTAATCGTTGGGGTCTGTAAGACCCATTAAAAGAGTTGGGACAAGAGATGATATTTCCGGATTCTTAATCACACTCCCAACCTAGAATAGCACAAAGAAAAGATTACAAAATAATACCCAAAAAAAAAACAGTGGTAAAAACATAATAGCCCTAGCCCTAGTAATAACCTGCTGAAGGGCTGTTTGCCCTGCCGACTGAACTTTAGGATGGGTATCTGTTAGCACCTGCAATCAAGACAGCATATTTTTAAACAATGAGAAAGTTATGTTTTATCCAAAGAAGACTAGTTAATAGTCGAAATTACGATATCACAAGGTCAGATTTATATTAGGATAAACCTCTGTCAATTTTGGTACAATCTTAGGGAGGCATTGAGAGAGCTGCTGCGGAGCACAGTAAGCCATAGCACCAAGAAGTTGCACGCTACTTTGCTTCGTTCGCCATGCTTTATCTTCAAGGCCCTAAGATAACCATGCAATGTACAACAAATTTCTCTTGTAAGGGGATTCTTGAACGTGTACAATTATGAATTACATGCACTTGAACCATCCTAAGCAGTGCAACATCAATTTTTTTCTGTTGGTTAAGTAGGGTGAAATACAATTAAACAGGATGGAGAAGTAATGAAGTTCTTTGTATCCTACTTGGATTTGCAGAACTAAGTGCTGGTTTAACTTTAGTTTAATACTGTACAAGGACATCACAAATGCAAGAGGTGTAAATTATGGTTCTCATGTATAAAAGAAAGTCCACTATCTTTTCTTCAGCATCATACGTAATTATTTTCTTGAAAATGAGCATCTACATTGATGCTACTGCCAAACTCAACAAAATCTTTTGCAAACTGTTTGGGATTCAAACATATACCAGTCAACTATATCTAGCAGCTTGAACATAACCATCCATTGAGGAAATATAGAAAATAAATATAGCTAAGGTTTGAAACTTTTTGTTTTGTTGGCCAATATAAAGAGCAACTACCTCTTTAGATTCTTTTATGAATTGTGTTGATAACTCGGATCATACAGGCCTTCAATTTCTTCATTGAGGGATATAATCTTGCTTAACTATGGTGAGATATACCACAATTTTGGACAAAAATAAAAAGATGTGGTAAGTTACTATATCAAGCTCTCCTTTGCTGCACTAGCATTTCCGCCTAGGTAATTTATTCAAGTACGTCTACCAACTGTCCTCTGCAATCCTCAATGATGATCCATACCACATATCCCAAGGGACAGAATAACAAAACATAAAAAATAAAAACACTGCTCTTGAGATTTTCTCCGTGTCTCTTAAGATTCTCTCCGTGTCTTCATGATTTAATATTACTGTCCATCATTTTTTTTGTAAATTGCAATATCGATTTCTAGTTGCAATATATCTGTATTTTTGGTCTTGCGATTATGGTTTTCAATATCGGCCGTTACGTATCGGTTTTTTAACTCTCCGATACCGTTACATATCGATATATCGGTGATTCGGTGTGACCAAAATTCAAAGTTGTATCAGCCGATACCGTTACGTATCATCCGTTACGGCCGTTATGAGACTATTACGGCTGTTTTGAGTTTTTCTTTCAACTTTTTAATTTTTTTTTATTTTATTCTTTTGTAGAATTCTCATGATTTTTATAAGATTTATATACATGAGAGATAAACATTCCATAACTAACTACTAAATTGATAAACAATTGAAAATGTTTACCAAAACATTCACGCCAATATGACTTCGAAAAGGCCTCTTAACCTTAAAAGTTTTTTGAAAACATTATTCCATAACTAATTACTAAATTGATTTCTATGCTTATAATCATTTTTTGTTATTATTTATATTATTTGTTGTAATGTTTTTTTTTTTTAGATTGACTTCGAAAAGGCCTCTTAACCTTAAAAGTTTTTTGAAAACATTATTTCATAACTAATTACTAAATTGATTTCTATGCTTATAATCATTTTTTGTTATTATTTATATTATTTGTTGTAATGTTTTTTTTTTTTAGATAATACCTAAGAAAATACTTCTTATTCGTTTAATTTTAAAAAATTCATAAAAAATAATAAAATATCTTCTTAGGTATTATCTAAAAGAAAAATATATATTTAAAAGAAAATAAATATTAGTTGTTAGAAAATTGAAAAATAACAGTAAAAAAATATTAAATTGTGATAAATTATAGTCAAGATATGTGTATCAATAGTTTTTAAGAGATTTGTTAGTGTTTGAAAAAAATTCACAGTTGCAGTTTCCGATTCTCTACTCCCAATACCGTTACACCGCGATCGCGATTTAAATGCATGCTTTCGATATATCCATTTTGTCAACACTTCATTCCTTGCCCACTACACACCCACACAGTTTAGCCACAAACTGTTACTTTCTACCGAAAAACAAAAAAAAAAAAAAAAGGATTGCTTAATATAGATTATAAATAAAAGCATCAATTGTGGTGCAACCCAAAAGGCCGGCTCTTGTATAAAGCGAGTGAAGCAATCACTTTAGGCCCCAAATTTTGTATATATCTATAGAAAAACTCAACTAAAAGTAGAGTTCGAAGACCTATAAAAGTCTAACCCTTACCGAAAAAAAAGGGCCCCATAAATATTTTAACCAATACTAAAGAATTTGTTGTGTAATAGATCTCAAATCAGTCCCAACAATCATAAATAATTTATTTATCATATATAATTTTGACTTAAAAAAAATTAGAATAACGACTTGGAGAATTGGAGTTTTGTTGCATTAGTAATATTTATTTTTTGGATAAATATTGTATTACTAATCCTAACGTGTTGGAATATTGAATTTTATTATATTACTAATACTAGGCAAGTAAGGTAATGTCAATTGCCTGTAATCTATGTGTGTGTGTGTATATATTATAATCCTATTTCAATTACAATTCAATTAATATATGTGTATGTATTACCAAAAAAAAAAAAAAACAACCTAAATAACAGGAAAAAAAAGAAATAAAAAATTCCAAACATATGAAAATATTTAGATTTTAATGTTTAAAAATTAAAATTATTAGACAACGATAGTTTAAGAAAACATTGTCTTGACCTATTTCTTAAAACATGATAGTTATTTTTTTTTTTAGTATAGCGATAGGGGAGGAGGGAACTATTCGAAGTGTGTGTGTGGCATGGGGCTTGAACTTTGGCCTATTGTGTGAAGAGAAGAGTTTTAATCACCTCATCTCGATCTGTTTTCACCCTAAAACATGATATTTATTCTAATATTGATGGTTTAGATTTGTTTTCAAAATTACTTTTTTTAAAAAAAATTACAAATAAAAGAAAACTCAATAATTTGAGGTATTGAATTATATAAAAAAAAAATTGATTCCTTTCCAAATATATACATTGCTTATAGAATATTATTGATAATTTCTATAATAGTTGCTTCTCCAAAAATAAGTTTTTCAAAATTAAAATTGATAAAATTCTACCTAAAATCAATTTTTCATGAGAAAGATTGAATGAATTAACCATACAATCAATGATATATTAGCAACACTTAAATAAAAAAACTTAATTAATAATTTTGTATCTCAAAAAATGAGAAGAATAAATTTTAAATAAAAAAATTAATTTATTATTAAAAACTAAAAGACCGTATTTAGCGTTGTCGCTTTAAGCCTCAAATTATCTCAAGCCGGCCCTGGCAACCCATATACAAAAGAATAATAGGAGTTATATAGATCCTTCAATACAATTAAACTCTCCCAAAAAATTTACAAAAGAAAGCAGAGAAATGTAATATTTCCCTACAACCCTAAACTGAAAAGTGTCTAAAATCACTTTTTAAATTTTTTAAGGGAATTTTCTATCCCCCCAAAAGTACACCGATTTCACTCCAACCAAAAACTACACATTATACAAAGAGGAGTTGTCCTCTATTCCTTCTTACATCTCTTTGACTGGCAAGCCGCACCCCAACAAGACACAAGCGCCTTAACCAATCTAGGCATAACCCAAAAAACCCAAAAAAACAACACAATATTTCCCACAAATCTCTAGCCACTAAATAATGAAGAAGAAGATGGTCCCCGAATTCAGCCACATTCTTGCACGTACAACACCAATTAAGAAGAATCATCCCCCGTCTTCCCAAATTATCAATCATGGGAATCGCCTCCCAAGTTGCCATCAATACAAAGAAGGAAATCTTCAAAGGAATCATAGACTTACAAATGCCCTTCCATGGGAAGCCCATCTCGCTATTCCTACAAAGCATCTTGTAATATGACTTCACAATAAAGTCCCCCATTTGGGCCTAGGACCCATTTAACCAAGTCTGCCCTTTTTGCCACCAAATAACAACCACAAAGAGCATCTAACAGAGCTTCAACAAAAGGCAATTCCCAATCCTAAAATGCTCTAGTGAAAATGGAATTCTAGACTACGCCATGCTCTGAAAACTAAATATAGTCTGCCACTCTAGCATCTTTATCAAGGAAATCAGAAAATAATCTGGAAATCTACATTTCATTGACATATCCCCATGCCAAATGCAAGCCAAACCATATTTTAAACCCAAGATCCTATACCTTTCTTCAGAAATGATAAAACCTAAACCCACCCACTTTTCTTCAGAAATGATAAAACCTAAATCCACCCCACCGCAATCAACATAGCAAAAAAAACCTCACTATTATTCTGTTTAAAATTTTCAGTGGCTTTCTTTTCTTTCTTATAGGTAGAAAACACACGTCCAAACTGGGGCCTGAACACTGCATTTCCCTCTATGGGGGTGGCAAAAATACCAATCAAGCTATTAGTTGCTGATAAAAATTCCAGAAACTTTTTCCTCTATATTCGAACAATAACCAGCCTTAAACCAATTTAATTGCAACTCCATCTATAAGACCCAAAGGGATCCTACACTACGTCATGCTCGAAAACAGAATATAGTCTGCCAATCTAGCATCTTTATTCAGGGCAATGAGAAATAAATCTGAAAATTTACATTTCTATGACATACCCCCATGAAAAGTGTCAAGCCAAACCATATTTTATACCCAAAATCCTATACCTTTCTTCATAAATGATAAAACCTAAACCCACCCATCGTAATCAACATAACAATGAAACCTCACTTCCTATTCTGCTTAAAATTTCAGCCGCTTTCTTTTCTTTATAATAAGTAGAAAACACACATCCAAACTGGGACCTAAATGCTGCATTTCCCTCAATGGAGGTGGCAAAAATTCCAATCAAGCTATTAGCTGCTGATACAAATTCCAGAAACTTTTTCCTTTGAATTCAAACAATAACCAGCCTTGAACAAATTTAAGTGTAACTCCATCTAGAAGACCCACTAGCCACCTGTATTTTATGTAGGCCATCTTTTTCCCTCCTTTAGGCCTACTCTTATTCATAAATTCCGTTTCAATTATATCATTTGTTTATGTTTTTGTACTATATATAGGTCCTAAGAGCACTTCAAAGTACCGCTTGTTTGAAAATATAGTATAAGTGTGCATGAAGACAATGACAGAATAAATTTTCATTACGTAACAACTGCAACTAGTATCAGTGTAGGCATGCAAATTGCCTGGCTAATGATTGAAGCAGCCCCCTATCACCCATCTAAATATAAAGTATAAACAATGTTAAAGTAAACCATAACTGGAAATTATAAAGAATATATCAAACAAATATAAAAATTAATATGTAAAAAGTATATAACTAGATATAAATAATTGTGCATGTATATATTCAGAATAAGAACCTTTAAAAGTGACGGAAGGACTAGCTTCACCCCCTGAGCACTTAGTTGAGACATCATAGCACGAGCAGCACATTCCGCAGCTTCTCGAACTGCAACGACTTGATCGGAGAAAGAAACCAAAAGAAGTGGTAACATTTGAATTACGTACCTGAACACACGTGTGCACAAAGATATATATATATATATATATATATATAGAGAGAGAGAGAGAGAGAGAAATTAGTTGGGCATTCTAACTGATATGGACAAAAGTGATCACTTTTTTTCTTATAAAGCAACCAACTACTTACGGTTCAAACAATCTTCCAAGCTTCTCGCAAAGGCACTCAAATGCCAGTAAAGCTCCTTCACGGCATTTAGCAGAATTCCTGAAATTTCAAGTTGGTTCAAATTCAACAGGTGATAAGGTTAAGTGCATATACCAATATAGTCACAACTCACAAGGCCCACAACTGAAGTATACAATGCTAACCACATAAAACATAATACCGTTTAAGAACAGAAGTAAAAGGTCTGTAATGGGTCCTTAATTGCATGTTTGCAAAAGCATATAAACATAAAATCAAAAATTGGTGCAGAATATTCATATTCAGGGTTCAACAGCTTGACGGAGGGAGAAGAGAAAGTAACCAAGATCTTGATAGACGAAATATGTCTGAATCCTGATAGCCAAAAAATAAAACACACCCAGATCATGGTGAGGCAAAACAATTCCTTATAGAAGAATTATAGAAATGAAGATAGGTTAAGGTGGAACTTACAGATAAAAATGAAGTATCAAACATCTACCTCGCCCCAAACTCAATTCAATTCAGCAGATAGATAGAGGCTACGTCCGCGAACATTGGCAGGAAGACTTCCGATAGACACTGGCGAATGACCAAGGCAACCAGACTTCCTGCTCCAAATCATAAAGAGGGGAAGAGGCTTGGTGAGCAGAGTTCATGTGGACGGGGGGTCCAAATTGCTGTGTTGAGCCCTAGAAGAAGTATCAGGAAAGGTTGGCTTTAAGGGTTTTGCTCGGCTATTCTATGGAGGCGATTGAGAGTACTGGGGCAGTTTAACAAGGAAGGTAAGTTTGTCAGTGAGTCGTTGGCAATCTTAGTCGCAGATTCTTCATCTAGTGTATAGCCTTTGGGGTGGGATCTAAATTCATATTTTGAGTAGATGTTTGGGGTGGAGCGGTGGCTTTGAAGGCAAAATGTCCTTGTCTGTATCATATTACTTCAAACAAGAAAGCCGCAATTGTAGACTTCATGTCCTTCTCAGGTAATGTACTCACATTTTAGGACGGTTTTCCACGATTCAGAGATGGAGGAAGTTATGGCTCCAATGGAGTTATTGCAGCATTCCAAGGTAAATCAAGGAACGGCAGATGTCCTTAGATGGACAGCTGGTAGGGGGGAGGATCTTCACAGTTAAATCTCTGTACATAGTGCATTCTCAGGTAATGTACTCACATTTCAGGATGGTTTTCCACATTCCACAATTCAGAGATAGAGGAAGTTATGGCTCTAATGGAGTTATTGCAGCATTCCAAGGTAAATGAAGGAACAGGAGATGTCCTTAGATGGACAGCTGGTAGGGGGAGGATCTTCACAGTTAAATCTCCGTACGTAGTGCATTCTAAGAAAGGTGTTGATGACTTTCCGTTTAGAGCATCTGGGACACAAGAGTCCATCTAAAGGCAGCTTTCTTTAGGTGGGCGCTACTTGGGATTCAGTCCTTACTATGAATAATTTAAAGAAAAGGGGCTTTTGTATGACAAGCTGGTGTTATATGTCCAGGGAGGAGGAGGAAATAGTGAGTCATTTGTGTCTTCACTATTTGGTGCCTAGGGATATTCTGTATTCTCTTTTGGTTGCATTGGATTATGCCTCTTTCGGTGTTGGAGATTTTCAGGAGTTGGAAAAGAATTTCTAAGAGTGCTCGAAAGTGTGGAATGTGGCTCCTTTATATTTTATGGTGAGTATAGAGAGAAATGATAGTAAAGTCTTTTAAGGGAAAGAAAAAGAACTATCCTTTTATAGATTTAAAGTTATTTTTTTTTTAGTCTTGTACGTATGGAATGTTAGGTTGAATACATGGATTTAAATTGCGGTCACGGGATACGATCGGTTGCGGTTGCGGTTGCGGTGTAACGGTATTGGGAGTATTGGGTCATTCGAAACAAGAATCAAAACCGCAACTGTGAATTTTTTTCAAATACTAGCAAATCTCTTAAAAGTCACTGATACACATATCTTGACTACAATTATCACATTTTAATATTTTTTACTAATATTTTTAAATTTTCTAACACCTAAAAAATATTTTTCTCATAAATAACACTTAAGAAGACATTTTATTATTTTATATGAATTTTTTAAAGTTAAACTAATAAAAAGTATCATTTAATATGAATAACATTACAACAAGTAATATAAATAATAACAAAAACTTATCAAAAAAAATAATAATAACAAAAAATGATTATAAGCATGAAAATCAATTTAGTGTGATTAGTTATGGAATTTAAAAAATTAAAATTTTTGAGGGGTAGAGGTCTTTTTCGAGTTCGTATTGACCTGAATATTTTGGGAACTCATTTCAATTTTTTTTTTGGGATTATTTTGTTAAATATCTCTGTTGTATATAAATCTTATAAAAATAGAAATTATATGAATAATGTAAAAATTAAAAAATTAAAAGAAAATAAAAAATTTGAAAAAAAAAAAAAGACTTGAAACAATTGTAACGGTCCTGTAATGGCCATAACGGTCCTGTAACAACCGTAACAGTCCTGTAACAGTCGTAATAACCAATACGTCGGCCAATATGGCTGTGAATTTTAATCACACCGATATATCAGCCAATATCAGTATCAGATGGTCAAAAAATCGATACATAACGTAACGGCCGTTATTTAAAACCATAGTTTTATACGTCCTTTGTAATTTCTTTTGTAGAATTTTTTGAGAGACATGAAGCTCTAATTTTTTATTGGATTCTCGTTTAATTGTATATGGGTTTTGTAATAACCCGACCTGTCAAAACCTTTACAGTTAACAATGTAGACTGATAATGTCAAATAAAGGGATGTATTTTGAATATTGCATGTAAGTTATACATGAATGTGTTATGGTTGTTAAAATTGCGATCCGGATTGTGGCATAGTACGACCCTATGATCCATAATTCCTAAAACGGTCCAGATCATGTACAAAATCATTAGTTAATAGGCTCGGTTGCCTTTGCAATCTAGATCGTGTAAAATCATAGGATCCCGATCCAGAATCCGATCCTAACGACCCTTGTTTAAGGACTGTTTTTGTCTCTCACTTGGGCCTGTTAAATGGTGGTCTGTTTTAAGCCCATTTATTCACCTAGAGGCCCAATGTTTCATCTCAAAAAAAGCTCATCTATCTATTTTAAGCTCTGGAAACATCATTTAGGGAAAATTGCAAAACAAAAAGTAACAAAACAAGAGCCCTCACAGCTACCATCCGCGCGACCTGGGAGTTCTTGGCTCCCTATGACCGTGGCTTCATCAGCTCCTCGGTGAAGCTTCTAACAGCAAGATGACGACTTGGGTTTGCTTCAGCTATTTCAAGCTTGTTAATATAGCGGTTGTTTGAGGGCTTTTTTATCTGCTAATTGTTGAAAATTTGTTGAAGTTTATAGCCATCTCAAGTCTCCAAGCAAGGTAGACTTTCTTAGCTTCTCCTCTTCTTCAATTCTTCTTCTTCTCCACTTCTAATCCTCCTCCTCCACTTCTTTTTCTTTTCCAGTTCTTCTCATTCTCTTCTTTTTTCTCTTCTTCTTCAGTTCTTCAGTTCTTTTATTTTCAAATATTTTTCTTTAATTTTTTTCCTCTTCCATTTTTGGATCTTTCTCTGTATTGTTTTTCAACATAGTCGCTGGTTGGAAAAAAGATCACTTTACTGCCTTCAAATACTTTCTCCCCTCCGTATTTCCTCTTACATTTTCTTTTTGGTTGTCTCTGCAAGTTGTAGTTGCTCTGTCTCTGTAAGTTGCATTTTTTTCTTCAGTGCAACTTAATTTTCTCAGTTTTCGTTTTCTTGCTGCATTTCTGTTTCTCTATTTTTTGAACTTTTCTCCCCCTCTGCAATTTTCATTCTTTGTTTTAGTTATCTATTTAATTCCTCCTCTCTATTCAGATTTTTTTTAAAAAAATTTTGATTGGAATCTCATATTTATTTGGGTGAAATTGTGGATATGTGTCTTCTATTTGATTGGAATTTTTGACTTGTTTTATCTTTATTTTAAATAATTTTCTATTTATACATATACTAGTAGTCTTTTTTCCCTCTTTTTATTGGATCTTACGATCCTCAATCAGATCCTACATGCCACCCAACGATCCAAGGTAGGATCCCGATTTTAACAACCTTGGAATGTGTATACAATTCCTTGCGACATAAAGAGAGAGAGAGAGAGAGAGAGAGACAGAAATACAGGCTTATATATGTGTGTGAGTATGTGTGTGTGTGTGTGTGTATATATATATATATATATATATATACATACGGTGTGTGTGAGTGTGAGTTTATCTAAGTGGTAGAATACTAGTTGGACACCTCTTACATGAGGTACCAGTTGGGATTGAATCGAGTAGCATGGAAGCCACCCATAAGAACAAACAAAAGGGCTGGACACCTCATGGCATGAGGTGGCTGCGCCCCATGAAAGGAACCCCAAACAGGCACCAATTGTGCATGAAATATATATATATATATATATACAAAATCCGGAAATGGATTAAAGGGTTAGATATGTGATGGATAAGTCTGGACGGGGCATTGGAGAGAGAGAGAGAGAGAGAGATAGAGAGGGTAAACCGTTGGGAAGAGAGCAAGAGGCCTGCGACGGAGAGGAAGAGAGGAGTTACTCTCTCTACAATTAAGCCACGGCAGCCATCGTAAGAGTCTCAATCTCTATTTCATTTGCGTATTATGAACAAAGACATGAAACCTATGAAGAAAATAGAAATGAAACCACATGAAAACTGCAATTAACGTGCCTTGGCAAGAAACTGGGTTTCTCTAATACGGCACCAAAACGGTGTTTTGTTGCTTGGGAATGAAAGAGCTTTGTACAAGGAAGAAATAGAAACAAAAATGGAAAGAAAAGACGGAGAATTGGGGGAGAAATCCCCCCGCAACTGGGGTGACGGTTCTATGGAGTTTTATGAGATTTTCTTTTTTTGATAAGTAAAGAGTAAGATGTATATTAAAAAAGGAGCCTAAGAAGGGCACCAAGGACAAAAGCCCCATACAGCTTTACATCGGTCTTAGCGACCCCAAAAATTGAACAAAAGAAGAGACATTTACAGGGAAAGCCTCTTTAGCCCAAAAAAATATTAAAGTGCAAAAACGCGTCTTTAACGAAAGGAGTGGAGAGCTTCACATCTTCGAAGACACGATTGTTCCTGTCAATCGAGATACACCACAAAAGGCAAATGGGGGCCAGTCTCCAAATTCTCTTAATCTCTTTAGGGAGGTTGTACCCTGTCCAAGCCAAAAGAAGATCTCTGACGGAGCCTGACATAACCCAGGAGACACCAAAAAGAGCAAAAACAAGGTTCCAACAGCTCCAAGAGACATAACAGTGAATGAGAACATGATCTACCCTTTCCTCTTCCTTATGACAAAAATAGCACCTACTAGCCAAAAGAAAGTCTCTCTTCTTCAAATTATCTACAGTTAAAATGGCCTTTCAAGAGGCTTCCCAGGCAAAAAAGGAGGCTTTAGGAGGGGCTTTTGAGTGCCATATGAGCTTCCAAATGAATAGAGGGTTTGCAGAAGCAACCAAGCACTTGTAAAAGGAGCTGACAGAAAAAGATTTCTTATTCAGCAGCCACACCCTTTTATCCTCCCTCCCTTCCATAACTTGAAGCTTACAAATGTGACAAAGGAAGGAACCCACCTCTTCTAACTCCCAATCAAGGAAGTCTCTCCTAAAGCGAGGAGACCAGACAAGCTTATTCCCAACTCTCTCCAGACACTCGCTAACCCAAGCCGCCTTGTTGCTAGCCAGACTGTATAAAATAGAAAATTTCACCCTCAGCGGCTCGTCCCCATTCCACGCGTCCTCCCAAAATTTCACTCGACCTCCATTCCCAATAACAAAACTACAACTTTCCTTGAAACTCCTCCATTCACTTCTTATGTAGCCCCATGGACCACATCCCTTTAGACCCTCCGCAATGCCTGAACACCAACCTCCATTATCGCATCCATACTTAGTAACAATGATCTCCCTCCAAAGATCCCCATCACTTTCACCAAACCTCCATAACCATTTCCCTAAAAGAGCTGTGTTGAAAATACTCAAATCTTTCACCCCTAAACCCCCAAGAGACACTAGCTTCTTGATTTTGTCCTAAGCAACTAAATGAATCTTTCTTCACTCCCTTTCATAGCCCCATAAGAAGTCCCTCTAAATCTTCTCTAGCCTTCTGCTAACTGACTTCGGCATGGAGAAAAGAGACATGTAGTAGGTGGGGAGGTTGGCCAAGGTGCTTTTGATGAGGGTGAGCATGCCTCCCTTAGAGAGAGGCTGACCCTTCCAACCTGACAGCTTGCTATGAAACCTTTCAACCACAGGATCCCAAACCCCAACGGATCGAGTAGAAGCGCCCAGAGGAAGACCCAAATACACCAAGGGAAAGCAGGCCACTCTGCAACCTAACGTGTTGGCAAACATGTCCATCTCTATAATCGAACCAACCGGAGTAATGCTGCTTTTTGCGAGATTGATCCGCAAGCCTGACACAGCTTCAAAGCACACTAGAATGCATCGGACAAAACGATGTTGGCGTATTGTGGGATCACAGAAAATAATGGTGTCGTCAGCAAACAAAAGATGGGAAATGGCTACACCACCACCCCTTCTGTCCCCCACCTGAAATCCACCTATGAGGTATAATCTAGCATTTGAAGCAATCTTGAGTCAAAAAGAATCAAGAAAAGTGAAGAGAATCGCATTTGTTAACTAGGGTTTTGACGTAGCACAGTGGCAGAGAAGTGGAGAAGATGAACCTGATCAAGGTCGGGTCGCGGGTTGGGTCAGACCTACTTTGGGCACAGTGAAGAGTGTACAGCGACGTCATTTGGTCTGGTTTAAAATTCAGAAAATAAAAATAATCCACGACAGTGGATGCTAAGGCTCGAACCATGGATGCAAGGAAAATTGGGAGGATCTGAGCCAACTACGCCACAACAGTGGCTTTTGTTCCTTTTACAAATAAAATATAAATATATATATATATATACACACACACTTTCAATATTGAATTCGAAATTTAAACCAAGAAAATGCAGTGAAGGGGAGTAGAACCCTTGACCTATGGGTTAATAATAGCCCTGTTTTTCTTTTGGGTTAAGGGAGATTATCCCTTGCACCTTGATGTTTTTGTTTCTTTTTTGGGGAATTCAAGGCTATGATTTGTGGCTTTCCCTTTTTGTACATGGGTTCGCCCCCCTCAGGCGTTGTGTATAATAATACTATACTATTTTACCGATCAAAAAAATAATAAAAAATAATAGGCATGGTGACTAACACTCCACTTAAGGTGGCTGTGATTTAATTTGTTAAATAAAATACAAATATAATATAACAAGACGTACTATTTAATTAAATAATTAGTTAAGAGTTATCTAAAGCCAATTAAATTGCAAGGGGTGTCCACCCTATGATTTTTCGATGTTCCGAACTCAATGGAGAAGTCCATTTAGACAAATTAGGCTCTGAAATATATGAACGGATGACGTGAAAAATCACAAATACATCCTAAGTGCTTAAATAAGCAATCAAATGAACTCTGATGATAATAAGGGGTCCTACCCTAAGGTTTTTGGGCCTTCTAGATCCGAATAGGAGGTTCGTTTAAGCTAATACGGACCCTAAGATGATTTAAGCTATGTAGTACCTTAAGAAAGTACTTAATAAGATTTTGATCTATGCTATAGGAACCTCCGACTAAGGAGAAGACTTTGACATAGGATTTCGGACTTCAGGTGAGTATTTCATGCTATGTTAAGGTGATTTTTATTATAGATATATATATATATATATATATATTGAACTCACATAAGATTTCTAATAATAAATGTATGTAATAAAATAGTACTTGAAATAATTTATTGATCTATTATTGTCTTCTCTAATTTGAGAAATATGATTAGTGAAACATAGACTTATTATGAAATGCTTTGAAGCATTGAATATCGAAATTATTTATGATTTCTGTGAGTCATTATTTATGAATATCCCAGAATATTATAATAATTTAAGGAATTATATGATTTCTTGTTACCGAATGATTAGTCTTGACTTAGTATTAGACATAGAAATATTAATTTGACTATTGAACTTGTGATTGATCATTATTGAATTTGAACTTAATTTTAACACATTTGAACGGTCTGAAACTTCTACGATTAGTCATCATCAAAACAGATTATGACTTTATCCTAGCCACGAGGTATATTGGGGTGAGCCGCACAAAACGGCGTTTTGAACTAGTTCTCTGAATATCGAACTCAATCATTGAGATTCTAATTTGTAGGCCATAGAAGTAGTTTTATTGAACATATGACTTTGAACATTATTGAACTTACGACTTTGAACATATCAAATTTGAATCATGATTGAACATCGAACTACGACATATGATTTTGATTTATGTTTGAACATTGGAATTTCGAATTATGATATAATGATTAAGTTTATGATATAGAATTTGAATTACATTTAAACTATGAATTATTGGACGATGATATTGATTATTGAACTACGATATTGATTTGAGGCTATCGATTTAAGTTATTTTCTTTGAATATTTGATCTGAAACATGAATACATTGATATTATCCATTGAATACTTTGTATTTTGAATTAGACATCTATTTGGATTTGACTATCTCTATTTCTTAAAGAATATAGATATTTCAGTGAAAAACTATATAAATAGTTTTCAAACCCTTGACATGTTGTGAAATTCTCACAAGACTGTCGAGCTCATTACAGATTATTACCATGTTTTCAGGTGATGATTAGATAGGCTCGATCTCAAGCAATGCAAGTTAATTGCAGCAATAAAGAGTCGAGTGTGATTTTCGGTATGTATAGAATTTGGATTGGAAAGGATTTTGTAGCCAGTGTGAATCATTCTAATCGGACGATGATGATATGTAAATATTGAATAAATTTGAAACATATATACAAGTTGGTTGTTATAAATAACATGAGCTGGAAATTTGATGAATTCTATGACGATTTTGTGGATCGCATTTCCGGATTCTGGAGAGGATGGGGTTCAAGGATGTTACAGGTTTGCCCCCCTTGGGCATGCTTGAATGAATTATTTTCCTTATCAATAAATAAATAAAAACTAAAATAAAGTATCAAGGTTTAAGTTGAAGAACAAGGATACAATTGTAGTGAAAAGATATTTGAAGGCATAATAAATAATAAAAGAATAGGTTAAGGTGCTTCGCCTTGCTAAAACCAAAAGAATTGACTCTTCGTGATCTAGGGTCTTGCAGAATATCAAAACAAAAGGGTCTTGTGGCATCACGTCATACCACTTGAGTCTAAAATATTCTTCTTCAAATCACTCATTTATTCATTGCATCAGAACCCTGTACTGTTTGTGGAACTAGCTTCTCACAGCAGATCATAGCAAAGGAACTGCTGCATGGTACCTTATTTGAGTGAGGATGCACATAGTTTCCTCGTTAAGCCTAACAAGCCCTTTCTCACCGCATCTAAGAGCCCAATGTGGTGCACTGATTTTTCCTAAGATAGCGATTTCATGAAATTAATCTCCTTAAAAGGTTCATATGGTTGAGCTACCAGGTTTGGCAAAATCTCCCAAGAGGAGGTTTTGACATCTAATTGTGGAGCAAAAAGTTATTTAACTTGTCTGACCATGGATCTAACTGAAAACTTTTCTTAGAAAAATTCATTTCAATCAAGGAATTTAGACAAGGATGGAAACTGAAGAACTATCGCAGGGAAGGTAAAACCTAAACAAACAACTTGTTTTGGTCAATAATAGCAGTTAATCCCCAAAAGAGAACTAAGGTTTTTGCCTATCAAGGTGGTTGTTCATTTCATTCAAGAAATGAAAACACATCTATATCGGACAAGAGAGAAAAACTGTATTTTGTATATTTGCATGTGTATATGCAATTAATTTCTCAGTCAAACAATGGCACGACAAATCTGACCTGAAGTTATTTGACCAGTAAGAGTATAAAATAGCACAAATGGACAGAATGTTGGCAAAAACAGTGATGGAGAACAAACCTATCCACAAGACATTCTTGTAACACAGCTACAATTCTGTACTTCTTAAGGCACGAAATTCCAAATCCCTTAACCACCCCAGCAAGTCCAAAAGCAGCCCCACGGCGCTCCCCATATTTATCACTCTTCATTAGTTGATCCAACAGCCTAGAAACAAGCACTGGTGCGTCTTCCTGATGCAACATGGAGAAAAAATGAGGGACAAAGAAAGGTCTACTCTCAACACAAAGAAGGGTTAAAATCAAAATTACACAAAAAAAAAGTATGTATACATATTTATATATATATATATATATATATATTTCCTGACAACTATCACAAATATGATTCACAGAATCTGAAACCAAGCATTTAATTTTTTTCTTCAAATAAAAAAAGGAGAAAAAATACCAAAGAGATCAAAAGACGGCAGAATATATAAGTCAAAATTAACCTTCAGAGCAACAAAACAAAACATGCAAACTGCCCTATTGAGGCTAAACAAATTAACAAATTTTCCATGGTGAAAATTAGAGAGTTTCTGAGGTAGAACACTTATTGTGATCTCTCTCTCTCTCTTTCTTTTCTGTCTCTTTTTTTTCTCTTTTTTGACCCATCCATAGTTGCTCGCCCTCATTAAATTTCTCACATTTAGCATTTTCTGTTTTGCTGTTGCGGACAAAACTCCAACATATCGTAATTTCCTTCAAAGCTAATGCTAAGTATTAGCACATTTTAGACAGGCATATTACCACAGTTTGCACATCTTCTATAGTTTGTCGTGCAACACAGAACAAAGGGAGTTTCCATAAGATCAATTCTACATCTTTCTTGACCAAAGTTAGACATTGGTTCTGGTAAATTTTTTGTAAAAAAAAAATGACCTTCTACAGAGGACGTGGCTTCGATGAAATACGTTTTTATCTGAAAAATAAAAAATAAAAATTGATAACAATTTTCAAAAATACTCCACCAAAAAGGTTGTATTCATTTATTTAGTCTTTCAAAGAAAAGGGGAAAAAATGTTTACTCTTACTTTGTCATCTTGAGATATCATGGAATGTCTTACAGAAATTATTTTAGGCTTTTGGCTTCCTTTTCTCCTCAACTTGATAATTTTATAGTTTCCAATTCTTAATTTTATTTTTGTTTACCTGTTTTCGATTCTTTTTTTTCTTTTTTTATCAGCAATTCTTATTCTTATTTTTATTTCTATTCTTATTTTTTCCGTGAACTAAAAACTCTTTGTGATGAAGGCTCATTAAGTAATTTTTTCTATGTGCTAGGAGCACCAAGGGTAACGCCACACACCATTTCAGGCATCAGAAGCCCTATCATAGTTCATCTTCTTTTAAATCCAACATATCTTGAAGGGCCTCTGTCATATGTATATCCTGCTACTAATTCCTCATTACCAAACAAGTGGTGATTTAAAAGGAGCTTTCAACAAACTCAAGCTTTACAGTAATAATTATTTAAAAGAAAGGCTCAACTAGTTCATACTCAATATCACTTTCATTAGTAACACTTGCCACATACTTGTTTTGATTGCATTAGTGGAGATAGGCAGGTCGAGACTGCCCTTTGAACAGCTTCAGATGGAGTGTTTAATACGTCCAACAACTTCTCTACAACAGAATGAACCTTGGGATCATCCTGTTCCAAAATACACCTGTTACTGCTAAACTGGAAATCAAAGAGACTGCCATAATTACAAGAAAATATGAGATTTCACACCTTCGCCAAATGTTTTGCCAAAGCACCAGTAAAAATAACTACACCCTCACGCACCAAATCATATTTTTCTTCATCTGATGCCTGAACAATACAGATAAACCAAATAAGAATACTGAGCAGGTCCTGCAATATTACTACATGAATATAACATTTTAGCACTAATATTTGAGGCTTCAATTAGTATTCAAGATAAGAAAACAAATTACAACTGAAATCAAGATAAGAAAACCAAAAAACAACTGAAGTGATTAATTTGAACTAAAACACAAATAACAATAACAATAACAAATACCAACCTTTTTGTTTAAGTAGTTCTCAAAAATGGGAAATAATAAAGACACATTATCTCTTCCATGCTTATCAATAATCAAAATACCAGCATTTATCATTCTTCCCCGAACGTCTGCGTTACTATCAGCCTGCAGCGTCAAAAGCATCCACAATTTGGTATCAAAATTCATTAGCTAGGTATCAAGATATCACTGCTCATCAATTCAGGAAGCATTCTTGGCTAAGACCCCTTAATCAACAGTTATAAAGACACGCTTTTTAAGTTTCTCTTGTTGCAATAGAAAACAAAATAATGAGAGGATCAATGCCGTTCAAAAAGGGATGGGAAGGACAAAAGAAAATGAACAACACAAAAATTATTATCAGTTAAGCATCAATTCTACCATACTCTAAACTCTGATAGGCCCTGACAATAATTGAGCATCTATGTGACCATCTCCATAATCTACTTTTTTGTAATACAAAAACAAATGAATTGTAAAACAAAATTCAATGACATCAAATATATATATATATATATATATATATATATATATATACTTTTGTTTCCTCTGCTGAAGTAATCCAAAATACTTCCAACAGAATCATGTAGCCAAGCCAAGCAAAATTAGAAGTCATTTTGAAAGAAAAAAAAAGGGGGGTAGAACAACAGAGCAAATATTACCAGTGCCCGTGCTATCAGGAATGTCATAACAACAGGAAGGTCTTTGGTTCTCAGAACGTCAGCCGCAGAATGTAAAGCCAATGCAATTCCTTGTCTGCCTAGCCAACCAGCATCAATATTTCCCTCGCCAAAACTAACGTCTCGGATGTACAAAGAAAATAAAGTCGAAAGAGATTCCTGAACATATTACCAATGTATAAGAAAACTATATTGACTACACAATAGAGGATGCAAGTTCAAATTCATGGTCACCTGTATGGTATCAGGGTTTTCATCCAAAGCAGCCGCCAATGCCTCCGCAGCAGCCAAGCGAACATTATAATTAACATGGGAAAGTGCTTTAAAAAGTCCAGAATAGTCAGTCCCCAAGTCATACCCATAGCGATCCCATATATCCTCGGTCACTTCTGCAACTGACTGAACCAAAAGTGACACAGGGTTAACAATGCGAATGATTTCTGTGATTCAGCACAACACGGTTAAGAAAAAACAAAATGAAATTAATGAAAAACCAGAACTCACATTCTGACACAGAATCAGTTCCTGAATGATAAGAGATGCTTAGATCCATAAATACATACATATATGCATAAATGAATCAGCTAAAAGCTTTAAGTTAACACAAGTGTTTCACCATCCACAAGCTTTCTTGTTAAAGGTCAAAGTTGGAATAAAACAGCTAAAGGATTACAAAATCTTTTGAAACCAGACCACACAAAAATCACCTTTAGCTTCGGCATATCTATGAAGAAAAAAAAAAATTGTGAAACTGAATATCAAGAGCCAACCCATCAGACAGGTCAACGAGAAGAGCATGATTATTATTTTTGTATTTTTTTGAACAGAAAAGATTTCATTTACAAGCACCAAGGGGACGCAACCCATATACAAGTAAAAAACAAAAAAGCTATAAAGTCCCATCTCTACAATTCAACTAGCCCAAAAAAGAAACGTATACAAAGAAATAGGTTATTCCTTTGAAACGCCAAAGCGTAAAGTATCCAATATTTTTTTCTTTTAACGTATGAACATGAATGTCCATTTCCTCAAAAGTGCACGGTTTTGCTCCCACCAAAGCACACAAAGCAGCGCCGCCCCCAAAGCTTGCCAGCCATTCTTAGAAGATCACCGACTTAGCATGATCCAAGACAGTCCAAAAATAGTGAAGAGCATATCCCAAATATGTCTAGCAACAATATAATGAAGCACATTGTGATTGGAATATTCTTCTGCCTTCTTGCCCATGCAACACCAATTAGGAAAAAGGTTCTCTTTTTCCCCAAAGTAAAGGATATCATCGTGTTTTATGGCTTGCCCTACAGACAATGCATTCAGGAGAAAAACAACAATAGATTATGGTGGGTAAGGTACAAGAAAGGGGAGTTTGAGGTAAAATCTTCCATGAATGATGAGTGATGAAAGGAGGACTTCTCCTAGAAAGCGATTGTGCCAACCAAGTAACTTTTTCTTTTTTGGGATGGTAAGCAGCTTTAGATAGGATTTTAACAATGGATCACGATTTTAACAATGGATCACTTGAGCAGAAGAAGAAAAATAGTTGTTAATTGGTGCAGCTTGTAGAAGGAGGATGAAGAGACTCACTTGCTTATCCATCGCCCAATTAAAATACACGGGCAATCTTATTATTACTGATTGGTTCTTTCATATTAGTTGGGTCATGCCACAATCTAAGACAGATGTTTCGGCTTCGTGGAGAGGCCTCATGATCAGTTGAAGAGTGAGAGGGATGGTGTACGGCTCCATTGTGTTTGTGGTAGAACATCTGGCTAGAAAGGAACCGTAGAGTTCTTGAGAGAGTAAAGTCTTCAGTTTGAAGACTAAAATCTATTGTATTGAGCACACTTTATTTGTAGTTATCAGGGGCCTCAGATTGTCCATAGATAGTTTTTGTCTTTTTCGAAGAGGATGAGAGTACAATTGTACTTTTTTATATATGGGAAAACCCATTGGTGCCATTTTATAATCAAGATTGTTAGAATCAGGATCTTATTATAGGTTTTTAGGATCGGATCGAGAATTGTAAGATCCTAAATATATAAAAAAAAAAAGTAATACCAACTAATATTTAATGTTGAGAGCTTGATATACATTGTTAGTCCATTCTCTGATAACTTCAGCTTTTAGAGTTACTGGTGATCTAACATGGTATCAATGTCTGTCTTGGGTTCGAGTCCTTGCATTTGTATTTATTCCCCCGTTAGTTTGTTTGTGCAAAATTGCACTATATTTGCTTCGTATTTGTGCGGTTTGTTTGTCTCTCTATGTGCGAGTCCTGGATCACATGTGAGGGGGAGTGTTAAGAGTTTGATATACATTATTGACCCATTCTATGATAGCTTAAACTTTTAGAACTACTGGTGATCTAACATTTACCTTTAAAATACGCAACCGACAAGCTTAAAACTTATGAAAAATAGGAAGAAAAAAAATTTAAAACAAACATTTACAACAAAAAAGCTTCTATTAAGTCCAAATATTTTTTTAATACATTAGCATAACAAAAGTTTAATTTATATAATATTAACTATGACAGCACATTAAAACATTAGATGTAAAATATAAAAAAGAAAAAAAAAGTTTATAAATCATCATGTATTAGTGATCAATATTAAAATCATCATTTATTAGTGATCAATCATTATATTAAAATATTTAATTAACATAAGAAGAAAAAAAATTATTTTAAAATATCCAGGCCTCTCGGCCATAAAAGGCTATATAGCAAAACAAATGACATATGGAAAAAAATTAGCATTAAGATCTACTAGGGTTAAGAGATTAAGAGCCCGTTGGGAGGAGCTTTAGATTTTGGAGAATTGATGATTGGAGAATGGATTTTGAAGAAATAAATATTGAGTGTTTGGTAAAAATTATGTAACATGCAAGTGGTAGGTCTAAGGGAAAAACTTGTAAAAAATCAACACTATTTTGAGAAGTAGGCTTAGCTTCTCCAAAACCAAGTTCTGCAACCGAGATTTAGTGGGGCCCATTGCAAAACTTGGTTTTGAAAAGCTCCCCCAAATATCACAAAACCCGATTGAGGTTCCAAAATCATGTTTCGAGGGTACACCCTCTAAATAGTTCAAAACAAGCTTACTAAGTTAGAGAGAGAGAGAGAAAGAGAAGCTAGTCAGCTTGAAGTAATATTTTTAAAGCAAACTTTTTCTAAATGACAATATTAAACTCATACTAGTCATAATAAAGAGTTAAATGACTCAATTTAACTAGTATAACACTTGACTAGTTTGAAGTAAACTAGAAGAGTCACTAAAAGAATGAGAATATGAAGAAAGTTTTGATATAATTGTCTCAATTAGGATATTTAGGTAGTGTTGGTATTTGTTTTATAATATTATTACGGTCTTGAGCTGTAACTTATCAAAGAGACATGCGAGAATAATGTTAAAATGCTATATTGTAGAATCGAGAGTCTTACTCAGGACCCTAGTGATCCTATAGGGATTTCACTAGGATTCAATTGTCTAGTATTTGTGGTGTGATCCAGATCAATTTGGTATTTTTGGAATGTAAAATCCTAGGACCCACATAGGGATTTTAACAACCATGTTTAAAATGTTTTTTTTCCGATGAGTAAAAGAATATCTCTATTAAACTGCCTGAGAAGGGGAAATGATTACAAACAAGGGCAACTTACAAATAATTTCTTAAGACCCCCTGAAAACTCAACAAAAGAATCTCTACAATGAGAATACAACTCCATAACCCAAAAGTATAGAGAGTGTAACACACTATTTTTAAACCTATTAATGAGAGTAAATTCCCCTTCAAAAGTCCTACTATTTATTTCTTTCCATATACACTAAAATGTACATTAAGGAACAAGCCACCACACCCTTCTAACATTACAAGGGACTTGAGTACCATGCCACATCTTGACCAAAGCACCAAACCGAACAAGGTATTACCCAAGCATGGACATATGAAGCTAGAGGCTTATACAGATGCAGACTCGGCAGGCTCTATAGATGATGATGGTCTACTTCAAGCTATTGTATCTTTGTTGGAGGAAAATTTTTTACTTGGAAGAGCAAAAAGCAACTGTCAATAGCCAAATCCAATGCAAAGGCAAAGTACAGAACTATCGCATATGGAATTCATGGGCTTATGTGACTTCTAATGTTGTTAGAGGGGATGGGAATTGCTAATTATAAACATATGAAGTTGTATTACGATAGCTAAGCAGATAATCCAGTCCAACATGATCAAACGAAACATATTGAGTATGACAAACACTTTATTAAGGAGAAACTACATACAGGCCTAATTAGTAATGCCCTTTGTAAAGTTTAGTGAGCAACTAGCTAAAGTATTTACAAAGGGGTTTAATAGTATGTCTTTTGATTTCGCTATTTGCAAGTTTGGTGGAAGAGATATTTATGCACCAACTTGATGGGGATTACGTTAGAATGTATTAAAATGCTCTAGGATGGGCAATCTTGTACTTCTTAGAATTGCAATGGTATAAATACAAGATGAGGTGTAAAATGGGTCGAGACAGCACCAACACTGCTTGTTTAGTGGCAGGCACGGCATGGGAATGACCCATTTGGTGCAGACACTGCCCGGAATAAGCCGTGCACAGGCTGACCATGCATGGACTATGCCAGGCCCAAGGCCCACTACTAGCATGCCGTGCCAAGGCCAACATGTTTATAAATGGGTCATGCTATGCCAGCACAAAGCACAGTGAAGCCCATTCCAATTTGACACATCTAAGTATGAGAAGAGATAGTCATCTCTCTCAGTCCTTTTTGTAAAATTAATCTCTTTTTTTTTTCCTTCACTTCCTTGCCTATTCTAAGCCCTAAACACTCGTCGAAACACATTTCAACTACAATTCATGAACCAGAAATGACGGGGCCATAATGTTTGGGAACAGTGATTACCAACCATACAAGAAACAAAGAATACAAGAAATAATATATGATATTAGGTATTTGTTTCCATTATATATATGTATATACACATGCACACATACGTACATACATATATACACACAGAATCAAAGGGGTTAACTCATGATGCATAAAATAGGGTACATCACCCTTTCATTTCTCTCGGACTTGAGAACACCCCAGAGCCCATAATTATGAGAAAAGAAAATACAACCAAAATTGATTACTTGCAGGCAAATTCTAAAGATTGTTGAAGCAATGACATGCACAAAGACACCAATTGAGCTACAAATAAAACATATTACAGAAGCAGATAATCAAAATCTCATAACAATAAGCCAGTGCAATGGTAGAAAAACACCACCCATAGGGAACAGTGATTACCAATAAAGAATGGAAGAAACTATACATGGTGTTAGGCTTTTTTTTTCTCTCTCTTAAACACACACACACATACACTAAGAAGCACGGGCACTCTATTTTGGCTCACGTGTCCGTGTCGGACACGTGTTGGACACTGACACTCTCGGACACTTCCCGGACACGTGTCCAGACACTTGAATCATGGATGTTGATGATTAAATGAAAAAAATTTTAATTTTTATTTAATTGCTTTGTTATTTTAATATCTTAATAATATTTTTTAAATTTGTGTGTTTTTATGACAAGTTTAATTGAAATAACATTAAGTTTTTATTATATGGTTATATAAAAAATATAAAAAATTTATATATATTCAACGTGTCCATGTCCTACTTTTTTGAGAAATAACGTGCCTACGTGTCCGTGTCGTGTCGTATCCGTGTCCGTATCCGTGCTTCTTAGCACATACATATACACACAAAATCAAAGGGGTTAACTCATGATGCATACAATGAGGTACATCACCCTTTCATTTCTATTGCAGTTGAGAACAACCCAGAGCCCATAATTATGAGAAAAGAAAATACAACCAAAATCATTGATTTTTCAGACAAATTCTAAAGATTGTTGAGGCAATAACATGCAAAAAGACACCAATTGAGCTACAAATACAAAATATTACAGAAGCAGATAATCAGAATCTCATAACAATAAGCCAATGCAATGGTAGAAAAACACCACCCATAGGGACCCCTTGAACATTAAATGAAGATTGTTTGAAACAGGGAACACAGACCACAAGTGACTGAAACAGACACAACATGACTAGGAAACAATAAAAATAAATAATGTAAGTTGTAAGCCCTCAAATTGAATCAAGATTTTCCCATCAAATGTTGATAGTGCATACACGGTAGACCAAAATACTAAGCACAATAAAAAAAAATTAACAGTAAATGGTCATGGGACATTGTACAACTGAACATCAAAGAGTTTAAGTTCTACTTTAAATAAGACATCAGTGAGCAAGCTACACCTTTTCTGGATCATGCAAAGCAAGCCAAATGCTTGTTGCAACCTCAACATTTTGAGGAAGACAACGATTAGCAACAGCCGGAATGCATTTTATGGCATTTAAGCAGGCCATCCTTACGTGAACATCTTTAGCATAAACTCCACACAGGGCCTGTCAAAAGCATATTAAGAAATATGGGATGAGAAATATTATCAAAGGAAATTGCAGAAGCAACTATAGATAAGTACAGCACATACTGGTGCCACTTCATCTGGTTGCAGACCCAGACACAACTCATTTAACGCTGGTCCAATAGATGCCTGATAAGCAGGAACAATGCCAAGAACATGATAAAGAACCTGTAAAACAAAAAATGGGAGATACAGCAATAAGTAGAAAGAAAAAATAAAAAGAACATTAAGGTAGGAAGTATTATCTGCCAGAATAGAAATTGGATACGTAACTGATAGCATTCGAAGCCTAGGTAGGGGTAATATGGGATCCATATGTGAAAAAATAATCTGAAGAACATCATCATGGAGTCCTGTTTTCTTGGAAGATAACAGTATTCTCTCCATTATCTGACAAAAAATTTAATCATCAAGAAAAAATAGTGAAACAGCATCAATAAATGAATAAGAAAGTCTCCTAAAAAAAATAAGTAGGACACTTACCGGGAAAACAAAAGTAAATGAGTCCACTGGAAGAGGTCCAGATTTACAAGAAACAGATAAGCCATTTATTACTCGCTCAAAAAGACCAAAGGATGGCCTTTCATTTGCCTCCCCTTCACCAATAGATGGAATAAGATCCCACAGGACACTAACTTCCTCGATCTCAATTAGCCGTAAAGCAGTAGCAATGTCGAGTGCCCAATTACAGAGAGGAGCAGCAGTACATTTGGAAAGTTTCACCATGGTTTCATAAGCCACATCACTTACTATTGGTGAGCGTAGTAAAGGGTTAACAAACTTAACCTGACATTGGATGAAAAAATAAACTAGAATCAAACAAAAAGATACAGAACAATTTTTAGCAGAACAATTATCACGTATAGGAATGCAACACAACTTAGAGACAACAATGAATGTCACTCTATTTTGTTGATGGGATTGATTGTAGTTCACAGTTGTGTCTACAAAAGAATTCTATAAAAAAATAAAATTAAATACAAGAAATCTACTTGAAAAAAATGAAACATAATTTTTTTTGATAAGTTCAAAAAGGGAAACATAAATAATGACCCCCACATAATTTTTTTGGCAGTCAATCCACCATCATCTGTGATTGCTATTTCATTTAAAAAGAAAGGAAAACAAAAGAAAAAAAATACACGTTCACAAAATTTCTCGTTACTTTTTTTTTTTTGGTAGGGGGAGAGAGAGAGAGAACTGTGATCAGCCACTACATTCTGGGGAACTGTAAATCATAGAATGAAAAGAAACTGAAATTGATAGAAATAAAATCAGATATGTTTTTGCAAAATTTCATAGCAGTCTCATGCATCAATTAGAGTAACCAATTAACTGAACCTTTTTTCCTAACATGAAATGACAGAAATCATTCTTGCATAAATTCATAGTAATATGGTTATATTGTTTAGCCAAAAAGATGACATTCTTTGATCCTTAATTAGTGACTATATACACATTTTTTATGGAATAATAATGCTGAAGGGTTGGGGTGCACCTACTAGAGCAAATACACAGATAGTGTATGATCCTGATCAAAACAAACATGCAACAATCACTGCTTGACATATAGTACACACATTTGATGTTTTACCTGTTACTGAAAAATTACAATTTGCCAACAGGAAGTGTCTATAGAGACTCTGTTGGATGTACAGTGCTTAGCCCAGTCAGTTTTTGGTTTTGCCTGGCATGTCATGAGTATAGATGCTGTCTAAGCTGATAAATGGTCTTAGTTTCATATTCTTCCTTCGGGTGGATATTCTCTTCTCATTTTTACATCAAATTGAAGAAATAAATCACAACTTGAGCTCGTTATCAAAGAGTTTCCATGTCAAACAATATTGTATTGACTACAAGATGTTGGACCAAAGAAGACAATTTGGGATGAAATGATGGTTTCTAATCACACATTTAAAAGGTTAGTTTGGGACCAAACGGCAGACGTTTTAATAGATACCACTTCAAATCTTCATTGCATGTTGATAAAAATATTGAAGTAGAAATAAACTTTTCAATTCATATATATATAAGGTGGATACAAAGGCAATACTAATCCTTTAAAAAAACACAGAGCACCTTAGCTAAGATCCTCTACCTTGAGCAATGATTTTGCCAAGGTACAAACTTGTCAAGTATGAAAATGGACTATTTATGAATAAAAAATATAATACAAAACACAAACCAGGGAAGGTAGTTCACTATGTGCAAAAACAGGATTAGCTATGGCCATCTCCCCAAGAGCTCTCAGCATCAAAGAAAGATTCTTTTGAATAGCCACGACCTTCTCGCGTATACATGCTTCCTCCCTAAGCTGCAATTCACGTGCTTCTTCCTTTGCTGTTTTTCCCTTATCTAAATGGATCAAAAATATTAAAAATGAATAATACATAGTGATATTTTTTTAGTTGACTATAAAAAGATTGCAACAATTGACATGCCAGCTTTCTTTGTTGACTTCCCAATATCTTTTCTACCCACACCAGTAACCTCTTTACTAGTAGGCTCTCTCTTTACAGAATGATTGGAGCTGGCATGATCCTGCAAAAAAAAAAAAGAAGCATACCCTTGTCAACAGATGTGGATTTGAAAATTATTTGATTATCAAATGAAAGAGATGCATGCAGAATCACCATGCCATCATCATTTCCATACATCCGGAACCGGCCTTTTGCTTGTTTTGTGTTCTTAGCAGCAACAGACTCTGCAACATAAACACCTTGCTCACTAGAAAGCATCCCTTCAGGAGTATGAAATATCTGAAAGCAGAAGAATGTTAAATAAACTGATACAATAGAATCAAAATATCACACTTGAGATAACTCTGAGAGAGAGAAAAAGGTTAAAGAATTAAGAAAAAGGAAAACAGAAAATAATCAGCCAGAATCATGCAGGATCATATAAGACTTATGAGCAACAATGTAATAATGGAAAGAATTTCAAGCTGATTCAACAAACCAAAAAAGAAAAAAGAAAAATAAATTAGAAGATGGCCAGCTCTCCTAAAGGAAGAAAACAAAAGAGATTTTTTCTCTAGAATTTCCAAGACATATACTAGAAGGAAATACAGCACAAACAATGGAGATGGCATTCATGACAATTTGAAAAGCTTGTGTGGATTTCATTAACAGATCAATTGGCCCCAGGTCCCACACCATGCAGAGCTAATTTCATTTTAAAGTTAAATCCCCTAAATTTATTTGAATTGCAAAAATTTTGATAAGATGATGGATACTTTGAGAATTTGGAGAGCTAGTATTGCACTAATTTTAAAAATGTTGAAAGTTTGATATACATTGTTGGTCCATTTTTCCGATAGCTTAAGCTTTTAGAGCAATTGGTAATCTAACATAGTATCAGAGCATTGGTTGTTGCATTTATTCCCCATTTAGTTTGTTAGTGCAAAGTTGCACTCTATTCTACTTCGTATTTGTCTGTGGCTTGTTTCCCTCCACGTGCGAGTCCGAGGTCGCACGTGAGGGAGAGTGTTGAGAGCTTCAAATACATTGTTGGTCCATTCTCTGATAGTTTAAGCTTTTAGAACAATTGGCAATCTAACAAAAAGATAAGGAGCCATTCTTTCAAACTTTTAATCTTAATTTAATTGGTTAATACATATTCCATTCATACCTCCTTCGAAAGTAGGTTACATAGGTTTGAAATATCCCCTTATCTAGGTTACTTGCTTCTAGTAGGTCAGTTCCTCATTTGCGCATAAGTACTTTCTAAAAAAAATATTAAAAAAATAATAATTGTGGTATCAGCAGTAAGAATCAAACTCATAACCTCACCCATTCATTTTAGATACCATGTCAGCGCTTAACCACTGTGTTGTAACGGCTTTGACTGCTTATTTCCTAACTACTAAGCACTTAATGACTTCCTCAGTCAGGCTATATATAAGACTAACTTCTTTTCTTAATGAAGAAGCTGAAGAACAAGTAGTTGTGTTGGGAGCATGGTGCGGTGCGATGTCATAAACTCTTGTAGTGTGATTCCACCAAAACCTAGAGCAAGTGGGTGCGGTTTCTTGTTTACTGCTCAATGTATCACTCTTTTTTCCGTGTGTTAATTTTCTTGAGTGCATTCATATCCTGATTCTTTTTCCCTGGAAACACTAACACTTGGATCCTACTAAATTCATTCTTGTTTTATGAAACACAGCCATATTCCCTAATATAAAAAGTTGTGCTACACCAACATGACTTTGTTACTGTCCACTATTTCCTCTTCAAAGTTGAAACCCTAATATTTTGATCCTAACTAAAAATCCTATTCATTCTTTTTTTTTAGTGAAAAGGCAACCATATTCCTTAATATAAGCCTAATTAACCAATTCCTAAGAAGCACGGATACAGATACGGGACACGGATACGACACGGACACGCAAACACGTTATTTCTCAAAAAAGTAGGACACAGACACGTTAGGGATACGTTGAATATATATAAATTTTTATATTTTTTATATGACCATATAATAAAAACTTAATGTTATTTCAATTAAACTTAGCATAAAAACACATAAATTTAAAAACTATTATTAAGATATTAAAATAATAAAGCCATTAAATAAAAATTAAAGAATTTTTCATTTAATCGTCAACATCCATGATTCAAGTGTCCGGACACGTGTCCGAGAGTGTCGGTGTCCGACACGGACACGTAAGCTAAAATAGAGTGTCCGTGCTTCTTAGACCAATTCTAAACAAATCCTACTCTGATGAGTAAAAGGAGGGAGAAACATATTGATCTAGTCTAATTACCAATTCCAAATAATATAATAAAAGATTAAAATACACAACCTATCACAAACCACACAATATTTGTATTGTAAGCTTTTTTGTGAACAGTATGGTAAGATGAACTTAAATTTACAAGATCAATTGAAATTTACTTTAAAAAAAAATATAATGTATAGAAAATATAGTCATAGGTTCATAACTACCAGTAATCTTTTCCCTTGAGTTTTAAATATTTGTTCCTGCATATTTAACATCACAAGCTGAGATTTAATGAGTTAATTTCCTATAATTTGAAAAAGTTATACTCTAAGAAGCACGGATATGACACTGGACACGATGACACGAGATTTTTCCCAAAAAAAGACAACCACGTCAAAGACACACCAAAATATATATTTATTTTGATATATATATATATATATGTATAATCATATAATCCAATTCTAATATTATTACAATCAAAATTAGGAGTAATTAAATGCGCAAATCATCAAGTGAAAATTTTGCGACCTCAAGCACTCCAACTGTGGGAGAGGGGGGGGGGGGGGGGACATAACTTCGTATCAACAAAAATTTGGCAGGTCTCCCAATCCAAAAAAGAAACCATGTAGTTTTATATTGGCAACCCCATTTATGTTTACAACTTCCAAGTGAGTAAAAGGATTTGGATCCTCCCCATTCCCTTCCATTCCTTGTTTTGTCTTCACATGATATGGCCCTTATTTATTTTAATAATTATTTATAAAAGTGGACCCCATATCATGTGAGAGAAAAAAATGGAATGGAAGAAAATGGAGAGAGAAATGGAATGGAGAGGAGCCTGATCCGTGAGTAAAATTTAGATGAACTCGCAAATTCTTCATACAACTTCAAATAGTTGAACAATTATATATGCAATTAATCTTCCTCACCAGACCAAAACAAATAGCATCAAAGTTTGATATCCCAGGAACAGAAGTTGGTTTTTGGTCTTTTTTCTTCCATGTGACAAAAGTAAAAACCGAGGCTTTAAACCCATCCCTCCCTCTAATTGTCAAGCCATCACTTAAACCTTCAACCAACACCGGCTTTAGCAAAGTTGATTTCTTTTTATAGAGACAAAAAAGAGAATCATAAACTACAAAACCAAGACAAAAGAGTCACCAAATGATATCGTTTGATCTTATTGTCCCTTTAATACAATATATGATGTTTTGAAAAATACTTAGCTATTGTCTGGTTCATGTCCTGTATCTTAGATACCGATAACTATGAAAGGAACCACAGACAGTACTAAACCAAACTTTCCATCCAGTCATGAGAAACACTACCTTGTAAAGGAAGTCATCGATTCCATCACCTTGATTAAAGAATCAATTACAAAGTTTTATAATGTAGACAATTAGAAATTACATCTCAGGGAGAATTTAAATTAAGGCCTCCATATGTGGGACATTGCTAAAGTATGTCAGTAACAAAGTAGAAGAACAAAATGCACAAATAGATTGATGTTTCATAAAGCAATTATTAACAATAGGGTGCATTAGCAAAACTAACATCTCACCTGAATATCATTCTCTGAAAGTGTATCGTGTGCGTAACGATCTGGAAGACTGTTTAAGTGCTGAGAAAAGGAACAAAAAAGTTACAGTCAGCATTAAGCAAATATAACCTTACTGCATCTTTTGACAGAACCTATTAAAAAAATAGGAAATTAACCTTTTCAAACTCCACATAGGTATCTCTGGGTGTAATTGACATCAAAGTCGACAAAGAATATATTGCTGCTTCTTGTTCAAGATAGTTAGCACTCATCAACCCCATTGGTCCTAGCAAACCCTGCAAAGTAAATCTGAAAGGTTAAAATCCAATGCATGTAGCTTCTTTTGTAGATTTTTTAGGGGGATTTTAGGCTTTAATTTGTGTAACTGATCCTTTTTGGTGTACATTGTTAGCCCTTCTAGGACACCTATCAATACAATTATCTTTTACTGATCAAAAGAAACAAATATTACAAGAACAACCTACAACCAAAATATACACATAATAGGGTGTAAAGTTATATTGTTTTGTGTGTACTACCAAGTAGGATTGGATCATGTTGTATAAACTTCTAACTTCTTAGTATATCCACCATTGATTGCATGTTATACTTGAAAGGATCATGCACGTATACGTGTTGGCATTTATTTTAGTAATTCCATTAAATGGATGTTGTACCCACTATGTGCTTTTTGACCTCACATTATTTATACTTCCAATTGTCTCCAGTTAATTCCCTTTATTGCAAAGGAATTTGATGTGCAGTGAGAGTGAGGGTGACAACAAAAATTATAATAAGACAGGCTAGATAGCTATAAGACCAACTATTTATTACACTAAAAAATGTTAGGCAAATAAAAACCATGTTGTAACATGAGTGCATTTAAAATGAGGACACTAAAATGGATGAGTGACATTACAAACAAAAAAACAAAAAGACACAATCAAAAATGAATGCATTCGGGAAAAGTTAGAGGTGGCACCAAGTGAAGATAATATGAGAGAAAGTCATTTGAAATGCTTTGCCATGTGCAAACTAGACTAGTTAATTGCACTGGTATAAAGGAATTATTTGATACAAGTTACAGGTGTGAAAAGGTACCAAAAGAACAAGGGGAAACCCAAAAAGATTGTCAATTGAGGCCAAGAAAAAGAACATGATTGCTTTAAATTTGACCAAGGATGTGGCTTTGTAAAGAACCAACTAGAAGAAAGATCTATCTAGCCGAACCAAAGCAGCAAAGCTTAAGGCTCATTAAATTGAGTACTGTTGAATTTTAGTAAAAGCCACAGTTATTTTAGGAAGCATACAGCTTAAAAAATTTAAGAAGAATATCAAGAATGAGGATCATTAATATTTTGATATCACAGATATTTCCATCAAAAACACTATCCCATAACAAAATAGAATCTGCATTCAACCCCAGTAAGGCATGATAAGGCTAAAGAAATAAGCCCTGACAACTCGTTATCAAACATCCAACACCATTTACATCAACAGATAATAGTTAAAGCTGAACTTACCAATCATAAAAATTGTTCACAAGCGGACTTCAAATAATGTGTAAACATATTTTGTGATTATTCATTCAATTCACACATATTTTGTGATTATTCATTCAATTTTTAGTAGTTATAAACAAAATCCATTTCTTCACAATTTTATTTTACCGTGACCTACATCAGAACAATTTCTAATTTTGCAGCAGCAAACTATGCAAACTAACAGCTATACAAATTGCATGATTCTGAAGGCATTATATTTCCGTAAGACCAATAATTGAAACACAGAAATGTCAAAGAAGATATTCCCCATAAGAAGTTTGTATAAAATTAATAATTTACCTGGCACAGATTAGCCAAATCAGCTGTAATAAGGCCAATGACATCAAAACCAAGTGTTTGCAAACATTTTTGGAGCCTCTGGAAATGCGGAAAACAATAGCCAAAAATCAGTCATCTAGGTAAATAGTCAAAATTGAGGATGTGTCTCTGTGTGTCCATCGAAAGAAAGCAATTCATATCAAAATAAGTCAAATTTGATACAAACAATATGCCAATCAAATATAATTAATGAAGCATGGTATTTTTAAATGCAGAAGATTTCCATTTATAAATTACTTTTGGAAGTTTGACTTCTTTTTTCACAAGTGATAAAGTAATTTATAAAGAGAAGCACCAAGGGGGTGTACCGATTAACAACCAAACACTATACAGCTATATTCTCAGCATTCAAAGAATAAGAAGAAAAAAACCTCAATACTTAAGGCTGAGCCCCTTGATAACCAAAAAATCTAAGAAGCACAGATAAGGACACGGATACGACACGTCATTTCTTAAAATAGTAAGACACGGACACATCAAAGACATGTAGAATATATGTAAATCTATTATATTTTTTATATAACCATATAAAGAAAACCTAACGTTATTTTAATTAAAATTAGCATAAAAATACACAAATCATAACAGTATTATTAAAACATTGAAATAACAAATCCATTAAATAAAAAATCCAAAACTTCTTTATTTACATTAAATAAAAAATCAAGAACTTCTTCATTTAATCATCAACATCTATAATTCGAGTTCTAAAACAAATTTAGTAACTATTATATAGAACATATATATGTATATATATACAACCAAAAAAGAACTAAGGAGAAGAGGAAAAAAGGATAAAAAATCAACAAAAAAAAATAGAAAACTTGTCCCAAAAAAGAGAGGCCTTACTTTCGCTAACAGGTGTGTAATGTGCAAGAAGGAAGAGGAATCAGTGGACCACCTTTTGATTCATTGTGAGGTGTCTAATTCTCTTTGACAGCTTGTCTTCTCTCTTTTTGGATGTCATTGGGTCTTGCCTAGGTCGGTTTTTGAGCTACTCCAAAGTTGGAGTAGAGGTGGTAAAAGGCATCATCTTTGGAAAACATGGGATGTCATCCCATTATGGCTCTTCTGGAGTATTTGGAAAAAGAGAAACAGAAGATTTTTTGAGGGGATAGAAAACACTATCTGTAAAGTTAGAAGCATTTTTTTACACGCTCTGTATTTTTTGGTAAATAGGAATAGTAACCCATCAGTGGAGGTTTTCGTAGATTTTTTGGGTTACATGAGACCCTAACTTGGTCTCCTCTTTTGTATAGGGGAGCGCCCCCCTTAGGCTCTTTTTATATGTTCTACACCTTATCAAAAAAAAGTATCCAAGAGTGTCAATTTCCAACGCGGACACGTGCGCCAAAATAGAGTGTCTGTGCTTAATGACAAAAAATAGAGTGTGCTCAAAACTATAGCCTTTATATTCCTAATGGAAGAATCCACTCCTTCAAACAATTTACAATTAATTTCCTTCCAAATCATCCACCCAATACATACCAGAGCCATTCATCACACCCCTCATGCCCTCCTCCTAACTTAGCTTCCTCTCCAAGTGCATAAAACGTCCGAAGCAAATCGAGGCATTACATCGTGCACCCTAAAACAAAAGAATCCATATTACTCTAGTAACCGGACAATAGATCAACAAATGATTAACTCAACACCAATTCACAATGATTTGATGCCTTCTACGCAAGCTATCCATTGTCAAGATCTTCCCCAAAGTCATGGTCCATCCAAAAAAAAACTAACTTCAAAGGACCTGTAGTTCTCCAAACTGCCTTCCACGAAAACTCTTGCCTTCCCTCCCCTTTCAAATCCATATAGTAAGACTTGACCTCAAGTATTCCTCTCTTAACCCCGTTCCAACAGAGAACATTTTTTTTTTATAAGTAATATGTATGTATTATAAACAAGCACGCCAACGGGGTGCAATCCACGTAAAAAAAATTGGGAGGCTATCTATAACCCTCCAAGCTCTCCCAAAAGATCCAAAAAGAGAATATAACGAAATTGGATATTTTCCCCTAATCCGAAAACAAAAAGTATCTAAGATTCTCTTCTTCAATTTATGCATAAGCAACTCAATATCCTCACAGGTGCACTGATTGCATTCCCACCACAAGTCCACAAAACGCAATGAAGGGCTGCCCTCCAGGCTAAAGAGACTCTTTGAGGGACAACCCGAAGGCCAACTCGCCAAAAGTTCCTCAACTCATCCCGGCATCACCCAACAAACACCAAAAACAATACCAAGGAGCAACAACACCTCTCTAGAAATGAGGCAACAAAGAAAAAGGCTGTTTGTAGACTCTCCTACACATACAAAACCAATTAGGAAGATACTTTCCCTTTTTTCTAGATTATCAAGCACGAGGATTGCCTCAAAAGCTGTCAAAACAAAACAAAAACTTTCAAAGGCATTGTGATCTTCCAAATACCCTTCCATGGGAACCCCTGCCCCATCTCCCCGACTAGCTTCTTGTAGAATTAATGGATGCCCAAAAAAACACTCATTTTGACTCAACTTTCATCTAATTGATATACGAGTCCCATAAAGCAATGCCAAAAAAAACCTCAATTGAAGGGATCTCCCAAGCCCTTAAAAAGATTAGATTCAACACCCCAAAAAAAAAAAAAAAAAAAACATAATCTGTCAATAACCTACCTATACAGAATAGCATGCCAAAAAACTCCATTGCTTCCACCACCCCTTACCCCTGAATCTTCCTAACAAAACTTATGTCCCAGACAATTTCACCCTCTATCCTCTTCAAACAGTCCACTACTATTGACTATTTATCAATAGCTATTCTCAAGAGCCAAGGGAATGCTATTTGAATGGGACCTCTTTCAAAGCATTGGTCAGTCCAAAATCTAATTCTGCCACCATCTCCCACTCCCTATCTAATATGTTTGGAAAACTCATATCACCTTCACATTATACTCCTCCAAACACCAACCGCATAAGAAGCTCTCAACTTCCTAAAAAACCAATCTCCTATTTCTAACCTGTATTTCCCCTCTTCCCCTGTCTGAGAGTCCCGCGAGCAGACGATGAGGTCTGAACGCCCCTCCGTGGTGGTCATCGACAGAACGATCTCATCACAAATTCATCCTTAAAACTGATTTCGTTTTAAACAACAATCAGCATTACTTACCAAAAAAAAAAAACACTGACAATCAACAAGGACATTGTTTATTTAAGATTTACTTGCGGAAAAATAGAACTAAATGTAAAAATTGAGCTTTTGATGTGTTGTGGCCCTAATCTTTCTTTTTTTTTCCCTTCTTTGATAAGTATGTTGCGGCCCTAACCTTCATCCTTAAGAAATTTTGTCATATTACATTTCTGTCACTTTTTTATGTTACTTGTTATATAGATATAAACAAACCCAAAATAGGAAAACATTTGTGGGATTGCTAGGTCAACTGTTCTCGAAGGAAAATATGCCATGCAACATGCCTTCCTTCCAGAATGGAAATCACTGGGGCAATAGTGGTTTCTAGGAAATATGGTCTGCAGGCATAAACGAAATCACAGTAGCAGCCAATTGTTAGGAGATGAACCATTTACCAATAAATAGTGCTATGCTCACGGCAGTAGACTTTGGTCATCGATTGTTCTTTTGTCTTCTTACAATAGGGACCACACTTGTCTTCTTGGCAGCCAATTAGCGAATGCCTTTCACAATATTAAACTTGTCGAATTGTAGAGTTACTAGATTACACAAAAAGGCAAGGGGTGATATTTTCTATTGTTTCTCTTTTTTTGGAATAAAATTAATTTCATTATGCAAACAAATTTAAAAACATTATTGAGGACCTGATTATAAGGATTTTCTTCCAGTAAATCCAGAATTTAAGAGAAAAGGAGGGATAAGAAGAATATAAGAAGATCCCAACCCTAGTTTCAACAACTTCCAGGAACTACTCACAATTGCTGGAGATAAATAGTCCACTGTCACCAACAGATCCAAAAATTACATGGGGAATAAATTCAAGACAATCCTGAGTAGAACAGATTCAGATCATCTTCCAACTTGTCCAAAAAATTACAAGAGGGCATATATCTAACAGCTTCTTTTGAGTAGAACTCAATCCTTTTAAGTGACAAGATGCAAGGTTCATGCGCAATATACATAGTAACCAGTTTATTTGAACAAGGAGTCTAGTATCAATGCAGAAACAAATGACTGAACAATTCTGCAGGTGCTCATCTATAAACAATTTGATAAATACAAGAAAAATTTTCTTTTTTTTTTGTGAAGTGAAGCTTTATATAGGCCACTGCATATATAAAGAGTTGAATACACCAGATGTAATTTGGCTTCACTTCTACCAAGTAAATTAAGAATGTAACAGAATTCACTAGCAAGTGAGCATAGCAAATGAAGTTCAATGCAATAGAAAAATACTATGTGAATTCAGAATAGGACTCTTTAACAAAGGAAGAGGATTACCCTCCACACTGCATCTCTTTTAGCTGTACCAACTAGGCATGGATGATGTGAGCAGAATATAAGTCGCATGCATCCACTTGGAGCAGCAGCCAAAACTGAAGACGATATCACAAGCAGAGCCTTCACCAAAACCTCAACAGATGGAAGGGAGGGAACTTGAGCATCTAATGAAATTTCATCACTACAGACAAAAATTAATAATCAATCCATAGATAGAAGTAAAGGAATATGGGGAAAAATAAAATGAAAAAATAACCGGTGAAGTATAGGATTACGAACAACTAATGAAAACAAAACACATAAACATATGGGTATTGTGATTTTATGTCTGACCAGCATTCAAGATAAAGGAACCATCCCACAAAAATTGTCACTAATCGTTATCCATTAGCCAAAATATCAGAATATTGAATTCATTCAAATAACAGATACAACTGATCCTCGAGAACAAAGAAAATGCAAAAAGAAACATTTTGAACCAGCAAGAAGCCCAAACAAAAAAGATTCATCATAATAGACATTGTACCTTGTCTTCAGAAAAAGAATCTTTTCTCCAACAACAGAAAGATAATTTGAAAATTCAAGTAAAAGAGCTTCAGATAATTGTGGAGTAGCAGCAATAATCTTTTTGGTAGAATCATATGCCACTCTTCGAATGTCCCAACTTGGATGGCAAAGCAAATAGAGTGTAAACTGCACCACATAAATAATTAGTTAGTGATAAATTTATGATCCGAGAAAAGAGATCCAAGTACCACCACAGACTAGTTCACCTGTAACAGTGATCCGACAGAGACAGCCTCCAACACTCTGCATAATAGAGGACACGAGTTCATTTTGTCAATTTAAAGTTCCTCAATATAATTGCAAGGATCTTTAAGAAATTAAACAATTAAAAGTGGTTAAGCAAATATAATTATGATGTTATAAATCATCAGAAAATAAAAACCTGTGTGGATGATCCACCAGTAGCACCTCAAGAAGATCGACGCATGCCATAGAATCCTCAATAGATAGTTTTGAGGCCTGCGTAGCAAGAGAATGGATTTGAGAATTTGAACAAGAACATGAATCAAAAATAATCAACCATGTGCCAGGGAAGTTCAATGTGGATGGTCATATTCAGTATGATATGCAGGGATGTTCCTTTGGATGGTCATATTCAGTGTGAGAGAGTTTAATTGTTTCATTAACCGTTCGAACCTGATTGATCTTCCTTTGGAAGGTGGTATTTTTAAGTGGTCAATTGGAAGGAGCAGACCCTCTATGTCTCATATTGACAGGTTCTTGGTGTCCAGTGCTTGGGAGGATGCCTTCTCAGGAATTGTTCAGAAATGTCTCCCAGGCCTATTTCTGACCATCATCCCTCGTTGCTTTGTTGTGGTAATTTCAACAGTGCCAGGACCCCATTCAGATTTGAGAATATGTGGCTAGAGGAGGCAGGGTTTGTGGACTTGATGGCTGGCTGGTGGCAAAGTTATCAGGTGGAAGGCTCTCCCAGCTTTCAGATTGTCAAAAAGCTGAAAAATCTGAAGGAGGACTTAAGGAAATGGAATAAGGAAGTGTTTGGGAATATTAAGATCAAGAAAGAGAGGATTTTGCAGAAGATTTCAGAGTTGGATAGAGAGGAACAAATGGGATCTTTTCAGGAGGAGCTGAGAATGGAAAGGGAAGGTTTAAAGGGTCAGTTGGGTTTAATCCTGAAGTTGGGGGAAATTTCTTGGAGGCAAAAGTCGCGTGCTTTATGATTGAGAGAGGGCGACCTCAATACTAGGTTCTTTCATAAGACTGCTTCGGCCCATAATATAAGGAACAAGATTTCTTCTATTAAGATTGATGACCAGCAGTTGACAGAAGAGGGGGACATAAGGGATGGCATTGTTGGGTTCTATCAGAGGTTGTATTCTTAATCTAGACAGTGGAGGCCAGGCATTGATGAGCTAATTGTGAATAGGCTGAATGGGGCCGAGTCTATGGGGGCTGGAAATGGCCCTTGATGAGGAACAGGTGTGGAACCTTTAGAGAGCTGTGAAGGCAACAAAGCCCCAGGGCCGGATGGATTTTCAATGGCTTTCTTTAAGAAATGTTTGTTTTTTTTTGGGGGGGGGGGGGGGGGTGAGGTCAAGAGTGAGGGTGTGAGGTAATGGCAGTGTTTGAGAACTTCCACACGAATGGGAGCTTCGAGTGTGGTTTAAATGCCACGTTCATTGCCCTTATTCTTAAGAGAGAGGGGGAGGAAAGCATTGGTGATTTCAGGCTAATTAGCCTAGTGGGTAGCATTTATAAGCTGTTGGCCGAGGACTTGTCCAAAAGCCTTAAGAAAATAATGGGTAGCTTAATTTGTTAGTGGGCGTCAGATTCTCGATGCAATCTTGATTGCTAATGAATGCATTTATACCAGAAGAAAGCTGAAGAAGAAGGGTTTGGTGTGCAAGTTGGATATTGAAAAGGTGTACGATAACTTGAATTGGAATTGCTTATTAAGTATGTTGAGGAAGATGGGCTTTGGGGTGAAATGGAGGGCTTGGATGGAAGTGTGCATTACTACGGCCTGTTTTTCAGTCTTCATAAATGGTACTCCAACTGGGTTTTTCCGGTCTTCCAAGGGCTTGAGGCAGGGAGACCCGTTGTCCCCTTTTTTGTTTGTCATTATCATGGAGGCTTTTAGCCGAATGATGCATAGAGCTGAAGAAAGTGGTTTGCTGAAGGGTTTTCGGGTTAAGGATATAAATGAAAATGGAATAGAGGTGTCCCATCTCTTATTTGCAGATGATACAATTATTTTTTGTGACCCCTTAGTTCGTCAATTGCGGTTCATTCGGTGTATCCTTTGTGTTTTGAGGCGGTTTTGGGGTAAAGGATCAATTTGGGCAAAAGCAATCTCTTCCCTATGGGTGAGGTAAGCAGGATGGATGTCTCGACAGAGATACGCTGGGGTGCCAAGCGGGAACCCTACCTTCAGTTTACTTGGGGTTACCTATTGGGGCTTCAGCAAGATCTTGTGCTATATGGGACCCAATAGTGGAGAGATTTTAGAAGCGGCTAACGGGATGTGAGGGTCAACTCCTCTCTAAAGGAGGAAAGGTGAGTCTTGTGAAGAGTATTATAAGTAATCTCCCAGCTTACTTCATGTCCTTGTTTCCTATGCCCAACAAGGTGAGGAGGAAACTTGAAAGATGTCAAACGGATTTTCTTTGGGGTATTGAAGTCGATCTAGGAAATTTCATTTGGTAGGTTGGGACAAGGTCAAGAGGCCTTCCTCTTTGGGGGGGCTAGGGGTAAAGGATTTGAAAAAATTCAATGAAGCTCTTCTTGGGAAGTGGAATTGGAGATTTGGGGTAGAGGTGAGGGAGATATGGAGGGAAGTCATTGCTTGTAAATATGGGTGTGAGGAGGGAGGCTGGAGGTCGAGGGAGGTGGAAGGGGTGTCGGGTTGTAATTTGTGGGGTGGTATCGTGAGAGGGTTGAGGGATTTTTGGAGCAATGTGAGGTTTGAGGTGGGCGAGGGTGAGGGTGACGGTTAAATTCTGGAGGGATTTGTGGTGCAGGGACGTGTGTTTGAGGGTGAAATATCCGATGTTGTTTGGTTTGGCTAGGGACAAAGAGGTTTGGGTTCATGATTGTTACACTCAAATTGGGGGACACCTTGTGTGGAGCCCCAACTTTAGGAGAGATTATATGGATTGGGAAGTTGAGGATGTCGGGCACTTAGTTTTGTTCAGAATTTTCGACCAAAGGTGGGGGAGACGGACAGAATGACTTGGAAGCTGCTGAGAAGCTCCTTCACGGTGAAATCACTTTATAAGGCTCTTGAAGGTACAGAGGGAGTGAATATTCCATGGAAGATCATCGGGAAGTCCGGGTCTCCCATGAGAGCATCCTTTTTGTGTGGGAGGCCTCATGAAAGGCCATTCTGACTATGGAAAATTTGCAAAAGAGAGGATTTCTTTTGGATAACAAATTCAGCATGTGCAAGGAAGATGCTGAGATGGTGAATCATATCCTTCTTCATTGCCCAGTGGCACAGAACGGATGGAATTTAATTCTTTCTTTTTTTGATATGTCATGGGTTATGCCAGAGTCCGTAAAAGATCTATTGTTCGTTTGGGCTGGTAGTAGAGTTAAAAAAAATGTTAAGCGGGCTTGGAGATTAGCTCCTATCTATCTTATGTGGTGCCTTTGGAAAGAGAGAAATAGGTGCATTTTTTATGGGGAAGAGCAGCCCATTTTTCTGGTTCAAAGATAGTTTTCTTCGTTTATTGTTTTTTTTGGACCAAGGAGGCTTTAACTGTAAATGTTATCTCCTTGGTTGACTTTTTGGGGTCTTTGAGACCTTTGTAATTAGTGACTTCTTGTTATGAGCATGCCCCCCTTGGGCACCTTATATAATACTTTACTTATCAAAAAAATGATATGCAGGGATGTACAGGACAATTGCCCCCCCCCCCCCCCCCAACACAACAAAAAAACAATCACAAGTATAATGTCTCATGTATTATGCACCCATATAGGATGGAATTTTTTTTTTTTATCAGAGGATAGAAGTTATATATTAAAAGAACACAAATAGAAGTCAGTGAATATCTACCATAGCAACTGGTACAAGTGAAGGTTCATTCTGAGATATCAACGACCAAATCTTTTCCTTCGATACAGTCTCATCTGTAAAAATACATATAAACAAACATAATAGAATTCCCTCAACAATATACTTATCAAAATAAAAAAATCCCTCAACAATATGCATATATGAATAAAACTACCCAATAAGGATACAAATATTGATGGAGGGTGTTCTAAATTGAAGTTAAACATTCAAGCAATACCTGCTTTGATATCAACAGCTACAATTTTTGCAACAAGAAGCAATGCATAGATGCCATCCAAACGCTGTGCCACTTTGGTAAAACCAGTTTTCACTAATTGGAAAAGAGGCACCAGCAAAGATGATATCTGAAGTTGGATTATAAAGGTTCTAGTTAAATGTAGAAGAGAACGACAAAATTCAATCAACAAAAACAGAACGTAGAATTAATCAGTTTACTCACCCGTACAACAAGATCAGCATTTTTGCACATGACTCGTAGGCAACGAAGATGACCTCTTCTTAGAACATCCTTCTCCTTGAGGCCAGAAGCAATAAAAGAAACTACTTCTGGCTGAATAGCATCTGCAGACCTTGCTGCCCAAGAAGCTATAGCGGACAAACTTGCAAGCTTTACCTCTTCATTCCCTGGAAATTAAACAATCAAACACAAATCAGCAACCCCAATATGCAGATTTCTAAGTGACAAAAACAAAACATTACAGAAATTTAAGGAAATAGGGAAAATTATACAAAAAATAATGAGACTCAAAACTGCAAAACAAAACAACATATATTTATACACACACACAGAGACAAATGCAAAGGGATCACAAAGTAAGAATTACCATCATCCTTGTAACAAGATAAAAGAAAGCCGCATATAGTTGGTGACAGGCTGTTGAGGTATTTTCCCTCAGGTGCATTAGACAATTCTTGCAGTGCATTGATCATGCCAACTCTCTGGTACGGAAAAGCAAGTCTTCCTTCTGAACCTGTTCACATTGCAGCAAAAAAGATAACCAAAGTTTTTGCAATTACATTTGAGGGCCATAGCAGTGTCTGTCAGCTGCAAATTAAGAAAATGCATACTTTAATCTGCTAACAGGTTGTCGAAGGAAAACATTGGATAACACAAACCTCCAATTACAGTTTTGACAGCATTAAACATCACTTCTACAGCATCTGGGTTACTGGACTTTTGGCCCAAACACCCTACTATAGCTAAGGCCAAAAGCCTTCTTCCTTCATCAGCATGGCGAGCCTGTGGCAATACTACTGAAAGAATCTCAATGGCATACTTACTCAAATCAAGGTTGACAGACTTCAAAAGCACCCCAACCGATTCTAACACAAGCTCAGGATTACGTTTTAACACTTTAACAGATGATGGAACCACAATACTCTTAAAATCTTCATGCAACAAATGAGTAAACAGCGGACAAAAAGCTTCACTGAGACCTTTTGCTGGCTTTTCCCTTGCAGTTAGAACCGCTTTAACATACATATCAAGGAATATTGGCTGAAAAATGCAACGCAACACATTAGGAAAAACCAACCAAATACAAGCTAAATATAATAAACATTAAGGTGGCATAAAGCTCTGAAATCTCATGCTCCAATACAACATTAAGAATATCTCTGATCATACAATGGGTAAAATATAAGCATTTCTTACCTTCCATTCTTCGAACAGAGAAGGAATTGAACTTGAAAATTCCAGTATAAGACATATTAACTCTGGACAATCTTTATATGGGATCCTTGCATCCTTTAGTTCCTCCATGTAGATTTTGTAGATGTCAAGTGACTAAAATTACAAACATAAGTGTAAACCAAATTAAAAATTAGAACAATGGAAAGATATTTTAATCAAAAGCCAGGAGAAAAGTTAAAAGGGATGAACCTGAGAGAACAAATGGAAAAATGTTTGTTTGCAAGACCTTCGCTCACGGAAAGTTCCTTGCATAACAATGTGAAGTACCGATGCTTGTGCTGCAGCTACTCTACAAAATGCATTTTTTGATACTGAGGCAAACTGACTCTTACTTAAAAGAAGACATGACCACTTGAGAAGTCTATAGCAGCCTACACGGGACTGGAACTTTAGTTGCTTTTCCATGACCTGTACAAGGGTTGCCGCAAAAGTTTTCATAAATATAACCTCGTCCAAAGCTTTTGCAATCACATCATCCACAGCTTTCCTTGATCCTCGATCATCATAAATAAACAATGTTCTGAAAATGATATCTACCAATACTGACGCAAGCTCAGTAGACATCTCTGCAGGGTCAAAATGAAGAATGCTCAATTAGTTCAAATATATGTATAAATTAATGGCAATTCAAAGAAAGACATGTAAACAGAGTTAATTAAATACATTAAGTAAGATCAAGCTGGTTGCAGTTACGCAAGCAGGTAAAAAATATGGTGTTAGCAATTTGGTCAGTGAAATGGTGTTCCAGATAGAAAGAGAACCTTCAAGCTCCTGGGAAGACTTGAACCTAGATTTAGGGTGTCACATTTGCGTACTTGCCACTGGACCTTGTAGCATTAAATTCAAATACAAGGACACAACAATAACAGCAGCAGCTGCAGTAAACATTCACTTCCTAGCTGGGATACGTATAAAGAAGAAAATGGTCATCATGAAGGGGCCCCCTAGGAACACTAAGCTAAATAAATACGTCAAGGAAACATGGACGCATAATGAAAATGGCTAGGTAGATGCAAAACAGTGTTTGGCATGTCCATATTGTTAAAAAAAAAAAAGAAGAAAACAAATTACAATGATGATAAAAATGTAGCAATATATACCAAACAGCTACAAAGAATAGAAAGATAGAAGCTCATCTAATAAAATATATTTTTTCTTTGAAGCAAGGTAGTGTGATGGCAAGATGATTCAAAAGTTAGAATTCTATTGTCAGCAACAGTACTCTTTCTTAGTAAGTTAAAGATGATATCTTATATCCCTTCCACTAGCAGGGTCCTGGTATAGGTGGAAACACTAAACCACTACTCTCCAATCATGAGCAACCCCGATCAACTACACAGCATGGATACAAACATGGGACACTATATATGAACAATGACACGGAAAATTCTGGAATAGTAGGACTAGGATGCGGTGATCACACAACAATATTAGTAAGTATCTTTACAACAGTATACATTTGTTCCTATGGAAAAAAATAGAATTTTTGATTGACCCATACTAGTTTCTACACTACTAAGCATAACAATGCCACTTGTTGATGCCCTCCATGACCTGTCAAGACGTTACTCAGAAGACAACATGCTTACAGCTCATCATAGATAGCCAAGGAACACAACATATTGTCCTCGCTAGCCATACCTCAACTTGCCCATACTCGAAGCCACCAAGCCAACAAATCCCAAGTATCCCAAGCTGTATTATGATGTACAGCAAAATGTTTTGTATTTACCACACCATAATCACATGGATCAGTGGATGAAAAACAATCCAAACTATAATTGCAAGAATCATGACGTCATGCACTCTAATCATAACCGCAGGCAAAACAAGAGGTGATATTCACATCATGACAACTGGTTTCACAATGTGCCAGTGTGGGGTACATTGTGTACCATGGAATACCATGTAATTCTACCGAAGGGTTCCTCAAGTACTGCCTCCAACCTGATTATGTGCTGAATGCGGTACCAGTAAGGGAGCAAGATTGAATCGGGCGGGGTGATCATATTAGACGGATATTTTTTCCAATTAGATAGCCGTAGATTTGGCTTCTTTCTGCCACATTTCCATTATACGAACAGCATTGATAGTTTTTCAAGAACCACACATTAGCACGTGGCAGTAATTGTAGTAAGGCTATGAAAATCCTTATTTTGCACCATCACAAGGGGGTCCAAAAGCATGTTTTGAGATGTATATAATTCAGTCTAGTAAATTTTTTCCTTTTCCTTTTCCTTTTCATTTTTCAGTATGTATTTTCATTACCTCTACATAGCTAATGTTTGAGGGGGAAAATTTTCTTAAGAAAATAAGGTTGCGTTTGGATAGTGATTCAGATATAATTTTTTGAAAAATATTTCTGAAATGTGTTTCAGAATTTTGTAATTGCTTTTTTGAAAACTGCGAAAATACGTTTGGATATAAAAATCAGAGTTCAGATTCTGAGTTAAAAATTGTGAAATTGCGTTTGGATATAAAATTTTCATGGATATAGTGGAGGGCATATATGTTTACGTTCACTTGGTAATATATATGTATATATAGTATATCAAGCGGACCTCCATTGCCGAGCAGTCCATGGTTGGCAGTCTAGTGGATATCCTTTATTTGTTAGTTGAATCAATCCATGGTCATCAACTCCATGATTGGCTTGCCCTGTTAATTTTTTTTTTTTTTTTTTTTTTTGGCCTTTTTACACCTACAAAGGAATACCCAATTGAGAAAAAGGGTAGGAAGCTGAAATCAATCTGGGTCTGTTTCTTCACCTTCAAAATCGTCAAATTCATCAACCGGAGATGCCATATTTTCTCATATTTAAAGGAAAACCCAGATGGAGAAATTGGTTTGAAATCAAAATTGCGATCTAGGTCATTTTCATCTCTTTCAAGTTCTTTGAATTTGTCAATGGAGTCTGTCTGAAAATTTGGGGATTTGTGTCCAGCTTTTACCATCTAAACTTACAACTTAGGTGTGCTCTATTGTTGGAAGCAAGGGCACTAAAAAGAAGAGGCAACCCAATCATGGAGTAATTTTAGAGAAAGACAGAGACAACTGTGTAAAGCTTTAGAGAGAGAGAGAGAGGGGGAGGAATTTCAAGTAATTTTTAGAGAGAGATTTAGGAGAGACAGTCATCGCCATGCCGTCACAGTGAGGTAGCCATGGTGTTGGCCCTCATCTCTCAACATTCCTCCATTGACGGTAATTTGCATCAATGACAACAGCCCATCTTCGCCGCCGCTCATATGACCTCCATGACCAACCACGATCCGCCACTCAACTAGCACCATCAGTTGCAGCAACTCCCCTTCACCAAGCAATCCCATCATGGTCACCAGTTCACCGGGAGCCCCTCACGACCATCAACCGCAACTCTATCTCCCCCTCTTTCTAAAAATCTAACCCTCTCCCTCTCTGTCGGCTATTTGTTTGCGGACTGAGTGATTAATGGAGGGTTTTGGCTGTTTGAGTTTTAGAGGGAAGGAGAGTTGGTATAAAGATATTTTTTTAGTGAGAGAAAAAAAGTTAAGAGAGATTTTTTCAGAGATTGGTTTGAAAATGTTGGAAAAGTGAAACAAGCTTTTAACTTGGATACACATGTATCCAAACAATTTTTTGAAAAAGTTGACATTTGAAACCAATTTCAAGTTTGTATCCAAATGCAACCTAAGTTTTTCATAAGTTTCTTAAGAAAATAATGAATACCAGCTGCATTACATGAAATATTCTTTTGGCAAAGCTAACCAAAGACACAAATGGAGCCCTGCCCTTGGCTTGCTTGCCCAGTAAATAGAGGATTTGAATCAAATTAGTTGGTGGAGGATGGTGCTTTCTGTTAAGTCTCTTCATAATAGTGCTTTATTTTTTTAGCCGTAATTTCAATTTTCTTATTCTTCTTTTGGTCCATATTTCATTTTATCTACCAAAAAATATTTTTCCAAAAAAAAACAAAACAAAACACTAACAAACACCAATATACATCTTCTTAAAACTTCCTCTTTTACTCTCAAAAAAGGAAACACGTTTCCAAAATATTCAAATCAAATAGACCCTGACTCTTTTATATTCTTTGTTTGTGTTTTGAGAAAAGAAAACCCAATACAACTCCATTACGCTGAAAAGTCACAGTTAGGCTCAGTTGAGTAAACTCCTTTATACTTCTCTCATACATAATGAAAAATCCAATACTGAATTTTCATTTATTCTCTTCATCGTCACTTTTCAATAACCAAACATTTAAAAAAAAACAATATTTTTACACTGAAATTCCCAAAGTGCATTTTTATATGTCATAATTAAATATATAGGTATATATGTGTTGTATCAATATATAAACAACCTAAAGGGGAAGAAGTGACCTGAATTCCTGAGAATGGACGGAATTTCATCTCGGAAGATCCGAATACGCTTCTTGGTAGAAGAAGTTGTGACGGACGCAGCAACAGAAACCAAAGACTCAATTGAATCCGCCATCGACTGTGAATGGAGAGATCCAAATTGGAGAGTCGATGCCGATGGCGAAATGCGGGGATTAGATGAAAAGTTTTCACGAATTTCTGGGCCTCTCTAGCAAATTATAAAGAGCTCCGGGCTGGACTGGAAGACTGATAATTGATGACTTCTGATTTCTAGGGTTTTAGGAGCTGCAAAGAGAGACACTGAGTATATATGTGAGAGAAGCAGGCGCACACTTTTAAAAAGGAGAAAGAGAAGCGTGACAATAGTAGTATGCTGGAGCCAAGAGTCGCAAGAGAGGGCGTTGCTGGGGAGCAATTATTCAGTGTTACTTCGACCATAGTCCCGGGCTTAAATGTATATTTATATCAACAGTGTATGGTAAATACATATGTATTTTATTATCTATTCGTTGATAATAAAAAAAAATTTTAACACCAAGGTGAAATCAAACTTAATTACTGATGCACTATAAAATGATAAATTAGTCGCCACATGACACATGTATACACAAAGCGCCTATACATATAGAACAGTCAAAATTCGCCCATCTAAAACAGACTTATATGTGTAAGGTTCTGAACCTCCCTGCTTGGAGCCCTACAAAACCTCCGATCTCATCTTCAGAACAAAAGGCACTGTGCACACGCACGAGAGGGTCCCGAGCTGATCACCGCCTCATGTACCCTACCAAGCTAAGGATAAGAAAACAGTGCGCGATAAGGAAATTGTCATTCGTGGATATCGTTCACTTCCTGTTCTTATGGAATACAGAGATCAACATGATAACTACTATTACCAGATGACGATCAAATCCCTACTTCTACGACTCCGAGTCCTAATCAACTTAGGAAGCCTGCAACATAAAAATAAAATCCTAAGGTGCGCTTTCAATTACGGTCATTCAATTACTTTCAATTACAGTCTTTACCTTATTTTTACTAACTTCATCATCAGAGAGGTTACCACTGGAGCCAACTCGGTGGCCCTCTGATCTCTCTTTTGAGTTCTTGACAGAAGACGAGGAATGGAAGCCCCACTGATCAAAAAGTACAGCATCAGTTTGGCATCGTCTGTGGGAACGAAGAATCGTTCTTGCTAAGTTCTTTTTTCAACAGTAGCTTTTCGTCGTTTTTCACTAAAAGACCATGGCTCCCAATCTTTGTCCGAGGAAGGAGCCTCAAAACCCTTATAACACCCAAAACCTGTCTCCGACCAAGAGAAGAAGGGGACAAGCACTCGACGCTATGCAGCAACAACTCGATCGAGTCCAGCGACAGTCCAATCAGATGCAGGAGTAGCTCCTTGCCATCTTTAGAACTTTGGCATTGCTTATCCAAAGCCCCTAGAGTAATCCCACTCATCCTCCCCCAGAGCAGTTAATGAAGGGACTCAGCATCCTGCTACCACTATGGGGAAGGACCCTGTGCGGAGACCCCCAGTGAACAACCAGTGCACCCTCAGGGCACTGCTAACATGGGAGGAGATCCCCAGCCATCCACTGCAGTAGGTAGGGGGATGTCGGCCCTTAATCATGTCGTTCATTACCAAAGTAGAACAAAGGTCCCAACTTCGGCAACTTCGGGGGCCAACCCAGCGCTACATGAGTTTCAGCCTCGATTGGCACCGATTCCCCCGGTCCAAGAAAACCAACATCATCTCCCTATTACTGGTCAGAATTGTCCCCTCCTTATAGAGATAGAGGCCTCAAAGCAAGGCCAACAACAACCGGCACAGCCCAAAGGCCCACAAAGGGTCAAAGAAGTAGCAGACTCTATGGATCACACCGTCATCACTAAAGGTACCTACCTCCCTCCAGAGCAGGATGAGCTAGCAAGGCTGCTCGGGAGGTTCACCACGCCGTTCACACCTGTTATAATGGCGGAAGAACGATCAAGGAAATTTATTGTCCCAAAGTTCACTCTGTACGACGGGTCTGAGGATCTAGGAGACCATCTCTCTTACTATCAACACACCATGGCGCTACATGGAGCTACTGACGCTTTCATGTGCCGCACCTTTGTAACCAGCCTCAAGGGTACTGCTTTGAAGTGGTTCCACAGCCTCCCTCAGGAGTCTGTCATCAATTTCTATGAACTCAGCAAGCGGTTCCTTGATTGGTTTATGACTAGAAGAAGGTTAAGGAAAGGACTAGAGTTCCTGTTAAACATAAAGTAGGCCAAAAATGAGTTGCTCCGAGAATACATTGCACGCTTCAATGCCGAGCTCACAGAAATCACAAATTGTAATCCGAGCTTCCTAGTAGCGGCCCTCACATCTGGTTTAGTGTTGGGGCATTTTCAGGATTCCTTAACAAAGAATCCTCCCACTAACATGGCAGCACTCATGGAACGAGCTTGAAAGTACATAAACTTGGAAGAAGCAAAGAAATCCTCCCGAAAAGTTAAAGAGCAGGCTCAGAAGGACAATCACAAGAAAGACTCCAGCACAACCAAAAAGAGGGTCAGGAGTCCCGACAAAAGAACGGCGCCCAAGGCACCCAACAACGCTAATGCTGGAAGGTATAGCACGTACACCCCTCTGAATGCCTTCCTAACTTATATACTTCGACAGGTACAAGCCCGTGAAAATCTGAAGTGGCCAGATCCACTAAAGAGCAATCCCGACACCAAGGACCAGAACAAATACTACGACTTCCACAAAGATCATGGGCATACTACCGACGAATGTAGAGCCCTTAAATAGGGGATTGAGTAGCTCATTAGGAGAGGACAACTGCGGGAGTTCGTCAGATAAGACAGGAAGCAGAACCCCCGTAACGACAGGCCGCAGCAGAGGAGGCAAAAACAAAGGCCGGAACAGAGGGATGGCCGGAACAAGCTGCAACAATAGAACAATCAGGTCATCTTTGTCTTCCACGCTGATAACCCGATCACATGAATGTCTAACTACGCAAGAAAGCGGTACGCTTGAGAGGCCAAAACTACTCATAGCGTCCTCCAAATCTCTGCAATCAAGAAGAGGCTGAAGTTGGCACCTCAAATCTAGTTTTCAGAGCCGGCTCTTGCAGGGTACACTGCCCCCATGGTGACGCTCTCATCATCTCACTTAAAATTGCCAATTTTGAAATCAGAAGAGTCTTGGTGGACATGGAGAGCTCTGCCAATGTACTATTCTATGAACCTCTCAAGCACATGCAACTCAACTCTAACAACATCAAGACCACCACCGCAATAATGGTAGGATTCAATGGGAACCTCAGTAGGATAAGGGGACGGACAGAATACCTTAATCTTAGAATACATGGTTCTGGATTCTAAGTCCCCTTACAACGTTATCATCGGAAGGCCTTGGCTTCACCAAATGGGAATGGTCACCTTGATCCTCCACCAATGCCTGAAGTATGTGCACAACAACGTGGTCTACTCTATCAGAGGGTGCCAGCCAACTGCCCGAGAATGCCAGAGTAAGGTGGCTCTTCTCTTGTTCTAGTTCTTCCTTTATCATCCGAGGGAATAAGAAGAAGAAGATGCCCAATCCCCTAATGGACTCCTTGCATGTCATCTTCTGTGATTTCAGGAACGGGAAAGAAGAAGAATCCACTCTAAGACCTTCGGTGCTTCTAGCATTGATCCTTCCTTGATATCAGGATTGGGACCTTAGGAATAGAAGCTCTATGATCTTTCCTTCGAGTTGCGCCTTTAATAACCAAATATATGGAAGGGATAGACCCCAGCCTTATCTCCCATAAACTAATGACTGATCCTAATCACCCTTCTATAAGGTAACAAATGAGGATGTTTGCTCTAAAGTGCCACAAGATCATTAACGAAGAAGTGCAGAGGTTGTTAGACGCCAAAATGATAAGGGAAGTATTTTACCCAGAATGGCTTGCCAATAACATTCTGGTCAAGAAGAAAAATGAAAAGTGGAAGGTTTGCGTCGACTACACGGACCTCAACAAAGCTTGTCCCAAAGATAGCTTCCGCCTTCCGAGGATCGACCAACTAGTTGATGCGACAGTAGGACACGAACTCATGAGCTTCATGGACGCTACTCTAGATATAACCAGATCCAAATGTACCCTTCAGACCAAGAAAAGACAGCCTTCATATCCGAACGAGATCCCTATTGTTATAGAGTAATGCCATTCGGTTTCAAGAACGACGGGGCTACATATCAATGTCTGGTGAACAAGATGTTCAGCCCTCTGATTAGTGATACGATGGAGGTCTATATAAATGACATGCTAGTCAAAAGTCTACAGAAGAGCAGCCACATCCAACATCTAAGCCAGACGTTTAGTATCCTGAAATAACACACGATGAAATTAAATCCCTTGAAGTGCACCTTCGGAGTAACCAAGGGAAAGTTCTTAGGTTTTCTGGTTTCCCAGAGGGGTATCAGAGCAGACCTTACACAGATCAAAGCCTTAATTGAACTAGAGTTGCCAAAAACCAAGAAAGACATTCAAGCCTTGAATGAGAGAATCGCGACTCTAAACCGATTCATCTCCAAGTCTACCGATCGCTACATTCCATTCTTTAAAGCCTTGAGGGGGAATAAGGCCTTATAATAGACCGATGAATGTGAAAAAGCCTTTCAAGAATTGAAGCAGTATCTAGCCTCCCCCGAACTTCTCTCAAAGCCAATCCAATGAGAAAAGTTGCTCCTCTATCTTGCGGTTTAAGAAAACGTTTTCAGTTCTGCACTGGTCAAATAGGAGAAAGGAGTTCAGAAGCCTATTTTTTATATAAGCAAGGCACTCCTAGACGCGGAAACAAGGTACCCAGAGATTGAAAAACTGGCTTTCGCTCTGATAATCTCTGTTCGGAAGCTCAGACCCTACTTTCAAGCACATCCTATTGAGATCCCGACCGCTTATCCACTAAAGTCAGTACTACAAAAACCTGACGTTTGAAAGTGCCTGGTTAAGTGATCTTTGGAGTTAGGAGAATTTGATATATCCTATGTACTAAGGACCTTCATCAAAGGGCAAGCACTGGCGGATTTCGTTGCTAAATTCACTCCAGCACTGCACGATAAAGTACAACTTGGTGAGGACCTCGTTGTATGGCAACTTTACACCGACGAATCATCCACAAACAAAGGTTCTGGCGTTGGCATGGTGCTTTGATCCCCCGATGGGTTCATAGCAGAGAAGGCGGTCAGCTTGGGATTCAAGGCTTTTAATAACGAACTGAGAATAAAGCCCTCATCCTTGGGATAAAGCTAGCTTTGGAATACGAAGCCCAAAATCTCGAAGCATTCTCTGACTCCCAACTTGTGGTAAGCCAAGTTTTGGGAGAATTTTCCACCAAAGATGAGAGAATGGTCCGGTACGCAGATGTCACGCCCCGGATTCCCGACGAACTCGGGACGCGAGTAACGAGATAGAAAATAAAATAAATAAAAGGACAAATGTAAATAAGCTCACTAAACATGCATCCATTCCCATCAATATATAAAATAACATAAGGTATATCCCATGAATACATCGTTTGGATGGTCATTCGGGCTTAAGCCCTTACATCACAAAATATAAATTTCATTGATCAAAATTACACCAAGTGTTTCATCCTATCAAGGTATCATTGAGTCTCAAGTAACTGGAGCATCCTCATCTGAAAAATGTTGCCCACGAATGGGTCAGCTCAACTGCTGGTATGATGAAGTGCTAATGCAAGAAATAAAGCTAAGGCGTGGCATGTGCAAAGTGTACATTTATATCTAAATATCATTCAAAGCATCGCAGTAATATATGAATGGTATGCATGACGCACCCATGCACAACTCTATGTCACACCCATGTCTCGTTTACGGGTACTCCCCGATGGCACGGAGTACCAATGCAATGGCCAATTTTGGGTTTTTCACCACAGGATCTACACCCTCATAATGCATAGCACCACGTGCTAACCCACACCATATTCTCAAAGGATTCATCATATGCTAATATGCCAATGCAATATCAATGAACATGGTTCTCAATAATATAGCATGCTCGAACAATAACATATAAATCATCTGTCAATTCCATATGCATGCATATCTCATGTGTTCATACATCATAATTCATGTTCTTCACTTTACTAAACTTGCAAGTAACACATAAACATGTGAACAACCAACTCCAAATTATCAAGTAAACACATTGTAAATAAACACATAAATCATTCCAGTCATTCACAAATATTCCTAACTTAACTTCATTTCTAACATTAGCAAAACACCATACCTGACGGGTCAGTCACAACCCAAGTAAACTGCGCTCGTAATGTAGTGAAAATGTGGAAGGATCAGACTGTCTTCTCCTTGCCTTTTCGTGTCCCTAAAATCACAACAAGTGACTTAGTTCATTTGTCACCTAAATGATGCTATTCAAAAAATTTTATGTCTTTATCTTATAAGTTTCTATTCTGTTAAATTAGACTCTGCTATTGAGTCTAGGACGTCGAAAAAAATAAGTTTAGGTTTTCGTAGAACTCAATTCGGACATCTGGGTTCAAAAGGGCAAAACAATCATTTTGTACTTTTCACGGGTCCTTACATTTCATGACCTCTTTTCACAAATCGGACTCCATGGTTGAGTCTGGAATGCTCGAGATAATAAAGTTTCACTATTTGTTTACTGAATTCGGAGTTCGTTTGACTCTACTTCAATTCAGGGGCATTTTGGTAATTTTAAAGGTTACTCGGGTCTTTTATTTTTTGGGACTCTGTCTCATGAAACGGACCTCACCATTGGTCTCAGAATGGTTGAGATAGTCAAAATACACTAATGACTTGTCCCATTTGGACTCCGGGTTATTTCTGAATATTTAAATAATTAAATTAATTAATTTATTAATTAATTAATTTAATTAATATTTATTAATATTTTATTCTGGAGGGGTCAAAACATAATTAGTCAAAGTTCTGTGGTTCAAAATCAGATTTCCTAAAGTTCTGGGGTTCAAATTTGAAATTTGAAATTTCCAATTTCCTTATTCTCAATTCGGTTACCCAAACAGGGTATAGCCTAGAACAGGGATAGGATATCCCTGTTCCTGTTCCAATTAAATTTTTCAATTTCTTAAACTTGTAACCAAACAGACCCGATTGGTTTTTAATTTAAAACCTGGGAGCGACATGTGCCAGGGGCGATTCAGTCCCGCCCGAACCGGACCCGAAACCCGACCCGCACAGTCACCCTTCTTCCCCGTTTTCCCGGCGAGCCTCCGGTAGGGTTCCGGCGCCTTCTCCGGCGTCGGCAAGAATTTTTCGGCGAGTTTTCAAGGTTTTAAAAATGCCGTTTTCTAGAGTTTTTCTTGTAGGTTTCATTCCCACTCTTTGTTTTTGGTTTGGACCAATAGATCATCACGAAATAGGGCTCAAAGGTCCATGGCCGAATCTCCGGCCAACTGTAAATTTTTGATTTCATGCTCATTTCCCTACTGTTTTTCATCCTGTCTTTTCCACTTAGTTTTCTGCACTTTAGATGATTATTTCCTTATCATTTAAATGGAATTCTACACATAAAATATCAAGACCCATTTCTTATAACCGAGACCTGCAACTCCCCATTTCTCCCTCATCTTTCAACCATTTTATCTCATTCTTTTTGCAAAATAAACCCTACATCATGCTCTCTAAGATCATATACTTTAAACTAATTATCATGCTTTAAAAATTCTAAAACAGAATGACCCACTTACCTTGAAATTTCTGATTTTCTCTTAGTGGGTTGCTTCCTCCCCCTTCTGTTCCTCTTGGTCACCTCTCTAGCTTCCTCTCCGTTCTCACAGCCCCCTCTCACTTTCTGCTTTTCTTTTCTTCTCTTCTCCCAACCGAGACCACACATAAACAAAACACACCCACTCTCACACGTCTCTCTCTCACATCAGCCCCTTTTCTTGACTTATTTCCCTCTGCATCAGCCACCTTGCTTCTCCCCAAATGCAGCTTTGCATTTAATGCAAAGCTGCCCTATATACCTATACATATATATAACACTCATCACACACACACACTAAACACACACACTCTCCACCGACTGCACACACCACACACAGTGCACACACACTGTTCTGCCATATATACATACATATACATATTCACACATGCATGTACATATATCATTTTACACATATACACATGCATATATACATGTAATATACCATACATGCATATATATTACATATACATAACACACATAACTCACATTTAAATTTTTCTAATAATAATAATAACTCTAATAATAAAATAAATAACCACGAATATTTATATATTTAAAAAAAAAAAAAAATTCCGGGTTATTGCAACAGAGCTAATGGGGTTATTGAAGTGCTCCTTTTGTAAATTCACCCTTCAAAAAATCAAGAGAAGTCAGAACTCCAGGGCCGATGCCCTGGCAAACATGGCTTCCCATCTTGAACTGGAAGGGGATTCAACTCTAAGGATCTCTCATCAAATGAGCCCAAGCATTGAAGAGGTACAATCCTCTCAGGTTTCAGAATAGACTCAAAGCTGGATGACTCCCATCCTCTAATATATAGAAGAAGGGCTCATCCCAGAAGACAAAGACCAGGCCCGAAGAATTCAAATCAGGGCAGCTTGGTACTTAGTCTTAAACGGGAAGCTCTACCGAAGATCCTACACGCAACCCTTGTTGCGGTGCCTATTTCCAGAGGAATTGTAATACCCCGATCCAAGTTAGACGGTGCCCAACCCGATAGGCTCGGGCCATGACATGAAAACCCGAACTATAAGCTAAAATATGACGTGAGTTAAGTTGGCCATGAATAAATTTAAAATGGACAAGCGATAGTCAGTTGTCCAATAAGACACGCAAATCGAGAAATGAACAAAACGATTAGATTCCGAAACTGAAATGGAAAAAAATAATAATAAATAAATAAAAATGAAAGAATAAAATAAAAATAAATAAATAAATAACAATAATAATAATAATAATAATAATATAAATAAATAAATAAAAAGATATATATATATATATATATGTTTATACAAATATATGTATATATATCAGTATATATGTATATATATAGGTGTGTCGCGTGTAAACCATGTGTAGCTGGCACATGGTTTGTGAGAAGCAAGTGAAGCAACAAGTGGAAAAAAAATGCTTTACAGGTGGCAGTGCCACCGACCTTAGGGTCGGTTAAGAAGGAAAATTTAAGGGAGAGAGAGGAAGTGGAGGTCTAAAGTAGAGAGAGAGAAGTTGAACATAGGAGAAGAAGAAAGAAAATTAAAGAAGGAAGATTTTGAGAAATCAACTTAAATAGGTATAATTTTGGTTGATTTTCATTTAATTATGCTTTAGATTGAAGGCATGCAATAACATGGTCTTAATCTACATGCTTTAAGCTTTAGTTTGCAAAAATAATGAATATAAATCATGTAGAATTGAGTTAGAAAGTTAGAGTTACAGGTTGAAGGTAAAATTTGGAAACCTATAATTTTATGTGCAAAACTTAAATTAATTAAGTGGAATATAAAGTAATTGCATGCAGGAGATGAAAGAGGGAAAATATGGGTTAAAACAGTAGAAGAAAACAAATGAAATTCGAAGAAACCAGTTGGTCGAAAAATTGAAATGGGTGTCGGAAACCGTGATAGTTTGGAGCCAAAACTAGTTCTAAATTATTTCTTAAAGTCTCAGAATTATTTTGATCGAAAAATATAGAAATTTGGACGTTGGAATGGTGAAAACCAGTAGGGTACTGTAGAAATTCCGACACTGTTGCTGGATGAACCATCGGGGAAGACGACGAAAAGTCGTGGGACATTATCGGGTCTGTTGGGTCAGACTTTGGGCTGGGCCGGGTTGGGTCGGGACCCGACCAATCACAAATGGGTTCCTAAAACTGGGTCGTTTTGAAGTTGGATTTAAAATATAATTGGTTTATTTGGTTATAAAGATATAAAATTGAAATCGGGTTTTGGGTTATCCAAACCATGGATATGATAGGATATTGATTATTGGGTTCCGGTTCATGAGGACAAACTGAACCGGTCGGTTCAGTGGTTTTGGAAACCAGTTTAGGGTTTCAGTTTAAAAACCCACTGGTTCAGACCAAAATTTAGAGGAATTATATTTTGACCCTAGAAATTATAGAAAATTCGATTAAGGCCCAAACAGTAAAAGTAATAAAATATTAATTTAGAAGAAATTACGAAAATACCCCAAGTTCTCAAACAAGTCAAATGAACTTCAAATGAGATAAATGAATAGTGTATTTTGACTATTTTGGACGTTCAAGACCCAATGGCGGGGTCCATTTCATGAGACGGGATTCCGAAAAAATATGACACGTTAAAGTGTAAATTACCAAATTGCCTTAGTGGCCCTAAAACCAAATGAAAGTCCGAGAGAGTCTAAATTGACTTTCTTCGATGTTCTGGATTCAACGGTGAGGTCCATATTATGAAATAAGGTACAGAAAAATGTGACATGTAAATATGTAAGGTAATAGAATCAAACGTTAAAATTTAACGAAGCTATCAGAAGAGTATACTCTAAGAGTATAATGCCTAAGATTAAGGTTAGAAATTAATACGTCTAAGACTTAAAGAGGCTACCAAGGAAAGGTAACTAGAATAGGAAGAAATTTAAATGACAATTAAGTTGAGTGATATTATGGAATGTAACCAGACTTTGAAATGTGATTATATGAACCTTCAACTAAAGGAATGATTTTTGAGTAAAAGCCTTGGATTTCAAGTGAGTGTTTTATACCATATTGAGGTAGCAATTTCATTATAGATATAAATATTGAACTCTTTTATGATGTATCGACATATGATATCATTTTTCCTTATAGCCTTTGTTTAACAACTATACTGTATACGTTTTGAATGATCTATTAACAACTATATTGTCTTCCTTGACTTAAGAAAATGTGTTCATAAGATACTCAAATGTTATATGATCTTCTTACAAATGTTTGAATTGTTTTAACTGAATACCAAATAAGGAACTTTGATTTGAGAAATTGAACTGCTATTGATGATTATCGATTTTGGATATGATTTTGATGCTTTAGATAGAACACTCTTCTATGATTGGTCACTATTGAATAGGTTGTGACTTATCGAACCTTACCCACAGGGTATATTGGTGGTGAGCCGGTGTGATACGGCATATCGAATTAGTCTATCGATCTCAGTCAGCGAGGTTCTAATTTGCTGGCCATAGAAGTGAAATATATGAATATTGAATATGAACCATGATTGAATATGATTTATCGAACTATGATTTTGAATTATCGAACTATGATTTATCGAATTATGTTATCGAACTATGATTTATCGAATTATGTTATCGAACTATGATTTATTGAATTTTGATTTATCAAACCATGTTATTGAATATCGATTTACATTTGTCATTGAATTGAGATTTATTGGAAGTGAATTTGATATCATTATCTTGTTTACTATAATTAAGATAACATATGATATATGTAATCATTGACATTTCAGTATTGAATTATATAGCAGTTTTGAAACCCTTGGTATGTTATGGAATACTCACGAGCTGTTCAGCTCATACGGATTTTTATCCAATATATTTCAGGTAACGATATCGGTAAAGAAATAGCAGGTTCAGGCAGGATAGTCAGAAACTTATAAAGCTATGAACCCTTTTTATATTAGGATTTTGCTAGTCATGATGTAGTTGCTTTTGGTAATTTTGGATTGTACAAAGAAATATGGCATTAGCAGACTTGTAAAAATTACATCATGTACTTTTGTAGTCACTATGGAATATATATATATATATATATATATGAAGGATTGATGTTGACTTGCGTATTGACACTTCCGCAATAGAAAAAGAAATTTATACCGTTGCATATGATTAAATGGAAATGAGGAAAGCATTGTGATCATTGAAAAAGGCCTCGATGGCCGATCACGAACCCTTGATCCGCATGGGCCAGATTTAGGGTCGTGATAGGAATCTCAATATCTTCTGGGAGAAATACATGAAGGAATTTGCGGCAACCATAATGGTGGAAGAGCCATACCCCATCGAGCCCTAACTCAGGGCTACTGTTGGCCTAGCATGCTGAAGCAAGCCAAAGAATATGTCCAAAAATGCGACAAATGCCAACAATTCACTCCATACCAGCACCAGCCCTACCATGAGCTCATTCCTATCGCCAACCCATGGCCCTTCACTCAGTGGGGGATGGACATCATAGGGCTCTTACCAAAGGCCTCCCCAAATAGAAGGTACCTACTGGTCACTATTGATTACTTCTCCAAGTGGGCAGAGGCTGAGCCTCTAACTCATATCACAAAAGTAGAAGTAAAGAGCTTTACATGGAGAAACATAGTCTGCAGGTTCGGCATACCTCGTGTCATCATTTCAGACAATGGTACGCAGTTTGCGGACAAAATTTTTAAGAAATTTTGCAAAGCTCTACACATCAGTCATCATTTCGCTTCACCAGGGCACCCCTAAGCAAATGGGCAAGTCGAGGTTACCAATCGCACAATTCTTGATGCCATTAAGAAAAGGTTGGAAGATGCCAAGGGAAGATGGGTCAAAGAACTCCCTGGTGTGCTCTGAGCTTACAGAACTATGAAAAGAATACCAACTGTTGAAACGCCGTTTTCACTTGCATATGGTTTAGAAGCGGTGATTCCTGTCGAAATTGGCATGCTGACCCTGAGGATGGATGCTTTTGACCAAGAAGCTAATGACCAGCAGCTTGCAGAAAACTTGGACCTGCTTGAAGAGAAACGAGATCAGTCTAGGATAAAAAATGAAGCATACCAACGCAGACTAGCCGGTAGTTTCAGTCAAAAGCTGAAGCCCATGAGCTTCCAGCTCGGGGATCTAGTCTTGAGAAGAGTATTTCCTAACACAAAATGAAACGCCCCGACTCATTTACCAGGAAATTAAGTTACTAATTTGGTATTAGAAATTTTACGAAAGCAAAATAAAATGTTACGGAAAATTAAACCGGGATAAAATAAATAAATAAACAAATAAGAAAATAAATAAATAAATAGAATAATAATAATAATAATAATAATAATAATAATAATAATAATATTAATAATAATAATAATAAAAAATAAAAGAAAATAAAATAAAACAAATAATTTGGATCGCCAAACGAGGCATAAGGGAAAAATGGAAAAAAAATGAGCCCAAATTGAGGCCAGTGGGTTTTGAACCCTTGACCCAAAAACTAAGAAACACTTAAGCCCAAAAATTTAGCCCCGTGAGCTGCTCACTTTTTGTGCCATATTTTGCAACATATATATATATATACACACAAAATAAAAGAAGCCCCACCTCCCAAATTGGCTAATGGTCATTCATGCAACATATTTATATTTCTAAATAAAAATACCATGAGGGCATTTTGACTAAGGGAAGGGGGTTGCATGAGAGAACCCTAAGGGACAGTCTATATTAGTGTGTGTGCATGGCTGAACAGCCTTGTGTGAGAGTGTGTGAGCTTGTAGGGTTCGGCTAGTAAGAAAGTGAGTTAGAGAGAGAGAGAGAGAGAGAGAGAGAGAAAGAGAGAGAGAGAAGAAGAAGAAGAAGAGGAAGAAGAAGGGAAAATATGGCTTGCATGCAAACTTGAATCAGACCTTAGGAGCACAAGAAGGAATCAGAATCGAAGCAAGGAGAGGGAAGCCCCACTATTGAGGTAAAAACACACCAAACCAAAATTTTTTCTCTCTTTAAGAATCATGCTTTAAAGATGCAAGTTAAAGAGAATAGAATACATGTATGACTTTGTTGTTACTGTAGGAGAAAATAGGGATGAAATGGGGAGGTTTGGGCTTGAAAAACCTTAGGATCCTCCATGACCGAACCTAGTAGGATTTAGGTCATGATGAAAACTTAAATGAAACTTAAAAACAATTGTATGGTTAAAAACAGCATGAAATTCAGAGCATTCTGCAACTCAAACCATATGAAATGGTTAAGAAACCAAAGAGTTACAGTGAGTTACAGGCAAGACGATAATGGAGTCAACTGAGCTCCATGGTCGGATTTAAGGCCTTCAAACCAACGCTAAAATGGAGTTTAGGTTGCAAGAATTGATTAGGCTTGAAACAGAGATAAAAGTGGCTTCAGAACTCACGAAATGGAAGGAAAAAAATTCTAGGGTTTCAGATGAACAGTAGCCGTCGTGATGGGGAAGGCGATACTGTTCGGGTCGGGTCTCGGGTCGGGCACCGATCAAAATAAAAAGGGGTTTTAAAATATTTACCAAAACTGCGTCGTTTTGGGTTAAGTGGATTTAAAAATAGAACTTAGGGCTGGCGTCAGCAAGACGTCAGCATGACGTAGTGAATCGAACTGAACCGTTTGGTTCTAAGATTTTTGAACCGGTTCAGTCCTTAAACCCTTGAACCGGACGGCTTTCTTGAAAATCTTTCTAAAATTCCATTTTGACCCCCCAACTTTCGTTTAATTATGAAGTTACCCAGAAAATTAATTTTAAATATTTTTTTATTAGGAAAATTCCAAAACACCCTTAAACCAAAAATTAGTCAAACGAAGTCCAAATAAAATAAAAGAATAGTGTAACCCAATGTTTTTGGGCATTCCAGACTCAACGACCGAGTCCGATTTGTGAAATTAAGTCCTGAAAATTAAGACACGTGAAATGTAAAATTATCATTTTACCCCTAATGATACCCGGGGCCAATTGAATATAAAAGATAGTCTATCTTGACTATTTTAGACAATCCAGACTCAATGGTAGAGTCCATTTTAGCAAACGAAGTATCGAAAAATATGACACGTAAAAATATAAAATCACAAAAATGCCCTAGGCTTAAAATAAACTATAGATACGCAAATTTAGATTTAGAAAAGTCTAAACCAATTATCTTCAACACTTTGAACCTAACGGTGACATCCTTTGAAGAAAAATAAGACCCAATAGCAAAGTGAACGATGACCAATACGTCCTTAAGACTTAATGAAGCTATGAGAATAGGGTAATTGGAATAAAAAAACTCTAAGTTAACAGTTGAATTGTGTGATGCTTTAACCAAGAAAGTAACAAGATCTTGAATTGTGATTATAGTGACCCTCGTTAAGGAAGAAATTTTGGATTAAACTTTTGGGACTTCAGGTGAGTTTTTATACCATGTTGAGGTGGATTTTCATTATAGATATAAATATCAACTATTTTACGACTTCGATATCTGATGCGTTGTGAGTATTTTCATGTCTTACTTGAGGTGGATTTTTGTTATACATATAAACATTGAACTCTTTTGTGACTTTGATAATAGACATGCTTCATTTGCTATTGTTTTTAATGACTTATCGATGTATATTGCTTTATAGCCTTTGATATTAGATACATTGTGCTTAGTGCTCATTTTAAACGATCTGTTGATACCTATATTTCTTTCCTTAAATTAGGAAAATGTTTTGTAAGATACTTATGACAGTATACAATTTTTTTTACCAATCTCTGAACTGTTTTAACTAAAGGATAAATACGAAACTCTTATTTGGATAACTGATATTGTTATTGATGTTATTGATTTTGGATATGATTTTGATATTTTGAATGAAACACCGTTCTATGATCGGTCATTATTGAATAGATTGTGACCTTTTTGAACCCCAACCATGAGGTATATTGGTGGTATTATTGAATTTAATCTCAATCAGCGAGGTTCTAATTTGCTGGCCATTGAACCCTAACCACGGGGTATATTAGTGGTATTATTGAATTTGATCTTAGTTAGCGAGGTTCTAATTTTCTCGCCCAAGAAGAGGGATTTTAATGATTTGAACTTTTATGAATACCGAATGTAAACTATGATTAAACTTTGAATCATCGAACTGAGAACTATTGAACTACGATTTTGATTATCAAACTATGAAATTGTTATCGAACTATGTTACCGAAATATGAAGTTGATTTGACTGTGACTATTGATATTGAAAATGACTTTGAACCGTAACTATGATCGAGTTACAATAATAGACTATGATGTTGATTTGACTTTGACTATTGATATTGAAAAGGACTTCGATCCATGCTTGAATTATAATACTAATCATCATTATCAAACTATGATATTGGATCATTATTATGATTGTACTATGTTATCGATTTTGATTTACGATTGTGATTAAACTAAGATTTATTGAAAATGACTTTGATACTATTCTCTGATCTGTTGTACTTGATATGATATATTTTAATTCCATATAAGTATAGACATTTCAGAATGTACTATATAGTAGTTTTGAAACCGTTGGCATGTTATGGAATAGTCACTGAGTTGTTAAGCTCATTCTAGATATTTACCATGTTTTCAGGTGATGCAGGATAAGTGCTTAAGTGATGAAGCGAGTTCTTTTTTATGAGTCCTTAACCGAAGATAGACTAGACTAGACATTTTTGGGATATTATGTATTAAAGTTGTGTAATGTTATGCTACTCTTTGACTTAGAAACTATGATATTCAATGATGGTATTTTGAATCGACTGATTAAGTTGTGTAGCTTATTTTGTGGATGTGAAGAAGAAAAAAATTTATTCCGTTGCGTATATGGTAATTAGAAAAGTATTATGATCATTGAAAAAGGCCTCGGTGGCCGATCACAAACCTCTAATCCGCATAGGCTGGGTTCCGGGTCGTGACACAAGAGATCCCACTATAGGAAAGCTCTCACCCAACTGGGAAGGCCCATACAGGGTAACCAAGACCGTTAGACATACTACATACTGGTTGGAAGACATAACCGGGAAGCCTGTACCTAGGCCCTGGAATATGGAACACTTACGAAAATACTATCAATAAAAACTCTTTTTTTTACTTTCTAAAGTGTTTTCATTTCAATGTACAGATCCTTAAAAACCTTACAGCCAATGCAAGAGTTACAAGTCTGGTCCATTTCAATTTACAGACCCTAAAAGCCTTGTAGCCAATGCAAGAGTTATAGGTCTGGTCCATTTCAATGTACAGACCTTTAAAAACCTTGCAGCCAATGCAAGACTTACAGGTCTGGTCCATTTCAATGTACAGACCCCTAAAATTCTTGCAGCCAATGCAAGAGTTACAGGTCTGGTCCATTTCAATGTACAGACCCCTGAAAACCTTGCAGCCAATGCAAGAGTTACAGGTCTGGTCCATTTCAATGTCTAGACCTCTAAAAATCTTGCAGTCAGTGCAAGAGTTACAGGTCTGGTCCATCTTAATGTACAGACCCCTAAAAACCTTGCAGCCAGTACAAGAGTTACAGGTCTAGTCTATCTCAATGTACAGACCCTTAAAAACCATGCAGCCAGTACAAGAGTTATAAGTCTGGTCCATCTTAATGTACAGACCTCTAAAAACCTTGCAGCTAGTGCAAGAGTTACAAGTCCGGTCCATCTCAATGTACAAACTCCTAAAACCATGCAGCCAATACAAGAGTTACAGGCCTGGTCCATCTTAATGTACAGACCCTTAAAAACCTTGCAACCAATGCAAGAGTTACAAGTCTAGACCATTTCAATAAACAGACCCCTAGAAACTTTGCAACCATTGTAGGAGTTACATGTTTGTTCTATATTCAGTGATCTCTGAAAAAGGGCTTTATATCCATTACAAGCAATAAAGGCTTGGTTCATCTTTCAAGAAAGACTGTCAAAATACCAGAGGCATTGCTTGCTTGGTATGAATTCAATTATTAAAGATTATCACCAGTTCTTGTTACAGAAGGTTTGATCTGTTGCTGTGCCTACTCAATTACAAGTCTATTTGCTCGAAAGTCACTTATCAGTTCGTGCTTAATTTAATTTCAAGTTAAGGGGAGATCTAAAACTTGAAAGTTGGTTCGACTCCTGAAGATTCTTACTTGATTTGATTACAAGTCTTAAAGATAAGGAGTCCAAAGTTTTATTAACAAAGTAATGACAGTTTGAAACAAAGACTTATTTAAAGTGCTGGAGTTTATTGTAAACTTGGAAGCTCAGCATATCAAAATAGTCAACACATTGACATCCACAACAACTCACAAGTATTAATGCTCTGGAGATTCAATCAATAAATAAAGTTTTAAAGATGGCAAAGTACACAAGTTCTGGAAAGTCAATTTCACTGATAATTGGCCCAAAAAGTACATAAGTGCTGAAAGATTTCAAAGAAGAAAAACAAAAGTACAAAAACCCTAAGTCTACTGCTGGTTCAAGCCACTTCTGGAGCATCACAAATGAAGAGAAGTCCACTATGTCAAGATCACTCTCTTCTTCCTCTTCTTCATTCTCTTCAAACTCAGCACACTGCATCTATATCAGCTTGAGCAGGTGCTTTTACCGAGGGAAGGTCGGGAGGTGCTACCTTATCATTATTGTCCCACACATCGGTCTCACCGGAAGGGACTTCAACATCGTTGATCCCAGTTAGATCAAGGTTGGGCTACTTCATGAGGAGCTTGTCTCTAACGGTATTATACCCATGCTCGATCAGCTCTCTACCCATCTCTTCAATTTCAGCCTTCATCTCTGCTTCGGTCTGAGCCTTGGCAGATTCGACTGCATCTTGGATCTTTTGGATGGAAGGGGATTGAAAGTCTTCAAACCTCTTTTGAAGGTCTTCTAACTTCTGAGCAAGTGAGTCACGTTCAGACTCCATGATGGATAAAGAGTTCGCGACCTCCTTCAACTTCTCCTCGGCAGCAGTAGCAGTGGACTGGGCTGTCCCCAGTTGCAGCCTAGCCTCATCCAGCTCGAATTAGAGGTTATTAATCAACTCTGAATCCATAGAGGACTCCACAATGGCAGCAAGGCCATGCATAGTCTGAAAAGCAAAAAAACAAGCAAATAAGTCAGAATAAGTAAGACTACAGAATATAGAAGGAAAAGAAAAAAAAAGGGTAAGAGGCTTAGAAGTTACCCTCAACTAGAAGGTTAGTAGGTCTTTGGCTATCTTCTCCGCCTTCAGACCTTTATATTTTCTTGGGCCTGAAGCCCAAGACTCATCAAAAGCCTTCTTCGCGGCTAAGTAGCCGAAGTCATCAGGCGTTTCAACTACGGCAGCAACAACTTTCCCCTTCCCCCTTCCCCCTTCCCTCTTCGCTTGGTTAGAACTTCTAAGGCAGGGAGAAGTGCAGGCACATGAGTAGGAGGCTCCCTCACGTCCTCAGATGGATTCCGGTCTGGGGAATTGAAGAGAAGCCTCCTCATCTTCACTTAAAGAGGTGGATCGACAAGGGAAGAGGTTTCCCCCACCACTTTCTTCTTCTTCCCTGGTGCCTAGTTGGACATCAGGGATTTCTTTAGATTTTTGGCCCTGCTTTTGGTTAATCCGACCTCTATTAAAAGCCCAGGTGTAAGGACAGCGGTGTAAGCTCTGTTGTTGGTCTGAAGAAGCTTCCGGTACTTGTCTTGAAGGTCAACAGGAAAAACTGACCTCTTTCAATCCCTTTTATCTGCATAGAAGCCACAAAACACAGAGGTTAGACAAACAGTGAAGAAATGAAAATATATAAATACAGAAGCAAGATTATATTAAGAGGGGGGCCTCACCCTTAAACCTGGTACTCCAGGTGAATGTCGAAGTTTGGTCCTCGAAGTCTTCCAGCTCCCATCCTCCTCCTACGAAGAAGTACCACTTCTTCCATGTCTTGCTGGAAGTGGGTACCGAGGAGAGGGGTTTGAACCCTTTGTCGAAGGACATGTAAAATAAGCCCTCCGACCTTAGATACTTCAAATCCATATTACTACGGATCAAGTCAAGGTTCACTTCGACGCCATTCAGATGTCCTAAAACTATAAATCCTAACAGATGCCTCCAGCTATTGACATTGAGGTCGGCAAGACAAATATTGAACCACTTAAAAAACTCCCTAACTAAAGAAGAAAGGGGGAACCTAAGCCCCATCTCGAACCACTCGAGATAAACACAAATCTCTCCTAGACTAACATCGGAAAGGTGATCCAAGGAACTGTGGGCCCTATAAGTTACATTCTGAGGGAAATCGAAAGCAACCTTCAGACTATCTAACATGTTCTGAGTAATGACACTTTCTCCTTCCTCTCTTTGGGAAGGCCTACCCGAGGTTTCCCCCACTCTGTTCCTAGGTTCAACAAAAACATCTATAATTCTAAGTTCAGGACTAGAGGGAAATTCTACTATCCTATTTCTGGCATCCTTAGAAGAACTACTTCCTATAACATGAATCTGTGATGGTACAGTCTTCTCCAAAGAGCTTCTTGAACCATAGCCTATGATTGATATGGCATCTGAGGCTGATGATATGGCATCTGAGGCTGACATTGTGACAAGCAAAAGAGGTAAAAAGAAGGTAAGAGGAAGAATGGAAAGCAAAAGAGAATGAACCAAATCAAACCTGAAATTGGACTAGAAAGAAGAAGCTTCGAACGACGACGGTCACCTTCAACCTCTCTGTTCACTCTGACTTGACGGTGAGGTATTTTCGAAGCAATGAAAATGAAGAAGGGAAGGGCGTACGCATACCCCCTTCCTCTCTTTATAAAGGCTTTCAAAATGGGGGCCCATCACACCGAACCGTCATGGCGGTTGGAAGAAATGATGGCCTCGAAAGCCCAAATGGCGGTAGGCGCAATAAATGCCATATCAACGGTCATCTGGGAAAATTAAGAGACAAGATGCGTGGGCATAGTGCGTGACCTTTCGGAAGCCCACAACCTTAGTCACGCAGTGCGATAAACTAAGGCCCGAGGGGGGGGAGTAACTAATACACCATAAAATGACAAAACAGTCTCCACATGACACGTGTATACACAGAGCGCCTATACATACGGAACAGCCAAAGCTCGCCCATCCAAAGCAGACTTATATGTGTAAGGTTCAGAGCCTCCCTGCTTGGAGCCCCGCACAACCTCCGATCTCATCTTCAAAACAGAAGGCACTGTGCATACGCACGAGAGGGTCCCGAGCTGATCACCGCCTTAGGTACCCTACTGAGTTAAGGATAAGGAAACAGTGTGCGACAAGGAAACTGCCATTCATGAATATTGTTCAATTCTTGTTCTTATGGAATGCAGAGATCAACATGGTAACTTCCATTACCAGATGACGATAAAATCCTTACTTCTATGACTCTAAGTCCTAATCAACTTAAAAAGCTTGCAGCATATAAATAAAACCCTAAGGTGCGCTTTCAATTACAGTCTTTCCTTTATTTTTACTGACTTCATCATCGGAGCGGCTACCACTGGAGCCAACCCGGTGGCCCTCTGATTTCTCTTTTGAGTTCTTGACAGAAGACGAGGAGTGGAAGCTCCACTGATCAAAAAGTGCAGCATCAATTACTAAACCCAAATTCCTTAGATTTTTGAAGGAATTACTTATAGTATTATAAATACATGTGTGATCTATTATTTAACAACTGAATGACAAAACTATTAAAAATTTCTCCTTGCTAGGAGGTTTCTTCGGAATTGTGATAATAAAAAAATTTTGACACCAAAATGAAATCAATCTTATTTACTAAACCCAAGTACCTTGGGATTTTGAGGGAACTACTTATAATGGGACTCCAAAAATTTATAAATGCACTTCCCTTTTACATTTAGAAGTAGAGTGCAATTATAAGCTTTTGGAGTGCTAATAATATCATTAGTCTTTTGAAAAATAAACTTAAAGACCTATCTATTTTAGCATATTAATAAAAGTGACTATTTGAATTTTAAAAATTTGTAATTAATTAAAAGAAATTTGGTCATTAAAATTTGATAAAATATTTTAAGACGACACTATTCAGTTATGCATAAAAGAAAATTAGTGTCAAAATCTTCACAGAATTGTGAATATTTACCACTTTTATATTTGTGGTATGACTTTACTATCCTATTTTAAGTGTTTGTTAAGTGGATAAAAGATTTAAATTTAAAGTATCTCTTAATTATGAATTGCAAAGGAATTTTAAAGAAAGTAGAATGTCAAGTTGCGAGTGAATTTAACCATGAAATACATGTGAAAATGGGTTTACTCTGTAATGAATTTCAAAGGGAGGTAATAGGTCAACTGGCCAACTTATTTTGATTCCAACCAAATTTAATGTTGGTGATTAGTGTCCAAGTTGATTAAGTGTGGTATCTTAATGTTCCAATATGTGCAATCACATTTATAAGTAATTAAGGAAAGTAAAGCAATCAATCACACAAGATGAACACCAATATTTTTTAATGTGAAAAATCCTAAAAGGGAAAGACCACGAGACATAATCCAAACTCACACAAATCCACTATAAAGAAACTGAAAAATGCAAGACTCAACTTGATTTTCAACTAACTTGACTCCTCAAGCCTTGTCGACGATGATTTATAACGTTTATTGTCTTAAATCTACAAGTTTTATTCACAGCTTGTGTTTTAATCCTCTAGTGAAGTCACAAATTGAAAACACAAGCCTCGGTCTCCACTGATCGCAATAGCTAGAATTCATCATGTTAGTACTTTTCACAGTTGTTGATGTAGAATATAGAGTCTAGGTTTAGAACTTTGAAACCATGTGATGCTCTAGCTTTGGAAAACCCTTCAAAAATCTACAAATTTGTCCATAAGCCTCTATAATAAAATAAGGCAAGTGTCTTTTAAATAGTTAGAAAAATTACCATCAAAATTGATAATTGAAGAAGGCTTGTTCAAACTAGCTATAAGGTTCATTTGAACCAACTCACAAGGTTGTTCAAACAACCATCCCACACTTATCAAATAAGGCCTTCTATTTTATTTATTTAGGGTTCAATTGCAATTATGGTTCAAACTAAGTGTGATAATGGTTAGAACCAGTCCTAAGGATCGTTTGAACCAAGATCTAACATGCATCCAAAAAGTTATTCTAATTTAAAAAATTATAATACAATATGCATGGTTCGAACCACAATGCCACACTTATCCAACCAAGCATTTTGTTTGAGCTTAGTTCGAACTACCAAAGGTTGGTTTGAATGAACCTCGACTATTTTGTAATTTTTGAACTAAAAATAACTTTTATGCTTTGCAAATTAAAACCCAAGTAAAGGTTAGTTGTAACAACACTTCAAAAACTATGACATAAGCAACCAGGCCTTATAACATCCCGATCCGATTATCAAAAATTAAGTCATCAATTTAAATATTAGATACTTTATGGAATAAAATGACAATTATGAAAATTAGACCAAGAAAAATAAAAGCCATAAAATAACAAAGCATAAGTGAAAAAACAAGTGCAAGAGAGGGAAAAAATGGAAATAAAGCAAAAGGGAGAAAATAGAATAAGGCCAAACAAGGCATAAGTAAGAAAAAAGTGGGGAAAATGAGGCAAAAAGATAGACCAAAAGGTTTGAGCCCTAGACCAAATGAGGGAAGAACCTAAGGCCCAAAAAGAACACCAATTGGGTTACAAGAACTTTTGTGTTATATAATGCATAAGATATATACATATGTCCAAATAAGTTTCAATTCTACACATTTAAAATTGAGGTGGTAGCATGCCATTGGACCACACCTCCACCCAATGGCAAGGCATGCACCATATCAACTATATATATATATACATATACATACATGATGACATGTATAAATAAATGTCATGAGTGAGTGAGCTATGATTTCAGACCTGTGTGTGTGCTGTGACATAGACCCATATGTAAACTTGGAGTGTGCGTGAGGATTTGTGTGTGCTTGAGTGCATGCATGTAGAGAGAGTGAGATAGAGAGAGAAAGTGAAAAAAGAGAAAGAAAAAGATGAAGAGAAGAGGAGAAGGAAGCAGGAATGCAAACATGCAAGCTTGAAGCTGCATTAAGGGTTCCAGTAGCTTGAGGCTAAAAAAGAAGAGGTCACCATTGGAAGGTATACAAACCTTAAATTCTGATTTTTTCCTCTTAGAGTAAAATAGCACTATTATGGATTGTTTAATGATCTTGAGTAGCATGCATGATGTTTTTAAGTTGCTTAGATGATAAAAATGGGTCCGAGGGACCCCAAAACCGTGCATGCAAAGCCTAGTTGCCATTGTTGAAGCTTTAAGAAACTGGGCTTCCTCAAACGATACCAAACTAAAAACTGAGAATAGGGCCTTAATCTAGGTTCGAAATTGATCACAATGCAAGTTGAACCAACCGATTTGGCTGAAAAATGAGGCAGAAATAGTAGGTTACAATGGAAGGGGATAAAATTGAAACCATGGGTTTCGATCGATTTTGTGTAGTTTTAAGAATGCAAATATATTCCTCAAGGCCTTTAAAAAACTATAGGGAGAAACTGTGGGTCGAAATAGTGGCCAAAACTCGTCGAAATAGGAAACAAATAGCTTCGTTGGATAGTCGTGGCACGCCGAAGCCCTACCTGTAAGTCCCTATTTTGAGTAAAAGGGCTTATCAATTTCTAAAAGTGAAACCATAGGTGGAATCCTTATAAGGAGTAGCTTCGAACCCTGTTGAAAATAGGTCAGAACTCTACCGGAGACAGTCACTGGCACCAGAGAAAACACCGGAAGCCCCACTAGAGAAGAAGAACAGTGTTTGGGTCGGGTTTCTGGTCGGATCTGGGTTCAGGTCGGAACCCGCCTGACCGCACAAAAGGTTTAGTGGAACAGTGCCATTTAGAGGATATGTTTTTAAATTTAAATAGTTTGGGTTTATTTGGATATGCGTGTAATAAATTCAGTTTAATTAACCTTATTTTGAACAAGGATATACTATCCAAGTTTGAGGCCTATCCGTTGTTTAGCTTTGAAATAATTTGAAAAAAATGTGAGGAACCGCAGTCAAGAGGTTTCGAACCTTTGACTGTGTGCGTGTACAATACCTAACCCAAGTGTGTTAACCACTGTACCACTTGGTTAAAATAGGACCTGAATATATATATATATATATATCATATAAAATAATATAATTAAATAAATTTAATTAATTTACATTAGTAAAATATTCCCGGTGTCCGAATATAATAAAAAAGGTACTATAACCCAACATTTTTGGGCATTCCGGACTCAACGGCGGAGTTCGACTTGTGAGATTAAATCCTGAAAAACTAAGACAAGTAAAATGTAAAATTACCATTTCACCCCTAATGATACCCGAAACCAATTAAATACAAAAGGTAGTCTATCTTGACTATTTCGGACGTTCCAGGCTCAATGGTGAAGTTCGTTAAGCCTAAATAAATTTTAAAAAATATGAAATAATAAATGAGGTAATACCCACAATGTCCCGAGCAATTATTTAGCTATTAAATGAAATTAGAAAAAGAAGGCAGGACCTAACTTTAAGTCTAAGGCTACAAAAATAATAAGAGGCCAATAGTAATGCCTTGGTTATATTCTAATGCATGGTTATGTATATTTGACTTATGATCTAGGAATTACAAACAAAGGAAAAGGAGTTAGCATAGCTGACTGAAGGTTTGAGGTGAGTAATCCCGTACCCTGGATCAGAGATGTTTTACATTCTACTTGAAAAATGCCAAAATGTTTTATGTCCTGTTCAAAATGCTGAACTTATTATCTTGCATCTTGAATCTATGTTTTATCTCCTATTTGAAAATGCTTAAGTGTTTTGTATCTGCTCAAATGTTTATATGCAATTTGTGAAATATTCGAGAAATATGACTTTCATGTCTAGATTTTTGAAATGGCATTTATATGTATTGATCTGAGATCATGGCACCCTTTTAATGAGAAAAAGATTCATGCGATCTAGTTTTGACTACACAACCTAAAATGTACTTGTTTTGTATCCGATCATGTGTCGGTTCCGAGGCCTACTCATGTGGTCCTCCGACTCTTTTGAGACTTACCCACATGGCGCTCTAACTCGATTCTTGTGTCTACACGAGGTTTACCCATGTGGCGCTCCGACTGTTTTGAGACTTACCCACATGACGCTCTGACTCGTTATGGATTTCATGTATGAGACTTACCTACGTGGCACTTCAACTCTTATGAGACTTACCCAGGTAGTGCTTCGACTCATTATGTGAATTTTCAATGTGTAATATGTGTCTGTTATCCGTTATTCGAATAAGATTTTAAAAGCATCCTTTCATGTGTATCTGTAATTTGTTATCATGTTATTTGTTTCGTAATCTAAATCATGTTTTAAGAATTTGATATGCTATTATATGATTTGTGAACAACCCTTTATATGCTTAAACTTGGTGCCCATGGTATTTTATGCAAAACTCTTTCTTGCAAAACCTATGAAAGGCTACAGGAATTACTCACGAGCTTATTAAAGCTCATATAAATTTATCCAACATATTTCAGGTAATTGAATTAGCAAGGAGGTAACAAGTCCGTGCAAAATAGCTGAGAGCGTGAATACAATGAATCTTTTGTACTAGGATCTAGATTAGATATGATGTGGAGTCTCTTGGGTAATCATATGATTTATTTTTGGGATTGATGACAATCTAGACTTTTGGCAATTATCTTTTTGTACTTTTGGGGGATACGTACGTGATGTACATATAAATGTTGATGACTCATGATGAATAGTGATGACAATGATCTTATTTTAAGTATATTTTATGAATGATTGGTGTCGACATGGTTATCAGATGAGTTGCACACGTATAGCTTCCACAATTAATAAAAAAAAAAAAATTATATCACTTTGGTGCAATTCATTTGATTTTGTACGGCCTGTCCGAGTGACAGTGTCGGTCATCGACCCATAATCCGCGTAGGGTGGGTTTTGGGTCATGACAGACCTTCTTTTGATCTTCAACGTATGTCTTAACCCTTTAATGCAAGGCTTGAGTATAACTTAAACTTCCAATGACTTAGAAACAATTATAACTTAAGTTTTTTCATACGAAATATGACAACATAGTACATTTAAACTCTTAGTCCTAACAATCTCTCCCTTCTTGTCTTATCTTTCCCAACTGAGAGTGTAAGTGTATGTGTGTCCAATATATATACATGATACACGAGAGATATGAGAGTGCGTATAGGAGGGGAGAAAGAGAGAAACAAACGTGTGTGTTCTTATGTATGTTCGAGTTTGTGAGTGTCGCCGCAAAAAAAAACCCTGGTTGTTTGCTCCCTAAAGGTGGGTGGGAATACTCTCTTTTTGGATTGGGTGCATGTGAATAAAGAGAAGAATCACCAACTTGTTTTAAGTCGATAACAAGCAAACCCGATCAAATCTAAAGAGAATACATGTAAAGGAAATAATAAAGAAAATTAGGAATTACAATACTTTGGTCTTAATTACATTCTAAACCCTTTGACATGGGTCAAAAATAAAGCAAACTAGTCTACAATAAACAAGAGAATTCTGAATCCGGGAACTAATGTATGAGATGGGAAGGTGTTAGCCACACATCCCGCCCAGTCCGAATAGACTAGCTTCTAGTGTTCATCCACAATGCTTATATTGCATGACATAAATTAAGAGAAAGAAGAAAGAATAATAATTGCACGAATAAGTAAATAATACACAATAATAATATAAGCACAGATAAAAGAATAAATAAAAAAACATAGATTCGGGCCAGGAGGCATCCTACGTATCCATTCAAATAACGGAATCAGAGCCAATATAGTTCTCCAATTCAATTGCTTCTATCAAGAGTGATAGAATTATCACGACACTAACCTGGAGGGTTTGACTAAGGGGTCTCGGAACCCCAAACTAGAAGGTGAACAAACTAATCAACCTAATCAAGTGTATTAAAAATAGACCATTTTTTAAGCAATTGTTTTTGAAATCATTTCACTTTAGTTGATTTGTCTAATCCTCCTGTTATACTTGTTTAAGTCCTGTAACGGGATTAAATGAAATTGGTTACTATCAGAATGTAACTGTACAAAAATCATGTCTCAATAAAGTGTAATAATAAAATAAGTGTTCAAGAGTTGACACTAATGATCCAAAATATACAATATGAATTAAGAAAGGGTACAAACACCTTTTATAAATACAACTGAAAATGAAATACATCAAGGTAAAACTAAACCATGCTATAGTCTCCGTTTGTCTCGTATTGCCCTAGCAGCCATCATCAACCATTCCAATACATGCTATTCCCATGAACAACAAGGGTGAGTCATAACGCTCAATAAGATTTCCCAAAACACACAAGCACACAGAATGCCAAAAACTAATGCAAGCCCTATGTAGGCGATCCTAGTATCCAAGATGCACACAAGCACACAACAAGTGTCATTTGCCAATGAACAGTCAGATATAACGATAAACATCAACAGTGATAAAACATGAGGAAATAGTCGTGCAACAATAACAATATAAATAATATGATAAGTATCTAGGCATAGTGTATCTCTATGCATACAAACCCCATGACGCACATTTACTACATAAGGCAATGTCAATAGCCACAAGACGGTTAAGGGGGCTCGCGATAATAGTATGAAGATATTATTTACAGTCTTTGTGGATAATTTTCCCAATTTTTTAAATCGCAAAGAGCTTAGCTAGATCTTTTCAAATTTTGGTGTGGTGGTCAATGTGTTTATCCCTTCTAAATTAAGGAATAAGACTAATATGAAATTCTATTTTGTTAGATATGATTGTGAAGTGGCGGCCGAGATAACAATTTAGAAGGGTAATAGATTATGGTGTGGCAACAAGGAACTGCGGGCAAACATGGTGGATTCTAAGAAGATTATGGATAAGAATCCTAACTAGGCTTGTAGGCTTGCACTGGAACAAGCTCAATTTAGGAATGTTTTCTATGGCAACACCGGAACTGGTATCACAGCCACAAAGTTTCAAAAGAATGATCTTCAATAAGGTCATCCTATACTAATGTGGTGAAAGGTATCTCATCTTCTTCATCAACATGTTTTCCTTCTATCGAGGTTCAAGAGAAAGGGAATGGTTGGTTATATAGAAATATTATCGCAAAACTCTCATCACCAAAATCTACTAAATCGGTGTATGAGACTTTTGTGGCTGAATGTGTCTTTAACATTCAAGTTAGAGAGTGGAATGGACTGAATGTGGTCCTTACTTTTCCTACTGTTGATGAGAAGAAAGTTATGTTGCAAGATGGTAGGGCATGGCTTTCCAACTAGTTTGAAGAATTACAGGAATATGATGATAATATAAGTATGGATCCGAGCCAAATGATATGAATTAGTTGCTATGGTATTCCTTTGCATCTGTGGAGTACGAATACCTTCCTTAAAATTGGTTGTTTATGGGGTGAAGTAATTCAATTAGATGAAGTAACCATGAAGATGCTTTCCTTTAGTTGTGAAACATTTAAGATCAAAACTTATAACATGATATTGATTAATACAATGGTGCAGTTGATATGTAAGGACAACTCTTTTCCTATCCGGGTGATAGAAGAGCAAAATGTTAGTATTAACAAGATTCAAGTTAGTTCGATTTGCAATCATCAAGAAGCCATTAAAGATACCAGTGACGAGGGCAGTGAACACAAGTTTGAATATAGTGATGACGATGACGTGACTATTGAGGTGGATAATTATAATGAGGTGGTTCTATGTATGTCCAATGAATACGCAAAGAGAGTTGAGCCTGATGATAATCTCAGTAAAGTTAGCTACATGCCTAACTGGGTCATTTGAAGAGTCATCTAGGAAGTTGTGGACATCGTGAAGATGAAGATTCATCTGTAGAGGTAATCTCTAGTTTAAATTTGAATGTTGATAACACGATTGTGATGCGGAGGGATACCACAAGGATATCACTCAAGGTCCTAAAGTATGAATATCACCTAGAAGAGGGGAGGTTGAATAGGTAGGTATTAAATTAAAATTTTTTTAAGTTAATTACTATTTTTAGTTAAAAACAAATGATGACCCAATTAACAAGAAATCACTCAACGTGATTAATCCAACATTTACGCCCATCCACCAATGAATTCACAAAAAATTATCCAATTTTCCAACCTATTCAAACTTCACCTAATTGATCGACTAAATTGATTTTATATGCAATTTTCATAATTTAAAGCAAAATCAAATAAACTATCAATTTTTTATATCAATTAATTTACTAAATCAAGTTTTTCAATAAGTCTAATTAATGAACAATTATGGAATTATAAAAAACTCATTTTCTAAAAATTAAGCAGAAGTAATTCAATTAAGCACATAGTAAATTGAAAGAGATGGAGAGAGAGAGATTGCAAACCGATTAATGATGGAGAAAATTATAAAGGACAACAATCCTTGGAGTAAAACTCCAGAGCCAGGCCAATGCTCATGAAAGGAATGCACTATGATGGAAAGTGAAATACAACAAATCTACGAACGAGCTAAGTAACTCAAGCTCCATTCTCACCAATTACGTCTTCAAAGTCCCCTTAAATCCTCAAGTTTCTCATAGTCAATCCTTCAAACAACTAGACTTATCCATGGTCTGGGACTCCTCCAATCAAGTTGCTCAACAATCGCGAATCCTCACGACCTTGATGTCCACCGATCGCTCAATGTCGCATCCTCGTGCTTGAACTTCATCTTTCGTCAATGGTGAATTTGACGTGAACCAATGCTCTTAGATCTGATTTAGATCGTGTGGTTAATCTAAACCGATCAATGAACAATAATAAAGATGATTGAGAATGACATGTATGAATGATCTCTCACCAGAGCTTCAAGATCTATCAATAAATTAGCTCTCACAATTTGAGACTTCCTCACTCTATTTTTGACTACTTTAAATCGTATTTTTGTCTATTTTCAAAAATAGCTTAATTGATCCCCAAATGGCTAGAAATCAGAATATAAATTTGTTTTTCGCCCAGGGTGCGTTTGAACGAGCACTAGCTCATTTGAACGAATAAGGAACGAATATCAAACGAGCACAACTCTGAGGTTACAATTATTCGTTTGATATAGAGAGTTCGAACGAATGAAAACAAATGAGAACAAACTCCTCTGTTGTTCATTCGAACAAGCCAAGGCTTCGTTCGAATGAGCAACAAAAAGTTGCTTATTCTTGCTTGTCTTGTGAATTGAATTTTTTTCTCAAGTATTTTAAAGATGCATTTTGGGAGAATTAGTTCACAACCACAAGTCAATCACATACATGTTGTTATAATAAAAACTATAAGCAATGCATGCATGATGTGAGTGTGTGAGATCTAGATCAAATACAAAAGTCCATTATACCCTTCGAGAACCAAGTCGACCGGTAGTGATACACGAAACTGTTTCTTGGATGAACTTTGAGAAGAACGAGCATTGAGGTACTCACTCGTAGGACTTATGTAAGAATTACATACAAAACATATTTTGTCTAATTGGATTAGTCAATTATAGCATTAGACCCTATGGTCCTACTACTTCGGCCAATCCAATTAGCATTTCTAATGACTCAATTAGATTGGACTCCAGTATCAACATTGAAATTAATTTAGGCCCATTACCAAATCTTGGTATAACCATGCTCAACCATTCAAAGGAAACCCATGATCCACACAATGGGATATGTTTTTGGTCCAGATAAGGCCATTAACTGGGCTGAAGCCCATCTAGTGGTACGGTAAATAGGGTAGAATGAGACATTGTAGTCAGCCAAAATAGAGAAATCGTTAAGGTTGGGGCTTGTTCAAGTGTGGGGGATGGCCTTTTTTGAAATCAAGAGCGAATTCCAGTTGTACGAAATTTTGAAAATTCAGTTATAGGAGATCTAAAGTAAGATTGATGGTTAGAGGTAATCGAAGAAAGAAAGGTTGGAGCGTTATCTTCAAGCTAGTGACAACATCCATTTCTCCTTCTCTCTTATCAAAAATAGCTCCGTGAAGAAGCTGAGTTATCCTTAGTGAAGCTCAAGCGACTTGGGCAATCGATAAGATGTTGGGCATCGAATACTATGGTGACGAAGAAGATGTGGTCAGCAAGTTGGTGGAGCTTGAATACACGACAAAGGGGTCAAATTTGGTGGGAAAAGGGCATTCGATTTAAGCATTTTTTCCTTTCTAGAATTATGTTGGGTGTCAATTTGCGTTTCTATGAAGATTTTGTCATGGAATATTAGAGGGTGGGGTAGTCTTGAGAAGAGAAGGAGAAGTAAAAATGTGATAAGGAAAAAAAAAATTGACATGGTATTATTGCAAGAAATGAAGAAATGAGTGCTATCTCGCTTCCTAGTTCAATATTTATGGCCGAACTCCGAATTCGATTTTGTGGTAGCAGCTTCCGATGGTAGTTTTGGTGGTTTATTATGTATTTGGGACTCTCTAAAGTTCAATGCATTTAGTCATCTTTACGACAAGAATTTTATTTTTTTGGAAGGTTCAATATTTCCTCATTTCAAATGTTGCATTGCCAATGTCTACACTCCAAATTTGATTGAAGATAGAAGGAATTTGTGGAATTGTTTGCTTGGGCTAAGACCTTTTCATCCAGATCCGTGGTGTTTAGAAGGGGATTTCAATGAGATCTTAAGGATTGGTGAACATAAAGGTTGTTTTAGAAGTAGTAGAGGGGTGAAAGATTTTACAGATTTTGTTGATAGTCTAGAAGTAATAGATTTTCCATTGTTAGGGTGTAAATTCACATGGAATAAATCTCATGTTGACAGTAGTTGGAGCAAAATTGACAAATTTCTCCTCTATGCAGCTTGGCCAGATCAATCCAAATTCAAACAACGAGGATTACCAAAGTCGATTTTCAATCACTGCCCTATTTTATTGATGGAAAATAGTAGGGATTGAGGCCCTAGGTTGTTCAAGTTCTTAAATTATTGGAATTTACATTCAAATTTTATTCATTTGGTTGAAAATGAATAAAGAGGGCTCGAAGTTACGAGTTGGGCCAGGTTTAAAATCTTAAAGAAATTGTATTTGGGGGATATGAATCAGAAGCTAAACAAGGCTGAACTTCAGTTAGACGAGTTGGAGTTTCTTTTAGAAGAGAGAGAACTGTTGGAGGCTAAAAAGTTGAGAAGAAGGGAGTTGTTTGGTAAAGTTCAGAATTTGTCCAAAATGGTGGACTGGTCTTGGTTTTAGATGTCCATATTGAATTGGGCTTTGAAAGGCGACATAAACACAAATATTTTTCATTTTGTTGCCAATGGTAAACAGAGGAGAAACTTACTTGGCTTTTTACAGATTGATGGCACGTCTTTGGAGGATCCTAAGTTGATTAAAAAAATAGTATGGAGATACTTCTTTCACAGGTTTGTTGAATCTTGGGTTTCCATACCAAAATTGATGGAGAAGTTTGTTCATTCCTTATCTAATGATGCAACATCTTTTTTAGAAACTATTTTCTCGGAGGATGAGGTTCGGAAAGCTGTCAAGGAATGTGACAGAAATAAAGATCTAGGGTTAGACGGGTTCAACCTACTGTTTATTAAAAAGTGTCAAAATGTTATCAAAGATGACTTACTATAGTTCTTTCAAGAATTTCAAGCGAATGGAAGAATTTTGAGGGGCCTAAATGCCATGTTTATAGCTTTAATTCCCAAATCGGATAATCCCACGGGTCTCAATGACTATAGACCTATCAGTCTTATAGGCTGTATTTATAAGATTCTAGCCAAAGCTTTAGTTGGGAGACTTAAAAAGGTTATTCCTTCGATCATCGGTGATTCATAAACTGCACGGATTTCCAAAGAGGGGTTCATTAGCACTTTCAGTCTATTTGAGTATTGACTAATCCGTGTTTAACAAAACTATTGAGTTGTATTTAATTCAAGTCATGATACTCAAGCCTTGTGATCATTACTGCAATTCATGGGACATGAAGATTTTTTACATGATGGTAACAACGGTAGTTGTGTTATAATTTCTTGAATTTAATAGACCATGGATTTACGCGCACACACACACACTTCATTCATTCGAAATGTTTTCAAATCATAAGTGCGTTTAAAAATATTTTTTAAGGTTATTATTGATTTTATAGAAAAAATTATTTTCTATATAAACCTTTTTACATTTGTGGTTGTCGTGCGAATGAGGTTACTGTCTCACTCGTTCGAATGAGTCTTGGCTTCATTTGAACTACCAAAACAACAAGGCTTATTGAGGAAGGTAGTGTGATCCTGTTGGCTTGGTCGTTCGAACGACCAAGATAGTGGCCAATATGACATATCTTTGTTCGCTTTCATTTGATCGACCACGACAGAGAGTTCCTTACGAGTTTTATTATTGAAGCTCATTCGAACGAGCAAAGGCTCTTTCGAACAAATTTCAGGAAAATAGACAAACTATGTTTAGTTTTAATAAGGATTCCTTTTGCTTTAACCCTAATATATAAAAAGATTTTTGCACAAAAATTAGACAACTTTTGGCGGCTGCTATAATTTACTCTTATTCCAAAAGTCTTTGTGGGCATATTCATGATCATTCACATCTATGACCTATTGATTTAAGAATCCTACCATATATTCTTGTTCACCATTATAGTATAAGTTTTGGAGTTCAAGCTGTGTGCAATTGGTAGAGTTCGAGGTTGCGTGGAGATTTGCAGCTGTGTTTGAAGTGTTCCATTCGCTGATTCGAAGTGGAGATTTTCTTGAAGAGCGCTTGTGGATTCAAGTTAAACAGTGTAAGAACAAGGCTTGAATAACTAAGTCATTGTGTCTGTCGCGTCTGTAATCACCAAAGCTTTTCTAGTGGATTCAGCATCTGGGTTTGTGCCTCGGAGTTTTCCAAAGCAGATATAGTTGATCTGTGGCAGTTTCCTCGTCAACAAAAATTGGTGTGTTCGTTCTTATTTTTATTATTATTGTTTTATGACTTTAATTGATAATTCACACTGATTTTTTGTTGCATGCACTGGAACATAAGTTTCACTAAATGAAAAGTGAGAATCTTAATCATTGTTGGGTTAAGAAAATTTTAATTTGTAAGTTGACCTATTCACCACCTCTAGGTCAAGGTTCTCCCATCTAGATACACATAGGGCCTATCAGGGCAATAAACAACCGCCGGTTGAGTCGCTATGGTTTGGTGGTTTTGGGTTGGTCTCTTTATAGACCATGAGAGCGCAACGTTTGTTCAATTACAAAATCCGTAAACTATGGTGTTTCCACAAAAGACACTTCTATTCGAACCACACTCCAGAATTCTGTTTCGGTGCTTTTGGTCCTTAGTATGTTATTCCTTTCTCTTTTTCTTTTTTTCCAGATAAATGAGTGATGCTCTTCCTGTAGAACTAGTTTTTTTTATTGAACAAAAAAGAGAGATATCTCATGGAATTCTCATCTGAAGTCATTCATTTTTCAATTTTTCTTATGTAATTGGACAATAGGATGTACTTTATTTAATAATTTATCTTTCAATATTCTTTTAATTAATTTCTTTGAGCATATTTTAGTTTTTTTAAAAGCTTGTAACCCTTTTCATAGTGATTTTTTTGATCCCATGTGTTTACATTACCACATTGCTCCCACAAACAATAAAATATTAAAGGAAACAATAAAATTTTACTGTCCATCTTTTCTTCGAATATTTTTTAAATCTTTTGTAATTGCATAACATATTAGCCAATGCAAATAGAGTACAACTCTGAGCAAATTTGTTTAGGTTCACAAACTGTAAAAGTTTACAGTTTTGAGATAGTGTAAAGTTCTACACTTTCATTACTACTGAATTTTTAATGACCCATGCTTTAAATACTATTTTTTTATTTACAAATATTCACAACCTTGAAAATCATATTTGAGCAACCAACATGTGGTCAAAAGTTCAATAAAACTAATAATAATGGAGAATTTTCTCGATGTTATGAAATTATAAAATTTTACATTTTTGCTGGGATGAATTTTTTTACCTAAAAGGTATACAATTTTGCACTTTTGTTGAGATGAAATTTTACAATTTTGGATTAATTTTTTTTTAAATTTCATATGTAATATAGACCTTATTTGAAAGATCTCTATTTTTAGAGTCTAAATATATAAATTTTATTAAAAACATGTCTATAATTTATAAGTTATTGAATTATGAAATCTTAAAAAACGTTTTGAAAAAGGTGTGCCATTCACATGCGTAGTCTTTTGAAGTGATTAACGGATTAGGAATGTGAGAGTATTTTAGTCATTAAATGTTTAAAAAACTTGGTGAGTTTCTAAGTTTGGGCTGAAACTTGTTGATAATTTTATACTTCTACTATTAAAAAGAGAAACTAAAGTCATAATCTAAGTTACTTACAACCTATGTTATTTTAAAAAAAAAAAGCCTATAAAATCCTAATTGTCTAACAAATTTTTAAAAAGGGAAAGAGAGAAGAGACAACTACTGCAAAGAAGAAGAAATAGAGGAGAGGTAGGTCTTCTTTTTCATAGACTTTTAATTCTATTAATTTGTTCTTTTTTTGTTGGTAATTCTGTTAGTTTGTTCTTAGAGTGTTATTATGTTCCATTGCGTCTAATCTCAAATAAATAAACAAAATAATGATGATAGTCATAAGTAATGTGTTATTAGAAATAGAAAGAAAGAGAATAGTAATAGTATCCATTCAGAAGGATCTCATATCAAAATTACCTCCTACTTTTGTTTCTTTGGCATTAATTAGTATCAGATTTTTTGATAACTTTCCTAATAGGTCACAGTCAAATTTAGCTTCCATCCATTAAGCATGCACTATTACTTTTGATAGTAAGCATCATAGTCTCTTCATTTTTTTGTAATCCAATGTATGTCAAAAGAATTAGTATCATCATTATGATATAGAGAGTAATGTTTTGTGGCATAATTTTTTTTTTTAACACAACTAACACAACTACTAACACGAGTGTGCGGTTGCACCCATCACACTAACATGGACCTCACACTCATATGAGTAGTTGTGCTAAAAAAATATTGTATCACAAAACATTACTCATATATATATATATATAATATAGTATAACAATATATATTTGGGCGTTGAAGTGTAAAGTTAAAAAGGAAAAAAAGAAAAAGAAAATCATGTAATACGTTGTGAGATGTATGCGTTGTATGTTGTGTGCATGAGTGGGGTGTAACACCCTAACGCAATTTATTGGGATTTTGTAAAAATCAAAATGATGCTAATTAATAATACAATTTTGGATCTAGCCAAAAAGAAAAGAAAAGAAAAAAGAAAAGGCAATTTAAGTAATGTATCAAAAGTTGTAATAACAAATGATTTTTTGAAGCTGTAAAGCATTACGTATAACAATAATAAATTAAATTTAAGGAAAATAGCCTAATCACATACATGCTTAACCTAACCACGGTTAATAAGGTTAAGTGTTTTAATACATCGATAACTAAATAATACCAAATGTATGTGTTGACAACAATAGTGTGTGAATAATACTTAGGCATGAGATTGTATAGTGTGCGTAATGATTTGTGCATTACTGTACGGACAAGATAAGGAGACATTCGAAAGAGATTGTCACCCCACTAGTGTAGTGTAAACAAATGAATAATTGGGGGGGGGGGAATAATACACGTGTGTGAGCAACAAACCTATGTGTGAAGAGCGGATGAGAGGTAAATTATTAAAAAGGACAACAATGGGGACATAGGGTCCCAATACAATGTCCTAGATTTCTTATGTTCCAACCCAAATAATAGAGCAAATGAAATACATATACCTATGTGTGTGGGTGTGAAGACCCATACAACTCACACCTCAAAGAAAATACTCAGGCCAAAAGAAGAGAGAGAGAGAGAGAGAGAGAGAGAGAGAGAGAGAGAGAGAGAGAGAGAGCTATGGAAGCTGATCCACTTCCATCCAAACTACATGAAGAAAGGAAAATAAAAAGGAAAAGCTGAGATGCTCAGACTAGAAGAAGAGGAAAAAGAAATACTAGAGGAGTTGAGGAGAGTAGAGTTATAGTTCTAGAGAGAGAAAGTTGGAAATCGGCCCCAAAACAGGTAACAACCTCATGTTTTCGGTTTTTTTCAATTTATTCAGACTAAATATGAATTGTTAGTGTATAACTGAACTGGAAATCATGGAAAAAGGTAGGAACTCTAACAAACCGCCATAACCAAACTTCCAAAAAACCTGGGTCACGTAAAAACTTGTGATTCATCTCTGAGGAACCATAGGCTCAAGTAGAGCACGAAGAAACACAAACATAGGTAGAAAAATTAGAGAAAACGGTTAAGAAACTAGCAAGGAGACTAAAAATCTCAGTCAGGTTACATGAATTTGGGTTGGACAATAGAGCTTGAAGTGATCATGTTTAAGAATGGGAAAATGTTCCCTAGAGTCCCAGGATCATCTGGAATGAAAATGGGGTAAAAAAAAATTAGCAAGAACCGAATGAAATAGAAAAAGAAAATCCTCACCGGGAAAAAACGATACTCACTAGAGCCCAATCGTAACCCACCAGTTCGACGGCCAAACGTGGAAGAAACCCAATTCTGACGTAGGATATGGAATCCTCATGGAAACACGGTTTGGGAATAATCAGAGAAGACGCTAGAAAATGATCGCCGGTGACCACCATTGCCGAAAAACGCGATTGGTGTCAGCGAGAAACCCTATTGACCAGTCAACGGGTTGGACGGACGGGCAGGCCTTGACCCATTTAAAACCAATTCTGAATTAAATCAAAATGGTGCCGTGTCATTTAAATAGCCTGACGTCATGCTGATGTCAGCATGATGCAGTGGACCGGGTGAATCGTTTGGTTCTTAACCAAACTGAACCGGTTCACTCGAAATTTTACTGAATCGGATGGTTTATTTAATAACTTTCTAAAATTGAGTTTTTAACACTAGAATTTATACTAATTATGGAAAGGCCCAAAAAATAATTTTTAATATCCTTTTAATTAAAGAAAAATTTCTAAAATGCCCTAAAGCCAAGAATAAGCCAAATGGAGGCCAATTAAAATGCAATAAGAGTCTAATCCAATATTTTTGGGCATTTTGAACTTAATGGCGGAGTCTGATTTGTGAAATTAGATTCCAAAAAAAATACGAAAGGACAAACTGGAATAATTTCAACGGTATCCTAACACATTAATTAAGCTACCAATTGAGTCCCGATGGTTATAGAAGTACCTACCTTAGCATTTTTTGACGTTCTGGACTCAACAGTGGAGTCCATGTAGTCAAACGAGTTATCGAAAATATAGACACATAGAAATGTAGAATTCTTAAACTGCCCTTAAAGTTTTACTGGCTTTCAAACAAACTGCAAAAACATAGGAAGGGGCATAATTAATGTTTTTGGACATTTTGAACCTAGCAGTGAGGTCAAACTAAGCATTTAGGTACCCGAATATGGTCCCGTATGAAAGTATAAAATTATGAAAATGCCCCTGAAGGCTAAAATGAGCAGACAATGAACTAAGAAGTATTGAGAAACTTGGTTAAAGACCATAAGGGAGTCCTAAACAGTAAAACTAAATCCAGAAGAAACTAAGAACACTAAGTGAATAATGAGTAAGCCGAGTATTATACTAATATAGTACTGATGTATTTTAACCCATGCTTTAGGAATGCCGAGGCATGTCAAATAGACGAATAATAAAGTGAATGTAGACACTGGACCACAGGTGAGTAACCCTGAACCTTGAAGTGGAGACATTTTTCACGAAATGCAGCTCCTTATAGTTTTATAATACTACATGCAATTTCTTACAACTTTATAACATATTTCAAACTACTATGCTAAATATGTTAACTGCATGCCTGTTTAGAGAATACTGAAATAAATGGTTGAATTGCATGCTTTCAAGTGGCACATCTTTAAATGTTTCATAGCATGGATAGCCTAAAAAATGTTTTGCAAGGATGTTTCACTTTTTTATGTACCTTACGATACCCTACCGGGGGTTAAGAACTAGTAGACTTCTAGTAAGTCTTCATAAGCAACTCGACTGGGAGTCTGAATTCGGTGAGAAGGTTATGTAGGCCCAGAGTTATAAATTACACTTAGGTTGCCAATGTGACATTTCCAGTCCCTAGGGACTAAGCTTATGAGATGTATGACACAAAAATATTTCACAACTTTAGTTTACAAGTCACCTTGTGACAACCCAAAGTTCTAAAAGACAACAATTTTTAAGAAGTGTGGCACATTTTATTTGCTCACCCGTATCAGAGTTTATGATATCATGTTTAACTTGAAAACTATCTAGCATAAACTCTTGCATGATTTTCAGTATATATCTTGCTACTCCCAGTTATATGTATATGTTTTAAGAATGCCAGTAGCTTCCAGTACCAATCTTTTTTATTGCTATCCATGAAAATTTATAGAAAATGGATTTTCCTTAAAACCCATGACAAGGGATCGACGTTACTCACGAGCTTTTCAATAAAGCTTACAGGGTTTTATCCTGTGTATTTCAGGGATTACCATGAGCTTTTTAGACCCAGTTGTTATTAATCTTGATGAATAAAGGCGCTGGTAAAAGAGGGATTTGTATCCCAACCATGGAGGTGACAACCTGAGACCATAGATGTCAGAACTATGTGAAAGAAAAATGATAGTGAGCGATATTTATCAGTGATGTAATAATTAAAGGTTATGTTATCGTAACTCTGATGTACAGTCTATTATGCTTTGCCAAGTATGACTGCATTCTAATAAAAATTTTAACAAACGAGAATTCTGCTGCCCGATTTTATAAAATAGAATCCAATCTACTTGGAAATGATGAAAAAGGCTTTGGTTAAACACATCATCACTATGCTATTAAAAGTTAGTGTATTGGCGAAGGGCATAACTGGCCTGTAATTATCCCTAATCTGCTTAGGGTGGGTTTTAGGATGTGACAGAGTTGGTATTAGAGCAAAGGTTAATGGTTTTTTGGGAAAAGATCTACCTAAGAGCATCAAAGTACGAGATTATTAAGTTACCCTTAGATTAGAAGTTTAGTACCTACATCATGGTTGGTATATAAAAGGGATTAGGTTATAGAGTTAACGACCATCAGAGTTAGTATCACGGATTGAAGATTAAGTGACCATTGGGGAAGGATGTGAAGGATAACAACATATGCTGGTGTGCTATTAGAACCTTAGTCATGAGTAAGACTGATCACCTTTCTATATACCTTTGGGGCTGAGAAACATTGTGGCATGCTCTATCCAACCATCGAGTTAAGACTCATAAAATATGAATTCAGTGAAGAATACGATCAGGGATAAATGACTGTCTATAGTATGTAAAATCATGGGTACTACAAAACTAGAGTTAAGGTAGTACAAAAAAAAAAAAAAAAATTGGAGTAAAACGTTGCCTTATCCAAAGGAAAAAAAGAATACTGGAAAATTTTGAAAGAAAGCTAAGTATCAGGAACTACAGATTTTCCTTGAACCTCAGCCAAGAGTCTTTCATATTGTTCTCATAATCGACTGTTATCCCTTTCCAACTTTGAGATTCTGGTCTCTAGAGATTGATTAGACCTATCCATAAGTTTTCCCAACTTTTTCTTTTCCCACGAGAACTTTTTAATCCTTTGATTAGATTAAGAGAGCAATCATTGTAAAACAGCAATGTGGTCATTTAGGGATCGAATCATAGCATCCCTAGCGTATAAACGTCGAGCTAAATTTGAAACAAAGTTCATGACACGAATACAGAGAACCAAAGAATCATATACAACATTAGCGTCAGTCTTAGCTGCCAGTAATCCTTTATCACAGGGAGAAACGAGACCTAAGGCAACCACTGCGGCGGCAATAGGGTCATCCTGCATCACAGAGTTATTAACTGTGACAAGACTAGTCCAAGTTAAGAAGGATGGTTGCCATAAAAGTGGCGATACATTAGGTGTGTCATCCGGATCAAGACGATTCTGAGAAGAAGAAGCCATTAGATGAATAAAGGAGGATAATTAGAAAAGATGAGGTTGACAGTATTATAAACACTAATAAGCCTTAAGTATCGATCAGTGAGTAGGATTCTTATAACATAAGTCAGCGCGTAAGGTCTAAGACCTACTGCATTGATCCACAAGCTACTAGAGATCCAGCCTGCAATAGCCTCGAGGTAATTGGTATGCCAATTAATTACCATAAATGATTTACTAAACCAATGAATATGGTAAAATAGTACAATTAATTTATATCCAAGAATGGAACTCTCTAGAAAACTAGTAATGGTTAAAAGAGTTAGATCAATCACTAACATTGGACTGTTATAGATTAAAACATTAATTAAGTTTGTGAGTGACGCCGACCACATTATTTAGTAATTAAGGTGTTGTGATCATAACAATACTTTTGATCCAACAATGGAAATACCTTAGGAATAGTCATACAATGTCACTACAAGATAAATCATCTGAAGTTTAAGGAGTTGGAACTAAAAGATTAGAATTCAAACATCCTCTGAAGAGGATGGTATGATACTAGATAGGTTGCAAGGATTAACATGTTAGCAATTAACAATGACAAAATCACCAATTTAAGCTCTTCTCTCATTTAGGAAAATTTGGAACAAATAGAAATCCCTGAAACACATCAGAAACCAGATTTTGAATTTCTTCAAAAATATTCAAAACATTCTCAAATAAGGTTGAAGAAAAAGAATATACATTGTAAGAGTTAAAAATGAAGTTACTATCAACATGAAAAGAAACAATAAAAGAACATCTCTTATATCTCAGAGGAATTCGGACGACATTAAATTACTCAGTTGAAACCAATAAGGAAGATACCTGAAATACAATAAAAAATATATCATCAACAAGTAAACCTCATTAACCAGACCCAAAAATTTATGACCAAGAATCATGTACCTATGATGGAAAAGATCAGAATTGATGGCTGTCGGTACACAGACAGTACATGAGAAGTCACCGTAACTACCGACGACGGATTTGATTTGCAGGGAAACCAAGAAGAAAGATTAGTGAGAGCCAAAACTGTCGACAACAAGAAGAAAATAACTGAGTATCAAAACCTTAATCTTGTAAGAGAATAAATAGAATAAAACGAATAGAAACAAGATTTCAAGCTCCGCCTCCACCGGTGTGAAGACGAACTGAGAAAAGAGCACTTAAAAACGCAAACCCAGAAGTTAGATCTATGGGTCTTGACCTCAAGAATGGTAAACGATTAATACCTGTGGAGTAAGAAGCGAGAATCGACGATCGACAATAAGGCAACGAAGACCAGAGGAATAGCCACAATAACCATTGATAAGCCGACGTTGCAAGATAATGAAATGGGAAATAGTGGCCAACGAAGAAATCATAGAGAGTGGGAAGAGGATAATGATAAGAAATGATGAAGGAATGGAAGAAATTGGTAGAAGCCCAATACAACAACGTACTAAAAAGAAAGATGGATGAACAATTAAGGGTTATACTGTAATTAAAATTGTCGGTAAAAAAACAGAAAGATAATCACCGAAATTTTTGGGATTACCACCGGATTTCACACATCATGCCTCACCACACAAATAAGGCATGTATGTTCGAGTACTTTCACGCATTTTCATCATTGTCAGCCCACCGAAAACCAGTCGTCCAACCAGGCTTTGTAGACATAAGAACTAGAGTAAGAATGACAGCATGACAGCACAATGTAAACCAATTGTCCTTAACAAATGAACCAATGGACTATAAATGAGAGAAGCCCCAAGGAAACAACTCACACTTGAGTGTAAGGAAATAGAGAAGAGAGATGTGTGTATGCTTGCATTTTCGCCTTACTTCAACCTTTTATATGTATACACTTATGTTTACAAGTCATCGAATATAGATTTTTTAAAACTGAGGAAGAGACATAACCTTCGCCCACTTTATGAAATGAACAAGGCCCTCGATTCTGCTCCTTGTATGAAAATTGAAAATAAGTGAGAACCGACACCGATACCGGAAGATATCACAAACACCGGAATATTGGTTGTGTGGAAAAGTTGCAAGCTCCCTACAATGAGAGCTCATTTGGGAATGAAGCCTGATAGTCCAAGAAGCAATATTAGCCATGATACATAGTGTTGCGATGGTTGTCTTACTTGGAAGATGACCAGGAAATGGCCTTGCAACCAACAACAACTCATGTTCGTTGACATAAACTTCATCACTCCTCACCATATCATTCCTCACCATAATTGACACTGCCAATTTAGGTGATGGTCATAGGAGTATTAAGGAGCACGATTCAGATGGATTCTAAAACAACGGAGGCCATTATGGAACAAGATGGACAGTGGGAGCACGCCAAATATACAAGTAATTCCGAGTTTGAGGGACCAAACTCCTTATAAGGAGAGGAGAGTGTAACAACACAACCCAATTTATTGAGATTGTTGTAAAAATCAAAATGATGCTAATTAATAATACAATTTTGGATTTCACAAAAAAAGGGCAATTTATGTAACGTATCAAAAGTTGTAATAACAAAAGATTTTTTGAAGCAATGAAGCATTATGTATAGCAATAATAAATTAAAGTTAAGGAAAATAGTCTAATCACATGCAGGCTTAACCTAACCACGGTTAATAAGGTTAAGTGATTTAATACATCAATAATTAAATAATACCAAATGTATATGTGTGGACAACAATAGTGTGTGAATAATACCTACGCATGAGATTGTAAGTATGCGTAATGATTTGTGCATTACTGTGTGGACAAGATAAGAGGACATTCGAAAGAGACTGTTACCCCACTAGTGTAGTGTGAACAAATGAATAATTGGGGGGGGGAATAATACACGTGTGGGTGTGAAAATACATGTGTGTGAGCAGCAAACCTATGTGTGAAGAGTGGATGAGAGGTAAACTATTAAAAAGGATAAAAAAAAAAGAGGCATGGGCTCCCAATACAATGTCCTAGATTCCCTATGTTCCAACCCAAATAATAGAGAAAATGAAATGCATATACCTATGTGTATGGGTGTGACGACCCATATAACTCACACCTCAAAGAAAACACTCAGGCCAAGAGAAAAAAGATAGAAAGAGAGAGAGAGAAAGCTAGAGAGGGAATAGAGAGGAAGAGCTATAGAAGTTGATCCACTTCCATGAAGACTATATGAAGAAAGGAAAATGAAGAGGAAAAGCTGAGATGCTCAAACTAGAAGAAGAGAAAGAATAAATGCTAAAGGAGTTGAGGAGAGTAGAGTTACAATTCTAGAGAGAGAAAGTTGGAAACCGACCCCAAAACAGGTAACAACCTTATGTTTTTGATTTTTTTCAATTTATTCAGACTAAATATGAATTGTTAGTGAAAAACTGAATTGGAAATCATGGAAAAAGGTGGGAACTCTAACAAATCGCCATAACCAAACTTGCAAAAAAACTAGGTCACATAAAAACTTGTGATTCATCTCTGAGGAACTATAGGCTCGAGTAGAGCACAAAGAAACACGAACATACGAAGAAAAATCAGAGAAAACGATTAAGAAACCAGCAAGGAGATTGAAAATCTCAGTCGGGTTACATGAATTTGGGTTGGACGATAAAGCTTAATCTGATCATGTTTAGGAACGAGAAAATATTCCCTAGAGTCCCAGGATCATCTAGAATGAAAACGGGGCAAAAACAATAACAAGAACTAAACGAAATAGAGAAAGGAAATCCTCGCGGGGAAAAATGATACTCACCGGAGCCCAACTTTTACCCACTGGTTCGATGACCAAACGTGAACGAAACCCAATTCCAATGTGGGATATGGAATCCTCATGGAAACATAGTTTGGGACTCATCGGAGAAGACGTTGAAAAATGATTGCCGGCGACCACCGTTGCTAGATAAGGCGATCGACGCCGACAAGAAACCTTATTGACCTAGTCAATAGGTTAGTCGAACGGACGGACGAGCTGGATACGGGTCTGGCCCTGACCCGTTTAAAACCAATTTTGAATCACCCAAAATGGTGCCGTGTCATTTAAATGGCCTGACGTCATGCTGATGTCAACATGACGCAATAGACCGATTGAATTGTTTGGTTTTAACCGAACTGAATCGGTTCACTTGAGATTTTACTGAACCGGGCGGTATATTTAATAACTTTTTGAAATTGAGTTTTTAACCCTAGAATTTATGCTTATTATGGAAAGGCCCAAAAATTAATTTTAAATATCCTTTTAATTGAAGAGAAACTTCTAAAATACCCTTAAGCTAAAAATAGGCCAAATGAAGGCCAATTAAAATGCAATAAAAGTCTAACTCAATATTTTTGGGCATTCCGAACTCAATGGCAGAGTACGATTTGTGAAATTAGATTTTGAAGAAATACGAACGGACAAATTAGAATAATTTCAACTGTATCCTAACACATTAATTAAGCTACCAATTGAACCCCGATGACTATAGAAGTACCTACCGTAACATTTTTTGACATTCTGAACTCAATAGTGGAGTCCGTGTAGTCAAATGAAGTACCAAAAATATAGACATAGAAATGTAAAATTCTCAAACTGTCTTTAGTGTTTTAAGGGCTTCCAGACAAACTGAGAAAATATAGGAAATAGTATAATTAATGTTTTTGGACATTCTGAACCTAACAATGAGGTCAAAATAAGCATTCAGGTATCCAAACTTGGTCCCGTATGAAAGTATAAAATTACAAAAATGCCCTTAAAGACTAAAATGAGCACATAATGAATTAAGAAGTATTAGGAACCTTGGTTAAAGATCATAAGGGAGTCTTAAATAGTGAAACTAAATCTAGAAGAGACTAAGAACACTAAGTAAGCAAAGAGTAAGCCGAGTATTATACTAATATAGTTTCGATGTATTTTGACTCATGCTTTAGGAATGCCGATACATGTCAAGTAGACGAATAAAAGAGTGACTGTGGACACTAGACCACAGGTGAGTAACCCTGAACCTTGAAGTGGAGACATTTTTCATGAAATAAAGTTCTTTACAGTTTCATAATACTATATGCAGTTCTTTACAACTTTATAACATATTTCAGACTATTATGTTTTAACTGCATGACTATTTATAGAATACTGAAATAAATGGTTGAATTGCATGCTTTCAAGTGACATCTCTATAAATGTTTCATAGCATAGATAGCTTAAAGAATGTTTTGCAAGCATGTTTCAGTTTTTATGTGCCTTACGACACCCTGCTGGAGGTTAAGAACCGGAAGACTTCTAATAAGTCTTCATAAGCGACTTGGCCGGGAGTCTGAATCTGGGGAGAAAGCTATGTAGGCCCAGAGCTCTAAATTACATAGAGGTCGCCAAAGTGACATTTATAGTCCCTAGGGATAGAACTTATGAGATGTATGGCATAAAGATATTTTCACAGCTTTAGTTTCCAGGTCACCATGTGACAACCCAAAGTCCCAATGGCAACAGTTTTTAAGAAGTGTGGCACGTTTTATTTGCTCACCTGTGTCAGATTTTATGATATCATGTTTAACTTGCAAAACTATCTGGCATAAACTCTTGCATAATTTCCAGTATATATCTTACTACTCCCAGTTATATGTATATGTTTTAAGAATTCCAATAGTTTCCAGTACATATTTTTTTTTTTTTATTGTTATCCATGATAGTTTATAGAAAAGAGTTTTTCCTTAAAACCCATGATAGGGGACCGGTGTTACTCACGAGTTTTTTAATAAAGCTCACAGGGTTTTATCCTGTGTATTTTAGGAATTACCACGAGGTTTTCAGACCCAGCTGTTATTAATCATGATGAATAAAGGTGCTGGCGAAAGAGGGATTTGTATCCCAACCACGGAGGTGACAACTTGAGACCATAGACGTCATAATTATGTGACAGGAAAATGATAGTGAGCGATATTCATCAATGATGTAATAATTAAAAGTTATCTTATTGTAACTCTGATGTATAGTTTATTATGCTCTGCCATGTATGATTGTATTCAAACAAAATTTTTAACAAATGAAAATTCCGTTGTACGATTTTATAAAATAGAATACAATCTACTTAGAAATGATAAAAAAAAACCTTTATTTAAACATGTCATCAATATGCTATTAAAAGTTAATGTATTGTATACTACTCATGCACAACACACACAACGCATACACCTCACAACTCACTTCATGATTTTCTTAGTTATGTTTTTTTAAGAAAAAAAAGATTGATAAATGTTGAAGTTAATTGTTTTCAATCACTTGACAATAGATCTCAAATATTATCAACTACTTGATACTTGTTTTAAAAGTAGGATCAACATGCAACTTTATTGAATTGATTTTTTAGAATGTGCCGACTTTACCATAAGATGAGAGAAGCAATTGTTTTATGTCCTACTTATAAAGAAAATTTCAATTTTTTTACAAATCTCTAATATAAATAAATTAAGAGTCTAAAATTCCGAAAAATTTAAAATCACTTATAAAGAAAGGCCCTTCAATTTTGTACAACTCTATATTATAAACTAATTAAGAATCTAAACTTTATAAAAATCTAAGGTTAAAGAAAAGAAAATTATAAAATTGACAAATTATATCTTATAATTATTTTTTGATAACATAATTCTTTTATATTACTTAATTTATAAATTTTGTAAAGAGAATAATTAAAATATCTACTATATATAACAAAATTTTTAATTTCCTAACTTTTAGAAAATTCTATCTTCTTAAATTTTAATAGGAATGCTAGTTTCCTAACTTTAACAAAATTCTACAAACTTTGTCTCTCTCTCTCTCTCTCTCTCTCTCTCTCTCTATATATATATATATATATATATATATACAAAAAAAAACCCATTAACTAAATAAAAAAAGGTGACAAAAATTGTAGTCTAAAAAATTTACAATGAATAAAATAAAGAAGAATAAAAAAATTAATATAATACAGAAATTGAATACAAAAACAAACAAAAGAAGAATAAATTTTGTGTACAAAAATTTAATTAATAATTTCTCCATATCAAAAAGCAAGAAAAATAAATTTTGAATAAAAAGTTATATTAATATATATTAGAATATAAAAGAAGGTTCTTATTTAAAATTGTCAGCTCTAGGTCTTAAATTCTCTCGAGCCGACCCTGTTTGAAACAATGTTGTTGAGTTATAAATAAATTTGGATTTAATTGTGAATCTCATATGATTAAATGTATGTTTGAATTTGATTCTCAGTCTCGGACATCGCCAATGATGTATATACATTGGCACCTTATATCTTACCGGCAGAAGTATTTGATAGTTTCACAAATAATTTATTAAATTGCTTGTGCCTTATCACAGGAAAAATTGTAGCTGTAGTCTTATTGACTATTGAGTTAGTATTTAAATTCATTTTATATTTAATTGAAAGTTTTTTCCTTCAGATTTTGGAAGTTGCAAGCAATAATGACATCTTGGCTAAGTGGAGTATAGTGGGAAGATATATACCTTAGTAATTGAATAAATTTTTATTTCTATTTATATTAGATTGAGAATTTTGTATAGACTATGTATTAATTGTTCTTTTGAATTAGAGACATTGTTTTTGATATTTTGACCGTTTACAGTGAAAATATCTCGTTTGTAAATTTTTAATATAGAAAAAAATAAAATAAAAGAGAATATAAGAAAAAATTTAAAAATTTTAGTTCACTCTTCTAATTGCTACAAAAAATAGAAGAATTTAGTGAAAAAAAAAAGTATTTTAATGAGCTTTTGTAAAATATAAAAAATATTCATAAATTAAAAAATTAAAAATTATAAACATAAAAAAAATATATAATTGTCATATAATTTTTTATTTTTTTTTCCTTTCTTATTAATCAGTGAAACAAGTAATAATAACATTCATTTCTTTTATCACTTAAATTATTAAATAAGATAAAAATCAATATTTTTTTCTTTTTTATTTTAAATTTCTTTTTTCATTTTAAATTTTCTTTTTTTTCGTTTTTTCTTCCTTTTCTTTCTCAGAAACTTTCAAACAAACTATAAATGTCATTTTCAGTAGAACTTTTTTAGTAAAAGAGATTTATTCAATTAGTTTTTACTCTCAAATCTTAGCTCTTGCTTCTTCTGTTCTTCATGTCACTGGTACTCTGCGACCCAATGCTCGCACTGAGATCCTGAGAAATCGTACAAAACGGGAGTCGATGTGTATGAAGCTCGGCCGAGGAGAGAGGACAATCTGGTGGAGATCAGGAAGAACAAGCGCGAAGACAACCTTCTCAAGAAGCGCAGAGAGTGGCTTCTTCTTCAGTCTCAGCAACTCTCAGATGGTTCGCAAAATTAAAAAGAGGGTATACCTGTTTTGCCTTCACTCAAAATCTTATAATTCCATTTGCCTGCTTTTCCTTGATTTATGGGTTTCTATGGCTGTCATTTTTTAGATTGTGCCGAGAAAATGTAGGAAAAGAATGTGGATTAGTAATCGAGCTTTAGATTTTCCACTAGTTGGGAACAGTGGCTACCCGTGAAACAACTACTTTCCTTTAGCCCAAATCCTTGGAATTCTAGCTATGCCATCCTTGTTTTACTTGGTTGGCTAATGGATTATGTTGTGATTTGGCTGCTCATTTTAGTTTTACAGCTTGGGATGCCTTATTTTGGCTTAAAATTTACCCATTCACTTGGCTGTGGTTGCATGTGGAAGTATGGATGCTCTTCCCATTAAAAATTATCAATTCAACTGCAGCTACTTGCATGCCATGTTTAAATGAAAATTCTTAAAGCTTAATTATATTAATTCTAAACTTATTTTCATTCAGTAGTTGTAAATTTGTGATGTTACAAATTTAATTACTGCAAGTGATAAGTTAGTTTTTCACAAACTTTAATCATGGGTGAAGACCAAAAAAGCAGAAAAATTGTAGTATGAATGTTAGTAAATCAATTATCATTAATTTTAATTTTTAACTTTTTGTTTATTTATTGCTAATGGGTGAACTAAAAGTTGTTGGTTGTCAAGAAAAAACCTCAAGGTCAAATGCGGGTTAAATCCAGGTTAAACTGACACATATTTGGCCCAACCTGTTATTGACTCGATTAATTGTTGTGGGTTGAATTTGGATTCAACCCATTTACAACCCGCCAAACATTTGCCAGGCCTCCATCACACTGATTGGTCTGTCAATCTTTTTGGTTTGAAGAAAACCATGTCTATGGTGTGGGGGAATCCACGTAAGCTTCTGCTGTGCTTTAGGGGAACATTTTTTCCAATTTGTCTTTGATAATGAGTCTGAGTTGTAGCATGTGCACTATATGGTAGCTCCTAGCTTTTTGAAAATGCACTTCTCATCCTGTATAAGTGGAAAAAGGGGATTGGCCTGCAAGATCCTAGCTTCAGTTATTCCCCTTTTGCATTCAAATTGGAAATTTGCCATTGGAATTTGTCACTGATGTGGTTGGCCAAAAAATGCCATGTATTGTGGTCCTGACTTCTAGAATTCTATGATGGATAATGGGAAAGGAAGGCCAAAATGCCTACTACTAAATGTGCATGTAGCAAAGCACATTAATCCGGCAATCAAGATTACTGATGATAATAAGACTGGCGGGCTTTTATGTCTGGTCTAATCCGATTGTCTGAGTTGCACCCCTAAGAAGAATTCTAAATTCCAAAAGTGAGGCATTTTTAGCGACTTTGAAGTTTGAACCCTTTTGGTGAATATCGTGAAGTTTGGGGAACTCTTTGACTAGCTGAGGTCTTTGAAACAATAAAATTTCAATTTACATTTCGACAATCCAAAACTTTTAAAGTGACTTCATGAGTTATCAAATATATGACAATGAAACTACTTGTAATATAGTTTTATGGGCCAAGTGCCTTATCAAAATAGTAATAGAAATTGATGTTTCTTTCAAGCACATAAGAACATTTATATAAAACTCACATATTTAATATTTTTATCAAATTACATTGATCAAGAAGTCAATAGAGAAGGAAATCCAAGGAGGTACAAGACACTCTACTCCATCTAACAGAAATTCATCTTCAAGAGGAAGGAAAGTCCATGCTTTAGGTGTAATATTTTCCACTGAAAAGACAATGCCAAAAATAACAAGTAAAACAATGTTCACAACAGTTTAATGAAAGCAAAACTAATCAGTATTTACTAGTTTATAAATAAGGAAGTGTTTCATATTCTTGCATAGTGCTGCACCTTCTTGATGTGGATTTAGGCCAAGTAAGTGGAAAAGTGTTTGGTATTGCCAGGGAACCCTTGTCTCGGACCCACCCTGGTTAGAAAAAACTTTTTTCCAAACCTGGCCTTGCCTCAACTCACCTCAGATAGTATCCCATACCCGCCTGCCCCAATTTTACTAAACCCTTACCTTTCTACCTCGCACCGATTATAACAAAATTTGTTATCCTCATTTAAAAAATTTTAAAAAAATTGAAGAATTTTTTTTTCTTCTGTTTTTAGTATTATTATTCCAAAATTATATATATACATGGGCAGGTTAGGTATTTTAAAATATATAAGGGATATTTTATTAATTTTATACTATAATCAATTGGGTTGGGTTTAAATCCCTCTTTCCCAAGTTTGTTCCTAACTCTATCAAGCTTCTAACATTTTTTTCTCTAAACCCACCCTAACCTGTTCACATACTTTCTAAACTTGTTTCATTAAGACCAACCCTTTTGACAAGTTAGCTGGAAAACCAACCCTTTTGACATTCCTATTGATGCTTAAAGCAACATATTTAATGTAGTTAACAGGAATAAAAACATAATGTTTGAGCTAATCAAAATTTTGAAAAGAGGAAGAAGAAAATACCATTTAGTATTGAAGTTGCCTCTTCAATCTGGCAGCATTCACTGCTGTTGTCACGTAAAGCCAATCTTTTATGTTGTCCAACAACTTGAAATAGGCATACCTCGAAGGACCACTGAGTATCAAAGTGCCACAAACCCCCCAAAATCCAAGAATGAATCCAAACCCCATGCTAACATAAAACCCTGTGGTTATAAACTTATCCTCGTGCTCTTGATTACCGACGCCATCGTTGCCACCAATAGTGGTTGGATCCTGAGGTGTTCCATCTCCTGGGCATGCTTCTGTAAGTGGAGGGCCACAAAGTCCGGGATTCCCCATATATGCTGAAGCATTGAAGCTCATTAATTTGGTGCTTGGTGGGATTCTACCTGAGAAGAAGTTGTTTGACAAGTCCAAGATGCCAAGAAAACTTAATTCAGAAAGACTGCTAGGAATTCCACCAGACAGTTGATTTCTAGACAAGTCAAGAAAATCTAACAATCGTAACTGGCCAATCTTTGGAGCAATTAGCCCAGTTAAATTGTTTCTTGAAAGGTTCAAGGCCACAAGAGTTACAAGACTCGTAATTTCATTGGGAATTTCTCCAGTCAATTTATTGCTGGAAAGATCAATGCTTCTGACGAGTCCCAATGTTTTCTTGTACTCAGATTCTCTTCCTTTCCATATGAGGAATAAACTGACAACATATCTACCATTACCATACATATCCTGTTCACCATCTCTGTCTCTTGGAGGTTGACCATAATAGCCATATGCAATGCTTGGGCTTGAACTCCCTTCTTCAGCCATAGAGGTGAAATTCTTGATGCAATTTGGTATGATTCCAGAAATGTTGTTTAAAGAGAGGTCCAAGATTTGAATATTTTCCAGATGACATATCTGTGAAGGTATGCTTCCATAAAATTGATTAGACCTTAGGCTAAGAACAATCAAATCTGATAGGCCATGTCCGATCCATGCGGGCAGTGTACCAGACAATCTATTGTCACTAAGATCTATGATAATCAACCCTGTGCAATTCTTCAAGGAGACAGGAAATTCACCAATCAAACTATTGTTCCTTAACTGCAACATTAGAATAGAAAGTAGGGAGCCCATCGAACTGGGTATTTCCCCTGAGAAATTATTGTTTGCCAAATTAAGAACAACTAATCCATCCAAGTGCATCCAACAGTCTGGAAGGTTTCCTGAGAGTTGGTTATCTGAGAGGTCAACATAAGTCAAATCCCCACCATTAATTGCACAAACAAAAGTGACTGTCCCTGAAAACTTATTCTTGGAGAGATTCAGTGATGAAACATTAGGAGGAAATACTGGTATTGGACCCTCAAAAAGGTTTGTACATAAATCTATATTTGTAACATCAGTGAACTTGAATGATAAATTGGGCAACAGACCATTGATCTGGTTATAGGATAGGTTAAGATACTGTAATCTAGGAGGTAGGTCCCAAAACCAATTAGGTGCAGTATCTGAAATTCCAGCACTAGAAATATCAAGCTCAGTAAAATTATTTTGATTCTGAAGCCAGTTAGGGAAATGAGGTCCCAACTTGCAATATGCCAATCTCACAACACCTAGTTGAAAAGGAGGAACCCACTCAGAACTAAATTCCAGAGACAGTGAGTTGAAAGACAAGTCTAAATACTGTAGTTTGGAAAGATTTGACAGGTGGACTTCAGAGATCACACCTTCTAGGAAATTTGAAGAAGCGTCCAAAAACTCAAGGTGGGAAAGCTGTCCAAGACTGCTAGGCATAATTCCTGTCAATTGGTTTTCAAATAGATTTAATTTTCTCAATGATGGAAGTGTTGTTAGATCAGGCAATGACCCTTTCATCTGATTCCGATAGAGTACCAAAACTTCAAGACGAGAAAGTTGTCCAAAACTTTCAGGGAAAGACCCATTCAGTTGATTATATTCAACATATAGTTCCCTCAAGAATGAAAATTTTGTAATATCAGGCAATGAACCAGAAAGTTGGTTCTCCCGTAAATTCAAAATCTCCAATGAGTTCTCTGCGTGCCCGTACAAGTTCTGCAGAAACTTAGGAAGTGATTCACTAAACTCGTTCGATGACAAATCTAATGATCGTAAATTACCCAAATTTCCAAAAGATTTTGGAATGCCACCTTCAAGTTGATTTAGAGAAAGATCAAGATTTTCAAGGGATAAAATTTTCCCAAAAGCATCGGGAATCACTCCTTCTAATTCATTACCAGCAAGGTTGATATCAGTAAGGCTACTACTACAGTTGAACAACCAATAGTATATTGAAGAAGTGAGAAAATTGGCAGAGATATCAACGACAAGAAGGGATGTAGAACGATTAATTGGAGGAAGAGCTGAAGGAATGATGTTTGGGAATTTAGACTCGTGCAATCTTAAGGTTACTAAAAGAGGAAGCTTGCTGATTACTTGTACCCAATCTACTACTTCACCAAGGAAAACACCACTCAGGTCAAGGTGTCTTAAAGAATGAAGACTAGAAAGCCAGTCAAGGTTTTTAACATCATAATAAAATGCCTCGCTGCCACTGATATCAAGGGACCACAAATTGGAAAGGTTCCCAAGCTGTTTAGGAATCTCTCCACCAAATTCAGCAAAGGAGAGATTGAGATATCGTAATTTGCTGAGGGAACCAAAGAACTCTGGGATGCGGCTAGCTCCAAAATCATTGTAACTGAGGTCTAGATAATTCAAATGCTGTAGTTGAAGCAGGGAAGGACTAAGCATACCTTTCAGAGGTTTGGAACCAAAATTTGAGTTGAACCACGGGCCACGAAGATCGAGCATGATAACATGACCGGTTCGGTTGCTACAGTGGACTCCTCTCCATTTGCAGCAGTCTCTTTTATTATCTTCACTGCCCCAAGAAGAGAGACGACCATAGTCATCTATGAGGCCTTGTTTGAACTTGAGCAAAGCTTGTCTTTCCCTCTCTATACACTCATCTCTACCAAGGGCTGGTTTCATGTATAGTAAAAGTAGAGCAACCAACCCACGAAAGAGTTGAACAGATCTTCCCCCTTCAATCTTCATTCTTTTCTCGATCACAATCAACCAACCAACCAACCAATGTGGATTTGAAGTTTAATTTTCTAAGCCTACGTACTGAATATTGTTTGTATATCGCAACCCATCAGGCTCAGAGGGTACCTTATCGTTCAACCATATTTGTTTTATTTATTTCTAGCAAGTCAAAGTCCACGCATGCAACAGCTAGTCTTTATGGAAATTAGTGGGCATCTTCGCCGGTCTAATGGGGGTTCAACTGAGTCAACCATGTGTTGCTGTTTAGCTCTAGTGGAAATCAGCATGCTGTGTTTAATTATTGTCTTGGCATCAGAAATCTTGTTATAAAAAAGCAACCAAATTTTTCTTCAATTTCCGTGTCTTTCTATTGGAACTTCCAATGGTTCAACAATATCAAGTCTTTGTTGTCCACAAGAATCAATAGTTGACATAAAATGGGTTGAGGACTCCCTAGCTAGCATAACCAAAAATATATAATAAAAAAAATTATCCCACTTTAAGATACTAGTTTAGGAACATGTGTGTTGCATGTCCAAAATTTGTCATTATAAGTATCATTTTTATAACATTATTTAATGAAAGAGGTTGTGGCTTTAGAATTACAAATTAATTTTTTTTAAAAAAAATAAATTGAGAGCTAACATGAATATACTATCACATAAAATTTTCTTCTTTACCCACAATCATGTATTTTACTAGTAAATTTTTGTGACCAATAATAATGATAGCAACACACACAAACACGTATGGGTATATATGTGTGCATATATACATATGATAATTTTTACTTAAGTTTCAAGTATATAATTAAATTATGGTCTTAAATTATTTATAAGTTATTTTTGTATAGAGGTAATTTGTAGGTTTTGTCAAGCAGCATTGTGCATTCAATTTTATAGACCTATATATATATATATATAAGTATTCACATATATAAATCTTAAAAGAACCACTAAATACTAACATTTTTAACTCTATTATAGCATCATATAGAGGTTCATCAATGTTATCAAAAAAAAAAAAAAAAAGGAAGATTCATCAATATTTATTGAACTTCAAAGTCCATCAATAAATAAATGAATAATAAAATTATATATTTTTTCTTGTTGATTCACATTTATTATGAGTAAATCTTCTAGCATGAGATTAGAAAGATTCAACATTCAATTGATTTTGCAAGATATAAATTGATTTTGCAAGAAGAATTTTCATATTTACTCGAAAATCTTTTCACAATTTTTGTAAGTTATAACTTATGTTATATTCAATTTTAGTTTGATATTCATAATTATTTTACTTACAATTGCGAATGTGAAATTAATGTTTTTATCGTAAAAAATAAAATTAACAAATCTTAAAAAATAAACAAAATTGTCGTAATAACAATAAACATATAATGTTGACCTGTACATTGAAAATAGATAACTGTAGAATTTATCCTCTACAATGAAGATTTTTGAGAATCAAGAACTCTAATATATAAATATATATATATATATATATATATATGTGTGTGTGTGTGTGTGTGTGTGTGTGTATAGAGACCGGGAATGAGAAATTTATCAATTTTGTGCATTAAGTACTAATACGATGGATCATTGACACGTTTCAATGATGTCAAATATTGATTAGACCAACATTTAAAGTAGATGTAAATAAAAAAATATATATTTTTTAAAAAATTCTTAGAAGTCTCATGATTTATTGCAATATAGTGATAAACAAAAAAAATATATGCAGTCTTTTAAATTTTTTAGAAGTTTTGTTAACTGATTGAAAATTTGAAATTAAATGATGAGGTGGATGTTTATTTGAAATTAAGTTTGTATACTGTTCTTAATTAGATTGATTTAGTGTTTTAAAATTTTGAACAAAAAATAATTGTGGAGAAAATAGAGGGATAAACTTTTTTAAAAATCCAACACCCTGATGTAGGACAGAATCTTAGGGAAGGAAATTAAGATTGCTCTATAACCAAGTAATTAATTTCATGATTCAGTCCTTTTTTTTTTTTTTAACGTGTTTCTCCTGGCTTGAACAAGGAAAATACATTTCTAAGATAAATTCAGATAATTAGTTGAGTAAAATGTTTTATTTAAAAAAGAAAGAAAAGAAAACAAATAAATAAAAGAAAAAGTAATATTTAAGACCAAAAAAAAAAGTGTTTCTTGCAGAGAATTTGAATAGATACACATGCAGTGTTGTGCCTATTGTATGTCGAATGGGTTGTATCGTTTGAGTTACATATTTATAATATATGCCACAATTTCAAATTCGAATTTTATAGAAACCCTACTTGAAAAAAGTGATCTATTTGATTAGGGGATTACACCTCAACGAACAAATCCTTAACTCTAACTACAAAGTAAACCATACAAATCCTCTTTCATTAGTCAACTCAATTGAAAGCTATATTCTTTTTAAATCATAGTTCTAATGCTTCTTAGATTTTTTGTTCTTGTAGAACCTTCAATCTTAATAATAATAATAATATTATTAATATAGATATAAATATATATTGTGAGAAAACTTCTAATCTCTTTTTTATTGCTCAAAACTTAATGTTATTAATAATTTTATATAGAATATATATATTTTTAATAATTAAGATTATAAAAAATTTCATAAATTTGGAAATTATTAAACAATAGAATAATTAACTATTCTGTAAATTGATTATTCAAAAAATTAGTAATTAACAAAATGATTAATTTATTGAATAAGATCAACTATAATTTGATGAGATAGAAACTCAATTTTATTCTCACTGTATATGTGTGCAATTATAACATAATAAAAATATACATATATGAAATAAAATATATAATTAAATTTGACGTCTTTATAATTTAAACAATAGAATTTGATATTACAAGTTTTGTTTGGAGGCCAATTCTCTTTAGCTTCCTGTTAGGAACAAGAGGTCAGTAATTACATGTTTCATTGACATGTTAAAATATGATCCATATTTTGACTTTCTTGAATCGACTCTTAAGTATAATCAGAAGAATAACAGCTCCTATTTATATCAGTGGTTAGAATTTTTCAACCCAATGACTAAAAATATTCCAAAATCATAAAACATTTTGACAATTAGGATAATGAATGATTTCTTTGTCTAAAAATAATATTTTAATATTAAAGCAAGAATATTAAAATATAATATTTTAATATTGTCACCCTATTAAAATTTAATAATATGGTTTTATTATTTTAATTTTATGGATTGGTCGCAGAATATTTTGAGTTACTTTAGGCATATTAAATTTAGTTTTTTTTTTTTTTTTTTCATAATGGTCAGATTTATCTTTAAATTTTAACTATAAACAATTGATGTAAAAGAAATATATATTCTTTACAATAATATCATGATGTATATATATAATGATTTTTTTTATTATAATATATATAATAAAATATTATTAAAAAAATATACTTACAGATGGTGTACCAGACTCATTCAATACAAAAGTCATGGCGGCTAGACTTTGATGGACTTCAAATTAAAAATATGGGTGATGCCACAAGTCATGGTCACAATGGTCCATTTGTCCACTCAACACAAAAGTCATGGCGACAAGTCTTTTGTGTCCACAAGTCATGGTCACAGTGATCCATTTGTCCACTGCCACTTAAATACGTCGGTGATGCCCCAAGCCATGGTGACAATGACTTTGTAGTTCACCAAATCTTATAAAAAAAAAAAAAAAAGACTGTGACTTTGTAGACTGCATTTTGAAAATGTCTTAAATTCTATGATGCGAACAAAGAATCTTCTGGCTATCACACAAAAATAACTAATCAACTGATAAGACATATTTTTAGAAGATGAGGTTTGAGTTTTGAAATTAAATATTGATAAATTATGCTGATTTGTTTGATATTTTTAATAATTATATTAAAATTTTTTAAAATTTTATCGATCTTTATATTTTATCTGATAATATACAGATATCTTTTTTAGAAAATTTTTTTTTTATTTGAAATGACAAAACTATTATCGAACTTCTAATTGAACTAAGTACGAAATAAATTCGAATAACATGATTCTTTATATAATATTAAATCACTTATTAACTTATTGAGTCAAGGCCAAGTCAGGTCAATAAATTAATAAGTTTTTAAATTTATTCAAATTTAACTTATTTATCTTATAAGTCATTCTCAAATAAGTATCAAAAGTAATGTATATCAAAGAAAGAAGACACCTCCCAAAAAAAAAATGGTTATTCATACTTCCTTTTGGGCATTTTCACTTTAAAATATTATTTTTTAAATAATTAAAAATATTTTTCAGAGCTCAAATAAAAAAGATAGGGGGAAGAAAGAGAGTTGTCCTAAAAAAAAATTATATTTTAGGTTCGAATTCTGGCCTATCATATAAAAAAAAAAGTTTTTAATTACCATATTTTGATATGTTTTCTTTAAAAAAAAAAAAAAGTTACAATACCTCTTTAATATTTTTTTGGGTGATAATATATTCTCTGCCATATTTAATATGATTTGACAGTCCTTGGAAAACAAGTACTGATAATATAGGGCATATAGCTTTATATTGATGTAAAATTTATATGATTGTCTTGACGATGGATTCCATACTTACTGATATACCACAAAATAGCAAGACCAATCATCGCTCGACACGTATGTCTATAGTCCAGCTCATGCTCAGCTAGTTCTGCTCGTGCTCGGCTAGTTTAGCTCACGCTCAGCCATTTAGGGCCGACCAACAGATCAGAAGAGGTTGAGCACATGCCTCTAGAGCAGATCCACATTCAAATAAAGCTCACGGGATTGAACACATGCCTCTAGAGCAACACTCTAGAGCTCATCACTGCCTTAACAGGTGCCGACTAGAGAATAAGGAAACAGTCTTTCACAAGGAAACTGCCACACATATTTATCTCTATTTTTGATACAATGTCTAACAAGGAAACTGCTATCTCCGATGATCAAATCCCTACTCTCATGGCTCCAAATCCTAATCAACTTAGGAAAGGCACAGCTTATAAATTAAACCCTAGAGGTACGCTTTATTTTTATGCTCATTATTTTGGCTTTCATTACAATCTTTCAATTCAGTTTATTGACTTAAGTATCGGAGCGGCTACCGCCGAAGCCAACCCGGTAGTCCTCTGATCTTCTTTTTGAGTGTTCCTCAGGGAGCCGAGCTTGGAGCATATGTGGGCCAAAAAGTGCAGCATCAGTTTGGCGCCGTTTGTGGGAACCGACAATCACCAAGTGCTCTATTGATTCAAAGCTCATTCTCCTTTTTTCAAAGGATTATGGCTCCTAATCTCCGACCAAGGAAGAATACTCAAAATCCTCAGAACCCTCAACCTCAACCGCCTGCCGGACAAGGAAGAGGACGGGTGAGTGATCCCGCACAACAAGAGCTTGCCGAAGTCAAGCGGCAGAACCAATTGCTACAAGAGAAACTTTTGACCATGTCTAGAACTCTGGCAATACTCACCTAGAGTCGTGAAACTAATTCTCAGAATCCACCTGTCAACACAAACGCTCAGAAGGCGCAGCCTCTTACTACTGTCCACATTCATGGAGATCCCCAGCTATTAGCAGTCGTCGGTAGAGGGGTACCAGCTTTTATCCCAGAAGTCCATTACCGAAGCACCACTAGGGTTCTAGTTCCTAGGGCTTCAAGAGTAAATCCTGTAACACAAGAGTCTCAACCTCAACTAGCTCCTGCACCACCAACCTAGGAGAATCAGAACAACCCCCAGTAATGGGCAGAGATCATCTGATTACGCCCAAAGAATAACGCGGTAATTGTAGTGTAGCTTTGGGGTGTCGATTCCACAGGGAGACTAAATTAAAAGAATAATAAACAGAATTTCTGAAACTACAGAAGTATTAGACGGTTAATGAGAAAATAAAATATAAAATGTGATTTTGAATGCAACTAAAAATTAAACAAATTAATTAATGGAAGAAAATATTCAAATTTAACGAACAGTGGAGTGTCGGGAATCCCTTGCACACATATGGTATTTCAATTATTTTTAATTCACAGATAACTCAATTGAGAAATTAAATTCCAAAAATCTCAATCGGAAGATTTAAAATTATGCATCAAAATTAGACTGAAAATAACCCTTCGAAAAATCATTCATCATCTTTAAATCATTCAAATTATTATTCACATTGATAAAATACAACGACGACAATATACCCAACGAGCAATACTGCAGCAGAGAATTGAATCAATATAAATATTTAATTGTTCCAAAAATAATCAAAACATTAATCCACTTAATAGAAAAAGCATGACTGAATCTATAAACGGACTAAAACCTTTAATTATTCGGACAATAAAATCCAACAATAAATTTAGAATGATCAACGAAGAATTTAACAAATTAAAACCATGTGCAGGAATCAAAATAAATCAAAATAGTCATATATGGTGCAAGTTCATCTCTAACCCGACTTGAAAATTTAATTACCCATGTACAGAATGGATAACATAAACCTCACCGAAAAATAATCTGCCATGGCGTCACTACGCTGTCTTTTTCCACACTGTTCAGTGTCTCTGTAATTTTTCCTGTGTTCTTCTCCTTTGCACCGCCGCCCTGTCAACAGCCGTCCTCCCTTCTTTTTGTATTATTTTTTTTCACCCTTTTAAATACTCCACCGCCGCGCCCTAAAGCCCCATGCCCAAGCCTCACAACTGCACGCAGCTTTGACCCAATGCACCTCACGCCCAGGCCCGTTCTTGGCTTCAATCAGCGCTTGGTTTCTTTATTTCAGCCGGGCCCCACATTAATAAATCTCCATTTTTCTTCAAAGCAGCCCATGAAACCAGCGCACACCAAGCCCCCAACGCAGCAGACAGCCGCTTGGGCCCATGCGCATCAAGCCACCAGCCACTATCAACCGCAATAAAGCCCTTCTCACGTTCAGCGCCTACCAATTTTGATTTTGCTTTTCCTTTCTCTTGTTCTTTGAACAACCGGGCCCCACTCTCTTCTATCACCTCACTTCTCTTTTATTTATTTCACTTTTCAATTAGCTTTCTGTATCTCTCTTTGGTCATGCCTTAAACGTTGGCCCACAGCTTTATTATTTTTTTTTTCTTTTGCTTTGCTTTTCTTTTGGTCAAATCTCCAAGCACTGGCCCCACACAAAATAAAATCAGACTTGAGACTCCCTCCAGCCGTGCAGCCTTGCTTTGAATTTTTCTTCTTGACTTTTCAATCTTGCATTGTCCAGCTACACACAGCTAACAGCGCCCATCTCTACGCTCTGTTTTCTATAAGATAACAATTGAATCTTAATTCGGGCTCTTCACGAAAGTTATAGCCCCGGATGAGTAGATAATTTTAGGCTCAAGAACCATCTGATTTGGGCTTTGGAAACTCAAGTTACGGCCCTTCAAGTTGGCTGGACGGACAGAATTTGGAACAGCTTTTCAGACCTGATTTCGAAATAATGTTTGGAGGCCCAAACGAACTCCGATTTTTGCAAACCAAACCTTTTTGAAAAGCCCAAGGCGTCCTCTAAAAATTTCATGAAGACCATTTTCTCATTCTGAAACTCTAACGCCATCCAAATCTCAATTGAAACTCAATGGTCGAATCTGCCAAAAAGCCAAAAATAGTTCCAAAAATATTGAGTGAAAAGCGCAATTACGAATTATCTCTTACCAACGAAGATGCAATATTTGGGACTTAAAATCTTATAAAATACCGCTAAAATATATCTCACTGTAAATAGAAATTAAATAAATAATATCAAATATATCTCAATATTCCTATTTACTTTTTAGCAATTTACTCTGATAATAGGGTATTTAGAGTGCACTTTTGCGCACTCATCATCATCCTACCCATGTAGGCCCTAAAGCTGCAAAGCCTGACTCGCAGCAGCCTGTCTTGCCAAGGGGATCAATAAAAGCTAAGAAAGTTGTTAAATCAATGGACCGCACTGTTGTTATAAGGGGTGCTTAAAACCCCCCAGAACAAGACGAATTGGCCAGGCTGGTCGGCAGGTTTGCCACCCCATTCACTAATGCTATCATGGCTGAGGAGAGACCTAAGAAATTCGTCGTCCCAAAATTCACCCCTTATGATGGGACAAGGGATCCAGGGGACCATCTCTCCCACTACCAGCACACCATGGCCTTACACGACACTTCTGACGCCTTTTTATGCCGAACATTCATGACCAGCCTCAACGGCACTGCTTTGAAGTGGTTTCATCACCTCCGGCCGAACTCAGTTACTAGTTTCTATAAGCTCGGCAGAAGATTCCTGGACAAGTTCATGACCAGTAGGAGGTTGAGGAAGGGTTCCGAATTCTTGTTGAACATAAAGTAAATAAAGGAAGAGTCCCTCAGAGGGTATATTGTACGTTTCAATGCCGAACTCACTGAGGTTACAGACTGCAGCCCCAGTTTCCTTGTAGCTGCTTTGGCTTCTGGCCTTGCACAAGGAGGCTTTGGAGACTCCTTGACCAAAAATCCCCTTGCGGACGTGGCAACACTCATGGACCGAGTAAGGAAATACATTAACTTGGAGGAAGCCAAAGACACTTCTAGAAAGATGAAGGAACAAGCTCAGAAAGACAACTAGAAGAAAGACAATTAGAGGAAGGATGATCAAAGGAAGGACCCTAGCTCGGTCAGGAAGAGAGCTAAAAGCCCAGAGAAAAGGGGGGTATCCAGAACTTCCTATAATTCTGGGCTAAGAGAGTTCAATAATTTTACTCCTCTAAATGCCTCTCCATACAACATACTGAAACAAGTAAGATCTCGAGAGAACCTGAGATGGCCAGAGCCTTTGAAAGGTGACCCCGGCTACAGAGATCAAACCAAGTATTGTGATTTTTACAAAGACCGCGGGCACACAACTAACACTTGTAAGACTCTCAAACATGAGATTGAGCAACTAATTAGGAGAGGACGACTACAGGAGTTCATCAAGCAGGACGGAGGGTCGAACCCTCGTGATGAGAGGCCCCAACAGAGGAAGCCCGACCAGAGGCCGAAACAAAGGGAATGACGGAATGAGCCTTCGTGGCAGAACAACCAAGTAATCTTTGTCTTACACACAGATTCCCCTGTAACTGGGACTTCCAACAGATCGAGGAAACGTTACGCTCGGGAGGCCAGGTCTACTCCCAACATCATACAGATCTCTAACGTGGAGAAAAGGTTAAGGCCTGTACCAGAAATCCAGTTCTCGGATCAAGACCTTACAGGGGTACATTGTCCTCATAGTGATGCCCTGGTCATCTCCCTCAAGATTGCCAACTTTAAAATCCGAAGAGTCCTTGTGGACACTAGGAGCTCGACTAACATTCTGTTCTATGACCCTTTCAAGTAGATGAAGCTCAACTCTAGTGACATTAAGCCCACTGGTATAATCATGGTAGGTTTTGATGGGAATCTCAACACTCCATTGGGAAAGATTGATCTTGCCACCACTGTAGGAGAAGGGAACGGACAGAAGACCACAGTAATTGAATACATGGTTTTGAATGCCAAATCTCTCTACAATGTCATAATTGGGAGGCCTTGGCTACATGAGATAGGAGCGGTCACATTAGCTCTCCACCAGTGCCTGAAGTACGTCCACAATCAGATTGTCTACTCTATCAAGGGATGCCAACCAACCTCCAGAGAATGCCATGCTCTCGCACTTAAAGCCAAGGCCCCCAAATGCATGCCCGTGAATGTGGGGATCCAATTCACTCCTACTATCACAAGGCAGAGGACTGTCCCTTCAGGATTGACGAGCCACTAAGCCCCAGAGGAAGAGACAGCAGGGCCAAGCCCATAGGGGAACCCATTAAGATTCTGGTAAGCTCGGAAGACCAGGGGCACTACCTACAGATAGGCCTGGACCTGACACTTGCCGAGCAGGACGAGTTGATCAAATTCCTGAAGAAAAACCTCTCCGTGTTTGCTTCGGAAACAAAGGATATGGAAGGAATAGATCCAGACCTCATCACTCACAAATTGATGGTAGATCCAGACCATCTACTAGTAAGGCAAAAGAGAAGGCCACTCACTCCAGAGCGGCACCAGATCATCAACGATGAGGTCCAAAGGCTACTCATGCCAACATGATACGGGAGGTATTCTATCCTGATTGGCTAGCTAACACTGTTCTAGTCAAAAAGAAAAATGGCAAATAGAGAGTCTGCGTCGACTATACAGACCTCAACAAAGCGTGCCCTAAAGATAGCTTTCCTCTTCCGAAGATAGATCAGTTAGTCGATGCTACCACAGGGCACGAACTTATAAGCTTCATGGATGCCTATTCGGGTATAATCAAATACAGATGCACCCTCCTGATCAGGAGAAAACATCATTCATAACCGAATGAGGTCTCTATTGTTATAGAGTGATGTTGTTTGGACTAAAAAATGCTAGGGCCACATACCAGCGTCTGGTTAATAAGATGTTCAGCCCCTTGATTGGCAGTACCATGGAATTCTACATCGATGATATGCTGGTCAAAAGCCTGCAAAAGAGCAGCCATCTCTAACACTTGGCTCAAACGTTTGACATCCTGAGGCAGTACAAGATGAAGCTCAATCCCTCGAAATGCACCTTTGGTGTAACAAAGGAAAAATTCTTGGGATACATAGTATCTCAGAGAGGTATAGAGGCGGACCCCACCCAAATTGAGGCCCTGATCGGACTAGAGTCTCCAAGGACCAAGAAAGACATTCAGGCTCTGAATGGCAGAATAGCAGCTCTGAGCAGATTTATCTCCAAATCCACCAATCGTTGCCTACCATTCTTCAAAGCTCTGAAAAGTAACAAAGCTTTACAATGGACTGACGAATGTGAAAAATCCTTTCAGGAACTAAAGGAGTACCTAGCTTCACCTGAGCTCTTATCAAAGCCGATCCAAGGGGAAAAGCTACTTCTCTACTTCGCAGTCTCCGAGAATGCCGTCAGTTCTGTACTAGTCAGGTAAGAAAGGGGCGTGCAGAGACCCATATTTTATGTCAGTAGAGCACTGTTAGACACAGAAAAGAGGTACCCCGAGATTGAGAAACTGGCCCTTGCGCTTATAGTATCTGCACGAAAGCTCAGACCCTAATTTCAAGCTCATCCCATAGAAATTCCAACTACTTATCCCTTGAAGTCGATACTGAGGAAACTAGAGGTATCAGGACGATTGGTCAAATAGTCAGTAGAACTGGGGGAGTTCGATATATCCTATGTTTCACGGATCTCAATAAAAGGGCAAGCCTTGGCAGATTTCGTTGCCGAATTCACCCTAGCATTACTAGACAGAGCACAACTTTGTGAAAATCTGGGGACATGGCAGCTATACACTGACGAGTCATCTACCGACCGAGGTGCTGGTGTTGGACTGGTATTGCAGTCCCCTGATGGGCTCATGACAGAAATGGCAATTAGCCTAGGGTTCAGAGCCTCCAACAATGAAGTAGAATACGAGGCCCTTATCTTAAGGATGAAGCTAGCACGAGAATTCCTAGGCTCAGAACCTCGAAGCCTTTTCTGACTCCCAATTAGTGGTCAGCCAAGTTCAGGGAGAGTTTGTTGTCAAAGATGAAATAATGCTTCGATATTTAGAACTGGTCAACTTGTTGAAACGCTCCTTCCAAGCATTCTCAGTCCAAAAAATAGAAAAGGGTCAGAACTACAAAGCTGATGCCTTGGCAAACATGGCATCCCATTTGAAGTCAGAAGGGGACTCAACACTAAGAATCTCCCATCAGCCAAGGCCTAGCATCGAAGAAGTCCAGGTCGCTCAAATTACGGAACAGCCTCAGAACTGGATGACTCTAATCCTCTAGTACCTAGAAGAAGGGCTCCTCCCAAAAGACAAGAATAAGGCAAAAAGAGTTCGAATCAGAGTAACTCGGTACCTTGTCATGAATGGGAGGTTTTACCGAAGGTCTTATTCTTAGCCATTGTTAAAATGTCTGGCTCTAGAAGAATCTTAATACGTCATGGCAGAAATTCATGAAGGAATATGTGAAAATCATAATGGAGGCAGAACCATAGCGCACCGAGCTCTGACACAAGGCTACTACTGGCTGGGCATACTAAGAGAAGCAAAAGAATACGCTCGGAAGTGTGACAAATGCTAAAGGTTCGCCCCCTACCAACACCAGCCCCGTCATGAACTCATCCCTATCACAAGCCCATGGCCCTTTGCACAATGAGGAATGGACGTCATAGGCCCATTGCCTAAAGCTACGCCAAATAGGAAATATCTATTGGTAGCTATTGACACTTCTCAAAATGGGCGAAAGCAGAGCCACTAACACGTATTACAGAGAAGGAAGTCAAAATTTTCACTTGGAAGAGTATAGTCTGCAGGTTCGGCATACCTCGCGTAATCGTCTCAAACAACGGCACACAGTTTGCCGGTAAGACATTCAAAAGGTTCTGCCAAGACCTGAACATCAATCAACACTTCTCCTCACCTAGTCATCCCCAAGCCAATGGGCAAACAGAGGTTACTAACTGCACAATCCTTAATGCTCTTAAAAATAGACTAGAGGGAACTAAGGGAAAGTGGGTTAAAGAACTCCCTGGAGTACTCTGGGCCTACAGAACAACAAGGAGAACTCCAACATCAGAAACTCCCTTTTCACTCGCCTACGGCACCGAAGCAGTGATCCCTATTGAAATCGGTATGCCTACCCTGAGGACTGAAGCTTTCAACAAAGAGACCAACAGCTAGCAACTTGTAGAAAACTTGAACCTGCTTGAAGAAAAAAGGGAGCAAGCTGGGGTCAGGATGGAAGCATACAAGCACAAGATGGTTACCCGCTCAAAACTAGGGCTTAAACCTGCCAACTTCCAAGTTGGAGACCTGGTCCTAAGAAGAGTGTTTCAGAACACCAAGGATCCCACTATGAAAAAATTATCACCCAACTAGGAGGGCCCCTATAGGGTCACCAAGACTGTGAGACCGACCACTTATTGGTTAAAGGGCATGGATGAGAAGCCGGTTCCCAGACCTTGAAATATGAAACACTTACGGAAGTATTATCAAGAAAGAAATTCTTTCATTTCAAATATTCCATAAAGTGTTCTCATCTTAATGTACAGACCTTGAGTCTAGTCCATCTTAATTATAGACCTTAAGTCTGGTCCATCTTAATGTACAGACCTCGAGTCTGGTCCATCTTAATGCACAGACCTCGAGTCTGGTCCATCTTAATGTACAGACCTTAAGTTTGGTCCATCTTAATGTACAGACCTCGAGTCTGGTCCATCTTAATGCACAGACCTCGAGTCTGGTCCATCTTAATGTACAGACCTTGAGTCTGGTCCATCTTAATGTACAGACCTCGAGTCTGGTCCATCTTAATGTACAGACCTCGAGTCTGGTCCATCTTAATGCACAGACCTCGAGTCTGGTCCATCTTAATGTACAGACCTCGAGTTTGGTCCATCTTAATGCACAGACCAACAACTGTGATTCTAATTGCTCAACTTCTTACCCATGAATTTTAAGGGTATTGACTGTCAAGGATCTTTCTTCATTCTATTACAAGTCTTTTTGTTCTGTGTTAAGCTCAGGTCATAGCTCTGAGTAGTTAAAGTGACAGATTACTACAAGTCTTTCTGTTCGGCAATTAAGCTCCGGATGGATAGTTCCTATACTGACTACTGTCCTTATTGCTCCGAGCAAGTTCATGATTCGAAGCCCCTCAATTTCAAGGGTCTGGATCAGTTGCTTATCTTCTCAATTTTAATCATTACAGTTTATTTCAAAATTATTACAAGTTATGAAGCTCGGAAGGCAGCCCACCATTCGTGACCAATCAAAAGGAATTACAGTCAGCTCCTAAACAGGTTCACTCGCCTCTAAGGTTGAAGCCCATATATACTACATCGATAGACTTGGAACAGAGCAGAATCTACTTGGCAATTATAACAAAATTTGCAAGTACTAAAAAGCAAGGACACTGAAGAGATCTGAAGAAAAGACAGTTTTATTGATAAATATGACTTAGTACATTAAAAGTTGGCTAAACAAAAGAGAGAGTGAAATGAATGAAGCCTTAAGCCTTATCAGAAGGGCCAGGATCCTCTGCCGAAGGAAGGTCGATAGCCATGGCCTCCTTGCTCGGGGCAACAGTAGGAGAAGCAGCTCTAGGAGCAACAATTGACGATACGTCAAAGTTTGGAAACCTAACGAGAAATCTAGATCGGAAGTTGTCAAAGCCGAACCGGATCAGTTCGTCACCCATCTTATCAACTTCCTCCCTCATTTTCGTCTCGGTCTCAGTCTTGGCATGGTCGACTGCCTTCTTGAGCTTCTGATCAAAGGAGCTTCGAAGGTCAAGCATCTCCCTCCGAAGCCCTTCGGCCTCCCGAGCATAAAGGTCCCTCTCGGATTCTAAAACGGCCAAGTTGTTGCTAGCCTCCTTTAGACTCTCCTCGACAGCATGAGCCTTGGACTGAGCTGTTCTAAGCTCCAGCCTTACTTCATCTAGCTCGCCCTTCAGCTTTTTAGCCTCCTCAGAACTCAAAGGAGTCACCATCAGAGCAGCCAAACTATGCATACTTTGCACAACACAAAGCAAACAAGTTAAGACCAAATGCATGAACAAACAAAAGAGGGACAAGAAGAGGCTTCAGAAGTTACCTTTATTTGGAGATTCATCATCTCATTCATTAGTTTCGTAGGGTTATCCCCCCTATACCGATAAGGGCCCTTAGACCAGATTTGGTCAAAGGCCTTCTTGGCAATCTGATAGTCCGGCTCATCAGATGGTCGGGAGGGAGCGGCACACGCCTTCCCCTTCCCAGCTCGCTTGCTTGGAACGAAAGGGGCAGGGGGAACTACTGAGATCGGAACAGCAGGTTCGACTTCCTTCTCACCTTCCGACGGAGTTGGTTCGGAGAGCCAGAAATCAACCTCCTCCTTTTTACTTGGAGAGGAGGCTCAGGCTCAAGTTGGGAAGAAGCCTCCCCCACCAATTGTGATTTCGGTTCTAACCACCTCAATGTTAGCTTTCTTCTCAGCTCATCAGTAGGAGTATTGGCGACCATCAGGTTCTCTGGAGTGACAATGATGGTATGAGCTCGGTTGGGAGTCGAAAGAAGCTTACGATACTAATCTTGGAGCTCGGTGGTAAACTCAGACTTCTTCCAAGCACTCCTAACTGCACATAAACAAGAAATAGCATTTCAGTTCATCAGCTCGGAAGACAGAACAAAGCTAAAATAGCCTAGGGAAAATAAGCCTCACCCTTATGACCTGTGATACGAGGGAATGTCGAGATATGATCTTGGAAGTCTTCATGCTCCCATCCTCCTCTAATAAAAAAGTACCACTTCGTCTACGTTTTATTGGAAGAGGGTACAGAAGACAGAGGTCTGAACCCCTTCTCAAACGACATATAAAAAAGGCCCTCCGACTTCATATACTTCAGATCCATGTTACTACGGATCAAATCTACAGATATATCTACACTATTCTGGTGTCCTAACACTATAAACCCTAAGAGGTGCCACCAACTATTAAGGTTAAGGTCGGCAGGACAAAGTTTGAACCAACAAAAGAACTGTCTAACTAAATCAGGCAATGGAAGCCTTAAACCCATCTCAAACTAGGCAAGATAAACACAGATCTCCCCAGCTTCAACATTGTAAGGACGATCCAGTGGGCTCGGTACCCTACAGGTAACATTTGGGGGAAAATCGTACTTCACCCTTCACTCTTCTAATAAGCTCTAGGTAACAACACTCTCGCCCTCTTCTCTCTGGGAAGACCTACCAGAGGCTTCCCTAGCCCTATCTCGGGGTTCTATAAAGGCATCAACTATCTTAGTCTTAAGACTGTGGGGAGACCCAACAGACCTATCCCCAATATCCTTGGCAGTAAGACCACCTACATTTTTTACATAAGACGGCATAGCCGTCTCCAAGGGGTTCCCTACACCCTCATTAGTACCAGAAGATTCAGAAGGAGTAAAAATTGCTCTCAAATTAAAAAAGAAAGAATGAAAAGAAAAGGAAGATTGGTCGAACCTGTTCTAAACTAGAGCCTCAGACAAACAGTATTCTTCAAACTTCAAGGTCGCACAAACCCAACAATGGCAAAAAATTCTTCTAGTACAGTGAAAATGTCGGGAAAGGGTTATTTCAAACCTCTCCCCTCATTTATAAGCGCAGCATCAGTGTGGGCCCACAAAGCTGAACCGCCATGACGGTTAAGTACAATGATGGCTTTAAAAAACCCAACCATCGACTGCGCAATAAATGACGCACCAACAGTCGCCTTGGAAAACGAACAAACATGACGCATGACTTTCCAAAATCACCTAGCCCTAGTTACTCGTTGACATCAAACTAGGACTTGCGGGGGGAGTAATTGATATACCACAAAATAGCAAGACCAATCATCGCTTGACACGTATGTCTATAGTCCAGCTCATGCTCGGCTAGTTCTGCTCGTGCTCGGCTAGTTTAGCTCATGCTCGGCCAGAATGGCTTGCGCTCGGCCATTTAGGGCAGACCAACAGATCAGAAGAGGCCGAGCACATGCCTCCAGAGCAGATCCATATTCAAATAGAGCTCACAGGATTGAACACATGCCTTCAGAGCAACACTCCAAACTCATCACCGCCTTAACAACTGCCGAGTAGAGAATAAGGAAACAGTTTTTCACAAGGAAACAGTTTTTCACAAGGAAACTGCCACACATATTTATCTCTATTTTTGAAATAATGTCCAACAAGGAAACTGCTATCTCCGATGATCAAATTCCTACTCTCATGACTCCAAATCCTAATCAACTTAGGAAAGCCACAGCCAATAAATTAAACCCTAGAGGTATGTTTTATTTTCATGCTCATTATTTTGGCTTTCATTACAATCTTTTAATTCAGTTTATTGACTTAAGCATCGGAGTGGCTACCGCTGGAGCCAACCCGGTGGTCCTCTGATATTCTTTTTGAGTGTTCCTCAGGGAGCCGAGCTTGGAGCATACGCGAGCCAAAAAGTGCAGCATCACTTACATAAATATGTGTATAAATCTATATGTTACAAAATATTATTGATTGATTAAATCTAAAATATTACTTACAATATTTCATCTAATACGACAAAACATTGTGAACAAGTATTGATTAAATCTAATCAAAATTTGAATCTTATCACCTCGAAATGTTGCGTGCCTTTTTAAAATGATAAACGTGGATGTCATTTTGTGTTTATTGTTCCATCTTGTTTTCTTTTTTCCTTTTTAATTATATTTATATTGAAATCAGATAGAAAGAACATGAAAAGTGAAAACTACTTATCAGGAAATCTTAGGTTAGAATTTAGAATTAATTAGTGAAAAGTCCCTCAAAATAAGTGTTTAGAGGTTAAAAAAATAATAAAACAAGTCATGCGGAAAAAATTTGAAAAATACTCCAAGTGTAGTATTTTCTTCTATTTAAAATTCTATGTTGACATAATAATACACATTATGTAATACAATTCTAGTTTATTGTGATAAAAAGATAATGATTGTTAAATCTAAGTGTTTTTGTTTTCATTGGCTCCCATGCAGATTTAAAATTTTTTATTCGACATGATTTGAAAATTGACAACTAGATGATGTTAACATTAAGAGAAGGTAGATACTAAATCTAAATCCAAGAAGATTGTCACTTTTATACAAAAAAAAAAAAAAGGTACGTAATTTTGACATGGATGGAGGAAGATATAGACAAATTGGGTTATGTAGTTGGCAGGAAGGATTAAAATAAAACATATGGCATGGAGATAGAGAATCGTGGAGGGTGATCCCTCAAACCACATTTGTTTAACTAAATTGTGCGCCAACTTTTCTCGAAAAGCAATAAATGATGTTATCTAGCACAACATAACACAACACAACACAAGGGGTTTGGAAAAATTGACAACCTCCCCTATCAAACTCCCTCTCAATCACACTCCACGATTCTCCCTTCACGTGGTAACTAAAAAACTTATGGAATACAAGGATGAATGGTTTAGAGCGAGGGAGATCTTTTATGCGAGAAATTGAGGAGATGAAGATCTCTCATAATGATAATGGTGTTAGACATTTGGGTTAAGGTAGATTTCATATGGCATGAGATCTTTAATTAGTCATTCTACCATAACTTAGGTTTAGTGTAAATTTGTAAGCATCCTTGCAAATAATATCTTAGGGACTTTTCCAAAACTTTTGAAATCCAATATAAATGAGTTGGGAGTTAAGGTTACCTATAATTTTTCCAAAATAATTTCTTCTTTTTTCACTCATTTCCCCTCATTTTTAGACATCCACCATTCTCAATCACTGATTCTCTCTAATCTTCTGTGCTCCGATCAAGAAGCTGAACAACAGGCACTTCGCACCGTATGCTTTCCAGCGTAGGTTCTACCCGCAGTGCGATACAAACCCTCCCACTGCCTGGTGTGAAAGCAGCACCACATTGGTTATGATTGGCAATCACATAAACAGTAACACATTTTTACAATTTACCTTTTTTTTTTTTTTCTTGCATTGATTACAGATACCAAGTTCCCTAATCTGATATGAATTGTGTTTGATTTTGGATTTCACAACGGCCAAGAAAGCTTTTCTGATAACCCCACGCTCGTTAGTGTGGTGAGATATATCTTGCATTCTTCAATTCTTGTTCATATCTTGTGTTCCTCAATTCTTGTTCTATTTTCTTGAGTTCATCTAACGTAGCGGAAGCTTATAAAAAAGTAGGATACTATTTGCTTCTTGGAGAATCGTTCGAATCCACGAACAAAAAAACACACACTCGAATCCATGATCTCAGAAAGAAAATTCTTTATTGAATGAAAGTTAACCTTACAATGAAAAGAAATAGCCTTTATATAGGCTACAAAACTTAGTTCGTTTATGATTATAACTCCTAATTCGACTAAAACTATAACTTTAGGAAAGAAACAACTAAAATAAGGAAAAATATTAAAAATTTCAAAAATAGAAATATTTTAATTAAAAGAATAAATCAAAAACCTTAAACTTAAGTAGCAATCTGGCAAAAGGACAGTTCCACTAAGAAATTAAGCAGCACATTATTACCAAAAGTAGTAAAAATGCGCGTTTGAAGATCAAAACGAAGAAATTTGTCCGAAAAACGGCACACGTCCTGGTGAAACGAGACGTATTGATCAGCACATCGATTTCAAGTCATCCACCGAATTTCACGTAATTCTGACCATTCTGACATTGCACGCAATTCCATACTAAGAATTGAATTCTTCTGCAACCTGTTCTACGTCATCATCAAGACCTGATTTTTAAATTATACCAATACTACAGGACAATCAGCACATTACTCACCATTAGAGCCATGGACAGTTTGAGAATGACCAAACCTTGGAGCAGGTAAATATATATATATATATATATATTTGAGTTCTTGCATCCACTTGTCATTTCTAGTTATTAAATTGTCAATTTATCCTTTTAGTTTATAAGGTTCATGATAATTCCTTTGTTCACATTAATGTTGATATAATTCCAATGTTTTTTTTATACCTTTATTTACTTTTATGGTCTAGTTCCCTGTAAATACAATGATAATTCCAATGTTTTCTAGTTTTTTTTTTTTTTATCAAGTATGAGATATCTCAGCAATTTTGTCAACAAACTAATCTCAGACTCACACCACAAGTCTCATGAGGCATAAAAAAAGGGACTCGAACTCGCGACTTTCAAGACCATGGTACGTTTACTAATCCATCTAAACTACCCTGGGGGTATAAAGTTTTCTAGTTGAGAATAATGAATACTAAAAGCTTGTTCTCTAATCCTAGAATCATTCCACAACAGACACTTCTCTATTCAAGTCAAAAGTCTAGTATGCTTCTGCTAAAATATTTGGCATAGCTACTTGAGATGGATTAGATGTAAGAACATAATCAGGTTGGGATGGACCAAAAAAGATTACTTGGATTCCAAGAGGCTACTCTACCAATTTCCCTTACAATAGTACATAGATAAAGATTTAAAAGAGAGTAGGTTGAGGGATTCTTTTCACATGGATTATTTCTTCCAATCTAAAGGCCAAACACAAGGACACAGTACGAACAATATCATTTTATCTATCCTAGGGGAGAGGGAAAGGAAGATTCTCTTAAGCTATAACCCTAACCAATCCATAGGGTATGGGGAGGAGCTAGGGATCTCAAAGATAAACAGCAGAAATATCTTACAAGTTTGCATTGGATAAAAAGGATGACTTATAGATTCCTGTTGAAATGTCTAATAAGGATAGTACTAATTTGATGAGAGCCACTTATCCTACTTTTGATAGTAGATTAAGCTTTATGCTAAGATCCCTTTTTTTTTTTCCTTTCCCTTTGTGCTTTCAAAAACCTTAGGGATTCCCAGGTGTTTTCCCTGCCCTAAATTGATTTTAACTCCCACCAGTTTTGAAATGAGCTACCTATAGTAGCAATTTGTATTGGGGTAGCCCACAAAAATTTTACTAACCCTTCTACAAGTCCATATATCAGCATGGAAGAAAATAAAATAGGAAAAAATACTAAAATTTTTTTAAAATAATTATTTTTTAATCCAAAAAGTCCCTGATATATTTTTTCTATCTAAAATATTTAAAAAATATACTTTTAATACAAAACGTCCAATTGTTAACTTCTATCTTAATACCGTTAAAAAATATTATTGATTAGATCAAAATAATATTTAAGATACATTTTTAGAAATATTAAATAATAGATACAAAAAATTCTTCAATTAAAAAAACATAACATTTATTATTTATCTAGAATGCCTAAAAAATAAATTTTTACTTTATAAAATGTTATGATTTTTTGGGATTGAAAATTTTATTTTATATATTTTTTAGTATTTTTTTAAATGTATCTTGAGGGTCATTTTAATATAATCAATAATATTTTTTAGCGACGTTAAAATAAAAAATAACAATTGGACTTTTTGTACATAAAGTTTATTTTTTGGACTTTGTATAGAGAAAAAATGTATCATGAATTTTTTGGATTAAAAAATTAATTTTAGGAGACTTTTTAATATTTTTCCCAATAAAATAGTCAACAACAAAGAGAAGATGGAAACAATCACATCTGATCTGATTGTTTTTTGTTATGTTTTTTTTTTTTTTTATGATTGTACTATAAAAGGTAAATGTTTTTCATAATAATGTAATGTAATGTAGTTGTATATTTGTATTTTCTAGTTGCATAGACCCTGTCTGCAGCAATATGTGCTGCCTTATCTCATAAATTATTTTCTTGTTAACTCTTTGACTTGCATCTCATGTTCTTACCTGAACGAACTGTTCTAATTTTGTGGAGTTCTTTGGGATTTGCTTTTAGGGTGAGGAATAGGATAATATTGCATGTCCATTTTTGTAAATGATGGCACTTGTTTCTAAACTCTTCTATTACAAAGCTTGTAATTTTGCATCTGCATATGTGGTTTTGGGTACCATGCATGAATGCACACTTTGTTTCTTCCACATTTTGTGCCATTGCAATGAATTCATATCTCTCTTATGCTGGAATTACATTTTCCATTCTTTTTGTGTATTGCAATTCAATTTTAATCATTTATTTTCCTTTGTTAAATACTTGTGTGCATGCCAGGGTAGATCCTCGATCTGTTCATTGTTGCTTTATGTCTTTACTCTGTAGGCTTTGTCTCCAGGCCTCAGTCCATATTGCCTCCCTTCAGGTTTTTTACCCCTTCATTTTGAGCTTGTATAGCAGGAGGTATGCCATTTATACTCGTATACTCTTTTTTTTTTTTTTTTTTGTGTTATAAATTCTTTCTTAACCAAAAAAAAAAAACCTACCCAGACATTGAAGTATATGTCTCATGTTGTGGAACAACTAATCAAATACTAGCTTTATATATATATATATATATATGTATATATACATATATATATATTTTTAAAATTTTTAAAGCTATACTGTTTTCTCCTCATTTTATTTTATTTTTAAAATTTCCCCTCTACCTTTCTCTAGGTTTGGGAAAGAAATGAGATTGATTGGAAATTGGAAAGCGATTCTACTGAAATTATTATATTATGATGACAATTATGCAAACATCATTATTCTTTTTTTTTTTTTGAAAACCGCAAACATCATAATTCCCTTGAGCTCTTTTCCAATTTCTACAAATGAAGCATGTAAAGAGATGAGAATTTGGAATACTACAAAGAGTTGGGTCCAATGAAACTAGCACCTGTAAAATTAGTTGCATGACTTGTTTACATATGGGGGAATGGGCTCAACGAGTCCACGATCTGGAACGCCAGGCCCATCTCCATGCTGGTAAATGCAGTGGGCGTCCTAGCAAGATTCACTACAATTCCAGTGAAAGTCTCTGAAAATGGGGACTTTGCAACACGATCTGCATTAATCTTTTTCCAAATCTCAATAATCAAAAATCTTATGTGTTCACGTGCTCCTTCTTTAGAAGCACCAGTTTCGTGCATGTAACACTGAATTAATTTGGGAACATCACCTCTTTTCATCTCATCCCGAGTCAAGAATGAAAAACATAAATGTTTTATAACATTAAACTTATAGAAACACTCTCAGAGCTTGACAATATTATACTACTGTAGAAGAGGGATCGTAATATTTGAAGAGATGGAAGTGAGTTTCACTTACAGAACAAAATTTGGCCAAGTCTGGATTGAGCAGTTTGACTTCAACTGCCATGTTTGGAAAACTTGAATCCATATATATCTATATATCTATATATATATATGTATGCGTGTGTGGTTGGTTGGTTGTTTGTTTATGGGTGAAGTACAAGAAAACTCCACAAACATCACAAAAAAGAGATACTGCAGCTTTTATTTATGTAGTACAAACTGATTGCCTCGAAGCCTAGAATTCCATCACCGTTGCTTTCGAATTCCTTAAAGAAGATGGGGAAATTTGTGAATCTTGAATAGACTCTGCGAAAGGAACTCCAAAAATTTGGAGAATTTTATGAATCTCGAATAGCCTCTCAATAACCCAAATCTAACATCAACCCCAAATATTTCAAATTTTACCTCCCTGAGTTAGAAAAAAATTGAAACATGCCTGAGATCGTCGACTCTCGAAATTTGTACAAACCAATTACCGCAATTGCATTCATAGAAGAAGAAATTAGTACCGACTCTTCATTCTTATAGAAGAAATCAAAGGAAGATTACCCATAGAATCTAGACTATAATTTGAGACCTCTTCGAGTGACAGGGGAGGGGGCGGTGGAGATGAGCGGAAGAGAGGGACGGTGGAGATGGGTCAATGAGCGGTGGAAATGGGTGGAGGAGAGTGTCACTGAACTGGTGAAGAGTGGCGGTAGAGATGGGTCCTATGAACGGTGGAGATGGGAGGAGGAGGAGTGGTGCGGCAGCCATACCTGAACATACATATAGGAGTGAGAAACATAAAGGGCAGGATATGTGGTTGATTTTTTTTACTGAAAAATGTTATTAAAATAGAAAGACAAATTTGTAAATGACTTGATTCTGTTGACGTCTGTTTATTTCACGTAGGAAGCAGGGTAGGATTACAAATTATAAAGATAGTATTTATAATTGTCAAAGATGTAAGTATATATATATATATATATATATACACACACATACATATAAACTCTCTGGTCCAAGAAGAAAAAGTGACATATTCCCAATCTCTTTCATTCAAAATGAGGTTAAATGCTTAAAAATTAGACGTGGAAGGTTGAATCACACAAGACAAAAATTTTGGATCATCAAACCCACTAACTGAACGCCTAGAAGTTCAACATTCTGTGAACCAATCATAGATACTAGACACAAACAAGATGCTACCTTTGAGCAATGAATTCGGCCTTATTGCCAAATGCTAGATATGTACAGTGCCAAGTGTTGATATGTCTGTTAACTTCACAAAGCTTTGAATGAAACTAATATAATAGTTCCCTGGTCGCCATTATCAACGATGGAACTTTCAAAGCACTGAAAGTCCACGTCTATGTCAGCAAAGAAGGGGCTCCATTACCATTAGTATATTTTATGAGTGGAGCTGCTCAAATCGTTGCCTTCTCTCCTAAAAATTCTCTTTATTCTATTTGGTTTAGTTGTGAATGGATTATCATCAATTTATTTTAAAAATTCTATGTTCCAAAAATTCTTTCTTTACATACAAAACCCATTGAGAGACAAAACAACAAAAGAATCAAAGTGTTTGATATTGTTGCAAAAGAGTTGAGCGTATTAAAATTCACTATCTCAACTCAAAAATATCCTCAAAACTTTATAAGATCAGTAAGATGCTTAATACTCATGTCGTTATTTTTTATTTGTGTATTTATTAATTTTTGTTTTACATGACCATACTATCAGTGATAAATCCAAAAATTTTAGTTAAGAGGGCCAAATAACATGTATAAAAATTTAGGGAGATTCATATAAATATATACAAAATTTGAGGGGGTTAAGTCTGATTTTTTTTTTTAATAAAAATCTATGAAAATACGTGGTGAAAAATAGAATATCTAAATTTTTGAGGAGGCCAAGTTCTATTTTGTTCAAACAATTCTAACAAAAGTAGTGGTAAAAAATACAATATCTAAGTTCTTTAGGGGGGGGGGGGGGAATCCTATTTTTAAAAAAATTTCTAACAAAATTAGTGGGGAAAAAAACAATATCAAAATTTTTGGAGGGACCATGGTCTCCCCCATCCGCCATTGCATACTATCTTATCCGATGTTTTCTCATTTTATCTCTTATATGTTTTACTCTTACCATCTCACGAATATATTTATTTTTAATTTTATATTTTCTTATCTTGCCACACATCTATTTTAACATTTTCATTTTAACTACACTCATCTTATTTTCATGTTGTTTCTTAACTACCCAACATTATGTTCCATACAGCATGGCTCGTATAACTGTTCTATAAAATTTACCTTTCAATTTTAAAGGTATATGCCGATTGCACAATACCCTATATGCATTCCTCCACTTAACATTTATTGTTTTAATTTCTCGATATTGATGAATAAGTAAACCTAGATAATGAAATTTTTTACTTTTTATTAACTATTGATTTTCAATTCTGACTCCATTTTCATTTGTATTACTAGTTTTACTAAAATTACACTTAAGATATTCAGTTTTTGCCTTAATTATTTTGAATCCTTCTAATTCTAAAGTCTCTCTCCAAAATTGTAATTTATCATTTATCCATTTTTTAAGTTCATCAATTAAAACAATATCATCAGAAAAAAGTATACACCATCTAACATTATCGTAAATATACTTAGTTAACTCATCTATTACTAAAACTAAAAGGAACAAGCTTAAAATCATCATTGGTTTTCCCTTTGGATTCCAAGTGCGTACATGCTCACGCTTATTTTTGTTCTATTATTAGCTACTGTAAACTTGACATATGTTTAATATGTGATTCTGCTTTAAATTATGAAAAGTTTTTTAATTTTTATCTGTGTGTATACATATCATTTATGTGCGTGCGCATGCATTTATGCATAAACCATTTTATTTTTTTATATTTAATTCACAAATTTTTTTGCATTTGTATTAGTCTGTGTGTTTTTATTTACATAAGATAAGAGTCATTGGAAAACAAAGAGGCAAAAGGGGTTACTAGACTTCAGTTGGGAGGCTTTTGTGAGATGGGAGAGATGGGGAGAGTCATATTTATGTTCGAGGGTAAAATGGAAAGTTTTTTAAATAAAGTAAGGGTTTATTAGTTGTCCTTTTCTTTTGTGTAAGGGTATTTTGAGAATGAAAAAAAAAATTGATTGTGTTGATGTCATCAATAACAGTATTGTCACTGACGAAGGTTCACGACAGGAGAATAAGTGTTACAAAAATAAATCTAACAGAAGAGTGCAGTGTAATTTTAAAAACGCCATAAATTTTGTTTGTAATTTTCAAAAAAACCATGAAAGATCAATTTAATTTACTCTTTATTAAACTTATACACAAGTTCTTTTCAAAAAAAGAAAAAAAAACAACCCACCAATACTTTTCTATATTTTTGTTTGGTACAGAGGTTTTATTTTTCATCAACCAACCAACCCAGACATGGAGTATATGTTTTATGTTGTGTCAAGCAATCATTCACAAACTAGTGCTATATTTCTGATTTTTAAAGCTATGTTGTTCCTCTCTCTAAATTTCCCTCATCATATCTTTCTCAAGGTTAGGGAAAAAATGAGATTCATTGGAAATTGGTAAATGATTCTAATGAAATTACTATCATTTGATTATAATTATGAAAACATAATAATTCACTTAAGCTCTTTTCAAAATTCTACAAATGAAATAGGAATAAAAACGAGAATTTGGAACAATACAAAGAGTTGGGTCTAATGAAACTAATACATTACTAATCTGACACTCTACTAGCACTGCAATATTAATTAGCTCATTTGCTTCTCTATATTAGGGGAATGGGCTCAACAAGTAATGATAATACACGATCCTTGGTTTCATGATCTTGAATACCATGTCCGTCTCTATGCTGGTACATGCATTGGGCCATCCTAGCTAGGTTCATTGCAATTCCAATGAAAGTTTTTGAGAATAGGGACTCTATAACTCGATCTTCATTCATCTTTTTCCATGTCTCACTAATCAAAAACCTTATGTGTTCCCGTGTATCTTCTTCGGAAGCACCAGTTTCGTGCATGTAACATTGAATTGATTTAGGGACATCCCCTCTTTTCAACTCATCCTGAATAAAGAAAAAACAGGAATGTGTTGTAAAACAAACAAACAAACATTTTGCAACACTGAAAGAGCATGTTGATAAAAATATACACAACTATATATCTTCGCATACCGATGAAGTTCCCAGATCATCTGCAAGTCGTAAAATCATAGATGACCAACGGATTATATTGTGATATTTGTCTAGGCATTCCAAGGCCTCATTTGTTATTGGATTTGTAACAAAGAAATAAGCATGAATTGGCATTACAGGAGCTGATATTGAAATCCATGCATTGTTGAGGTATTCCTCCAGAGTTGGTGTGTATCCATTGAAGTACCACTTTGCCTCTCGTAAGTAAGATTTGCATATATCTGCCCACTGAATCATTTAAATAATGAATTAGAGAAACTGTAATAATTAAGATACTACATGAATTTAGAAGGCTTGGAAAAGCCAAAGAATCTGACAAAGAATAAAGAATGTACCGCTTTTTAAGGTATGAAATGATGTCAGACCCTTGATGTTTGAGAGCATCATAAGTCATTTCATTGATAGAGTTGTAAAGAGCAAGAAAACATATCTTCATATAGTCTGGAAGTTTCCCCATTGCATTAATATCCCATCTGAAAATACAAACAACATATTATTATTATTATTATTATTATTCTTCTTCTTCTTCTTCTTATATATACATAGCCGATTAGGAGCTTTCAAAAAAATTACCAATATATACCCAGTAGCACCAACCTTTCAACAGCATCAGTGAAGAGCTCCAGTTCATCCAAAGTACTATACACATAATATACATCATCGATTGTTGTTATTAGTGCATTGACCTTTGTAGACATTCTCCTACAGTATCCGTACTGAGGCTCAAAGATCACTCCCACAGTCCATAAGAAATTCTCCATCAATCTGGCCCTAGCAAAACTCAACTTTTCTCCAAGACATGTACTCTTCTACCAGCTGTGTAAGAAGAAATTAAAGAAATTTTATAAGGCAATACAATTTTAGACATCTGCTCGGTTATATCACAATAGAACATGGGAAGCTTATACCGGGAAGTCTCCAATGGAAACTGCTACGATGATTAATTTAAAGAAGAATAAAAGACAATAATTGACCATGAATCTAAAGCGTATCTTGGAGCCTTATTTATAGGTTGATAGCTATTCGAATTTGAGTGAGATTAGGAACCATGAAAATTAGGATTTCAAGATATTCATAAATAATAGTTACCATATTGAAATCTATTTTTTTTTATCTTGAGGTTGGTAGTCTCTTCGAGGTGGTGACCTGTTTGTAACTCATTCAAATCGTTTCTATATATGCTAGCTTGATTGATACCCAAACGTGTTTGGTCTCTACGATCCAGAGCTTAATAGACACGTGTTAGGATATTAAGCCAATGTTAGTTTATGGCATGTCAACTACTTCCTTTGAGCCTCAGTTGTTTGGGATTCATCTTGAATTGAGGTTAGAGTTTCTGAAACGCCACTTGTGTGGCCATTCAATACACCATTTAAATTTTTGAGAAAACAGTTATTGATGGGACATTTAATACGTCATCATTACTACGACTGTTGGTTCACAGTCCAAGATCATCATTATTGAGTACAACCATCGCATCGGTTTAGGAGTCACCATAAGTGCCTCTTTGAGGCTTATAACAAGGAACTTATACACCTTTGAGAGACTTTCATTGTCTTCATCAAAGCTTTATAATCTTTTGACAGAGTTCCCACAAAATTTAAGAGCTTCAAGTGATTTCTGGTGTATTATTGATCTTTACTCTAACGAAAACCCTTACTTCGGTCATGTTTGGTTTACCTCGTTACCAAAACTTCTTTTCATATTCACATTTTAGTTTAATTCTTCTACTCATTCTCAATTTTTTTTTATTATGGCCATTTCTGATGCTCACTCTAGCATTGTGCATGAGTTAATTGATCTTTTAGGGGCAAAGGACGAAGATGCACTAAGCCTTGAGGTTAGTAAGGGGTTCGAAGATCCTGAGGTCAAGCTTGTAGATAGTTCATAGGTCGTCATAGTTGACGCCTTTGTTGAGCCTAGAAATAGGGAAGTCGAGACTTCTAATAGGGGTCATAGGAGAGAAGAAAGTGAGAACGCCATTACACAGACCATGTTTGATGCCCTCCAAAACACGTTTAACTTTTCCGAAAATGTAGGGTGTAGGATCTCAGAGTCTTTTGAATGTCTCTCTAGTATTGAACAAGGAAAAATTTGTGCCTACCTTGAATGGTTTGACATTGGGCTACATTTCCCTTTTCACCATCTACTTAGTGAGTTCTTCCACTGGTTTAAGCCATACCCTGTCGAGCTTAACATAAATAGTTGGTGGCACTTGATTGCCTTTTTGGCCTAAGGTCACCAGAACAAACTAGTAGTTAACCTTAATTTAATTAAGAGTAAGATGGATCTTAAGTACTCGAGGTCGAAAGACATGTATTACATGTCCTTTAACAATGGGTTCAAACCTCTTACCTTATTTCCTTCTTCCAACAAAACTTAGAAGAAGTGGTAATTCTTCGTACAAGGAGGCTGGGAGTATGAGGACTATGATAACCATACTAGCGTGTTTCTTCGGTACACCGGCTTTAAAGGTGAGCCTACCGACCTTAAATACTTTTTTTTTTCTTTTGCTTACTTATTGCCTCTTCAACCCTGACCCCTTTCTTCTTTATGTTAGTGCAGAAAAAGTAGCTTGGATAAGGCCTATTTTTACTAACGAGCTTAGGAAGAGGTATAATAAAATTCTATAACCCTCAAAGCATCCGTACGAGCAGATCTTTCCCTGATGGAGGCCAAGATTGCTAAACAAAAGAGCGTTGCCTTGAAGAAGTCTATGATTGCCCAATGGAGACCTGGGTAAAAGAATAAAACTAGGAAAACCTTTACCCTAGTACAGGTGGTGGTTTCTTTGAAAAGGAAGAGACTTTTGCTTGGTAGGGGAGAGTCCCTTGAACAGACCATATCTGAGGAGCTGGAGCTTCCCTTGTTGGCCGAAAGGTCCCAACCCCCATTCTTGCTGTTACTTGTGCTAAGGGTAAAGAAAAGGTTGGAGTCCCCGTCCTTGGTTTTGAGGATGCTGTCGAGTCTAGGGCTTTAGTCTTGAAAAAAGCCTAGGTAGAGGCATGAAAGACTTGCCCAAACAAGTTGAAGGCCTACAAGCACAAGAAAATTGCCAAAGATATGATGGTTGCCCATTTGAGGGTAAATATCTAGACCACCAATGCTCTATCATTTTTCCTTTTTGTTTTTCTCTTTATTTTCTATATTGACTCACCCTTTCCCTGATTTATAGGCGACTCACACTATGGTTGCCATTCTAGACATCTTTGAAGATTCCGTTTAAATTGATAAGCTTTATGTTGAGCTAGATGAGCTCTGGCTACAACTGGGAACTGCTTAGTCAGCGGCATCTACTTCAAAAGAGAAGTTAAAGGAGGCTGCCAATGCTCACTTCATGCTAGAGTCAGAGAGAAATAGTATGGTTGCTGATCTAGAGGTTACGAGGAAGACATTGACAGGTTTCGAGTAAGAAGTTGTTCTAAAGCTAGCTCAAAGCGTTGAAGCGGCCAAGATCTAAACCGAAAAGGATCTGAAGGCCGAGATTGATGAGCTAGGGAGTGAGTTCATCGACTAATGCTACTGTATGTGCAAGAAAAAACTCTCCAAATTAATCTTGACCTCAACACTGCCGAACTAAATGTTGTTGCAATTACGAAAGCTGAGATGCAAGAGGATGAGGGATAAGAGGATGTTGAGGCAGTAGATACTGCAGTGGATCTCCTTACGGTTGTTTAGCTCGAGACACTTGAGCGTGAAGAAGAAAATGCCCATGTCGACCGATGAAACTTATGTAATTTTCTTTCTTTTTTTTTCTTGTTTTTCTTCCCTTGCAACCCTCTAGTTTATAAATAAAATAAATTTTTGTTATGAATTATGAGTCCTTGTTATGTGATTGATTGCATACTAACTTACTAACTCCCGATAATCGATTAATATTATACTAATTGGCCATAAGCTCCAAATCTCAAATATTTGGACGAATTGGTCGTCCAAAAAATTAATATTTGTAGAGGCTTCCGACCTATAACTAAAAATTTGTAAGTTATTAATAGGCCACAGACCTGTAACACTTAAGAAAAACATATGGTTTTTAGTAGCTTGAATAGGCGGCAACGTTGTAGAAAGCCCATTAGGTAGATAAAATACTTTAGACATGTAACATTTATGTAAAACATAAGGTTTTTATGGGTCTAGATAGGTAGCAATGCCTCATAAAGTCCTTAGGCTAATAAAAGGCTCCAAACCTATAACACTTATGAAAAACATAAGGTTTTTAGGGGCTTAGATAGGTAGAAATGTCGCATAGAGCCTTTAGGTTGATAAAAGGCTTCAGATCTGTAATATTTAAAACATAAGATTTTTAAGGGTCTGGATAAGTAGCAATGCCGCACAGATCCCTTTAGGCTGATAAAAGGCTTGCAGATGTTTAACATTCCATGGTCTACGAACATGCTTTCTAACCAAATCTTCTAGCCAATAATTATTAGGTCTTATAATCTTAACTACTTTATAAAGACCTTTCCAATTAGGGGAAAGCTTTCCCATAGTGGGATCTTTGGTGTTTGGGAACACCTTCTTTAGGACCAGATCACTAGGTCTGAAAGTTAATTAGTTTCATTCCCTTGATGAAGGATTTGATTATTCTGTGTTGGTATTCTTTTGTTCTTATCTGAGCCTGTTCCGTTTTCTCTTCTAAGAGATTGAGGTTCTGAGCGAGTTGCTGGTCGTTACTCTGTGGGTCAAAAAGCTCTATTTGGAGGGTAGGCATACCGATCTCTACTGGAATTACAACTTTAGCTCCATAAGCAAGTGAAAATGGCATTTCTTCGGTCGGAACCCTTCTTGTAGTTTGGTAGGCCCAGAGTATCTCTGAAGCTCCTTAACCCATCTTCTTTTAACTTGTTCTATTCCATTCTTTATTACCTCTAAGATAGTTCTGTTAGTTACCTCAACTTGCCTATTGGCTTGTGGGTGTCCTAGAGAAGAGAAGTGATAACTGATGTGGAGGTTCGTGTAAAATTTCAAGAACAATTTTCCAATGAATTAGGTTCTGTTATCTGTAATCAGGACCTTTGGAATCCCAAACCTACAAACTATGTTCTTCTATGTGAAAGTTTGAACTTCTACTTCTATAATTTTGGTCAAGGGATTCGGCTCCGTCTATTTAGAAAAATAATCGACACCAACCAAAAAGAAACTCTAGGGCCAACTTGAGCCCAAGGATTATTAGCGCTTCATATTCTGCTTTGTTATTAGAAGCTATAAAACTTAAGTTTATGCCCTTCTTAATGACGAGTTTGTCAAGGGATTGGAGTATTAACCCCACTCCAACACCTTTGTCAGTGGAAGATCTATCCGTATTAAGTGTTTAGACTGACCTATTGGAAGTATTGGTGTTAGGTCTATTAGAAAATTATTGTTAACTAATTTATGTTGACAAAACAGTCTTTGAGTTGTAATGTTGCCAATCCTAGACTAGTGCTCTCAAGTGCTACATCATGTTCAAATTTAGCTCAATTGATGATCACAATGGTAAGCTATGGTAAGTGGTTAGTTGAATTTTAATTTGATCTATCACACACACATACACACGCACACTTGCATGTATTAAAATGATTTTATGTTTTTCCTTGCGTAGTGGTGTTATGTGAATGTCAATGAATAAAAATAGCTGAGTTGGTCTTGATTTAAAAGAAAATTGATTTTGGAATCATGGGCTATTATACTTCATTATTTTGGAATGGGATTAGGGTTTCTACAGGATTCGTTTAAACAAACCCAAGGTCCGTTCGCATAAATAATCCAGGATGCTTATCGCATAGTCATGACGAATTATTCATTCAATCTTAATTTGAACGAAAATTCCAGAAGCTTATTCGTTCGATGTTGGTTCGCACCAACTATCCAACAAAAATTTCAATAGCTTATTCATTCAAATGAACACTAGTTTGTGAGAACGAGAATCCCATTCGTTTGAACGAATGTCGCCGTCGAGATAAACAGTTTCCTTTTTCAATTGTAATTGCGTTTTTTGGTTTTAGAAACCCTAAGTATAAAATGATTTGATTTTGTTTTTGGGTGAGGACTTTTGGCTGTTTCAATATTGCTTTTAATATTCTTTCCAAAAGATTTTCTCTATTCATATCATGTTCACATAGATCAAATCCATTGCACTGCACAAGAATCTTGAATCATAACCCACATATCGTTCTTGGAGTACAGGCTTGTGGAGTTCAAGTTTGTGCAATCGACATAGTTTGAAATTGTGTGGAGTTCATAATTGTGCTGTGGGTTGCCGTTCGTGGATTTCGAAGTGACGGATTCACTTGGAGGTACTTAAGGATTCGAGTTTAAGAAGATTTAGATTGTCAAAAAGGCTTAAGGGATTAAGTTAGTGTTTGTACAGAGTTTGTAATCATCAAACCTCTTATAGTGGATTCACATCTAAGTCAGTGTTCCATGATTTTCCAAAGCATATACAATTGATCTGTAGCGGTTTTCTCATCAAAAAACGCAGTGCACTGTCTCTATTTTTTTAGTATTACTTTATTTATTATTGCTATAGTTGATCATTGCATGCTATTGAATTTGATTGCACCCACTAGAACTTTAATCATCACATAATTGAAGTGAAAAATTTATTCTTCTTGAAGCAAAATTAAAATTGGCCAACATAATTTTAATTTGATAACTAGACCTATTCACCCCCCTTTAGGTATAATTGTTAACGTTTAGACATATGTTAGGCCGTTCAAAGTGGTATCAGTGCAAAAATCTTAGGCATTAGATTGATTGTCACGACCCGAAACCCACACTACGCGGATCCCGAGGGCGTGATGCCAGTTGGCCACCTTGTCAGTTTTCTCCACAGACAATACGACCAACCAAAGGCAACTTCTGAACTTTTCAATGAATTGCATTCTAAATGTAGGGTCAAAGCAACGAAAATTAAAACCTTTTTAAATTGAAAATGCAACTTATCCAAACACTTCAGAGCACGTCTAGAATCAGCCACCAAATATCTCTAGATTATCAATATACATGCCCCAATGCGTCCATTCTATATCAATGAATTACTTAAAGCGGAAGTCACACCAATACAATTCAGTTGATCAAAACTCATCTCCAATGATCAACAATCAGAATGTCTCCAAGTACAATTTAATCATAGTGATCTAACATACTAGGTTAACCTCATCACTAATGATGTAATATTATAATAGACATTGTGAACTTAACCTTACAGAGTACGTAGTCAACTTGACTTGGAGTTCATCTCGTCAGTGTAAATCATTTGTACTTCACTAGTTCTGTTAGTTATCTCACTGCATATCACCCATCATAAGCTACCTGAAAAATGGTTATAAATAAGGGGTGAGCTAACAAGGCTCAGTAAGTAAATTCCTAACTTTGCCATGGGTCAGAGTTAGTTCACAAGAATAATAGAAGAAAGGGATAACAGATAGCCAATAGCCAGTCACTAAGATGTACAACAATGACTCGAGGGTCCGAAAGGCTTATCCTAAAATAAGATACAAGAAGATAGTAATAATGAATCCAACAACCGGGATCTAGCCAATCATGATAATCTGCTGCCACAACCAATATAATAGCCAATCAAAAGTATAACATGCTTGCATAGAATATGATTATCTAACGAGTACCAAAGATATATCATCATCGAGTAAAGTATAACATGATTGCAATAATATGATCATTCACAGGGCATAGAATATGATCATTTAATGAATACCAAAGATATATCATTATCGAGTAAAGTATAATATGATTGCAATAATATGATCATTCATAGGGCATAGAATATGATCATTCAACGAATACTAAAGATATATCATCATCGAATACTAACAACCCAGAATGCGTGAATCACCCGGGGCCCGACATACCCCACTGTAACGCACATTCAGATTCGCTTCATTATACTGGGCTTATTGAATAGCGCCAGAGCTCTTTCATTACAAGTCCCGTAGGACACAACAAACCCCAAAGGGTTTTTCCCCACGTAATTTTGTGAATAGATGGGCTGTTGTGACTGAGCACAACCCCAAGCACATATAAAATATCGTGATCATATTACTCTCCATAAGAGCAAGGATGTGGATCATAACTAGTTAGTTCAAGGCAACATAATATAACCATAGCTTCCCACCACTATGTTACTGGGCTGCCGAGAACATAACCGGTTTAAGGCAACAATATATAACTATAGCTTTTTACGGCTATGTTATCGGGCTGCCGAGAACAACCATGTCTCAATCAACGATGCATAAGTGTACGGAACAAACAAGATTTCCAACAACAGATATATTACGAGATCATGACACGGTATACTTGATGGTATAAATATGCTCAAGCATCAACAAGTCAAGATCACAACATGATATAGGCACGTAAGTCGAACCCAAAGTACATGCATGAACAAATAATCACAAGTCGATTGGCATCAATCAAAGAAATCAAGTTCATCAGGTAGGTAATGGAGTACAAGTTTGGCAGCATATGACAATAAATGTGACTGGCTGAGGAAGGACCACATAACAAAGTTTGGGTTTACTTACCTCGGTTTCTTAGTATTGCATTCCCCATTTACAAATACTCTGTTAATCTTCAGATACGTCAGACATATCCTTGCATAGCCTGAATAATCATCATTAATTACAGACAGAACAGAATTCATTCATTCATGTCTTATTCATCATCTTAGGAGTCTATCAGATGGCCTAATTAAGTTCATTGGCCTATAACCCAGTTATTAGGTTTCAACTTATGTTATTAAATTCCTTAAATAGGCTTAACAGCTATCAGAATAATATTTTAAGTCATTTTAACTCTAGTCGTTATCAATTAAACACTTATTTGACCTTAGGGGCAAAATGATAATTTTTTCATTCTCGCTCCGGACCCTATCGTGGTCCTCAGAATATTCCAGATATCTTATATATAAATTTCAAAGTCTTTTTAGCTTCATTTGGTATCTTCTTTTAATCATCGGGACACATTGGTCATTTCTCATTTTATACTCTGATTGTTTCGAGGTCTTATTTAGCCCCTTTAATTTATCATTATACTTATGGTAATTAATCGCATCAGATTGGCCTTTATTCGGCTTTTACTTAGCATTTTCTATGCTTAAGGGTATTTTGGTCATTTCATATTTGATAATATCCTGATCCCGAATTATTATTTAGTCATTCATACAAGTTTACAATTATTTGGGCCTTCATCAGTATTAATTTAGTCCAACTTGGACTTTATTCGGGCTTCGTACTGTATTAGGGGCATTTTGATAATTTTATATTTTCATGTGTCACGTTTTTCGGTACTTCGTTTTTCTAATACGGACTCCACCGTTGAGTCCAGAGTATCTAAGATAATTAAAATAGGCTATCTTTTTGTTTAATTGGCCCTTGGTATCATTAGGGGCAATACAATCATTTATAATTTACTTGTCTGTATCTTTCGGGACTTAATTTCACCAATTGGACTCTACCATTGAGTCCAGAATACCCGAAATAGTAAAAATGCACTATTCATTTATTTATTGTGGACTTCGTTTAACTCATTTAGTGTCTAAGGGTAAAATAGTCATTTTATCCAATTAATAAAATATTTAAATTAATTATTTTATTATATTATTATTTTTTAGGGGCTTATTTGAATTTGTTTTTCCAAATTTTGGGCCATAACATAATTTCTTAAGAGTTTGGGGGTCAAACGAGAATTTATAAAAGTTTCGGTTTATTTGTTTTTAATTAAGTCTTTGAACCCAAGGGTTTAAGGATGATAACCTTAGACCGGTCCAAGTTTTGATTGAACCAACTGGTTCAGTAGTTACTTTTGAATTTTCCTTAAAATTTGTTCTAAAAATCAACTGGTTCGCCCCACCTTTAAGTGAACCGGCCCCAAACCATCAAGAATCAACAAGTCCAAGCCAGTCTGCCACATCAGTAAATGAAACACCCCAAAATGACGCCGTGTTGATCACATTCAAACCCACACATTATACGCTCGGGACCCGAACTGTTATTGACCCGATGCCCGACTCATTGCCGTTACTGTTCATTGTCTTCCCCAGGATAATGATCAGTAATCCTAAAAATCAAAAATTTTAAAAGCTAGATTCGTGGGTTTTTAGCCGTGGCTTTTCACTGTTCTTGATTCTAAGGTGTTTCTGGGAACACAATAAACACTTTGGCATTGGTTTTGTGGATTGGAACGAGCTTAAACGTTCGATTTATAGTTGGATAACCGAACCTGCAACTGCTCTATACATGCTTGTTTTTGGCCCAAAACTTGTGAGAATTCCTCTGTTGTGACCTATTCGTCATGGAGTTCAAGCCCCCATTCTCAAAAGCAATTTTTGGGATGGTTTGTGGGGTTGAGCTTCAAAGCCCGAGACCTGCAACTCGACGGTCCTTTTTGGTCTTAGCATCATTTCACCTAATTTTTGTTGCGTTGTAAAGCTTCTTCTTCCTAGTTTTGATCCCTATCCCTCAATCATTGTTTAACTCAAGTCGGATCAAACCCTATTTAAGCAAGGTCCTTTAATGGCGGATTGGTTAGCTTAGTGTTCTCTCGGCCCATTTTTTTTGTGTTTTAACTTGCTATACACCTCTGGTTAACACACCAACTCATGCATGTTAATTTCAGGCTTCCTTGAGTTTGAAACAGTAAGTACAAGAACCGAACCTTCTTAGAGAGAGAAAATAAATGTTTAGTGATTACCTTGCGATGGCAGTCCCTTTCTTGGCTTTGATCCTTGATCCTTCAAGTTGAGGTTGCCATGCATGCATCAGGTAGCTTCACTCTCCTCTCATTCTTCTTCCTCCTTCTCCCTTCACTTTTTGCACTTTCTCTCTCTACTTTATTTTCTCTCAACCCGAACACACACTCATCACACAGGTCTGGCTTGCACTGTTTTATGCACACAACACACTCATTTACTCTTTTCCTACACGCAACCCTCTCCCCCTAGATAAGTTATCATCATTGGGTCTCATATATAGGTATAGGCATATATATATATATAATATATATACATACATATTGCTGTAGGAAAACAATGGGTGGAGGTGGGATTCAATGAGGGTCTGCCACCTCATTGTTAATATTCAGAATTTAGCATTATATGATATATATATATATATATATATATCTTTTGTAAAATAAAGCACAAAAGTGCTTGTGGGTTAAGTGGTAAATTTTTGGGACTTTAAAACCTTGCCTCACTTAGTTAAGGGTTCAAATCCCATTGCTTGCATTTTGAGCATTTTCCCCAACTTTTTGGCTTATGCCTCGTTTGGCACCCTCAATTTATCATTTTTGTAACAACCTGAAATTTTTTTTTTAAAATAAATAAAATTTTCAAGTTGTTATTATTATTTTTATTAATATTATTATTATTATTATTATTATTATTAGTATTATTATGATGGATGTATGTATATATGTGTATATATATATACATATAATTTAAATTTAATTGTGTGTGTATATGTGTACAAGATGCGTGTATATTTAAAAGTGAATATATATATATATATGTGTATATATATATCAGGTTGTGTGAGGTGTGTGTGTGTGTAAGTTTGAGTGTGATACACTCAAACAAGGCATGGGAGGCATGGTGTGTGTAAGAGGGTGGTTGGAGGTGTGTGAGTGTGGTCTGTATGTATATGAGTGTGTGGTGGGAGTTGAGAGAGAGAGAGACTGATCGTGAGATTAGAGAGAGAGAGAGGAAGAGAGATATAGAGAGAGAGAAAGTGAAGGCAAAGAGAGAGTGGGAACTGTGAAGAGAAGAGAGGAGAAAGGAGGAAGAGAAGCTGAGAGCCAGAGGAAGGACAAGAAGGTTGAACCGAGAGAAGGAGAGAGAAACGGAGGTAAAATTTCAAAACCCATTATTTTCTCTCTCTAGAAATCTCATATATGCATGATCTGTTTTGTAACCTATTGCTTAGATTTAATTGTTAGAACTTATAGAGCATAAAATATGGAGAATTTAGGGACAAGAATCAACCAAAATGGTTGAAAAATGAGGGAGAAAAATGGATGTGCAGGTCACGGCCATGGGGGGGAAATCTGGGTTTTTCGTTGTGATTGGAAGCCTCAAAACCATATTAAAAAGCTCCAAAAATGTTTTAGAACAAGTTGGGATTGAAAGGGGCTTCGAAAACACCAAGAAAATCAAGTTTAAAAACTTGATTTTCTGAAATTCCGGTCACCGGCGCCGGAGAAGGTGACTGGAGCTCCGTCGGAAAAGCGGGGGAAGAAGGGGGGTTCTGTCAGGGTCGGGTCGGGTTGGTTCGGGTCCGGTTCGGGTAGGGCGTGGACCGCCCCTGCCACGTGTCGCGTGGTTGTTTTAAATTAAAATGGAATTTGGGCCGTTTGGTTGCAAGGGTAAGAAATCTAGAAATTGGAATTAAATCGAAATCGGGATATCCTATCCCTGTTCTAGGATTAGCCCCTGTTTGGGTTAACCTGATTTAGAATAACAAATTAAACTAGTTTTAATTTGAACCTTTTTGGAATTTGAACCCTTTGAATTTGAACCTTTTGAATTTGAACCTTAACCTGAACTTTCAGAAATTACGAATTGACCCCCCCAACTGTTAGAAATTACACTTTAACCCACCTGATTAAAATATTAATAAAATATTAATTAAATTAATTAATTAATTATTTAATTAAATTAATTAAATTAATTAAATATTCAAAAACATCCCGGAGTCCAAATGGGACAAGTCATAGGTGTATTTTGACTATCTCGACCATTCTGAGACCAATGGTGAGGTCCGTTTTATGAGACGGGGTCCCGAAAAATAAAAGACCCGTAGTAACCCTTAAAATTACCAAAATGCCCCTAACTTGAAACACTGTCAGACGAATTCCGAATTAGGTAAACAAATAGTGGAATTTTATTATCTCGAACATTTCGGACTCAACCGTGGAGTCCGATTTGTGAAAAGAGGTCATGAAATGTAAGGACCCGTGTAAAGTGCAAAATGACTGTTTTGCCCTTTTTGACCCAGATGCCCGAATTGAATTCTACGAAAGCCTAAACTTATTTTCTTCAATGCCCCGGATTCAATAGTAGAGTTTAACTTGGCAAAGTAGAAGCTTATAAGATAAAGACGTAAAATTTGATGAATAGCATAATTCAAGTGACCAATAAACTGAGTTTCATGTTATGAATTTTAGGGACACGGAAAGGCAAAGAGAAGGTGACCTGACCTTCAGTGTTCTTACTGTGGTTTCACTTGACTACGAGTATACTTTTTCGGTTTGAGATCGATTACCAGGTACGATATATTGTGCTAAGTAAGAAATAGAATTGAGATTAGGAATACTTGCTTTGCTGTGTAAATTATTCACATGTTTGCCCGAGTGTTCACATGCTTACGTGCTATGTGCTATCTTGTTTAGTTGAATGATGATTATGAGTATATCGCATGTGTTAACGTGGTGTGTGAATTATCTGCTTGAAGAACTGTCGATGTTATGAATTGTACACTTGAAAGCATGTTTTATGTATGACTGAAATGCATCATTGGGATTGCATTATGACATGATGAGATTAGAGCATATTGGCATGGTGTGATTCCTTGGGCATGGCGTGGGTAAGCACTTGGTGCTTTGCATTATGAGGGTGCAGATCCTGTGGTGAAAAACCCAAAATCGGCCATTAGGTACTTGCGAGCCTGACGGATTCCGGACCGTGAAGCGAGACATAAGTGGCGGTACTCATGCCAGCGGAGAATGACCGTATCATGAGACATGGGTGGCATAGAGTTGCATGGGTGTGTCACGCATCTTGCTCATATGCTGTATACTGTTCATATACTGTCATTATGATATAAAATGCCATATAGAAATAACTGTACACTCGCACATGCCACGACCTTAGTTTTGTTTCTTGCATTAGCATTATATTGTACCAGCATGTTGAGCTGACCCCTTTAGTGGGGCAAACATTTCAGATGATGTTCCAGCTGTACGGGATATAGAGACGGTCTGATTGAGGGTTATATTGGGCCCGATGGGCGCTTTTGATATTATGTAAGGGCATAAGCCCGAGACTGTATTTCATTTTGAATATTGTGAACCAACGGACCAGACTTATGTATGTATTAGAACAGTGTACGGAATGTATGAGAATGTCATAATTATCTTTCATTTCTTTATTATTTTATTTCTTTTTGTCTCGTTACTCACGCCTCGGGTTCGCTGGAATTTGGGGCGTGACAATTTTGTTGTTTTCCTTTATATTTTCTTTCCTATTGTTGTTTTTGCGAAGCGGTTTCTTCTGGTCACTTACTATTTCGGTTAGCTTCGATATCCCAAGCTTTGCGTCAGTCATTATTTTTTTTTTTTTTGTAGTTAGCTAATTCTAGTTCTAATAGTGTTAAAACGAGCTTAAACAACTATATTACTGCAATTACGTTCCAAGATGATTTCATTCCATAAATTAATTGGTAATTAGGTTCGAGTATTACATCCTTCCCCTTTTGACGTGTCCAGTTATTTTATTGGCCTATCGCAACTACCAAGGAACTTTCGATTAATTTCTCATTTATTCTTTTTCTCCTTTCTAATTAATAATTAGCAGACTAATTATAAATTAATTAGGTCAGGGTGTTACATTGATCCTAATACTTGTCTAGATGGATAATCGTGAAGGCGGATCCATACCTAGCCTCTATTATTTGATGGTACTAATTATACATATTGGAAAGCTAGGATAATGACATTCCTCAGGTCAATTGATGAACGTGTTTGGTTGACTGTTATAAGTGGATGGACACTTCCTCGTACTATTACTACTATTGAAAATCTTGTGAAGTAAAACCCGTTATCGAATGAAATGAATTAAACTTAAAATGAGTGCATATAATACTATAGGGTTGAATGCGATTTTCAACGCCGTTAGTGTTGATGAGTTTAGGTGTATCATGACATGTGAGACTTCTAAGAAAGCTTGGGATATCCTACAAACTACCCATTAGGGTACTACAGTTGTTAAGAGGTCCAAACTCTAAATGTTAACCTCAAAGTTTGAGATATTTAGGATGAAAGAGTCAGAGTCATTTGATGATTTTTTTTGCTAAACTAAGTGATGTTGTCAATTGTTTTTTAAATCTTGGAGAAGTAAATGAGTTCGTAGGTTCACTCTAGACCTATGAGTTGACATGTAAACAATCTAGGAGATGAGAAAGCTTAGCCTTAAAATCTGTTCAAGAAAAATCTAAACAGGATCAAGATACCGAGTCTATAACTCTTAATGATGTTGAGCTACGTTTATTTGTTAAAAGGTTCAATAGATTCTTAAAAGGTAGAAAAACCAATTCCTTCAATCAAGGGAGCTCATCAAAGAAGTCTATTTCTAACTCAAACAATTTAAAATGAAAATCTTCCTCTAGCAATGATAGGAGAAAGTCTTCAAATCAATCATCTGGTCAATCTCCCATATAATGCTATGATTACCATAAGTATAGCCACATTGCTGTTGACTACATCAACTAAAAAAGAGATAAGGGGAATAGTAATTCTAGGGCGATGACTTCAATATTGACTGATGATAATAATGAAAAGAAGGAGGAAAGTGAGGGTAATGATGAGGGACATAAAGAAGAACAACAATTCCTAGCTTTCACTGTCACCACAAATAATTTTGAGAGTTCACACACCCATGATCTGAATAGACAAGACTTTGATGGTGAAAATTCCTCACATAGTAAGAGTGATTGTGAAATTGATCATGATATACATGCATTATATGATCAATTGTATGAAGAATCACTCAAACTCAAGAAAGCCAATCTCAAGCTAGTAGCCAAATTGAAGTTGGTTGAAAAAGAAAGGGGTGCAAATGTTGAAAGTGATGCACTCATAAGTTAGCTTAAAACTCATAGAGCAACTCTACTTGAAAACCTTAAAGAAGTTGAGCAAGAGCGCAAATTCCCTAGTCGTAGAGGTTAATAATTTGAAAAAGAAGATTGACTCTACCAAGTTTGAAAAGATTGATCTCCAAGGTAAAGTTCACCATCTTGAACTTGAATTGAACAAAGCTAAAGAATTTAAAGTTAATCTTGAAGACAGGTCTAACAAGTTAGGCAATATGCTAAATTTGGTGTCTATCAAGAATAACAAGGTTGCTCAGGGCTATGACACCATTAATGATCCAAAAAGGCTTATTCTGATCAATCAGAATCAATAGGCTCCACTTAAGCCTGTTAAATTTGTCCCTCATGCTCAAAAGCCTACAGTGTTAAGAATATAATCACTTAACCAAGATCAGTGAGATACGAAAGCAAACAAGAAAAACGAATCTAAAATCACACGTATAATCGATAACATAAAGATTTACGTGGCTCACCCCAGAATAAGGTTACGTCCATGGCTATTGCAGTTTCACTATGATCTAAAAGAGTTATAAGTTACAATGAGATGCAGCTCTTCAACTATAAATACATAGTATTAAGGCAATTGGAAAATAAAGTGAAATACTAAAAATGCCCTTAAAAAAATTTACTCTGATAAGTGAATTTTTCTAAGGGTACTTATCAAAGTCCAGTACATTAGGCTAGTGTCTAATATTTATTTGGATTTATACTACCCAACATATAGAGGCACCATAACCTAAAACTTGGTATTGCACTTATTATAAGGTTGATGGTCACACAAAGAAATTTGTAGGGAAGCTAGGAAGGGCAAAAATCACCAAAGACCAAATGTGCCAAAGTTAAGAGTTGTTAATCATGAAGTAACATTTGAACACCTTAGTTCAAAAATCTCGGAGTTTAGTTCAAAAAGTCTATAAATTCGCTAATTCAATAAATTCTCAAAATAACTCTAAGATTAGAACTAATGGTAACAATAATCAGCCTAGAACTTGAGAGCTTAAATCCAATCAACCCAAAAGGTTTAGACAAGTTTGGGTTAGAAAAGATAGGTTGAATTGTTTTGTTATTCATATTGCCTTGAGTGCACATAATACTACATAATGTTATTTTGATAGTAAGTGTTCAAGGCACATGACCGGCGACGAGTTCTTATTTTCTCACCTAGAGAATCACAATGGAGGGGTTGTCACTTTTGGTGATGGTAGTAGGTCTAGTGTTTTAGGAAATGTTGAAAAATTCCCTAAACTAGACAATGTGCTTTATGTTGATGGTTTTAAAGCCAATCTGATTAGTATAAGCCAACTTTGTGATGATAGTCTTTTAGTCCACTTCTCAGAAAGGGAGTGTAAACTTTTTGACACAAAAGTGAAGTGTATCTTGCAAGGGATTAAGGCTGCTGACAATTGTTATGGTATTAGTTTAAATCTTACTATTATTTGTAATAGTGCCAATGTTGAGAGTTGCACCTTGTGGCATAAACGACTATGTCATTTGAATCCAAAGGATTTAAAAATGTTATCCAATAAAGATCTAGTTTGTAGTCTACCAAAACTAGGAAAAACTTCTTATGGAATATCTGGTACACGTCAAAAAGCAAAACGAATCAGAGTATAACATAAAAAGTCGATATCTCTTGCTACCTCAAGACAATTAGAATTGATTAATATGGACTTGATGGGTCTAACTTGTTCACAGAGTGTAGGAGGTAGGAGAAATATTCTAGTTATGGTAGATAACTTCTTTAGGTATTCCTTTGTAGATAACTTCTTTAGGTATTCCTTTGTAGATTTCCTTAGAGAACACACAGATGTTTATAATGTCGTCATTAGGATTTGCTAGCTTATCCAAAATGAGAAAGGTTACACAATCACTAGGGATAGAAGTGAAAATCTTTTCTTCTTAAAGCAAATTTAAAATTGGCCGACATAATTTTAATTTGCTAACTAGACCTATTCACCCTCTATCTAAGTCTAATTCTTGATGTGTAGACATACATTGGGTCATTCAACTAGGTTCTAGTGGATTTGGGTGTGACACCCCAGTGAATTCTATGATGAAATATGCCAAGACTTGTGCCTTGATTGTAGTTCGAGGCACATAGGATATGCCAAATTCACCTAACTCGATGGACCATTTTACTAGTCGTCTAGAAATCTCAGGTGTGTGGAGGACTATTTTTAGAGGCTATGATGTTGGTACCATGATAGAATGAGCCTGAAAATATGGCATGAGCTTTTGAGCTGAAATTACTAAAGTTAAAGCTAGATTTTCGATCTCAGAGTACTTGCTCTCAGTATCAAGGAGTGCCTTACTGATGTAGAAAACAGGCCTTTAGACTCATTTCTATTATCTGAATAGGGCTGAACTTACTATGCTGTGTGACATGACTAAGTATAAAAATAATTTTCCTCGGATATGGGTTTTGAGAGGAGTTTAAAAGAGCCTAAGTATTTCTTTAGTTGTTAAAAGGCTTCTTCACATTCGGAGGTCCATTCTAGGGCCTTACTCGCTTTAAGAGTTTTAAAGAAGGGAAGACACCGATCCATTGATTTGGAGATGAATCTATTTAAAGTTGTAACCTTGCCATTCAAACACTGTACGCTTTTCTTTGTTTTAGGATATTCCATGTCGATTAAGGCTTTGATTTGAGTAGGATCAACTTCAATCCCTCACTGGGAGACAAGAAAACCCAAGAACTTTCCTTCTATAACCCCAAACGTGGACTTCGAGGGATTTAGTTCATCTTGTGCTGCTTGAGTATGCCAAACGTCCAATTACTGCTCCTAGTCTATCTGAGTAGTATAGATATTTGTTGAGCTTTGTTTATGCATCTATCTTTTCCAGGAGTCACATCACTTATCTCACAATTGAGATGATGTGACTTTTATATGCCATATCTAATGGTATTCCGATAAACTTACCTACTTTGATCTGTTACCTCATGTTCGTTATTGTTTACGTACCTTATAGAGTTCATCTAGGATTTCTTATTTTTCTTTGCATGATTTTGAGAGATCATTATGGTATTGCTCTTGAGGGGAATGAGCTTACCGATAGTAGTAGGATCACTAGGACTGTGATCTCACGTCATTATGGTTAGATATTTGGTAGACTCGATAGACAACTTCTAACTACTAATGATTCATCAGTTATTAGAGCTATTGGTACTTTTACATTTTCATCACCTACACAGCCATAGACCTGGAATTTATAATTAGGATTTACCTAGGTCATGGAGCATATCATATCACTTCGGTCATTCATTGAGCAGGCTATTGCACGTCATGATCACTGATTGGATGATCTTCAGGCCTAGATAGATGCCCTTAGAGGAGTATCTCAACATAATGCGGCTAATAGATACATAGATGATGACTTTTATGTGACTAATGATGACTCAGATGATTAGGGATCAAAATAGTTTTTTTGTTTGTTTGTTTGTTTTGTTTTGTTTGGACTAGATACTTGTTATTTTGGTTCTATCTGTTGTATCTAAAATCCTTTACTTCAAATTGGATATCTTTTTGACACAATCATATATATATATATATATGTATATATATATATATAAAATATTTTGCCTTATATTCATGTCCTTATTTTTTATATATATGTTCTTTTGCCCTATGTTCATGTCCTTATTTTTGATAGTCTGCATAGTTTGGTTAAACTGTTGATATGCTACTTCTATGTTTTATAATTGAGAGTCTTGGATAATCGATCTTGATATCTCTCTCTCTCTCTCTCTCTCTCTCTTTATATATATATATATTTGTCACTTTATGACAAAAAGAGGGTGGGGAGGGGGAGGGGGGAGACGATGAATTTTACAATTTTACATGAGAGAATATGTTACATGTTTGGATTAATTTGTTTTGATAAAATATTATTTGGTATTTGTTACTTATCATAACATAGATACTACTTATGGTATATTTGTTTAGTTGTGTTGTGCAGATAACGTGTATCTTCATCCCTTGCAGATGTAAAGTCTTGGTGGATTATTTTCATTTTTGATTTTTTAATTTTGACAAAATATAATGGATCAATAGAGTAAAATTTATTTTATGTTTTCTCATGGAATTGCCAAATGGGGTGATTGTTAGGAAATTTGGATTAGTTATAATTATAAATTTTTTTTTTTTTGTTTATAATGTGTTGGCAGTTCATTCTAAAAGCTTATATTGACTTTGTAATTGTTTAGATAGACTAAGTCTCATTGTAGCTCTCATTGTTAGTCAATTTGCTTCAATGAAGACTTGTCAATATCCAGACTTGAATTACAACTTGTGTATCTAAAGAGAAGTTTTGGCCATTAATCTATTCTTTCATGTTACACTTTTGAAAGGTAAATTACACTTAAATTTTTTGCATTTCATGATATAATTACATTACGGTGTGTAGTAATTTATTTAGAGTTTAGAGTTAATTTCACTATAGTTATTTTAACCCTAATTGAGTTTGTTTTGACTATAGGTTAATAAAATTTTGGTGAAAATATTTTTTGAAAACTTCTAAAATTATTTTATTTCCTATATTCAATTGTAATTGAAAATCACGCAACATATCAATCAAAATTAGAAAATAATTTTTGGCAATGTTCTTGTTCGAACGAAAAAGTAGCTCCCATTTGAACATGTATAAAAATTCAGAGAATTTTGATTGGGTATTCTTATTTCGAATTGTGTAAGGATTTAGTTGTTTATAAATACCTATGTGCAAAATTAGCACAATACACATAAGAGAATATACAAGAGAGAGAGTTAGCTTTTTATATCCTGTGTTGTCTTTTTTATTTATTAAGTACTTAGTTGCTCTTCAAGAATCATTGAGTCTAATTATATATTCAAATTAGGATTTTATAAAGTTTATTTTTACAAAGGTTATTGTGTGTGATTTTGCATCTAAGAATTGAGTCTTAGGTTTACTTTTTTATCACAACACATAGAGTGTTAATCTGTGGATATCACAACCCGGGTTCCAAAAACTTGAGAAGTAATAGGAAATTACCAAGGAATATTAATAGATGATATCCCAAGCTAATCATGTCAATGGGAGTCAACTGGACTCCCAAATACTTAGGTTTGGCCAAGCTGTTGTTGTGTTATGTCCTAGAAAATTAGCTATTTAAAATCCTTAAAATTGGCCTTGTAAAAGTTGCGTTAATTGTTCCTTAAGTATCTAATAGTCTAAAAGTGATTTTTAATAAATTTTAGTTATAGGATAACCCACCTAACTAGCAATGGTCCAAGGCATTATTTTCAGAAATTTTAGAATTTTGTTCTAGGAAGGGGGAGTTGACTTTTTATTCTTAAGAAATTAGGCGTTGAAACTATTTTTATTGGTTCCAAATGGGGGGTACTTCCTTATTTACTTTATAATATTTTACGTAAATGAAAAGACAATTAAATAATACCATTTACAACAACAGTGCTGTCTTGGCAGCATAATGTAGAACAGAATTGAGAGTCTGTGAGTTTCAGTCAATTGAGAGGCCGACTGAATCTAGATACTAGTCGACTGAAAGTTCAGGATTAATGATTTCTTCAGTTTCTGTTAGTCTTAGTCGACTTCTTCCACTTTTCAGTTGATTTAATGGTGTCTTTGAAGTGGTTGCTGGACATTTTAAAATTGCTCTTTCGGGATCCTTTCTAACCCTTTTGAACTCATTCCTCAACAACCACTAATACAACCCATATGGAATGATTACAATCACATGGACACATCTTTCATACACATCTTCTCATGTTTCATATATAAAGACACTTTAATTCTTATCAAGAAACCAAGATATGTAAATTACCTAATCTTTGCCAAGAATGGGTTTATATTTCATTTTCATACATGCATATATAAGTCTCATGCTTTGAAATATTACCACATACAATTCTCCATCACAGTTCATACATAGATTAAGTCATTAATTAGAATAAGTTCAACTTTACAGATCAAATATCATATTTTATAAAACATGGGGTATAAACAACACTTTATGCCAAAATTCAAATTCATGTCGTATTAATTTTCAAAAAGGGTGTGTCCAAAGAAAGGTGCATACAAGAACGCCTTTAAGTCATTCGCTTCATGCCATTTCCTACATCTAATAGGGGGTTAAAACAATGGCCGCATAGAGGAATCTAAGAAATGGAGAAACTTAAGTGGTGCCACATAGATGTTTGTGCTCGTGTTGTGACAAGTTATATATGACAATACCATTTACACATCTATAATTCTCAATCTCAATTTTATAATTTATTTTTCAAAAATATCCACCAAAACAAGCATAGACGTATGTATTTGTCACGTAACACTCACAATATGGTCCATTTATCAAGATTACACATTACAAACATGAAATATAACACACAGACACATTTTAACAAACATATGGTAGGCATAACATATACTAGGATTCATATATACAAAGAAATCAAGATTTACTCATCACGGAACCTTTAATGAGCGATCCCAAAGACTTCGAACACAAAGAAGAACACAAGAAGGTAGAAAAGAGGACCAATCGTACATAAAGACACAAGATTGACATATTTCTATCATTTCTACCACCATAAAATCCAATAAAAATTAACATCACTTCATAAGGAACAAATAGATCACACATTATGCACATTCACACACTCATCTCATCTTTAGGTTAGAAACCCCTACCTCAAATCTCGTGGATCTCGAAACCCTAACTTGATTTTTGAACCTTGTAGCTTGAATCGTGAAAACCCTAGGTAGAATCTTGTGTATAAGCATTCCAACTTGATGATCTTAGCCTTAGATGACTTTAAGGTGCCATGGATTCAAGAGAAATTGAAAGAAATAGAGAAAACATGAAAGCCCTAGAGAGGGCAGCGCGAGAGAATGAGGGAATGTAAGAAAATTAGCCTTGCTAATCAGTTATGGGCATTTTTATAGTGTAGAATATCAGATCTTTAGGGTTTCATGTGGCCAATTACCATTATACCATTCACTAAACTACTTTCCCCTTTTTCTTACAATGTCTATTTTTGTCAATTCAACATATAATCTCTTTATTCCTTTAACTCAAATAATATTATATGGTCTCTTATGTCCATTTAAAAATATTTCCTAGGTTTTATACCCACGTAGACTCGTGATGACGATAAAATGACCATCTTGTCCCTATAATCATTTAATGGGTTTAAATAAGCTCTAATAATCTCAAAAAAATTTCTAACCAATTATTTAGTACTATAAATCAATTATACGCCATAATAATATATTACTAATATTTTAGTCTGCTTATTTTATATTACAAAATTATGGGACGTTAAAGTGGAGTTCAAATTGGTGGTAAAAGTGGTACTGCAAAAAAGATCATTGGTAAAGGCATAAGTGGCTGTACAAAAGATCACAGCAGAAGAATTGTTTACAATTGACTAACGGCGAGACTGCAAAAGATAGTAGTAAGGTTAGTTAAATTGATATTTGGTGTATCTTTGTACTAGGTTAGATTCATAGTAGATTTTTTTGCATGTGTGAATTTTTTTTCCTCTTGAGGGTTTCCTACGTAAGACTGAGTGTTATCTCTTTCTTTCTCTCTCTCTCTCAATTGTGCTTGATATTATTATTGATTAATATCTGTTGTTAAGCGCTTGGCTATATATTATGTGGTATCTGATATTAAAAGTTTATATTTAATAGAATAATCGATTTACCATTTAGTTCAACGATTCATACCTAATTATTTAGATTAATTAGTGAAATTAAATTTGGGGTTACTTGCACAATTTTGTGAGATAATTAATTTACTTAATTAATTGCGATATAAAACCGTATCACAAAGCCGCAGTTGCTAAAATATATCACCAAGCTACTCTATTAATTCATGGAACAATACAAAAGGATAAGATAAAATGACTTACCCAATAGATTATTTCTTATTATGAGTATGGATTATGTACATATTCTCTTTAAAGATGCAATTTTTATACTTATATACAAAATTTACATAACTTGTATGTTTTTTTTCTTATTTTTAATAACTTTATATATTATTAAAATTAATAGTAAATATATGAATAAATTATACTGACCTTCCTTGATGTTTCTGACAATTACACTAACCTTTCATACTTTTACTAACAACCTACAAATACCCCTATCTAGTCAAAAGATTGAGACATATCTTTTGGTCCCCGACTTGTTGAATTATATGATCAATAATGGGAAAGGAAGGCCAAAATGCATACTACTAAATGTGTATGCAGAATCTAGATTACTGATGAGATGATTGGTGATGTTGCAAAAGATTGGATTTAAAGTCAAATTCGAAACGAATTAGGAATTACTGTCTAGGCAAGATTTTAAGCCTAGTTTAGTCTGTCCTAATAAAAATTCTAAATTACCAAAGTGAAGCATTTTTAGTGACTTGAACCCTCTAGTAATGCAGGCATTGGTTGATATAATGAAGTTTAGTTAAAATCTGGAAAACAAAAGAATTTGAATCTATGACTTTTAAACAGACTTCATGAAAGAATAAATATACAAGAAGTAACATATATAATGTAGTTAACAGACATAAAAACATAATGTTTGAGCTAATTAAAATTTTTGAAAAAGAGGAAGAAGAAAAATACCATTTAGTATAGAAGTTGCCTCTTCAATCTGGCAGCATTCATTACTGTTGTCACATAAAGGCAATCTTTTATGTTGTCCAACAACTTGAAATAGGCATATCTCTAAGGATTACTGAGTATTAAGGTGCCACAAATCCCATAAAACCCATGCTACTAAATTGTAGAATAGCAACAGTGTGTGCCAGTGAGATTTCATTATTACCTGTTGGATCTATTTTGATGAGGATGTCGATTTTAGGCCATAATCCTGTGTGGGTGGCGTCGCATTGCCAATGAGTTAGTAGCTTGTGAAGCATCAGACCTTTCGATGGACCAATTGAAAAACTAAGTTTCGGATAGTTAGGATTAGACATGAGATGAATGGAGAGCAAACTCAAGATATGGTTACATGATATACTCTTACACTTTCTGGTGAACTGTGTATTGCTTGCTCATAATTATTGTATTTGTTACTGGTTGTATTACCATGGAATATTATTGTTTTTTTTTGTTTTAAATAAAAAATGAAAATGTGTCATGAGGTTTGTGTGTATATATATATATATATATATATTGACATATTTCATGCTTAGATATGTATTGAATACTTATTACTGTTGTCGCACTACGTGGAATAGTATTTTATGCTCTTGATTACTGTATCTATCTGTGGACTAGTGGATGATAATTGTTGTGTGTTTGTGATTTGTAACGACCCTGTAAATTTAAAATGATATTTAATTGATTTGAAACTTAATAAATTAATTTTTGATCTAATTATTAAAATAATTGTGTGAAAAAGCACGAAATAAATATATTTGAAACTCTGTGAGTGAGTTTCGTAAAGCTAGTGTGAATTGGGATGCCACCTAGACTGGGATGGACATATTGGTAATTAAAATTCTAAAAAATTAAATTAAATAATTTGGAGATAAAAATTGTGTTTTTAGAATCTATGCAAAAAATAGAGCCACGGGCCCAAATTTCATTAAATTTTGAGACTGTATATTTTTGCACATGGGTATATGCATGTTGTGATCAACTGGTGACGTGACATTTTATTGAGATGTGTAGCAAAACTTTCCAAGAAAATCAAATAAGTTATATGGATATTAATAGGAAAAGTGTCACATTATGGATGAAGTGAAAAATAAAATAAAATAAGAAAAGAATAAATAAGAAAAGAATAAAGAAAGTGGAAAAAGATAAAGAGAGAGAGAGAGAGATTAGTTGTCTCTCATTTTACTGGAGAATACACGAGTGAGGGAGAAAAGAGAAGTAAGAAACAAAAAAAAGAAAGAAAGAAGAAGAAAAGGAGAAGGAAGGAAGAAAAGGGAAGGGGGATTCGGCCATGGAAATGATCTCATATTCACTTTCATCTTCTTTATTCTTCATCATCATCATCATTCTTCTTCTATCATCTTCATTGGGTGGGTGTGTCTGTGAGGATTTTTCAAACAAACCTTAGAGAGAGAGAGTTTGGATTTGAGATGTTTTGAGATTTTGATGAATAATAAATACATGATGAGAGTTCCTTGATGATTTTGAAGACTCGAGAGGCTTGAAGGACTTGGCTAGAGAGAGGTTGATGGAAAGACTTGAGCATCACCATTAAAGGAGGTTAAAGCTTCATGAGGTAGGGAGATTTGGATTTTCTCTTTTACATTTATTTGATAACGATATATAACTATATGTAGTATGTACATATATGGAGTTCTTGATGGTATTGGGTGTATTATATGGCATGAGTGAATCACACCATGGTGGTTCATACGAGAGCTTTGGCAAGGGGTTTCAATTTATGAAAATGGGTGAAGGTTGTTATATGTTGTGTTTGAATTCTGTGAACTTCATGTTAGATTTTGTTAGTTTTAGTTTAAGATTTGATGTGATTAAAGTGCATAAATGTATGAGAATAATTATATATTTAGTATGAACAACCATAATTTTTGTGAACTTTAGAGATGTGGCTAAAATGTATGATATTTGAGAAACTCGCAACACCTGCTGGTGGATTTCCAGCAACATTGGGTAAAGTTCAAAAAGTCATAACTAAATCAATTGAAATTAGAATTAGGTAACATTTGGGTCTAAATTGAAGCCCAAGATGTATGCTTTCATTTAAAATTGGTTTCATGGAGAAATTCAAAGTATAACTAGAGTTATGAATTTTATAACATCAGGTTGTAAAGTCTGAAATTTTGGGATGACAATACTGAACGTATCTTTATTCTAAAAACTGTATTATTTGGTGAAGTATTCCTAAAATCCAATTGGTGCGAACCACAATATGATGTTTTAGCTTTCATTTAAAATTGGTTTTGTCAAAAATGGTCTTATATTCGATTTTTGGTGAATTTTTAGAATTCAGTGCGCATTGCACTAACGAAAATAACTCTGCTTTGAGTTTGAAATAGAAAACTATTTTGGACCTTCTAGTAAAGTTCTTAGGCTATGATATTTATTTGAATTCAAGAGAAATGAGTAATATTTTATTTAAAATTGGTCTCTTCTAAAAAGGTGTGAGATGAATTTTATAAAAATAATTTAATGGCTACTATTTGGTGAAATATTAGGTTCTGTTTGGCAAGATTTTAGGTGTTGTTTGAGAGGTTTCTAAGGGGCTGTATGGTGGATATTTAGGGCTGATTGAAATGGTTTTAAGGTGCTGTCTAGAGTATTTTTAAAGTGTTGTATGGTGGGTTTTAAAGGTACCGTTTGACAGGTTTTTAATTGTTGTTGGGAAGATTTTTAATGTGCTATTTGACAAGTTTTTAGGTATTGTTTGGCACCATTTTAATGGGGCTATTTTGTGTGATTTTAAAGGCGGTTCAGCTGAGTTTTTATGGGTTGTCTAGTGCATTCTTGGGGCTGTTGAGTTAAGCCTTTAGGGGCTGTTCGGTTGAGTGTTTAGGGGTTGTTTGACACAAATTCAATGGATTGTTTAGGAACTTTTAAAATGATCGTTTGCCCTAGTTTTAAGGGGCCGCTTGTAGTGTTGTCAAAGGTGTTTGCCCGGTCGTCTAGGTGACGGGACAAGGCGTTTTCAAAGCATAATGTCTTGCTATAGTCTGGGCGAGGCGAATTGAAGAAGGTAACCATGAGACAAAAGACGATGTCCAGACAAAAGACGATGTTTAGCTAGTTTTTTATTTCAGGTAATGGGCAATTTTGCCTAAGTGAAATTAAAAAAATTAAGGGAGAATATAAACATGTGCAGCCCCGACTCCCTCATGGAAGACATAAGGTCGTAGGGCTTTTTCTTGGGACCAAAGGTCGTAGGGCTTTTTCTTGGGACCACCGTGAAGAAGAATCAGCAACAAGTGGGGACCACATCACTGTGAAGAAACCACAAAGAATCATAGGTATGTGCTGTGCAAACCTTTTTCTCTGTTTTTCTTTCTCTTCCTTCCTCTTCTCTATCTATTTTTCTTTCTTTCATTACATCACTCTCATCACACTCCCTTTTTCAATTTTTTTTTCTCCACCTCATCTCTCTCTCTCTCTCTCTCTCTCTCTTGTCTCTTTCCAGTTTTGAGAGTTTTTTTTTTTTATTTCTCATTTCCTTTTCTCTTTTTCTCACTATTCTCAGCACAATTTTTTTTCACCTCATCTCTCTCGGCACTTCCCAGTTCTGAGAGGTTTTTTTTCACTTCTCCTTTCCTTTTCTCTCTTTCTCACTATTCTCGGCACTTCTCGTATAACCAGAATTTATCAATTTTTTTCCTGTCTTTTTTTCCCCCCATTTTTTCTTATTCTGAAATCAGTTTTTTTTTTAATTTTTATAATTCTTTCTGATGCCGCACTTTTTGGTCGGTAGGGGTTCCGAACTCCGTTGCCTGAGAAACACTTAAAGAAAAGGATCAGAGGGCCACTGGATTGGCTCTGGCGGTAGCTACTCCGATTCTTAAGTCGATAAACTGAATTGAAAGACTGTAATGTAAACCAAAGAATAAGCATAAAAATAAAGTGTATCTTTAGGGTTTAATTTACAGGCTGCGGCTTTCCTAAGTTGATTAGGATTTGGAGCCATAGAAGTAAGGATTTGATCATCGGAGAATAGCAGTTACCATGTTGGATACTGCGCTTGAGAGATATCCGTGAGTGGTAGTTTCCTTGTTGAAGACTGTTTCCTTATCCTTTGCTCGGTAGGATGTTTAAGGCGGTGATGGGCTCTGAATCCTGTGGGATGCTTTGATAGTCTTGTGCTCAGACCTGTGAGTTCTGAAGGCTATGTACCCAAGCCAGCTCTGAATGTATGAGTCTGTTCTGTATGGCCGAGCTTTAACTGGTTTGTAATCACACGTGTCACATGGGGACTAGTCTGTCACTTTGTGGTATATCAGTTACTCCCCCCGAGCCTTAATTAGAGCTTGACGCGTAACTAGGGCTATGAGCTTGCAAAAAGTCACGTGTTCTATCTTTCCATTTCCCAAGATAACCATTGATGGGTCATTTATTGAGCAGCCAATGGTTGGGCTTTCGAGGCCATCATTGCTTTAATCGTCATACGGTTCGGCTTGTTGGGCCCATACTTTGAAATCATATATAAAGAGAGGGAAAGGCTTAGTACACCCTTTCCCTCACCATTTTCACTGTACTTGAAAGAGAAGAAGAAATCCCATCATTGTTGAACCAGAGCATCTAGTGAATCGTGAGGAGTGCTTATCACTTAAAGCTCCCATCTTTGTTTGACGTCAGGTTTAGTTAGCCTCTCTTTCTTTTTCGTTATTTTTTTTATTAAGAATCTTATTTCCTCCCGCTTTTTGTTTCTTGGCAATGTCAGCCTCCTCTTTTTCCTCTAGCACTAGTGATGGCGTAGGAAGTTCTTCGAAGACGATTGTGCCATCCCATACTCGACCCGTAAGTAGTAATCCCTCCGGTAATGCTGGACATAGGTCAGAAGAGTCCCCCTCCAGTTCGGAGGTTAGAATAGTAGATGCTTTCTTGGAACCCAGAAATAAGGTCGGAGAGACTTCTGGTAGGCCTTCCCAGAGAGAAGACGGTGAAAGTGCCGTTACATAGAGCTTAATAGATGAACTGAGGGAGAAATATAATTTCCGTTCAAATGTTACTTGTAGGGTACCGAGCGCTTTAGATCGCCCATATGATGTTGAAGAGGGCGGAATTTGTGTTTATCTCGCTTGGTTCGAAATGGGATTGAGGCTACCTCTTCCCGACCTGGTTAGGCAATTTTTTTGTTGGTTTAACATTTGCCCTACCGACCTAAATCTTAACAGTTGGAGGCATCTGCTAGGGTTTATAGTGTTAGGGCACCAGAACAATGTAGACGTGTCCCTCGATTTGATCCGTAGCAATATGGATATGAAATATCTGAGGTTGGAAGGCCTCTTTTACATGTCTTTTTATAAAGGGTTTAGACTCCTTTCCTCTGTAGCCACTTCCAACAAGACTTGGAAGAAGTGGTACTTCTTTATAGGAGGAGGACGGGAGATGAAGGACTTCCAAGGTCAGACTTCGACATTTTCCCGAAGTACGGGGTTTAAGGGTGAGACCCCTTTCTTACACTATAGTTCTGATTCTGTTGTTGTGCATCTTACTTCTGAGCTACTTATTAATCAATGTGTTTGTATTTCCAGTATAGATAAGAGTGCTTGGAGGAGGTCTATTTTTACCACTGACCTTCAGACCCAGTACCGTCAACTCCTCCAGACTTCTTAGCGGGCTCATACAATCATCGTTACCCCAGAGAATCTGATGGCTGCCAAGACACGTGCTGACGAGCTTAAGAAAAATTTGATGGCAAAGTGGACTTTAGAGCCACAAAAGGTGGGGGAGACTTCTTTGCCAATTGAGCCTCCCCTACAAGTGAAAAGGAGGAGGTTGATCTCTAGTTCCCCGGAACATACTCCTTCTGAGGGCGAGAGGGAAGCCCCCTGTCACGACTCGAAACCCACCCTATGCGGATCTCGGATCGCGACCGCCGCCTTCAGGCCCAGGAGCCTTTGGGCGAGGTGAACATAAGCAACAGTATCGAACAGCAGTGCGACCTTCGGTTGCGGAAGCGTGAAAAACTTTTTCTTTTCTTTTTTAACATCTGTCGCACATCCGCCCGGTACTGCCACTCTTCATAGCGGTACATATGATAATAAAATCAGAGCATACTAAAATTTAAAGTTTTATTTACATTACATATCCGTTTGCTTCTCGGCTTAAGTACATACTTTCCAAAATCTATTACATCAAAATTTGACCTCCACGGGTCCTAGTATTTCTAACAGTCCTCGATCAAAATGGAGCCGTTGATCAACTACGGGTCCTAGTACATCAACCCTGATCCCAATGGAGCTGCCAAACGTCAATCCTCAAAAAGGGCAAGACTTCTATTCATCATCAATACCTGAAAAAATGTTAGGGAATGGGGTGAGCTTCGAGAAGTTCAGTGAGTAATTCCTGCATCTGTCATTGGTTTTCAATTGGCAGTGGTTTCGCACATGAGAGTTTATAAAATACACACTACCAATTGTTCGTACATTTGAACATAGAGGATATGCATTCTTCATAACAGATAGCTTTGAAACATTAAAAGTATTCAAGCTAAATATGTATTTATTCAAATAGAGTTTATGCATTCCAAAACAAATAAACATGCACAGTGAAAATGGGGGTGAAAACCTGCTTCCATTTTCGAAAATCATTTGTCATCTTTTCGCTTTGATTAGGAGGATCCGTTTCGAACTAGGCCCTAGTTTTACTTCAAGGAGATCTCATTGCCTGGGGAATTAGATCCTGTTACCGGGCATTCTTTTGAATTGAGAACCCGAAGGGTGCTCAATAATTTGTGATGCTTATGCATCATTATCTGGCAAAACTTTAGCTTCTTCAAGAAATACTTTTTATGAGTATTTAAATATGACTTCATCAAAAAATGTGTTTGATGAGCATTTAAAATATAATGTTCAAGATTTCATGATAGAATCTTCAAATAGTTGGAATACAATTTCAAAACATGGTCAACATGTTAAATACTTTCAAAGAGAACTGTAACAGAGATCCGTTATTAAACATGTCATAAGAGAATTATAAAAGCAGAATATTTCAAAACAGGAGTCATGAAATATGGAATTTAACATCTCATGCTTCAGATATTTTGAAGTTTAAAACATCATTTAAATCGTGGAGTTAAAAGCTCCACTTCAGATACAGGGTTACTCACATTAGTCCTTTTGGGTTGCTGCTAATATTGCACTGTCTTTCCTTTCTCCTTTGTAATTCCTAACAATACATAAATAATCTATTAACTTCATAAGTACTTCAAATATCTCTTACTGATGTTCCTATTTTACGTTTAGGTTGTAGTAAATCCTAACTTTTAATTTAAGCGCCATCCTATTAATGTATACTCTTCTGGTAGCTTCATTAAATTATGCGGTTTGATTTTATACTTTAAGTATTTACGTGTCATATTTTTTTTTTGTACTTTATTTCATAATACGGACCTCACCGTTGAGTCCGGAACGTCGAAGAATGTAATGACATGAAATTTTTTTTTTTATTATTATTATTTATTTTTATTGTTACTGTTATTAAATAATTTAAGTGTGTGCATGTATGCATATATGTGTGGGTGTATTGAATGTATGTATGCATGTAGGATATTATATATATATATATATATATTGTATATGTGCATGCAATTAAAAATATGTAAATATATAAATATATGTACTGATGTGTGTGTGTTTTGAATATAATATACATATATATATGTGTGTATGTTGCATGTGAATGTGTGTGTGTGCAGGCTGATGGAGTGTGTAGGTAGGGGTTCTGTGCCTATATAGGTGAAACAGGTTGAGTGTGGAAGTAGGCTTGATGTAGACAGAGAGAGAGAGAGTAGAGAGAGAGGGAGAGATATATGTATATATGTGTAGAGAGAGAATGAGGGAGCACACGGTTGAAATTGAAATTTTTAGAGAGGAAATTAGAGAGAAAGGGAGAGGCTGAGTCCAAGGGTAGTGAGCACTGGGAGAAGCTTGAGCAATGGAGAAGGAGAGGTGCCATTACAGAGGTGAGAAACCCTAACCGTGTGTTTTCTCTCTCTAGAATTTTCTAGTTATACAAATCTGTTTTGGAGCATGATAGCTTGGTTTTGATTGTAGAATCTAATAGGTTATGAAAAATGGAAACCAATACAAAAAGAATCATGAAAAATGACGTAGGAATGAGGTCACAAAGTTCAGTTGCAGGTCACGGTATTGAAATCAGATTCCTTATATTTTATGCGTTAAAGTTAAAATGAACAATGAGAAATTGTTGTCGTGAGGTGCAGTAACTGATTCGAAACTAGTTTAGGTGAAAACAGTAACAGAGAGGCTTTGAAAAATGGAAGATTTCAGTGGCCGGAGCTGCGGTTTCTAGTCATTTCGAGGGGTTCTAATGGATAAAAATGAAAATCAAAGTTAGGGTTGAGATCTAGATAAAAAGAGGAAGAGAATGGCATTTGGAAAACCTAGGGATTTGACCGGAAAACCGTCGCCGTCGCCGGAGATGGCGATGGAAACCTAGGGTTCACTCGCCGGATTGTTGTGAGGAAGAAGGGGCAAGGGTTGGTCCTATCCTGTTTGATTAGGCTTGGGCATGTTTTAAATTAAACAGGTTTGGGCCTGTCTTGGGTTTAAAGGGTGTTGGGCCGTTTGGGAGTTGGGCCTGGTTTAAATTAGAAATGGGATTGGGCCTCTTGGGTGGGCCGTATAAAATGGGTTGAAAGAGGGATTGGGGGTGTTTGGTTACAGGTGCAGTAAATTGAGATTGAAATTGGAATTTTAAAATAAGGATATCCTATCCCTGTTTTGGGGCTTAGCCATTGTTTGGCTATTCTGATTTAGAATAGTTAAATCAGAAATTCTGATTTAACCCTTCAGCTTTTAGAAATCCCAATTTGACCCTAGAACTTTGTATAATTATAATTGGGCCCCTGACATAAAATATTAATTAAATTAATTAATTAAACTAATTTAATTATTTAAATGTCACGAAAATAGTCCGGAGTCCAAATGGGACAAGTCATTAGTGTATTTTGACAATCTTGACCATTCTGAGACCAATGGTGAGGTTCATTTTACGAGATGGGGTCCCAAAAAATAAAAGACCCGTAGTAACATTTAAAATTACCAAAATGCCCCTGAGTTGAAACATAGTCAAATGAATTCCGATTTAAGTAAACAAATAGTGAATTTTATTACCTCAACCATTCCGGACTCAACCGTGTAGTCCGATTTATGAAAAGAGGTCTCGAGGAGTAAGAACTCGTGAAAGTGCAAAGATGACTGTTTTGCTCTTTTTAGCTCAGATGTCCGAATTGAATTCCACGAAAACTTAAAATTATTTTCTTCGACGTTCCGGACTTAATAGTAGGGTTTAATTGAGCAAAATAGAAACTTATAAAATAAAGACATAAAATTTGATGAATAGCATAATTCAAGTAACAAATGGACTGAGTCACATGTTATGATTTTAGGAGTACTGAAGGGCAAGGAGAAGGCGGTCTGACCTTCTACTTCTTACTGTTAGTTCCATTACACTGCCGGCGCTACTTCTTAGGGTTGGGACCAACCCGTCAGGTACGATATATTGTGCTAAGTAAGAAATAGAATTAAGTTTAGGAATAACTGTCATATTGACTTGATGATTCACATGTTTGTTTTATTACTCATATGCTTATGTGCTCCTTATTATCTTGTTGAAAGTTTGGTGATGAATGTGGATCATGACTATGTGTATATCGCATGTGTTAGTAGGATGTGCAAATTATATTTTGAGAATTGTTGAGATTATGTAATACGTGATTTAAAGCATGTGTGAAGTGGATTGTGCCTGGCATGTACCCTTGATGAAAAGATCTTGTGATTGAAATGTTATTGTGTGATACATTGTTTAAAGCATGCTTCATGGGGGGATAAGATGATTTATCGGGATTACATTATGACATGGAATTTGCACGAGTGCATCACGCATAATGTTCATATGTTGCATTGGTGATATTGAATGCCATATATATATAACTGTACACTTGCACATGCCACGCCCTTAATTTTGTTCCTTGCATTAGCATTATATTGTACCAGCAGTTGAGTTGACCCATTCGTGGGACAAACATTTCAGATGACGCTCCCGGCACTTGAGACTCGAGAAAGTCTTGCAGAGTGGAGGAGATATGAACTTAGGAGGATATTTGGCCTATTGGGGCATGTTTTGTGATGTAGGGCTTAAGCCCGAATGACATGTTGAATGTTTTTATTGACTGTGCTTTACATGGATGTACATTGAAGGAAATGAATGTAAGTTTGGGTTGAATCCGTTAGACTGTCATTTATTTACTTTATATTTTATTTACTTTCTGTTCGTTCAGTCGCGCTTCGGGTTCGCGGGAATTCGGGGCGTGATAAAGAAAGTCAATTTAGACCTTTTTGGTTTTAATTTGGCTTCGGGCACATTAGGGGCAATTTGGTAATTTATACTTCAATGTGTCCTAATTTTTTAGAGTCTCGTCTCGTGAAACGGACCCCACCATTGAGTCCGGAGCGTCTAAAATAGTTAAAATGCACTATTCATTTACTGTATTTGGACTTCGTTTGACTGGTTTTGGAACTAGGGGCAATTTTGTAATTTTTGCTATTAAAATATTATTAATTAATATTAAATTAATTTTAGGTTGGGCCACAGTAGCATTTCCCCAAAGTTCTGGGGTCAAAATGTAATTACACAAACTTTCGGACTGAACCAGTTGGTCCAGTCCCATTTTAAATGAACCGGTCAACGGTTTCATTAAACCAACCGATTTGGTTGCTTGCCAACGTAATGCTGACGTCATGATGACGTCAGCCCTATATTTTTAAATTTCTAAAGCCTCACTAAACGTCGTCGTTCCATTATTTCGATGGCATTCTCTCCGCTTAACACGTGTTCGAGTTAACTCGGGTGACTCGTTTCAAACAGCGAGTTGACTCACCGTCTTCCCCACTGTTTTCTTCTCTGTTGCCCTAATTTTTTGGGTGATTTCTTTCCAATTTCGTGAATGCTCACGCACTGATCTCCTCTGTTTTCGTATCTAAACTATTCCTAATATTTCAAGACTCGGTTTGGCATTGGTTTGGGTCCCTAACTTAGACTCTTAAACGTGATCTAGAAAACGATAGGCAGACCTGCAACTCGACAATAAATCATCATTTCATAACCATTTTCGATGTGGTTTGGTGCTGCATGATCCCTACGGTGTATAGTTTTAGTCCCTATTCTCCCAAGCAGGTTTAGGAGTCTAAAATTTGAAATGGGTCAAACGATCGAAACCTGCAACTAAATTTTTGAGGCACATTTCTTAGGTTTCAGGATCGCGGGTTAGTGGTTTAGGAACCCTAATGAAGTCTAGGTTAAGCCCCAATAAACCAATTTAGGTTTGGTTCAAACTAAATCAGATCTGGTGTAACATTTTTAAACTTTTTGTCCACCTGTAACTTAAATTTTCTCAGTCGCTTCTTCATCATTCTCGATCATTTTTCTTGCAAATTAAGCTCATATCATGTAGTTTAACATCCTACAGTTGCATGCTTTAAATCAAAATATAACCCAATATATATATATATATATATATAGAGATATATATATATATATACACATATTGGTAGCCGTACACATGGTTGTATATATTGTATTAATTTATGTTTATATCCATCTACATATATATATATATATATTCTATCATACTATTAATATTTTTAGTATTGCTTAATTGCTTACAAAAATACTTTTGCCTAACATAAAATTGTGATGGACAATCGTCCTTGAAACTTTTTATCGTAAGCTCACATGTCGAGGTTAATATCAGTCTCATTAGGGTCTCAGCCGGTCGGGGTGTTACACCCCCACCCCAATATCGATGGTTCCTCCCGCCCTAGTCTGTCGAATAGGCAAGGGGAAGTCGACTGCCAAATCACCCAAAGCTTCGGATGATAATGGCTATCAAGCCACTAAGAAGGCCTTGAAGCAGTTCTGGGATAACCTCTGAAGTTCAATGGGCAAAAGCTGGAGAAGTTATTGGCCGAACTTTCTTCCCTTCAGATCAAGGTAACTTTTGATTTCTCCTCTTTTCTTTTTATTATTACTGACTTGCTTGCTTGGTATCCTGCAGTCCATGTATACTCTTGCAGCTCTGACAGAAACTTCTCCAGATTCAGAAGAAATTGACAAACTCCAGGCTGAACTGGACGAAGTTAGATTGTAGTTGGGGATGGCTCAGTCTGCAACTCATGCTGTTGAGGAGAAGCTGAAAGAGGCTTCCAATTCTCTGGCCGTTCTGGAATCTGAGAGGGGTCTTTATGCTCGGAGGGCAGAAGATCTTCAGAAGGAGTTGTACGATCTTTGGTATGCCTATGATCAGAAGCTCTAAGACGCAGTTGTTTCTGCCAAGGTCGAGACCGAAACGAAGATGAAGATGGAAGTTGGAGAGATGGGCAACGAGCTGATCCAATTTGGTTTTAACAACTTCTGATCCAAACTTCTTGCTAAGTTTCCAGATTTCGACTTGTCAGCGATTGAGAGTACTGAAGCCCCTCCTTTTGATGTTGCTGTTCTGAGCAAAGATGCCGAAGCTACTCCTTCGGAGCTTCCCTCAACAGAGGGGCCTGCCCCAACTGACACAATCTGAGATTTATTTTGTGTAATTTATTTTTTGAATACCGATGTATTTGAACATATTTATCATTAGAACTATCTTTTCTTCAGAGCTTGAATGTCTGCAATATTTGTAAATTCTAAGGATTGTTGTGGATGCTAAGTAGATTCAGTACTGTCCCAAGTCATCGTTACTCTGTAGCATGAGCCTAGGCTCTAGCCCTTTAAGCTTGTAATTAGTGTAAGGAGAGATGTTCATGAGCTGAGTGTATTGTAGAGCAGCCTTTTAACTGATTGTGATCAGAAGTTGTGTTCCGAGCTGAGCATCTTGAACAGTTGAATCAGAACTTGTTCTGAGTAGCTTTGAGCAATAGGACTTGCGAAGATCTTGATATGTGGGATGACTGTACTTGAACTGATCAAAAACGTTTCCTCACCTAAAGAGTAAATAACATGTCTCCCAAGGTCAAATCTTCTTTAGATTTGGCCTGAACAAGAAGTTCTATAATAACTGTAGCACTTGCACAAGCTGTAAGATTTATATGTTTGTATTTTTCAATGGACCAGACTAGGGGGTCTTGTAGTGAACACAAAGCTTCAGAGGTTAATACGCTGGACCAGACCTAGGGGTCTATACATTGAGAGGACTAGGCCTGAAGGACTTGTAATGGATACAAGGCCTTAGGGGTCAGTACACTGTACCAGACCTGGGGGTCTGTACATTGAGAGGACCAGACCTGCAAGGCTTGTAATAGATACAAGGCTTTAGGGGTCAATACATTGGACCAGACCTAGGGGTCTGTACATTGAGAGGACCAGACCTAAAGAACTTGTAATGGATACAAAGTTTCAGGGGTCAATACACTGGACCAGACCTCTAGGTCTGTGCATTTTAGATAAGAATACTTTTTTGGATAGATGTAAGATGGAAAAGCTTTATTGATAATATTTTCGTAGGTGTTCTACATTCCAGGGTCTGGGTACAGATTTCCTAGCCATGTCTTCTAACCAATAGGTGGTAGGTTTGACAGTTTTTGTCACCTTGTAGGGGCCCTCCCAGTTGGGTGATAATTTTCCCATAGTAGGATCTTTAGTATTTGGGAACAACCTTCTCAGGACGAGATCTCCGACCTGAAAGCTGATGGGTTTTAGCCTCAGTTTAGAGTTGTTGGCCATCTTGTGTTGATATGCTTTTATCCTGATCATGGCTTGATCCATTTTTTTTTCAAGTAGGTCCAAGTTTTCTATAAGCTGCTGATCATTGGTCTCTTGGTTGAAAGCTTTAGTCTTAAGGTAGGCATACCAATCTCAACAGGGATCACTGCTTCAGTACCATAGGCAAATGAAAAGGGAGTTTCAGAGGTAGGTGTTCTTCTGGTTGTTATGTAGGCCCAGAGAACTCCAATAAGTTCTTCAACCCATCTTTCCTTGGCTTCTTCTAACCTCTTCTTAAGAGCATCAAAGATAGTTCAGTTGGTCACCTCTGCTTGCCCGTTGGCTTAAGGATGGCCTAGAGAGGCAAAATGTTGACTGATGTGCAGGTCCTGGCAGAATTTCTTGAAAACTTTGCCAGCAAACTACGTACTATTGTCTGAGATGATCACTTGTGGTATGCCGAACCTGCAGACTATGTTCTTGCAGGTGAAATTCTTGACTTCTTTCTCTGTAATGTGTGTCAGGGGCTCTGCTTCTACCCATTTGGGAAATAGTCAATGGCCACCAAAAGATATTTCCTGTTTGGTGTGGCTTTTGGTAGTGGGCCTATGATATCCATCTCCCATTGAGCAAAGGGCCATGGGCTGGCAATAGGAATGAGCTTATGGTAGGGTTGGTGTTGGTAGGGAGCAAACCGTTGGCACTTGTCACACCTCTGGACGTACTCTTTTGCTTGCTTCAACATGTTAGGCCAATAGTAGCCTTGAGTTAGAGCTCGGTGGGCTATAGTCCTGCCCCCATTATGGTTTCCACAGATTCCTTCATGTATTTCTGTCAGAACATACTAAGACTCCTCTGGAGACAGACATCTCAACAAGGGCTGCGAATAAGATCTACGATAAAGCTTCCCATTCATAACAAGGTACCGAGCTGCCTTCATTCGGATCCTTCTAGCCTTGTTCTTGTCCTCTGGGAGGCGCCCTCCTTCCAGGTATTGGAGGATGGGAGTCATCTAGCTCTGGGTTTGCTCTGTAACTTGGGCAACTTGAATTTCTTCTATGCTTGGCCTTGACTGATGGGAGATCTTCAATGTGGATTCTCTTTCGGCCATGAGGTGGGAGGCTATATTTGCCAGTGCATCAGCCTTGGAGTTCTGACCTCTTTCAATTTTCTGGATTGTGAATTTTTGGAAGGACTGTTTCAGTAATTTCACTAGTTCTGAATATTGAAGCATTCTGTCATCTTTGATGAAAAATTCTCCTAGGACTTGGCTTACCATCAGTTGAGAATCAGAGAAGACTTCGAGGTTCTGAGCCTCGGATTCCAGGGCTAACTTCAATCCAAGGATAAGGGCTTCGTATTCAGCTTAGTTGTTTGAAGCCTTGAACCCCAAGCTTACTGCCTTCTCTGCTACTAGTTTTCTTGGGGATCGTAACACCAAACGACCCCAGAGCCGTGGTCTGTAGAGGACCTATTGGTATAGAGTTGCCACGGGGTTGAATTCTCGCTGAGCTGTGCTTTATCCTGCAGTGCTAGGGTGAATTCAGCAACAAAATCTGCTAATGCCTGTCCTTTGATGGAGGTTCGAGGAACATAAGATATGTCAAATTTTCCCAATTCTACTGACCACTTGACCAGTCGTCCTGAGACTTCTGGCTTCCGAAAGACTGTCTTTAGTGGATAGGCTGTTGGAATTTCAATAGGATGAGCCTGAAAGTAGGGTCAGAGCTTTTGTGCTGAGGTTATTAGAGCGAAGGCTAATTTCTCAATCTCCGGATATCTTTTTTTTGTGTCTAGAAGTGCCCTGCTGATATAGAATATGGGCTTTTAGATTCCCTTATCTTGCCTGACCAGTGCAAAACTGATGGCGTTTTTAGAGACTGCAAGATAGAGAAGTAGCTTTTCCCCTTGGACTGGCTTTGATAAGAGTTCAGGTGAAGCTAGGTATTCTTTCAGGTCTTGAAAGGTTTTTTCACACTCTTTTGTCCACTGTAGAGCTCTATTACCCTTCAAGGCTTTGAAGAATGGTAGGCAACGATTAGTGGACTTGGAGATAAATCTACTCAGTGCTGCAATTCTGCCGTTCAGAACCTGAATGTCCTTCTTGGTTTTTGGCGACTCCAGCCTAATCAAGGCCCTAATCTGAGTAGGGTCTGCTTCGATCCCTCTTTGAGAGACGATGTACCCCAAGATCTTTTCCTTTGTTACACCAAAGGTGCATTTTGAAGGATTAAGTTTCATCTTATGTTGCTTCAAGATGTCGAACGTTTGAGCTAAATGCTGGAGGTGGCTGCTTTTTTGTAGGCTCTTGACTAGCATGTCGTCAATGTAAACCTCCATGGTACTGCCGATTAGAGGATTGAACATCTTGTTGACCAGACGCTGATATGTTGCCCCAGCATTCTTTAGGCCGAACGGCATCACTCTGTAGCCATAGAGACCTCGTTCGGTTATGAATGTTGTCTTTTTCTGGTCTGGAGGGTACATATGGATCTGGTTATATCCACAATAAGAATCCCTGAAGCTCATGAGTTCATGTCCCGCAGTAGCATCACCTAGCTAATCTATCATTAGCAGTGGAAAACTGTCTTTTGGGCAGGCCTTGTTGAGGTCTATGTAATCAACACAAACTCTCCACTTTCCGTTTTTCTTTTTGACCAGAACTGTGTTAGCAAGCTATTCTGGATAGAGTAACTCTCGTATCATTTTGGCTTATAGAAGCCTTCTGGACCTCCTCATTAATGATCCGATGTCGCTCTAGAGCGAGTGGCCTTCTTTTTTGTCTTATTGGGGGTGATCAGGATCTACCGTCAATTTGTGAGTGATGAGGTCTGGATCTATGTCCTCCATATCTTTTGTCTCCCAGGCAAACACTGAGAGGTTGTTTCTCAGGAATTTTACCATCACTTCATGCTCGGCAGGTGTTAGGTCTGGACCGATCTGTAGATAACACCCTTGTTCTTCCGAACTGACAAGCACTTTGATGGGGTCTCCTACGGGCTTCGCCCTACTGTCCCTTCCTCTAGGGCTTAGAGGCTCATCAATTCTGAAAGGGCAGCCCTTTGCCTTGTGAGGGTGGATGAGGTCTGGATCCACGCATTCACGAGCGTGCTGTAATTGCTATTTGGAGGCCCTCTCCTTGAGCGCGAGAGCATGACACTCTCGAGAGGTCGGTTGACATCCTCTGATAAAGTAAACAGCATGATTGTGGACGTACTTCAGGCATTGGTGGAGGGTCGAAGTGACTGCTCCCATCTGGTGTAGCCAAGGTCTTCCAATTATGAAATTATAGGGGACCTGGCGTTCAGAACCATGTATTCTGACATCGTGGTCTTTTGCCCGTCTCCTTCCCCTATTGTGGTTGCGAGGTCAATGCTTCCTAATGGCGTACTAAGGTTCCCGTCAAATCTTTCCATTATTGGAATGGTGAACTTGATATCCTTGGGATCGAGCTTCATCTGTTTAAGGGGTTCGTAGAATAGCACATTCGCTGAACTCCCTGTATCCACCAGGACTCTTTGGATCTCAAAGTTAACAATCTTGAGAGAGATGACGAGGGCGTCACTGTGAGGATAGTGCACCCCTGCAAGGTCTTGATCCGAGAACTGGATCTCAAGTACTAGCCTCAATTTCTTTTCTACATTAGTGATCTGTATAATGCTTGGAGTAGTTCTGGCCTCCCGAGCATACTTTTTTCTTGCTCTGTTGGACATTCCTGTTGCTGGGGTATCTGCATGGAGGACGAAGATGACCTGATTATTCTATTGTTGGGGCTCATTCCGTCCTTCCCTTTGTTCTGGCCTCTGGTCCGGCCTTTGGTCCGATCTCTGATCCGGCCTTTAGTCCGACCTCTTTTGCTGGGGTCTATCATTGCGGGGGTTTTGCCTTCTGTCCTACCTGACAAACTCCCGTAGTCGCCCTCTCCTTATGAGCTGTTCAATTTCATGCTTAAGGGTTTTGCATGTGTCAGTTGCATGACTATGGTCTTTATGAAAATCACAGTACTTGCTCATACCCCGGTAGCTGGGATCGCCTCTTAACGACTCTGGCCATCTTAAATTTTCACTTGACCGGACTTGCCGAAGTATGTGAGTTAGGAAGGCATTTAGAGGAGTGAAGGTTGTGAATCCCCTTGGAGTAGTGCTGCCTGGAGTTCTGGAGGCCGTTCTTTTGTCCGGGCTTCTGACCCTCTTTTTGTTTGTACTTGAGTCCTTCTGTTCATCCTGTTGAGCTTGTTCTTTAGTCTTTTGAGCTGGACCCTTTGCTTCCTCCAGATTTATGTATTTCCTAGCCCGGTCAATGAGGGTTGCCATGTCGGTAAGAGGGCTCTTTGTCACAGAGTCTTTGAAGCCTCCTTGTGCGAGTCCAAAGATCATAGCAGCTACTAAAAAGCTTGGGCTACAGTCTGTAATCTCTGTGAGCTCGGCATTAAAGCGTGCAATGTAACCTCGGAGGGGTTCCTCTTTCGATTGTTTTACTTTAAGCAAGAATTCTGGGCCCTTCCTCAACCTTCTGCTAGTCATGAACCTGTCTAGGAAGCGTTTGCCGAGCTCATAGAAGTTGGTGATCGAGTTCGGTAGGAGGTGGTGGAACCACTTCAGAGTTGTGCCTTTAAGGCTGGTAATGAACGTATGATACATGAAGGCGTCAGAAGCCCCATGTAGTGCCATGGTATGCTGGTAATGAGAAAAATGATCCCCCGGGTCCCCAGTCCCATCATAAGGGGTGGACTTTGGGACGAAAAATTTTCTTGGCCTTTCTTCAGCCATTATAGCAGGGTGAACGGCGTGGCAAGCCTTCCGAGCAACTTGGCTAGCTCCTCCTGCTCTGGAGGGATTTGAATACCCCTCATCCCAACAGTGCGGTCCATAGAATCAGCAACTTCTTCAGTTCTTCGTGGGTCCTTGAGCGGGATTGTGAGTCTTGCTTTGCAGTTTTGGCTCTTACATGAATAGGATGGGCATGTGCCATGGCTGGAGAAGGATCTTGATGCTCTCGAGCTGGAGGAATTGGAGCCGCTTGAGGTTGAGACTCTTGCGGTACTAGATTTGCTTCTGAAGCCCCCGGGGTTCGAACCCTGGTGGTGCTTCGATAGTGAATGTCTGTAATAAAAGTTGGTACCCCTTGCCTGCGGCTACTGATGGCTGAGGGTCTCTGTCAACATAGGTGGGGCCCTGAGGGTGCATTGGTTGACTATTGGGAACCTCTTCATGGAGACCTTCGTTAGGGGTGGCTATAGGAGGTTGTGTCCTTTGATCAGTTGCGTTGACGGGTGGATTCGAAGGATTGGTTCCATGATTCTGAGTAAGCAATGCCAGGGATCTGGATATGGCTAGAAGCTGTTCTTGCATCAACTGTTTTTATCGTTTGACTAAGTGAAGCTCTCGCTGCATGGGATCAGTTGTTTGTCCCCTTCCTCGTCTGTCAGGAGGTCGGGGTTGGGGGTTTTGAGGACTTTGAGCATTGTTTCTTGGTCCGAGATTGGGAGCCATGATCTTCCAGTAAGAAGAAGGATGAGTTTGTTCGTAAGTAGAGCACTTGGTGGAAAGTACGATTGTCCTTTCCCATAAATGGTGCCAAACTGATGTTGCACTTTTTGGTCGGTAGGGGCTCCGAACTCCGTTGCTTGAGAAACACTCAAAGAAAAGGATTAGAGGGCCACCGGATTGGCTCCGGCGGTAACCGCTCGAATGCTTAAGTCAATAAACTGAATTGAAAGACTGTAATGTAAACCAAAGAATGAGTATAAAAATAAAGCGTACCTTTAGGGTTTAATTTATAGGCTGTGGCTTTTCTAGGTTGATTAGGATTTGGAGCTATAGAAGTAGAGATTTGATCATCGGAGAATAGCAGTTACCACGTTGGATATTGCGCTTGAGAGATATCCGTGAGTGGTAGTTTCCTTGTTGAAAACTATTTCTTTATTCTTTGCTCGGTAGGATGTTTAAGGCAGTGATGGGCTTTGAACCCTTTGGGATGCTCTGATAGCCTTGTGCTCAGACATGTGAGTTCTGAAGGTTATGTACCCAAGCCTGCTCTGAATGTCTGAGTCTGCTCTGTATGGCCGAGTTTTAACTGGTTTGTAATTACACGTGTCACATGAAGACTGACCTGTCACTTTGTGGCCTATCACTTTCTGTTATTTTTTTCTCCTTTCTTTTTCTATCTTCCTTACTCTCTCTTCACTTTCTAAGTTTCTGACTTTATATATTGCATGGCTGCTACGATCAATTTTTTTTTTTATTCTTACTCTCTCCTTTCTTTTTCTCTATTTTTCTTATCTTCTGTATCAGTTTTTGAATTTTTTTATGCTTTCAGATTTCTTTTTTTTTTTTCATGTATAAACCTACGATCAGAGCATTAAAATTTTTATATTTTGTATTCTAGAACCTGTCACATCACATGCTTATTTTGCATTCTGTAATCTGTCACATGCTTATTTTACTAGTAGATGGATGCAAATGAAATGCCAAATAATAATAGAAAAGATCCAGGTTGGAAGTACAATTTCTTACAAGATCCCAATGACACAAATGCTGTCACATGCATATTTTGTCAAAAGGTCACAAAAGGTGGGATTTTCCGAGCAAAACATCAAGTTGGACAATTCAAGAATACCAAAGATTGTTTAAAATGTCCTCAACAAGTGAAGGATGAACTTTAAGGCTACATGAAAGGAAGAAAAATTTTGAAGGAGAATTACAGTATGTTGCCTGATTTTGATGACCAAGATAATATGGTTGAAGATGATGTAGTTCAAGAAGTCAATTTTAATGGTAAAAAAGTGGGTCGGAATACTAAAGGTGGTGCGGGAAGTAGCAAGCTATCAAAGTCAAACAAGCCACGACAAAGGGGTCCCATGGATAACTTTGTGACTCTAAAGCCAGAAAGAGTAATTAAGCTTCGAAAACAAGAGAAGTTGAAGCAAACTAATTTAGATGATGCATATGATAAACATAAAAGAGAGATGGCATGTCAATACATTGGTCGGTTCTTTTACCAAGCATTGATAACATTCAATTGTGCTTGGTTGGATAGCTTCAAATGGATGGTTGAAGCAATTGGACAATATGGTCCTAATATGAAACCTCCAAGTTATCATGAGTGGAGAGTTCCAATCCTTAAGAAGGAGGTGGATTATACAAATGATTTGTTGAAAAGTCACATGGATGCTTGGGAAAAACATGGATGTTCTATTATGTCTCTGATGGATGGACAAATAGAAGGGATAGGACTTTGATGAATTTTTTGGTAAATTGTTCAGCTCGTATGATGTTTATGCATTCACTTGATGCATCTTCGTATGTGAAGATTGGAGTGTTGACATTTGAATTGTTTGATAAATTTGTGGAGCAAATTGGAGAGGCAAATGTTGTCCAAGTGATAAGTGATAATGGATCTAACTACATATTGGCTGGTAAATTATCTTCCATAAGTTTTTAAAATTTATTAATAAGTTAATTTTCTTAAGTTTGACTATGTAATCTAGTATCTATTTTATAACTTATACTTGTTTTTTTAGGGAAATTGTTGGAGGTAAAGCGACCACATTTGTACTGGACACCATTCGTTGCACATTGTATAGACCATATGCTAGAGGATATTGGAAAAATTCCTCTTGTCAAGAAGACTATTGAAAGAGGTATTGCATTAACCATAACGGTGTGTTGAATATGATGAGAGAGTTCACGAAACAAAGAGAATTGATTAGGCCGAGCATAACTCGTTTTGCCACATCTTTTCTCACATTACAATGCATCCATAAGCAAAAGAGCAATTTAAGAAGCATGTTCATCTCTCAAAAATGGTCATCTAGTAAATGGGCAAAAGATGCAATAGCCAAGAGTGTGTTAGAAATTGTTATGATGCCTTCATTTTGAAATCACATGGTTCACACTCTTAAGTTGATGGGTCCTCTTGTTCGAGTTCTTTGGCTTGTTGATAGTGAAAAGAAACCAGCTACAGGGTACATACACGAGGCCATGGATAGAGGAAAAGAAGCAATAAGGAAATCATTTAATGGAAATGAGAAGTATAAGGAGGTTTTCAAAATAATTGATGAAAGATGGGATTGTCAACTTCATCGCCCATTGCATGCAGCTGGTCACTTCTTGAATCCGGAGTTTTTTTATGACAACCCAAGTATGGAGTTTGATGAAGAAGTTACAAGGGGATTGTATTCTTGTATGGCAAGATTAGTCCCAAATGTCTCAGTCCAAGATAAAATCATAGATGAATTGTCAATGTATAAGAGGGCTGAAGGTTTATTTGGAATTCCAATGGCTCTAAGATCAAGGAAAAAAAATCTCCAGGCATTTAAAAATTTTCAATTTATTTGAAACCAAAAAAAATCTCACCTTTATGTAATTTATTAATTTATTAAATTATTAATTATCTTTATTACTTATTTATTACAACACAGCTGAATGGTGGAGTTTGTATGGAAACTCAACTCCAAATTTCCAACAACTAGCAATTAAAATTCTTATTTTAACATGTAGTGCATCGAGTTGTGAAAGAAATTGGAGTGTGTTTGAGCATGTAAGTTCTATCTATTACAAGATTTCATTATATCTTATGTTATTATAACTTTTTTGAAAAGTTATATTATGTTATTATAATTAATTGTCATTAGTTGCATTAACAATCATCTATTTATACTATGACTTGTAGATTCAGACTAAGAATAGGAATAGACTTGAGCAAAAGCGGCTAAATGATTTAGTCTTTGTCAAGTACAATCAAACTCTTAAAACACGTTATGATAGGCAGTGTCATTGACCCCCTCTTATTGGATGATATTGATGAAATTAATGGGTGGTTGATTAGGAAAATGGGTGTAGACCAACCCCAAGATGTAGAGGATGATTTGGTGTTTGATGGTTTAACATGGGGTGAAGTGGCAAGTGCATCTGGTGTTGAAGAAGCAAGAAAATACACTAGATATCAAGCAAGATCAAGGGAAGCTTCAAGTTCACGATTAGATTTTGAAGAAGAGGAGGTTGATTCAGAGGAGACAGAAGAAGAGATTGAGGGTTGTCAATCTAATGATGATGAAAGTGATGGAGATTTCCATGATGATTATATTGTTGTTTAGAATTACTATTGAGATGGATTTAGAATTTAATCTTTTTGGTTTTTTGGTCCCCTAAGATGTTATGAATTTTAGAATGCCAATTTATTTATTTATTTTTTGAGTATATCCATAGATGAAATGGTGTTATTTTGGGCAATTATAGTTGTGTTTAAACCATATTGACTATTGAATATATTACAATGAAAGCAATATCATACTTTTGATCCTATTATTAAACTATGTGTTTATTTAGTCATGTTTTCAAGAACCTTTGCTAATGGTGGATTTATTTATCTTTATTTAGTCATATTGACAAATATTTCTTTCTTTCCAAGATAATTGACATTTGAAGTCCCTTGCACCAGCTCATATCGATACCAAATTCATCAAGTTGGATGTAGAGGTTAGTTTTCATGAGCTCTTTCAATTTCTTCTCTACTTCGAGTTAGTTACTTAAATTGAACCCAAAACCGAATGACAATTTCCATGAGCACCAAACTTAGAATTATCATATCACTTATACACTATAAGTTGAACTCTCTAGTGTTATATGATACTTGATATAATTATAAGATATTATTTGACTATGAATAACATAGTTTTTAATGTCTAATATAATTTTTTTGATTATTTTTATAAGTTAGCGCCTTATTTCGCTTTGGCTAGCACTTTTTTGTCACCTCGCCTTTTGAGCTATCTAGGACCTTAGTGCCTTTAGGGTGCCTTTTGCCTTTAACTACACTGGTCGCTTGCCTCAATTTTAAGAAGTTGTTTGGTAAGTTTACGTGAGCTTTTATAGGTATGGTATGTTGAGAATCTAGTAAATGAAATTTAAATCTTATCGAATTATGACTAGTTCTTGATATTCTATTTAAAATTTCTGATTAAAATTGTTATTGAAATATATGTGCTCTTGATATTATTATCTATAAAACCCCAGCCAAATATTTGGTACTCATTCCTATATCAATATGCCTAGATGGGTATGGATGATGAATTCTCTCGGACTAGTGTAGTGATTAGTATTGACTAGTGTTGAATTAAAGTTGTCAATAGAAGCATGATTGGGATAAATTAGGATGATGATCTCACTATACTGGACGTTGGATTTGAAATATTGTTTGATGAATGGAAAGATTATATTTGATAGGGCATATTATCTTTTGAGCCTATGTGACATTATTGAGCATGCTTGAGTGGTGTAAGATTTGTGTGAATCTAATGATATTGTGAATTGATATGGCATTGATGAGTACCCATGAGTGGTACGAGCTTGCGAGACATTGGTACTATAAATGAAAATGAATTAAATAGGATGAATTGATGGAATAAGAAAAGTGGTGTACTTGTGAGATTTCGCTAAATATCTATTCGATTTGATCCTTGAGATAAGGAGGAGCCCCTTCAAATACTTGGTTAGGGAACATGCCCTTCAAATACCTGGCTATGGGGCAGGCCGTTCAAATGCCTGGCCATTTTTCATAGAGGTTGTGTGAATTTGATAATATAGACTTGTATGATATTGAGAGGATGTGAGCCTCGTTTTGTTTTGAGGCTGGAGACTCTTTTTAGTTGTGAGCCATTTCCCTGCGTTTTTGCGTCTGTTAAAGCATATCATTTAATCATAAGCATATCATTTCACATTCATGAAAGTGTTTATGTATTGAACTTGAGTGTTTGCATTGGGCTATATTGATGAATGCAATGGATGTTGATTAATTTATTGTACTGTAGATTGCATTTGGTATGTGTCTGGATTATGTAATAATCACACCTTGTTGACTTATCTTTCTGTTGATCTGTATTAATTGTATTGCTATTGGATGTTACTGTTCGTATTGCTTTAAGTAGGAAATAAAGGCGTGTCTTGAGGATTGGTATATATTAGACATATTTCATGTTTGAATATGTGTATACTAAATGCCCTTGTTATTAATGTTGCACCACATGGAATGGTACCATATTCTCTTGATTATTGTATCTATACTTGTGATGTTGTGAATGATACCGGTTATGTGCTTGTGATTGCATATTGGACTTTAGGGATTGTCCTCTTCAGACTTACATTAGTTTTTGGACGCTACTTGTTTGTCTGTTTGGGAACCCTTATTGAGCGTTATGGCTCAGCCCTACTGTTCATGTGAATGGCAAGTATACTATATATGGACAGTAACTATTCGAGCAGTAGAAGATGCTTGAAGAGCTAGTCTTATTAGGATTTCATTTATGTATAATTTATTCATTAAAGTTGTAAGGGTGCTTGTACCCTGACTCACCTAGTTTTGTATAAATGGACATTGTATAATTTGAACATTACTTATATTTTTTTTTTATTTATTTTCAATTTCATTTACTATAACCTACCTTGATAGTAACTTAATTGGATAAATCCCATTAAGGAACTTGAACATGTTTAATCATGAGACTGAATCGGAACTATAAAATGGAAATCAATTAATTCAAAAAAAAAAAAAATGACCTGAATTTTACACACATGACTAGGATGGTTAGTCTAATCACCTTCCTTTTGGGGTCATTGGCCTATGGTCTGACCCTATAGCTTACGGTCGTGACATGATTGCATAATAGTCATTAGGGATTGTTCTCTTCAAACTCGTATTAGTTTTTACACGTTACTTGTGTGTTTTGAGAAAATCTACTGAGCGTTATAGCTCACTCCAGTTATTCATGAGAATGATAGGTACTGGATTGGTAGATGGCAATTGTTAGAGCAGCATGATATGGGTGAAGACTTTAGTAGCATTGGTTTTACATTGCTATACTTATTCATTGTATTTGTAAATGGTGTCTGTACCTTTTTTTGACATTATTGTATATGTTATGTATATTGAACCGTTAGAATTAGCTTTTGACATTGAAGATAAATAGTTCATAGAATATAAATATTTAATTTAATAAAAAAGATTAAATATAAGATAAGATAACATCTATTCTAGCTAACTCTCTCAGCTCTCCCTACAAGTATGGCCAATAATAATAGGTGTCCTAAGAATGGAGCTGGACGGAGCACGTTACCCAAATACCACGTCCTGGTAACTTTTTTATTGGTCTCTAATGTGCTGAAATATTTTTTTCTAAAATTTTCTCAAAATATAATTTCTGCCCTCTCCTTCCCAAAAAAGAAAAAAAAAACACGCACACAATCACAGAAACACACGTGCACATACAGTCGTAAAATGTTGCATCAAGTTGATACAAATTTCAAATGAATATGATGGGAAAATTTCAAGATAAATAATGAATTGCAATTTTCCCTTCGATCTGACGATAGATTGCTGTTGTTGACATCCAAACTGGCAAACAACTCTTTATATCACTAATTCAAGAACTTAATTATTCGACCAATGCAATTCAACAAGAAAACATTTCAGTCATGTTTTTTTTTTAGCTCACGGTGGACTAAGAACTGACTTTACATTTAACAGAACTTAACAAGAAAACAATAGACTAAAAAATCCCATAACAAAAAGAAAGACGCCATTGCAAAACTAAGTAAGAAAGTAACAAACAGAGAGTTCATTTGAAAGAAACAAGAATCGATCACTCCTTTGAATCTATAGCCATGATAGTGCTGAGATTCATGGGGTTCATGTAGTCAGTTGAACCAGTCATGATCTGTTGCACAATCAGCCTGTTTGCTTTTTCGGATGGATGGAATGCATCCCAGAATGCATACAAGTCTCTGTCCGGACACAAATTGGACGCGGACGTGCAGAGGCCGAGCCCATTGTATGGTCCTTGTCCACAGCATGCTATCTTTGATGTAACAAATCCTGTTCCAATACCATATATTATGATTTTGAGACGAAAAGGACCTAAAAGGCATCTAACTCATTTTTTGGGAACCATTGGGACCTAATAAACCTAAATCGGATGACTTTTGGACACTCTTTGAACTCATAATTTTACACCAAACACACACTCTCTCTCTCTCTCTCTCTTCAAGTACCGGTCTAAAACTCCTACACACAAGCAAAACCATGCAAGTATTAGAATGGAAATTTGTCATTGGAAATATAGATATATAAGAGGTATACCATATTTTTGAGGGTTGGTGATGAAATCAAATTGCATTTGTCCAGTGAGTGCGGCAATGAAGACATTGCTGCCTATTTTGCTATTAAGTCCCTTTATCATTTGTACAAGTTGTGGGTTAAATAAGGACGAAGCTCGCTGCAGCTCAACCGCGCATTCACCGTTTCTGCTTCGCTGAGCCAACTCTGCTGGAGCACAACCCAGTGGTCCGGTTCCTGTCACGATAACTCTACGGGCTCCCAATTCATACAGCCTCTGCAATGTTACACACACACATGTATATATTGAAAAGTGAAAACAATAGACGAATAAAAAATAAGATAAAATAAAAGAAAGGAAGATAATTACCATTAAAATTTTCTGGTACTCGGAGATGAGATAGCGAACATAATCGGGGAGAGAAAACTGTCGAGACCTTGCCGAGAAGGGCACAAAGTAGTAGTTGTTGACAAAATCGTTGCCCCCGAGGGTAATGAGCACCAGGGCTTTGTTTACTAGTTGTTCCGCCTGGCCAGCTCCTATAAGACCACTCACTCGTTGCTGGTATTGTTGGAACATTAGAAACTGTCCCACCATTCTTATTATGTTTACCTGAAAAATTGTTTCATATATTTAGCCATTTCTGAGATTTATAAATGTTTAATTGATGAGCATTTTGGAACGGACTTTTATTCCCTTTTTATTTTAAGAATAAATTATAAATTTAATGCAATTTATAAAATAGAAGTGTAACTAAGTATTTATATAATTAATTAAACTTCTCCAAGTAATTAGTTCATGAATTAGTAAGACCTTTTGTCCGAAAATTGAAATATTTTTTTTCGGTAGGTAACAGAAATTGAACTTACAAACTGTATTCCGGTGTCATTGAGGATTCCAACCCCGGCAGAAGCAAAGTTGGCACCAACGAGTAATCTAGGTCCAGTGAGCTGTGGACTCAAGTATGGCAATGTGCGTTCCAAACCCAAATTCTCACCTGATAATCAACATGCATACCTCAATCATTCTCCTACGCCAACATCAAACATATGTATACGCCTAGATACCTTGCCCAATTTTATTTATTTTTACTATTTTCTTTCAATGACAATGCAGAGAAATCAAGAGAATTATATGAAAGTGCGGAGTCAAGAAATTTTTTTTAAAGTGTTTAGAAATTTTTTTGAGAGATATTTTTGGAGGAATATGTTTTTTTTTTTTTTCAAATTGCAAAAAAATTTACATGAACTTTTTTTTTCCTCGAACAAGATGATGACCGGGAAATAAACATATTCAGAAAGGAAGATGATAGGGGAGAATTTTTTTTCCCAAATTGCAAAAATTTTACAATTAAAGAAAATTTATTTCTCAAATGAGAAGATGATGGGGGAAAAATAACATGCTAGTATTTTCTTTTCTTATTCTTATTCTTAAATTGTTTTTTTTTTTTATAACTCGGTATCCGATTATCCGGACCGATTAATCCGGAGACCAATCCCACTGTCCATTAGTGGGGGGCCCGATGAAAGCCAGAGTAGTTCTCCGTATGGACTGACACAAAGAAAAAGTGACGTTCATTGAGTTTCGATCTGACGACCTTGGGGGACAAGTTTGTAATCTTAAATTATTTTAGCTACCAAATAAAGTTTAAATGAGAAGATTTAGCAAGAAAATATCAAAATTAACCAAATAAATGGCAAATAAAATTTTTTAGAAACCAAACCAAAACTAGAGGAGAAAATTTTAGCAAGAAAACTTCAACATCCATCAAATAGATGGTAATAAAAAAATAAAACATAATCCAAGATATTTTTCTGAGTTAAGATGGTTAATGGGTTGGGTCAAATTTTTGAGGGAAACAAAAAAAATGACAGATAAAAATTAAATTGGATTAAAATTTTGAGAGTAGACTAGTTAAAAAGCGGTCACATCAGAATAGTGATCTTTCTCACACACACCACGACACACTCATATGTGCACACACATCCTTGTTTATTCATACAATAAAAGTGCATGCACTTGAAGAATTATATTCTTTGTCAAAAGAGTAAATTTCACCTCTCAGATGACACCAATCTCACAACTTGAATTTATGGAAACATTGAAAGAAAGAAAACTGACGCCACATTATATATGTGAAGATATGCTATTAAACAAAATGAGTAGTGCCCGTCTCATGCACGTACACATGGACAGTGACTCAAGAAAAACCAAAATTATTTTCATATATATATATAGCGCGAGAGAGAGAGAGAGAGAGAGAGAGAGAGAGAGAGAGAGTAAATTCGAAACTGAACTTATAATGTCAGGTATGTTAAAGCCGTTAGAGAAACGGCCTGTGGGGCGGTGGGTGGGATAATCGATGCCATAAGGACGAGAGTCAGCACGGGCAGGGGTAGCCAAGTAGTTGTTGTTGCCACAGTCGACTAGTGAGTCTCCGAACACAAAGAATGCGCCAGCCTCCGCTTGAGGTGCAATTGTTACCAGTGCCACCACAAGACCTAAAATCATCACAAGACTAGGAACTGACGAGCTAGTCATGACCTTGGTTTCAAGAAACTAGAACAGCTCTTGCATATGATGTTATGGGGACACTGCTATGAATGTGCTTAGAAGACAAAGATGATGGCTCTATATATAGACATAGATACCTGTATACATATATATATATATACATGTATAGATATAGATATGCATGTATATCACTTTGAGGGGGCCTATTCAGCCACAGTTCGAGAAAAGAAAGCGCCACCGAAAAATAAAGTAAGCTAGTACAGGTAGTTTCAGTACATTATAATTGTTAAAAATAAATCAGTATAATTTACTTTATTTGTTTTTAATAATGATTACAAAACGGTGCTAATTTAAGATATGGGTATAACGAATGAACAGCAGTTAAATCCCATGGCGAGTCAGTAGTTTTCCATTTACTAACTTCTTTGTGATAACTGTTTCAATACGAATTCTGATTTCGATGTTTACTTGTTCCACCACCAAATAGAAATTTAGTGCTTTTCAATCACTATCACGTGGAAAAAGCTCATTTAAAAGAATCAGCAGAAACATGAAGCCATTAACTACAAATTATGTTGTTTGTTTGTTTTTTTATTAGTAACCACAAATGCATGGAAAATACAAAACTTTCGTCATAATTCATTATCAATTTAACCCAGTATTAATTAAGTCATAATTTTGATATAAAAGAACCCACTATTCAATTAATTCTTTATTAGTGTTGTGATAGTTTTCTAACTAATATATATATAAAAAAAGACATAAGTATAGTTATCATATTTAGTATGGAAAGCTATGCCTAACAATCAACATCTAACCCAAAAAAAGAAGAATTAAAGTTATGGATCCCCAAATATTAAGGCCTTCACTTCACATATCTTTTAAGTTTCTCTTAAATGTAAGGTTAATCAAATGGTGGGCATGACAGGACTCCTTAGATAAAGGTGCCATGTGAGATCAACATAAATGAGGCTTTATAATACCAACTACTTAATTTTAATATTTTTCTTTCTTTTTTATATTTTTAGTAATTTGCAGGATTATTTGGAATTGAATTAGATGCCGGAATGAAACTAATCATAAAATTTTATAACTGTAGCTGTTTTAATTATATAACAGTTTTGTTACAAATTAAATCCCAATAATTCTCTCAATCTTTCTGCGTGTTGGCACGTGCTATGCACCCTGCATTAATGTAACCTGATTGGATATTATACATTAAGTGCACATATATATATATATATATATATATATATATATATATATGGTTGGATTCCAATTGCTAATCCAACTAAGACGTGCCAACCGAATTCACAATTTGTCAAAGGTCGTTAACAATACTCCACCTATCATTAGTGGCATGTAATTAGTGTATTATATGAAGACTTTTATTTGATATTCCCTTCATTCTTCTTCTTCTAATAATGACATAATAGTAATTTTACTATCATCTATCTTATCGGATTAAACAGTATCAGTGTGAGAGTAGTTTTGATCTTACTAACAAATAAATGCAAATAGTATCCGTTAACAAAACTTAACAAATTAATAATAATTATAACCGTAAGTTAGTAGCATAACTCAATTCAAAATAAGAAGAAGATTACGTGGAGATAGGGCCCACAGGCACCTTGCCGGCCACCTTCAAATATCTTCAGGATATACATTACTTGCTAAAATCAAACCTTTGCAATTTAATTGAAACCCACGTAACTTGCACGCGTCAATATATAGTAGCAGCCTATATATCCAAATTGATCTGTCTAATCTACTTTTTTTTTTCGGGTTAGATAGTTTTGGAGCTAAATTCCGATGTTAAGCGACCTAAACCAACCAAATCTGACTTATTGCTATTTGCTAGTACTGGAGTGTGGACGCAACTGGTTTAATTTGAATTCGTTTCACCAGGAACAACTGGATTTGGAAAGAGTCTGCAAAAACTACTCCTGCCAATTATATATTACCTCTCCAATGTTGGTTACTGTGGATTGACAGCAGATATATTCTTTCGTTCTTGTTGATGTGGTTTATTGTTTTAGTCTCTAATCTGAGCACACCACATCATCACCTGTTATCCTTTCTTTTTCATAGGAGCACTACCGGAAAATGGACTTTTAGTAACGCACATGGACGTCGCTAATAATTTCTTTGCGTTTCACTAATCACCATTAGCGACCCACATTTACGCGTTGCTAAAAGTCATGCCGCTAATACTGTTAATGACATACAAAATACGGGCGTCGCAAATAGTCATTTTTAGTGACGTACAAAAGGACATGCTAATAATATTCGAAGTGTCGCCAAGAAAATCTAAGGGATATGAGCATCGCTAATCGTGAACTATCAGTGACGCCCAAGCGTGTCTCGCTCAAAGTTTTTTTTTTCCCTCATATTATCCCTTTATTTTTCCTTTTTCGTTGTGTTTTTTCCTATTAAAAGCTTGTATCAATAATCCTAATATAAAAGAAAATTGCATACATTATGAAATGAATATATTAAAAAAAAATATATGTATATGTATATATATATATATATATATATTGATATACCACAAAAGAGCAAAACCAATCATTACTCGACACGTATGTTTATAGTCTAGCTCACACTCGACTAGATCAGCTCACGCTCGGCCAGTGGCTAGCGCTCGGCCATTCAGGACAGACTGAAAGATCGGAAGAGGCCGAGCACATGCCTCCAGAGCATATACATATCCAGATAAATGTTACGGAGTTAATCACAGGACTTCAGAACAACACTCTAGAGCTCATCACCGCCTTAGCGGCTGCCGAGTAGGGAATAAGGAAACAGTCTTCAACAAGGAAACTGCTACACATGTTTATCTCTATCTATGGTGCAATGTCCAACAAAGAAACTACTATCTCCGATGATTGAATCCCTACTTTCATGGCTCTAAATCCTAATCAACTTAGCAAAGCCACAACCTATAAATTAAACCCTAAAGGTACGCTTTATTTTTATGCTCATTCTTTGGCTTTCAATACAGTCTTTTCCATTCAGTTTACTAACTTAAGCATCAGAGCGGCTACTGCCGGAGCCAATCCGGTGGCCCTCTGATCTCCCTTTTTGAGTGTTCTACAGGTCGCGGAGCCTAGATTTCTTGCGAGCCGAAAATTGCAGCATCATATATATATATATATTTATAATTAATTACAATCATAAAGGTACAATTGTCCATTAAATACAAAAATTAAAAATTGTCTCAAAAAATGTAACTACAGATATCTAGAAGAAGAAAAAAAAAATGAGAATAGCAGGTCTAGATGCACGTATGAGGCAGCACAAACGCAAGAATCCCAATCAATCTAAAATAAACATCAAATAATATATATTAGAACACTTGTTATATATATATATATCTATACGAATATGTATGTATGTATGTATGTATGCACTTAATGTATAATATCCAATCAATCTGAACCACCCAATTAACATTCTCTTAACGTCTGTACGACACATATGATCCTTAGACCATGCACCCCCCTTGTCCATTTAGTGACTGAGGCTTTTATATTATATGCAAGTAGTCAATATTCTCTTTAACGTCCATAGGGCATATATATTTATGATCCATTAGATTAGACCACCCCCACTGTCTACTTCGTGAGGCTCTTTATGCACCTACATTTTGCATATAAGAATCCTTATTTCTATTATCAAAAGGCAAGTCGTTGATCACACCTTTTCTAGTTGTGTTCATTTGACTAGTCTCTCTAATACTCTTATTGTTCTGTGGTTAAAGTTTCAATTCCCTTCTCTCTCTCTCTCTCTCTCTCTCACTACAAGAAATGAGGTTATTTCCGACACATATTAGCTGTCATTTATAGTTTTGATGCTGCACTTTTTCGCTCTGGCACACCGTAGGCTCCCTAACACAATATTGTTGGCTTTGGGCACTCTCTCTGTAGGGCACCCTCCCGCACGACTTTGTTCTTCTAGGGAGGAAAAGGCCTTGTGGTAGGAAGAGAGTAGCCTGGGGCTTATAAGCGACGCTAGTGCCCGACTCTTAACCGGTATGGGACTCAAAATGGCACGATAGCTACTCCCCCTAGTCGGGACTGATGGAGCATAGGAACGAGGCATGTGGCCCAAGCGTTCCCATAGACGGCGCCAAACTGATGCTGCACTTTTTCGCCCTAGCACATGGTAGGCTCTCTAGCACAATATTGTCCGCTTTGGGCCTTAAGAGGTCCTCACGGCTTTGTTCTTCCAGGTGAAATTCTTGACTTCTTTCTTTGTAATGTGTGTTAGGGGCTCTGCTTTTCCCATTTGGAGAAATAGTCAATGACCACTAGAAGATATTTCTTGTTTGGTGTGGCTTTTGGCAATGGGCCTATGATATCCATCCCCCATTGAGCAAAAGGCCATGGGTTGGCAATAGGAATGAGCTCATGTTGGGTTTGGTATTGGTAATGAGCAAATCTTTGGCATTTGTCGCATTTCTAAACATACTACTTAGCTTGTCTCAACATACCAGGCCAGTAGTAGCCTTGTGTTAAAGTTCAGTAGGCTATAGTTCTGCCCCTATTATAGTTTCCACAGATTCCTTCATATATCTCTGCTAGAACATACTGAGACTCTTCTGGAAACAAACATCTCAGCAAGGGTTGAGAATAAGACCTGCGATAAAGCTTCCCATTCATAATAAGGTACCGAGCTGCCCTGATTCGAATTCTTCGGGCCTTGTTTTTGTCCTTTGGGAGGAGCCCTTCTTTCAGATATTGGTGGATGAGAGTCATTTAGCTCTAGGTTTGCTCTGTGGCTTGGGCAACTCAGACCTCTTTTATGCTTGACTCTAACTGATGGGAGATTTTCAGAGTGGATTCCTCTTCGGCCTAGAGGTAGGAGGCCATATTTTCCAGTACGTCAGCCCTTGAATTCTGTCTTCTTTCAATTTTCTGGATTGTGAATTTTTAGAAGGATTGCTTTTGTAATTTCACAAGTTCTGAATACCGAAGCATTCTGTCATTTTTTATGGAAAACTCTCTCGAAACTTGGCTTACTACTAGTTAGGAATCCGAGAAGACCTCAAGGTTTTGAGTCTCACACTCCAAAGCTAGCTTCATCCCCAGGATAAGAGCTTCGTATTCAGCTTTGTTGTTTGAAGCTCTGAATCCTAAACTTACTACCTGTTCTGCTACAAGTCCTTCTGGAGATCGTAGCACCAAGCTGACACCAGAACCGTGGTCTGTAGAAGACCCATCGGTGTAGAGATGCCATGGGGTTGAACTCTTGCTAAGCTGTGCTTTATCGTACAGTGTTGGGGTGACTTCAACAACGAAATTTGCCAATGCTTGTCCTTTGATGGAGGTCCGTGGAACATAGGATATGTCAAATTTCCCCAATTCTATTGACCACTTGACCAGTCGACCTGAGACTTTTGACTTTTGAAGGACTAACTTCAGTGGATAGGCTGTTGGAATTTCAAGAGGATGAGCCTGAAAGTAGGGTCTGACCTTCCGTGCTGAGGTTATTAGGGCAAGGACTAATTTTTCAATCTCTGGATATCTTTTTTCTGTGTTCAGTAATGCCTTGCTAACATAGAATATGGGCTTCTAGACTCCCCTATCCTGCCTGACCAGTACAGAACTGACAGCGTTTTCGGAGACAACAAGGTAGAAGAGTAGTTTCTCCCCTTGGATCGGTTTTGATAAGAGTTGAGGGAAAGCCAAATACTCCTTTAGTTCTTGGAAGGCCTTTTCACATTCTTCTGACCACTGTAAGGCTCTGTTACCCTTCAAGCCTTTGAAGAACGGTAGGCAGCGATCTGTGGACTTGAAGATAAATCTACTCGGAGCTACAATTCTATCGTTCAGAGCCTGAATGTCCTTTTTGGTCCTCGACGATTCTAGCCCAATCAAAGCCCCAATCTGAGTGGGGTCTGCTTCTATACCTCTTTGAGAGACAATGTACCCCAAAAACTTTCCCTTAGTTACACCAAAGGTGCACTTCGAAGGATTGAATTTCATCTTATGTTGCTTCAAGATGTCAAATGTCTAAGCTAAATGTTGGAGGTGGCTGTCTTTTTGTATGCTCTTAACCGGCATGTCATCAATGTAAACTTCCATGGTACTGCCGGTCAGAGGACTGAACATCTTGTTGACCAGACGCTGATATGTTGCCCCAACATTCTTTAGGCAGAACGGCATCACTCTATAGCAATAGAGACCTCGCTCGGTTATGAATGCTGTCTTTTTCTGGTCTGGAAGGTACATCTGGATCTGGTTATATCTAGCGTAAGCATCCATGAAGCTCATGAGTTCGTGTTTTGTTGTAGCATCAACTAGCTGGTCTATTCTTGGCAGCGAAAAGCTGTCTTTTGGGTGGGCCTTATTGAGGTCTGTATAGTCAACACAAACTCTCCACTTTCTGTTTTTATTTTTGACCAACATAATGTTAGCAAGCCATTCTGGATAGAATACCTTTCGTATCATCTTGGCTTCTAGTAGCCTCTAGACCTCCTCATTAATGATCTGATGTCGCTCTAGAGCGAGTGGCCTTCTTTTTTGTCTTATTGGGGGGTGATTTGGATCTACCATTAATTTGTGAGTGATGAGGTCTGGATTTATGCCTTCCATATCCTTTGTTTCCTAAGCAATCACTAAGAGATTTTTTCTTAGGAATTCTATCAGTTCTTCCTGCTCGGCAGGTGTCAGGTTTGGACCGATCTGTAAGTAACGCCCTTGTTCTTCCGAGTTGACAAGCTCTTTGATGGGGTCTCCAGCAGGCGTGGCCCTGTTATCCCTTCTTCTAAGACTTAAAGGCTCATCAATTCTGGCAAGGCAGTTTTCCGCCTCGTGATGGTGGGTGAGGTCTAGATCCACACATCCGCGAGCGTACATTAATTGCTATTTGGGGGCCCTTTCCTTGAGTGCAAGAGCATGACACTCTCGAAAGGTTGGTTGACATCCTCTAATGGAGTAGACAACATGATTGTGGACGTATTTCAGGCATTGGTGGAGGGTCAAAGTGACTGCCCCCATTTGGTGTAGCTAAGGTCTCCCAATTATTACGTTGTAAGGGGACTTGGTGTTCAAAACCATGTATTTTGACATCGTGATTTTTTGTCCTTCTCCCTCTTCTACTATGGTTGGAAGGTCAATCCTTCCTAGCCGGGGACTGAGGTTTCCATTAAATCCTGCCATGATAGCAACGGTAGGCTTGATGTCGTTGGGATTGAGCTTCATCTGTTTGAGGGGCTCATAAAATAGCACGTTCGCAGAACTCCTTGTGTCCATCAAAACTCTTTGGATCTCAAAGTTGGCAATCTTGAGGGAGATAATGAGGGCATCACTGTGAGGACAGTGTACTCCTGCAAGATCTTGATATGAGAACTGGATCTTAGGTACCGGCCTCAATCTTTTCTAGATATTGGGGATCTGTAGAATGTTGGGAGTAAGTCTGGCCTCCCGAGCATACCCCTTTTTTGCTCGGTTGGACATCCTTGTTGCCGGGGTATCAGTATGGAGGACGAAGATGACCTGATTGTTCTGCTGTTGAGGCCCATTCCATCCTTCCCTTTGTTCCGGTCTCTAGTCTGGTCTCTGGTCCGGCCTTCTCTACTGGGGTTTGTCATTGCAGGGGTTTTGCCTCCCATCCTGCCTGACAAACTCCCGCAGTCGTCCTCGCCTTATGAGCTGCTTGATTTTATGTTTAAGGGATTTTCATGTGTCAATTGTGTGCCCATGGTCTTTGTGGAAATCACAATACTTGCTCTGGTCTCGGTAGCTGGGATCGCCTCTTAGCGGCTCTGGCCATCTTAGGTTTTCACGTGTTCGGACTTGCCGAAGTATGTGAGTTAGGGAGGCATTCAGAGGAGTGAAGGCAGTGAATCCCCTTAGAGCACTGCTGTTTGGAGTCCTGGAGGCCATTCTTTTGTCTGGCCTTCTGACCTTCTTCTTGATTGTGCTGGTGTCCTTCTTCTGGTCATCTTGCTAAGTTTGCTCTTTAGTCTTTTGAGAAGGGCTCCTTACTTCTTCCAGATTTATGTACTTCCTAGCTCGATCCATAATCTCTGTGAGCTCGGCATTAAATCGTGCAATGTCTTCTCGAAGGGGTTCCTTTTTGGATTGTTTTACTTTAAGCAAGAATTCTAGACCCTTTCTCAACCTTCTGCTGGTCATGAACCTGTTTAGGAAGCGTCTGTCGAGCTCATAGAAGCTTGTGACTGTGTTCGGAGGAAGGTTGTGGAACCACTTCAGTGCTGTGCCTTTGAGGCTAGTAATGAATGTACAGCACATGAAGGCGTCAGAAGCCCCATGTAGTGCCATGGTGTGCTGGTAATGAGAAAGATGGTCCCCGGGATCCCAGTCCCATCGTAAGGGTGAACTTTGGGACGAAAAATTTCCTCGGCCTTTCCTCATCCATGATAGCAGGGGTGAACAGCGTGGCTAACCTTTCGAGCAACCTAACTAGCTCATCCTGCTCTAGAGCGATTTGAATACCTCTCATCCCAACAGTGCGGTCCATAGAATTAGCAACTTCTTCAGGTCTTTGTGGGTCCCTGAGCGGGACTTCTTATGAGCCTTGCTTTGCAGTTTCGGCTCCTACTTGAATGAGATGGGCATGGCCTATGGCTGGAGAAGGATTTTGATACTCCCGAGCTGGAAGAATTTGAGCCACTTGAGGTTGAGACTCTTGTAGTACTGGATTTGCTCCTGAAGCCCCCGGGGTTGGAGCCCCGGTGGTGCTTCGATAGTGGATGTCTGGAATAAAAGTTGGTCCCCCCCCGCTTGCGGCCGCTAATGGCTAGGGGTCTCCGCCAATGTGGGTGGCGCCTCGGGGGTGTACCGGTTGACTACTGGGAACCTCTTCATAGAGTCTTCCATCCGTAGTGGCTATAGGAGGTTGCGTCCTTTGATTAGCCGTGTTGACGGGTGGATTCAAAGGATTGGTTTCGTGATTCCGAGTAAGCATCACTAGAGTTTTGGACATGGCAAGAAGCTGCTCTTGCATTAACTCATTCTGTCATTTAACTAAGTTAAGCTGTTGCTGCACGGGATCAATTATTTGTCTCCTTCCTTATCCGGCAAGCGGCTGATGTTGAGGGTTTTGAGCATTCTTTCTTGGTTAGAGATTGGGAGCCATGGTCCTCTGGTGAAACGGAGGATGAGTTTGTTCGTAAGTAGAGCACTGTTGTTGAAGAATGACTATCGTTTCTCACAGACGGCGCCAAACTGATACTGTACTTTTTCGCCCTGGCACACCGTAGGCTCTCTAGCATAATATTGTCCACTTTGGGCAGTCTCCCACACGACTTTGTTCTTCTAGGGAGGAAAAGGCCTTATGGTTGGAAGAGAGCAGCCTGGGGCTTATAAGCGGTGCTAGTGCCTGACTCCTAACTGATGTGGGACTCAAAGTGGCACAACAGCTACTCCCCCTAGTAGGGACTGGTGGAGCATAGGAACGAGGCACGTGGTCCAAGCGTTCCTAAGAATGAGGCACGTGGCCCAAGCGTTCCCACAGACGGCGCCAAACTGATGCTGCACTTTTTGGTTAGTAGGGGCTCCGAACTTCGCTGCTTGAGAATCACTCAAAAAAGGGATCAGAGGGCCACCGGGTTGGCTCCAACGGTAGCCATTCTCATGTTTAAGTCAATAAAACTAAATTGCAAGACTGTAGAGTAAACCAAAGAATGAGCATGAATCTAAAGTGTACCTTAGGGCTTAATTTATAGGTTGTGGCTTTCCTAGGTTGATTAGGATTTGGAGCCATGAATATAGGGATTTGATCATCGGAGAACGGTAGTTACCATGTCGGATACTGCACTTGAGAGATATCTGTGAGTGGTAGTTTTCTTGTTGAAGATTGTTTCCTTATCCTTTGCTTGGTAGCATATTTAAGGCGGTGATGAGTTCTGAGTACTAAGAGATGCTCTGAAGGTCTTGTGCTCAGACCAGTGAGCTCTAAAGGCTAAGTACCCAAGCTTGCTCTGAATGGCTGAGTCTGCTCTGGATGGCCGAGCTATGTCTGGTCTGTAGTAACATATGTCACACGGAGACTGGTCTGTCGCTTTGTGGTATATCAAGTTTCATCGGTTACACTAAGTATTTACGACGAAAAAAAATTAGATGTCGGACTTAAGAGAGAAAAACGATGACATCTTTTCCGACGCCATAAATCGTCAGAAATAATTACATATTACTGACTCAAATATGTTGCATCAGTAATATTATAATAATACCGACTTTAAACTGCGTCGGTAATATAGTATGGCTATAACTAACCATGTTTTGCGTCAGAAATAATTAAATTTGATGGAGATTATTTCCAATCATTATTTGGGTCAGAATTAATATATTATCGACGTTGTCTTATGTTAGAAATAACTTAATTTTACACTATTTTCAACTACTAGTGAAGTCGGAATTAAATAGTTATTTATTATTGTTGACGTATATATTAGTCGGAAATAACTTTATTTTACTTTATTTCCGACTACTAGTGAAGTCGGAATTAAACCTATTATTGCCGACGTATATAATAGTTGGAAATCCATCTCTTATACTTCCCGCCCCACATTTGTGAAATTTTTGGAAACCTCACGCCACTTGAAAACCTCGTGCCCTCTCTCACTCTCTGATCTCTCACTCTCGTCTCTCTCTGATCTCTCACTTCTCTTTGTCTCTTGCCTCTTGGCTTTCTCTATCTCTAGCGCACCTCTCGCCGCCTTTCGATCTGTCTCTTGTTCGGCAACTCTCCGTCTTCTTTGTTGGAGAGATCTGTGGCCTTCGTCAGAAAGATCTGCAACACAATATATATTGTTATAAAACCTACACGAAGAAGGACCGATTGGCATTTTGAAGGTAGTACGAATTTTGCGTCGATTCTAGAAAGCCATAAATGTTCTCGTTCATCGCGTTATAGATTAGTAATGCTTTTGTTCTTTTGATCTAAAAATTGCTTTAGTTTTAGGTTTGTTTTTATTGTTTATCAGTTTGATTTCACGATGATTTCTCTCTAGTCATTTAAATTTGGTTTAATTTTTTTTTGTCATTAAATGAGTTCATTTCATATAAATTCATTGTAACATTTTCAAATCAGGTGATTTTATTGTAAAATCCAGTTGATGTGTCTAAAATTTTAGTCATTAGTCGATTTTGAGACTTTAGGTCATTGATTTGTTCTGTGTTGAGTGGCTGTTTTTATCAACTATGATAAATTTATATCTTTGTTTTGATTAATTTAATCATTATATTACTTTAGTTCCATCAAAATCTCTCCATACTTTTATTTTTGTAGATCAGTAGAAGTTCGTTTGGATAGTACAATCCAGTTGATGTTGTTCGCCTTCACACCTAAAGTTAGGATTTGTGATTTTTGGTTGTTAGGTTTGAATCATATTTGGCCCAAACTACTTTAGATTTAATTGGATGTTGTATATGATGGAATAGTTTGGTCTTAATACTGGATTCTTTTAAGGAGTAATTCTTCTAAAATTGTTCTCTCGGGCTCTTCCTTTACTGTAATTTAAGATGACTAATACTGTATTGAGCCTTAGGCATCAGGTGGATAGATATGAATACATTAGCCAAAACTACGAAATCATCTTTTTGATGGCTGTAATTAAAATAAAGAAATTATTATATTTAACAATGAAAACTTGGCTCAACTAAGCCAAATAGCTATATCAAGCTCAGTTGGTTGCAATATTTCCGTTTTTGGGGTAAGAGCAACTGAGAAAGCAAAAGTACATGAATTTTCATATCTTGGGAAATAGAACAAACCAATAAGGACCAAAATTAAGCTAAATGTAAGCTCCTATGTTTAAGTGATAACGAAATTATAGGCATGTCAAAATTTTTTGAAAAATATATATGAGGAGATACAGAATTCTGGTGTACTTCATCTACGATATCAAAACAAGAAGTTGCAGCATTACACATTACAAAAAATAAGAGTTTTTGCGACGCACATTATTTGTGACGCCCCGTTAAGCGTCGCTAATGCTGTTCTTTTGCGATGCATACAACGTGTGTCGCGAAAAAGCAACAAAAAGGGGTTTCTCACGCAGAAAAATAGGCGAAAACCTATTAGCGACGCGCCTTTGTCCATTAGCGACGCACATGTGCATTACTAATAGTTAAATCGTTTAGCTACGAACACGTGTGCGTCGCTGATAGTTAGTGTATGTGAAACGATGTCGTCTCACTAAACGTTAGCGACGCGTAGTGACTTATTAGCGACACACATTGTGCATTGTTAATAAGTCTTCTAATAAACTAAACCGTCGCTCCCTCTCTGCGCTGCGCGTTATTCTCTCCCCCTCTCTCTCTCTCGCTCGCTCTCTCGCTGATCTGATACATTTTTTCGAGTTGTCGTGAAGAATTGATCGATCTCGTGAAGAATTGATATAACAAGGTTCGTTTTATTTAATTTTTTTAGATTGTGGATTGTGAGTTGGGAATGAACTCCATTTGATTTAAGATTGAGCATGTGATAGCTTTTATATGATTCTTATTGTCATATTCTGTAATTTTTCATTCAAATATTGAAAGATTCTTATATATATATATATATATATATATATAAAGGTTTTAAGACTGCCGCACAACATAACCCAAGAAGCAGGGGCTACTAGATGAAGGCCTTGTGTAGACTTGCAAAAAAATTGAGTTACAAATTTGATGATTTGACCTATATTTTGCATAATAGATTTTTAAATTTTTGTTGAGAAGTCTTAGATGTTGGAAGAATTTCTAACCCTCCTATGCCATCCTCGTGTTGCTCAAATGCCTGAATAGAAGTTATGAACCCCTCTTTAGTAAAGTAGTAATTCGTTTTTCGTTGAGGACCCATTTGGTTTCCAAGGGTAGGTTGATAACCCCATAGTGGAAGACACCAATCATGGAATACAGTGGAGCCGCACCATTTTTTTTAAATGTTTTTTCATACTAGGTTTGTTATAAAAACATGAAAACTTTTGGGGGCAAGTGTTAATATTTAAAAAAAAAAAAAAAACGTTTTAAGAAAAGTAGAGAAAAAAATTAAATTTCCTAAATGTTGGGGGGACAATGACTACATGTAAATCGACCAATGGGTGTGTTCATCTATGATATAGCCATTAAGGGTGACCACCTTTCTGAACCGATGCATCCTTCTTAGATTTGAAGTGAGAGTTGATTCGAAATGATCATCTTTTGATTTGTTATCTATTTTAGACAAGATGTAACCCATGTGAAAGAAAGGTGGGATGAATCAGAATTTGAAGACCATAAAATCATTTTTGTTTACATTTTTTAAATTCTAAGCTTGAGAAAAACCTTTGCAAACTGAAGAAGCTAAACTATCATAAACTGGTCTCAGGTGCAATATGAATGCTCGACACCCCACTGACAATTATTATGATATATTGAGCATTTAACAGACTTGGAGCAATGAATAATTTTTTCTTTCCATTTAGTGGATTTGGACTGAAAGGAACTGAAAAATAAGCCATTAAACCAGGTAGGACAAGTTGTTTCAACAACTACCTAACATACTCGTTGAATACCTTTAACAAAAAAAATGATTAGCTAGCTGCATGTGGACGTTCGTGTTTTTCTCACTGTTTCCATAAGTCAAAGCTAGAATTTTCAGACAGATCGAAGAGAAGAATTGTCCACGTTACCATGTAGATAGTTAGCTTTTATATGATTCTTATTGTCATATTCTGTGATTTTTTTCATTCAAATGTTGAAAGATTTGACTGTCAATTCTCTTATCAGTTTTGACTGTCATACTTCCCAATTAGGTGAAAATATGTCTTCTTCTCGGATGGAAAGGAGGCTTCCCATTTTCAGGCATTTATTCAAGGTCATGATGCCTGGTTTCCTTACAGAACTCTTGTATGTCCTATCTCTCTCTCTCTCTATATATATATATATATATATATATATATCTGTGTTTGTGTGTGTGTGTGTGTGTGGTCAGTCCAACTTTCTTTTCTCTTCTTAATGTAGCAATATTTCATAGTGACTCTCACTCTAATATAGTTTTCTGAATTTCAAATTTGCACAGTGCATTCCACCGGCTTTCTGTGGACAACTAGGTGAAGTAAAATCGGAAGAAGCAATTCTAACAAGTTATAAAGGGTCATGGCATGTTAAAATTGGTAAATGTGACAAAGAATTTATTTACTTCCCAGAAGGTTAGGATAATTTTGTGCAACACCATGGCCTCTGTCTCAGAGATTTTGCAGTATTTGAGCATATAAGAGACATGCATTTTAATGTGTGTGTGTTTGATTCAAGTGCTTGCGAGAAAGAGTTTCCATTGAAGTTAGCTTGTGAGATAAAAAGGAAACCCCATGTAGCGCATGAGATCAAGGAAGCTACATCTTCTATGACAGAAGGTATTCCACATGCAACACTTCACATTATATTCCTCTTTTATATAAATGTTATATGTTGCACTATCTATTACACACACACACACACACACACACACACACACACACATATATATATATATATATATATATACAAGTGGACTATTTAGAGTGCAGACAGAAGAGTTGAATTCCTTAAACTATTATTAGCTTTCAGATATCCCAAGTGACGCACGTTAACTTGGAATCTTGCTCTTCTCTAAATAAATTATTGAGTTTGAATCTTTGATTTTTATTCGTTAACTTGTTATTTTTATTTGTTTTTTTTTCTTTTCATGGACATCTGTAGTTACATTTTTTGAGACAATTTTTAATTTTTCTATTTATTGTTAAATTGTACTTTTACCAATGTACATAATTAGTATTATATTTATATATGAATGTATTTTTCTTTTTTAATATATTCATTTTAGAATGCTTGGATTTTATTGTATATCAGGATGATTGATACAAGTTTAAACAATAATAAAACATCAAATAAAACAAAGAAAATATGGTTTAAAAAAAAAAAATTTTAGCGACGCATAAAATTTTAGCGACGCACACAAATGCGTCGCTAAAAGTAAAGAAATAACTTTATAGCGACGCTTTACATTCGTCACTAAAGAATGCCAATACACTATTAGCAACGCACACAATGCGTCACTAAAGGTTACAATTAGCGATGCCCACTGTGTGTGTCGCAAAAGGTTTCAATTCATGACTCACACAGTGGGCATCGTTAAAAGCAACCATTAGTGACACATACAGTGGGCGTCGCTAATTGTAACCTTTAGCGACGCCCACGGGTGCGTCGCTAATAGTTGCTTTTAGCGACGCACGTTGCATCCGTGTATAGCATTTGTGATGCCCATACCCAATTATTAGCGATGCTCACCATGCGTCACTAATAGTTACCTTTAGCGACGCTAAGAGGTATGTGCGTCGCCAATACTATTAGCGACACGACTATTTGTGACATTTTTAGCGACGCTCGTTATGCATCGCAAAAGAGCTTTAGCGACACATTTGGCCATTATTAGCGACGCATGCGGGCGTCTCTAATAGTGCCTTTTCCTGTAGTGGCAATAACAGTTAATGTCCACTGTCCACTAGTTTACTTGTGTTATATTCAAACACTGACTTATTCAACCAAGACTTTGCATCACATTTGCCGTTTCTATTAGTTCATATAATAAATTCTATATTTATTGTTAGGTGTTAAGAGTTACAAAATGTGTATTGTTAGGTGTTAAGAGTGACTTAAATACATTACTACTACTCTTTGTATGAGACATCTTAGTATGAGGGCAGTGGCCATTTAATTAGTGCACTAATGGAAATGAGTTAACTATTATAGCACACTTCTTCATAAGTTTTTCCTTTGCTTTGTGCTAATATATTGAAAGTCTCACAATGTCTAGAGAGGTTTAACTGCACAAAGCTCCTAAGCATTTTAAGTGCCCCAATTAGAATGTTGGTGGATTTAATATGGCATTTGGGCAGTATCATAACTCATATCAAATATTTAATTTTATGTCCGACAAAAAATTTGTGTCGGAAATAATAAATTATTTTTGAAAAAATGTACAATTTATGTCGACAGTTTATATAGCCAGAAATAATATTAAACTAATGAGTCAGAAATAATAAATTATTTTTGAAAATATGTACAATTTATGCCGACCACTTTTTTCATTGGAAATAATATTTTTCCGACTACTTATATGGTCGAAAATAATTTTTTACACACCACTTTTTTCATCAGAAATAATATTTTTTCGACTGTTTATATGGTCGGAAATAATTTTTTATCCACCACTTTTTTCATTGGAAATAATATTTTTCTGACTGTTTATATGATCGGAAATAATTTTTTACCCACCACTTTTTTCATTGGAAATAATATTTTACCGACTATTTATATTATCGGAAATAAGTTTTTACTGACGCCACAATGCGTCGGTAATATATGAATATTACCGAGGCCATAAGATTTGTGTCGGTAATAGTTTTTCTGACCATTTTATTAACGATCGTTGTGTTGGCTGTCGATAATATATATTTTCGACGCTAAATAAAGTATTTACTAAATGCTTTGTCTTGTTGTAATATTACCAAAAACAGATATACTAAATAAATTTTAAAAGGAAAAATAAATTTAAAAACTCTCAATACTCCGTGAAATATATAACTTCATTAAAAAAAAATTGTGTGTAATCAACAAAAAACTATTCACAATAATTCACATTCTAACTTTCATGAATTAATTCAACTTAAAAATCTTATTTATTTTAAAATTTTATTGGAAACAAAATTATCACCTTTATATTATCACAGAAAGATAATAATATAGTCTCCAAGGCGCAAGTAAAAGAAAAAGAAATAGAGAGAATCATATGACTTTTTTTGTTCCAGTAATACTAAACAAAGGTTGTTGCTTGAGTTTGTGGGTTCTGAAGCTTGGCTTGCAATTAGTGTAGTCCAACTTCAGTATTAGTGTTGTTTTCATAAATTATTATAAGGATATATACCTTTTGTTGACTAAATCAAATCTCATATTTGTTTTACATTGCATAAAATGTCAGTAAGTATTAGAGTATGCTATGTCAATAAAATCTCATATCTATATGATTTTTTTGTTAATATCTTTTTTTTATATTTATTAGGACATGATAACTTTTTCCTACATCCTTTTTTTTAAATTTTTTTTTTAAATATCTTCAAAATTATAAAAGATGAGTCATGATAGATTCTGGAGTCCAGTTAGAGAATTTTTAATCTATTAATCTTTTTATCATTTTTAATGGATTGTCACATCTCCAAACTCATTCTTTGTGGATTAGGAAATGTGATGGAACCAGTAACTGAATCACACTGAAATAGTAAATTGCTATAGAACTCTCCAATTTGGGCTGGAGATAACACCACGATTACAATCAAATTCTCTCCCTAAACTACTTGTCCTTAAGACTTATTTAAAGAAATCAACCAACGACTACCTCCCAAATAATCTGAACTAACCTCTAAATAAACTCAACAATATTTCCCAACCCTGCACCTAAAGACAAGCATCAGGTTCATAACTTCCTTCCTTTTGAATAGCTCCAGCTCCAACGTTAACATCCTTCTGACTTGCTCTTCCCTGTTTTACGGTCAACACATCCAGATATCTTGGATTTGGCTTTCTGAGTCTTCGGGATCTATCAAAATGTGACTTGAACCGAGGGCCAAAACAGAGTCGGGCGATAGTGCAACCCATATAAAGGAACAAAATTAAGCGAAAACGTCAAAAACAGTCACACAACCATCCGACCAGAGCTTCTAGACATATTACATAAATACACATCTTTCTATAAAATTCTATATTACAACGTGAAGTCATTACAAAAAGATAATTCATACATTGTAGTTCCTAGTACAAAAATTGTGGAAGAACCATTCTTCTTTGCACTCAATCTTCGCCTAGTAAAAATTTTGACCACTCTAGGGCTAACATTCTGCCGTTACTATTTACTACAAAATATGCGTTTCCTGAGGCAGGATATATGGAACATAGGATGAACCTTTAAATTCAATGGCAACTCCAATTTATAAGCCACTTCACCTACCGTCTCCATAACTCTATAAGGCCCAAAATACTTGTTAGCAAGCTTTTGATTAGCTCACTTAAATACTGCTTGTTGTTTGAAGGGCCGTAACTTCAAAAAGACCCAATCATCCACCTTGAAGCTCTCATCTCGACGGTGGCTGTTAGCTTGCTGCTTCATTCGGTTTCTAGCTCTTTCCAAATTCTACTTTAGTTGTTTGGGCAGCTCTTCCTAATTACATGACTCCTTGTCCACCTTTTGTACCACCGCACTTCTTGGTAGATAACTAGTAATGACTGGAGGTGGTTTTCCATACAAGGCCTGGAATGGGGTGAGCCCAAGTGCACGATGGAATGTGGTATTATACCAAAATTCAGCCCAAGGAAGATGACGACTCCACTGCTTGGGTGCTTGACTCGACAGGCAGCGAAGGTATTGCTGAAGGCTTTGGTTTACGACTTCCGTCTGTCTGTCAGTTTTCGGATGGTATGCCGATGACATCTTGAGTTGTGTCCCTTGCAACTTAAAGAATTCTTGCCAGAATTACTAGTAAATAAAGCGCCACGATCACTAATAATAGTGCGAGGAATACCATGGAGACCACATTTTCTACATATACTTCTGTTATTTTCTTGGTTGTAAAGGGGTGGCTAACACCAATAAAGTGGGCATATTTCGTCAATTGATCCACCACCACATATATGGCATTCTTCTCATTGGAATTAGGCAAGCCTTCTATAAAATCCATAGAGACATCCTCCCATACTTGTGACGGCACTGGGAGAGGTTGCAAGAGGCCTGCAGGTGATCGAGAATCAGCTTTATTCCTTAGGCACATATCGCAAACTGCCACATAATTTTGCACATCTTTCTTCAAGATATTCTAGTGAAAAGCTTGAGCAATCCTCTTTCATGTCCTTAGTACTCCTGAATGACCACCTGTCTTAGTGTCATGAAACTCCTTGAGTAAACGTGGCTTCATGGTAGATTCTGGTGGAACCACTACACGCCCCTTATACCACAACAAATTATCTTTCCACACATAGGCAGCCATCTTTTCAGGCTCTTCTTCCATGCGATTCCTCACCTCTTGGACCCATGGACTTTCCGATGTTGCCCTTCTCATTTAAGCTCACACCGTGAATTAAGGCTTAGAGACAGCCCAAAGGGTCGGTGACCCACTTTCTCTAAACAATGAATCTGCAGCACTATTCTTCTTGCCAGGCCTGTATATTATTTCATACTCATAACAAAGCAACTTGGTCACCCATTTCTACTGTTTTGGAGTAGAAACTCGCTGTTCAAGGAAGAACCATAAGCTACGTTGGTCGGTCAGAATTCAAAATTTTCTGCCCAAGAGGTAAGGCCTCCAACAGCGAATTGCTTCGACAATTGCCAGCATCTCTTTGGAATAAATAGGCCAGGCTTTCTTTCTTGGACCCAAGGCTCGGCTTAAGTATGCCACTGGTCGACCTTGTTGAGATAAAACAGCCCATATTCTTGCATCTGAAGCATCAGTTTCAATTACAAAGATTTCATTAAAATTAGGAATAACTAATACCAGGGTTGTGGTCATGGCGACTTTGAGCTCTTCAAATGCCTTTTCTGCCTTCTCATCTCACTAAAATTGTCCTTTCTTCAGTAATTGTGTTAGTGGGGCTGCAATAGTACAGTAATTACGCACGAACTTACGTTAGTACCTGGTGAGTCCCAAGAATCCCCGTAACTCGGTGACATTATCAGGCCTTGGCCAATTCTTCATAGCTGCAATTTTGTTTTCATCTATTTGTACTCCTTCATTAGAAATTAGATGCCCCAAATATTCCACCTTAACTTGCCCGAATGCACACTTAGAGCGTTTTAAAAAAAATTGCTGTCTTTGCAAAATTTTAAAGACAACTCTAATGGGTTCTAAATGCACTTTCCACGAATGACTATATACCAAAATATCATTGAAGAACACAAGAACGAACTTATGCAATAGCAGTTTAAAAATGGCATTCATGGTTACTTGGAACGTCGATGGCGCATTACACAATCCAAAAGGCATGACCAAGTACTCATAATGCCCATTATGAGTTCGGAAAGCCGTCTTGTGCACATCTTCCGGGTGAACTCGAATTTGATGATATCCGGCTCGAAGATCCAACTTTGTAAAATACTTGGCACCATGTAGCTCATCAATCATATCATCTACTGTCGGAATGGAAAAGCGATCCTTGATCGTAGCTTCATTTAATGCTCTATAATCTATACAGAAATGCCATGAACCATCCTTTTTCTTAACCAGTAAAACTGGTGAGGAAAAAGGACTACGATTAGGACGGATAGTCCCATTTTCTAGCATCTCGAATACTTGGCATTGGATCTCATTCTTCTGAAAGTGTGCGTACCTATAAGGGTGCACGTTGACAACCGAGACTCCTTTTTTAAGTGGGATTCAGTGGTCCATTTATCTTAAAGGAGGTAAGGATCGTGGTTCTTCAAAAATTGTAGCAAAGCCTTCTAAGAGCTTACCCATGCCAAGTGGCACCTGGGCATCTCCTCCTTCAATATCTTTAATTTCCTTGACCATTATTGCAAATAAGGCCCCTCCAACTTCAATTTCTTTTTCGAGAGACTGTACAATAATCTCTGTAGAAGAAGAATCCTTTTGGCCATGCAGCTCCCTTGACTCTTTTTGCTAGTTAAATCTCATATTCAAGTTGCACAAATCACACAAGACCGGCCCCAACTCCACTAGCCACTATATACCCAAGACTACATCCAGCCCATGTAGTGGGAGAGAAAATAATGTGATCGCAAAAGAGAAACCTTAGATCTCCAACTGTACTGCTTCATGTTTCTCTTGGCAAGAAAGTTGTCATCCATCAGCGATTTTCACATTGAATTTCTTGGTAGAAGTGACTGGTAAATGAAGGTGGCGAGCAACTTTATCACTTATAAAGTTGTGGCTCGAGCTACTGTCAACCAGCACAATAACGGGTTGTTTGCCAATAAATGCCTGCAATTTCATGGTATGAGGTCCCTTCCAGCCCAAAAAAGCATGGAGAGTGATTTTTGCTTGCTTTTCTCCTACTTCCTGCTTCTTGCTCTAACTCTTTAGTTATTGGCCCAAATTTGGGGCCATGGCCACTAGTTTCACCCTTCTTGTCCTCTCCTCCTTCAATCAAAACAATATGTGGGGTCCGACACCTATGTCCAAGGGTGAAACGGTCATTGCAATTGAAGCAGAGGCCTCTCTCCCTCTTTCGGTGCATTTCTTCCAATGATAGGAGCTTAACTGGAAAGCCAACCACCTGTTTTGGAGCTGCAAGTGCTGCTGGAAGTGGTGGCATTGCGAGAAGGTGATGTGGAGGTGCAGCTCATACTGCTTCTGTTCGCCCTTGTCTTCGTCTTCTCATGAGCTGGTCATCTTTCATCCTAGCTACCCTAATAGCTTCTCGCAAGGTCAGTGGTTTAGCCATGCACACCTCATCTGCAATTTTATCCTGTAGGCCCCCAAGGAAAGTGCCAATAAGGGTTGATTGAGGCCACCCAACAACCCTGTTGGCCAACCTCTCAAATTCACGTTGGTAGTCCCTGAGAGTACCAATTTTCTTAACTTGGGACAAGGCTTCATCAAAGCACTTGTACTCAGTAGGACCGAAACGAGTCATGATCTCTTGTTCAAATAAGCTTTAGGTAATCTCCAGTCCTTCATCACTTTGAACCCACTTGAGCCATTGCCACCACTAGTTAGCTTCGCCCTCTAGGTGGAAGGATGCTAGAGCAAGCTTCTGTTCCTCCACAATTTCTTGAAATTCAAAGTACTAAGAAGCTCTACTAAGCCACTCAATAGAGTCATCACTAGAGAATTTTGGAAAATCCATCTTGGTGAATCGTGAGTGGTTGTGTTGGTGGAACCCCTCTTCTCTATTGTGCCCTCCTCGAGAAGTAAAGCCTTTCTCACCATAATTTTGGGATAATTTTTTCCAAGAAAGACGGAACCCAGATAAGGAGTAAATGACCTCTTTGAATTGGCCCTCCATCCTTCGCATTTGAGCTCGTGTCTCCCCCATCTCGGCAGCTGATCGTATCAAGCCATTATGTACCTCCTGTAATTCAAACTCCAGCCAGTCAAGTCTCTCCTTGTTAGTGGCCATAACTTGGCTCTGATACCAGATATGATGGAACTCAGTAACTGACTCATACTAAAGTAGTAAATTACTATAGAACTCTCCAATTTGGGCTGGAGATAACACCACTATTACAATCAAATTCTCTCCTTAAACTACTTATCCTCAAGACTTATTTAAATAAATCAACCAACGACTACCTCCAAAATAATATCAACTAACCTCTAAACAAACTCAACAATATTTTCCAACCTTGCGCCTAACGACAAGCATCTAGTTCATAACTTCCTTCCTTTTGAATAGCTCCAGCTCCAATGCTAACATCCTTCTGACTTGCTCTTCCCTGTTCTGCAATCAACACATCCAGATATCTTAGATTTGGCTTTTTGAGTCTTCGGGATCTATCAAAATGTGACTCGACCTGAGGGCCGAAACAGAGTCGGGCGATAGTGCAACCCATATAGAGGAACAAAATTAAGCGGAAGTGTAAGAAACAGTCACACAACCATCCGACCAGAGCTTTTAAACATATTACGTAAATACACATCTTTCTATAAACTTCTATATTACAACGTGATCGAAGTCATTACAAAAAGATAATTCATACATTGTAGTTCCTCAACATTAGTACAAAAATTAAGGAAGAACCATTCTTCTTTGCACTTAATCTTCTCTTAGTAAAATTTTTGACCACTCTAGGGCTAACATTTTGCCCTTACTATTTACAACAAAATAGTTCCATAAAATTTTGGCCATCTTTCACCAGTACGGAAGGACTTCCTACTTATTATCATCACCTATAATATACATGGGTACAATTCATGTGAGATTCGTGAAAAGCTTGTGAGTAATTGCTATCCTTTGTCATGAGTTTTTAATTGATAGCATTTATGACAAAGTATAAAGCAGAAGAGTTTATAAAATCCATTGGCTATCAATTATACACATATAACATTCACACTGTACAAGATAGAATCAAGGATTAAAATAAAAGCATTTAACACGTGGTCTTGTACAAAAACTTTTCAAATGTCAAGTACTTAAACTAGGTTGCCAAGTTTTGGTTAAAAGTTGTAAATAACTCAATTCACGTAGTTGAGAATGTACAAAACACTCTCCATTTTGTAAAGTGGAGGTATAAAATCTATTTATAAAAATGGGGGTTTGAAAACCTTATGTCATTTACTTTACTAATCTTATTATCACTTTAAGGAAAAATTTGTGTTGACCCGGACTCCAATGTCTTACCCATAGGTCTATATTTTTTATCTATAGACTAATTATCATGAGATATTTCCACGTCTTTTTGTGGGCAATACTCATGATAAGTTCCAAAGGATCTCACAATTTTGTGGTACTTATGCACAATTATCTTGTATTGCAAATCAAGAATCATTGATCAAAACTTGCTTTTCAGGGATATGCAATTTGGAAGCAAATGTAACTTGACAATTTAGATTCACAAGCACGCAAAATAAGAGTTGAATAATCATCAGAATTAAAACAGGAATTGAAATATACTTTTAGTCAAAACACATGGCATGCTTTTAAATAGGAAGTTCAAATACCTTGTATTTAAAACAGGATACTTCTTAAAATGTTGAAGTAAAATCTCCACTTCAAAGTTTAGGATGACTCACTTTGCGTCTTGGATTCCTTGTTAGAAGTTTGCTTTTCTTTTTCCTTTGTCGACCTTAAAAACACAAGTTACTAAAGTCCATTACCACTTACTTAACTCAAATCATCTTCTAACTAATGTTCGTAGTTGGCTTAGAGTCATTTTTTAGACTTAGTGACCCTTAGAACCCTTTGGTTGGTCCCATACCCTCACTTAGGTTTAGTCTTACACTAGTTTAGCATTAAGGATATTTTAGTAATCTTATGTCTTCATGTGTCCTATTTTTTTGCACTTAATTTGGTGTTGTGGACTCTAACATTGAGTTTGGAATGTCGAAAAGAGTCAAAATAAACCCTCTTTGACATTTAATCGACTTCAGGTATCACTAAGGGCATTATAGTAATTATTAAATTTCATGTGTTTAATTTTTTAGGGTGTCATTTGATCAAATGGACTCCACCATTGGGTCTAGAGCATCGAAAAATATTAGGGTAAGTCCCCTTTTTATTTTATTGGCCTTTATAAAGTAATATATATATATATATATATATATATATAACAATCACCATTAGTGGTGTGTTGGTAACCTCCCCAGTGCCGCACTTGGTATGGAGTTCAACTCTCAAGCAATGCATCCCCTTCCCCCCCCCCCTTTTTTTGCCTAATTTTTAAAACCAAATAGCGAACAAGGAACAAAATTGGGTTAAGTTATCTCTATTCCAACCTTGGCCAATCTCTTATCCGTGTAACCAAACAACATTGACTTAATTTAAACCACTTAATTATCCTCAATACGACGCAACTTAGACAACCTGAGTAGCACTTGGGTTAGACAAGACCATAACCTGGATTCGATACGCTTGACCGAGACTCGAACTAGGTCGTCTTTTCCCGCTACTTCGTCAATCACTTTTTCTGGTGCCAATGACCAGAATCTAGAATTTTCTAGATTTCAACTCATTTTTCTCACTATTTTCTAGCATTTTTTTATTCTAAATTAGTCTAAACCTTCTTGGGATTGATTCAGGATTGTTTTGGTCCAAAGATTATTGGTAAAATAACTAGTTTTTCCACAGCTCGATTTTCAAGTGACCACTAATTTTTCACGGTTTCTCCTTTGTTTCTTCACCATTTTTGATGATTCTTGAACCACTGTGATCTTTATTCAACCATCTACAAATCTAGGGCCTCAAAATCAGGTTTAGTTGCAGTTTTTCCTAGGTGATCAATTATCCCTCTGTGGACTAGTGGATGATAATTGTTGTGTGTTTATGATTTGTAACGACTCTGGAAATTTAAAATGATATTTAATTGACTTGAAACTTAATAAATTAATTTTTGATCTAATTATTAAAATAATTGTGTGAAAAAGCATGAAATAAATATACTTGAAACTCCGTGAGTGAGTTTCGTAAAGCTAGTGTGAATTGGGATGCCACCTAGACCGGGATGGACATATTGGTAATTAAAACTCTAGAAAATTAAATTAAATACTTTGGAGATAAAAATTGTATTTTTAGAATCTATGCGAAAAACAGAACCACGGGCCCAAATTTCATTAAATTTTGAGACTGTATATTTTCGCACATAAGTATATGCATGTCGTGATCAACTGGTGACCTGACATTTTATTAAGATGTGTAGCAAAGCTTCCCAGGAAGTCAAATAAGTTATATCGATATTAATAAGACAAGTGTCACATTATGGATCAAGTAAAAAATAAAATAAAATAAGAAAAAAATAAAGAAAGTAGAAAAAGATGATATATATATATATATATAAGTTGTCTCTCATTTTGCTTGAGAATACCCGAGAGAGTGAGGGAGAAAAGAAAAGTAAGAAAAAAAAAAAAAAGAAAGAAAGAAGAAGAAAAGAAGGAAGGAAGAAAAGGGAAGGGGGATTCGGCCATGGAAATGATCTCTTGTTCACTTTCATCTTCTTTATTCTTCATCATCATCATCATTCTTCTTCTATCATCTTCATTGGGTGGGTGTGTTTGTGAGGATTTTTCAAACAAACCCTAGATAGAGAGAGAGTTTGGATTTGAGATGTTTTGAGATTTTGATGAATAATAAATACATGATGAGAGTTCCTTGATGATTTTGAAGACTCGAGAGGCTTGAAGGACTTGGGTAGAGAGAGGTTGATGGAAAGACTTAAGCATCACCATTAAAGGAGGTTAAAGCTTCATGAGGTAGGGAGATTTGGATTTTCTCTTTTACATTTGTTTGATAACGATATATAACTATATGTTGTATGTACATATATGGAGTTCTTGATGGTATTGGGTGTATTATATGGCATGAGTGAATCACACCATGGTGGTTCATACGAGAGCTTTGGCAAGGGGTTTCAATTTATGAGAATGGGTGAAGGTTGTGATATGTTGTGTTTGAATTCTGTGAACTTCATGTTAGATTTTGTTAGCTTTAGTTTAAGATTTGATGTGATTAAAGCACATAAATGTATGAGAATAATTATATATTTAGTATGAACAACCATAATTTTTGTGAACTTTAGAGATGTGGCTAGAATGTATGATATTTGAGAAACCCGCAACATCTGCGGGTGGATTTCCAGCAACATTGGGTAAAGTTCAAAAAGTCATAACTAAATCAAAAAGCCCAAGATGTCTGCTTTCATTTAAAATTGGTTTCATGCAGAAATTCAAAGTATAACTAAGAGTTATGAATTTTATAACATCAGGTTGTAAAGTCTGAAATTTTGAGCTGACAATACTAAGCGTATTTTTATTCTAAAAACTGTATTATTTGGTGAAGTATTCCTAAAATCCAATTGGTGGGAACCACAATATGAGGTTTTAGCTTTCATTTAAAATTGATTTTGTAAAAATGGTCTTATATTCGATTTTTGGTGAATTTTTAGAATTCAGTGCGCATTGCACTAAGAAAACAACTCTGCTTTGAGTTTGAAATAGAAAACTACTTTGGACCTTGTAGTAAAGTTTTTAGGCTATGATATTTATTTGAATTCAAGAGAAATGAGTAATATTTTATTTAAAATTGGTCTCTTCTAAAAAGGTTGTGAGATGAATTTTACAAAAATAATTTAATGGCTACTATGGTGAAATATTAAGTTCTGTTTGGCAAAATTTTAGGTGTTGTTTGAGAGGTTTCTAAGGGGCTGTATGGTGGATATTTAGGGCCGATTGAAATGGTTTAAGGTGCTGTCTAGAGTATTTTTAAAGTGTTGTATGGTGGGTTTTAAAGGTACCGTTTGGCAGGTTTTTAATTGTTGTTGGGAAGATTTTTAATGTGCTATTTGACAAGTTTTTAGGTATTGTTTGGCACCATTTTAATGGGGGCTATTTTGTGCGATTTTAAGGGCGGTTCGGTTGAGTTTTATGGGTTGTCTAGTGCATTATTGGGGCTGTTGAGTTAAGCCTTTAGGGGCTGTTCAGTTGAATGTTTAGGGGTTGTTTGACACAAATTTAATGAATTGTTTAGGAACTGTAAAAATGATCGTTTGCCCTAGTTTTAAGGGGTCGCTTGTAGTGTTGTCACAGGTGTTTGCCCGGTCATCTAGGCGACGGGAGGCGTTTTCAAAGCATAACGCCTTGCTATAGTCCAGGCAAGGGGAATTGAAGAAGGCAACCATGAGACAAAAGACGATGTCCAGGCGTTAAGGCGCTGCCTTTTTAAACTTGTCATATTTTACATAAATTGTCCATGTTGTTTAGGTAGTTTTTTATTTCAGGTAATGGGCAATTTCGTCTAAGTGAAATTAAAAAAATAAAGGGAGAATATAAACATGTGCAGCCCCGACTCCCTCATGGAAGACATAAGGTTGTAGGGCTTTCTCTTGGGACCAAAGGTCGTAGGGCTTTTTCTTGGGACCACCGTGAAGAAGAATCAGCAGCAGGTGCGGACCACATCACTGTGAAGAAACCACAAAGAATCACAGGTATGTGCTGTGGAAACCTTTTTCTCTATTTTTTTTTTCTCTTCCTTTTCTTCCTTCCACTTTCTCTATTCTATTTTTCTTCCTTTCATTACTTCACTCTCATCACAGTCCCTTTTTCAAATATTTTTTGTGCTATACAAATTTTTTTTTCTCCACCTCATCTCTCTGTCTCTCTCTCTCTTTTGGCTCTTTCCAGTTTTAAGAGTTTTTTTTTTACTTCTTATTTTCTTTTCTCTCTTTCTCACTATTCTCGGCACAGTTTTTTTTCACCTCATCTCTCTCGGCACTTGCCAGTTCTGAGAGTTTTTATTTTTTTCACTTCCCTTTTCCTTTTCTCTCTTTCTCACTATTTTCGGCACTTTTGGTATGACCAGAATTTATCAGTTTTTTTCCTGTGTCTTTTTTCCCCCATTTTTTCTTATTCTGAAATCAGTTTTTTTAATTTTTATTATTCTTTCTGTTATTTTTTTCTCCTTTCTTTTTCTATCTTCCTTGCTCTCTCTTCACTTTCTAAGTTTCTGACTTTCTATATTGCATGCTACGATCAGTTTTTTTTAATTCTTACTCTCTCCTTTCTTTTTCTCTATTTTTCTTATCTTCTGTATCAGTTTTTGAATTTTTTTATGCTTTCAGATTTCTTTTTTTTTTTTTTTCATGTATAAACCTGCGATCAGAGCATTAAAATTTTTATATTTTGTATTCTAGAATCTGTCACATCACATGCTTATTTTGCATTTTGTAATCTGTCACATGCTTATTTTACTAGTAGATGGATGCAAATGAAATGCCAAATAATAATAGAAAAGATCCAGGTTGGAAGTACAATTTCTTACAAGATCCCAATGACACAAAAGCTGTCACATGCATATTTTGTCAAAATGTCACAAAAGGTGGGATTTTCCGAGCAAAACAACATCAAGTTGGAAAATTCAAGAATACTAAAGATTGTTTAAAATGTCCTCAACAAGTGAAGGATGAACTTTAAGGCTACATGAAAGGAAGGAAAATTTTGAAGGAGAATTACAGTACGTTGCCCGATTTTGATGACCAAGATAATATGGTTGAAGATGATGTAGTTCAAGAAGTCAATTTAAATGGTAAAAAAGTGGGTTGGAATACTAAAGGTGGTGCGGAAGTAGCAAGCTAGTAAAGTCAAACAAGCCACGACAGAGGGGTCCCATGGATAACTTTGTGACTCTAAAGCCAGAAAGAGTAGCTTAAGCTTCGAAAACAAGAGAAGTTGAAGCAAACTAATTTAGATGATGCATATGATAAACATAAAAGGGAGATGGCGTGTCAATACATTGGTCGGTTCTTTTACCAAGCATTGATAACATTCAATTGTGCTTGGTTGGATAGCTTCAAATGGATGGTTGAAGCAATTGGACAATATGGTCCTAATATGAAACCTCCAAGTTATCATGAGTTGAGAGTTCCAATCCTTAAGAAGGAGGTGGATTATACAAATGATTAGTTGAAAAGTCACATGGATGCTTGGGCAAAACATGGATGTTCTATTATGTCTGATGGATGGACAGATAGAAGGGATAGGACTTTGATGAATTTTTTGGTAAATTGTTCAGCTGGTACGATGTTTATGCATTCACTTGATGCATCTTCGTATGTGAAGATTGGAGAGTTGACATTTGAATTGTTTGATAAATTTGTGGAGCAAATTGGAGAGGCAAATGTTGTCCAAGTGATAAGTGATAATGGATCTAACTACGTATTGGCTGGTAAATTATCTTCCATAAGTTTTTAAAATTTTTTAATAAGTTAATTTTCTTAAGTTTGACTATGTAATCTAGTATCTATTTTATAACTTGTTTTTTTAGGGAAATTGTTGGAGGCAAAGCGACCACATTTGTACTGGACACCATTCGTTGCACATTGTATAGACCTTATGCTAGAGGATATTGGAAAAATTCCTCTTGTCAAGAAGACTATTGAAAGAGGTATTGCATTAACCATAAAGGTGTGTGGAATATGATGAGAGAGTTTAGAAACAAAGAGAATTGATTAGGCCGAGCATAACTCGTTTTGCCACATCTTTTCTCACATTACAAAGCATCCATAAGCAAAAGAGCAATTTAAGAAGCATGTTCATCTCTCAAAAATGGTCATCTAGTAAATGGGCAAAAGATGCAAAAGCCAAGAGTGTGTTAGAAATTGTTATGATGCCTTCATTTTGAAATCACATGGTTCACACTCTTAAGTTGTTGGGTCCTCTTGTTCGAGTTCTTTGGCTTGTTGATAGTGAAAAAAAACTAGCTACGGGTACATATACGAGGCCATGGATAGAGCAAAAGAAGCAATAAGGAAATCATTTGATGGAAATGAAGAGAAGTATAAGGAGGCTTTCAAAATAATAGATGAAAGATGGGATTGTCAACTTCATCGCCCATTGCATGCAGCTGGTCACTTCTTCAATCCGGAGTTTTTTTGTGACAACCCAAGTATATGTTTGATGAAGAAGTTACAAGGGGATTGTATTCTTGTATAGCAAGATTAGTCTCAAATGTCTGAGTCCAAGATAAAATCATGGATGAATTGTCAATGTATAAGAGAGCTGAAGGTTTATTTGGAATTCCAATGGCTCTAAGATCGAGGAAAAAAATCTCCAGGCATTTAAAAATTTTCAATTTATTTGAAACCAAAAAAACTCCCGCCTTTATGTAATTTATTAAATTATTAATTATCTTTATTACTTATTTATTACAACACAGCTGAATGGTGGAGTTTGTATGGAAACTCAACTCCAAATTTCCAACAACTAGCAATTAAAATTCTTAGTTTAACATGTAGTGCATCGGGTTGTGAAAGAAATTAGAGTGCGTTTGAGCATGTAAGTTCTATCTATTACAAGATTTCTTTATATCTTATATTATTATAACTTTTTTTGAAAAGTTATATTATATTATTATAATTAATTGTCATAAGTTGCATTAACAATCATGTATTTATACTATGACTTGCAGATTCATACTAAGAATAGGAATAGACTTGAACAAAAGGGGCTAAATGATTTAGTCTTTGTCAAGTACAATCAAACTCTTAAAACACGTTATGATAGGCCAGTGTCATTGACCCTATCTTATTGGAAGATATTGATGAAATTAATGAGTGATTGATTAGGAAAATGTGTGTAGACCAACCGTACCCCAAGATGTAGAGGATGATTTGGTATTTGATGGTTTAACATGGGGTGAAGGGGCAAGTGCATCTGGTGTTGAAGAAGCATGAAAATACACTAGATATCAAGCAAGATCAAGGGAAGCTTCAAGTTCATGATTAGATTTTGAAGAAGAGGAGGTTGATTCAAAGGAGACAGAAGAAGAGATTGAGGGTTATCAATTTAATGATGATGAAAGTGATGGAGATTTCTATGATGATTATATTGCTGTTTAGAATTACTATTGAAATGGATTTAGAATTTACTCTTTTTTGTTTTTTGGTCCCCTAAGATGTAATGAATTTTAGAATGCCAATTTATTTATTTATGTATTTTTTTGAGTATATCCATAGATGAAATGGTGTTATTTTGGGCAATTATAGTTGTGTTTAAACCATATTGACTATTGAATATATTACAATGAAAGCAATATCATAATTTTGATCCTATTATTAAACTATTTGTGTTTATTTAGTCATGTTTTCAAGAACCTTTGGTAAGGGTGGATTTATTTATCTTTATTTAGTCATATTGACAGATATTTCTTTCTTTCTAAGATAATTGACATTTGAAGTCCCTTGCACCAGCGCATATTGATACCAAATTCATCAAGTTGGATTGAACCCATGAGCTCTTTCCATGAGCTCTTTCAATCTGTTCTCTACTCTCGAGTTAGTTACTTAAATTGAACCCAAAACTGAATGACAATTTCAATGAGCACCAAACTTAGAATTATCATATCACTTATACACTATAAGTTAAACTCTCTAGTGTTATATGATACTTGATATAATTATAAGATATTATTTGACTATGAATAACATAGTTTTTAATGTTTAATATAATTTTTTTGATTATTTTTATAAGTTAGCACCGTACTTTGCTTTGGCTAGCACTTTTTTGTCACCTCGCCTTTTGAGCTATCTAGGACCTTAGTGCTTTAAGGGTGCCTTTCACCTTTAACTACACTGGTCGCTTGCCTCAATTTTAAGAAGTTGTTTGGTAAGTTTACGTGAGCTTTTATAGGTATGGTATGTTGAGAATGTAGTAAATGAAATTTAAATCTTATCGAATTATGACTAGTTCTTGATATTCTATTTAAAATTCCCTATTAAAATTGATATTGAAATATATGTGCTCTTGATATTGTTGTCACGACCCAAAACCCACCCTGTGCAGATCTCGCATCGCAACCGCCACCCTCAGGCCCGGAGGCTTTAGGGCGAAGGCTCGCATACGTAGCGGTATCGAATAGATGTACGACACGTGATTGCGGAAGCGTGAAAAACTTTTTTTTTTCTTTTCTCATTTTTAAATTACGCACATCCGTCTTGTACTGTCACTCTTTACGTAACATACATGATTTAACATTCAGAGTATAACTAAAAGTTAAAGACTTCATAAATACAATACATGTTCAGTTGCCCCATGGGGCTTATACATAACACTTTATCAATCTTCTAATACAAAATATACTAGTAATGTTCACAAGTTTCCTAAAGAAACTACTTAACATGTCTTCCCAAAAATGGCAGATTTTTCATCATTATCTTCTAATCAAAACTGCCCTTAATCACCTGAAAGGGGGATCCGAATAAAATTCGAGTAAGCTAATCTAAGCTTGTGAGTAATTCCAGCATTCGTCATGGGGTTTCAATTAGTAGTGTTTTAGAACATAAGAGTTTGTAAAACAATCACTACCAATTGTTTGTATATTTTGAATACAGAATATATGCATTCCTTTAACATATAGCTTTGAAACAATTTAAGTGTTCAAGCTAAAACATGTACATATAACTTCAAAACATTTACATATACATAATGAAAATGAGGGTAAAACCTACTTCCATTTTCAAACATAACATCATATATATGTATTCCTTTAAAACATAACACTTGAAACATTTAAAGTATTCAAGCAAATCTTGTACTTCTTAAATAGAGTATAAAACTGGAAACATATGCATAGTGAAAACAGGGGGTAAAACCTGCTTCCATTTTCAAACTCATTTGTCATCTTATCTCTTTCATTAGTGGAATCCGTTTCGAACCAGACTCTCATTTTACTTATAAATGAAGATATCTTATGCCTGGGGGATTAAATCTTGCTATCTGGCATTTTACAGGGCAATTGAATTTCGGAGAACCCAAAATCCTGCCTATTTTACAGGGCAACTGAAAACTCAGAATCCTGTCTAAGTGCTTATGCACCATTTATCTTGCATTTAAAACACATTTAACATATGAGTATGTCAAATAGATATTTCTCGTGAGCACTTTAAAACATAACGTTCATAACTTCGTGATAAACATTCGTATACTTGAATAGGCAAACTCAGAATATTTAACAAGATTTGTATTTTAACTCAGACATGCTGAAAACACATTTTTAAGAAAATTGTAAAATAAACATTTACTGAGCATGTCACAATAGGGTTTATAAGAACATAAATAATTTAAAACTAAAATCATGTAATATATTGAATTTGGAATTCAAATACTTCGTATCTTTTGAACTTAAAACTTTTTTAAATCCATGGAGTTAAATCTCCACTTCAAATGTAGGGTTACTCACCTTGGTCCTTTAGGGTTAGTGCTAATAATGCACTTTCCTACTTCCTTTGTATCCTAAGAACAATTCATAATATCCTCATTAACTTCACATTCACCATAATAACAACTATGGATGTTGCTTAACTTATGCTTAGTTCGTATTAGATCCTAAAACGATCTCATAATTCATATGTAATTAATTTAACTCATACTCTTAACCTATGACACAATTTAATGTGTTAGAAGCTAATTTATTTACTTCACATGTTTTCGCGTTATGTCTTCTCGTATCTTATTTCCTTGTACTTGCCTCAGTTTAGTACTTCGACAATATTTCAATTTATAGCTATCTGACAAATGCTATTCATCAAATTTTATGTTCTTTTATTTTAGACATTTCTTTTTGGTCAAATAGACTCTACCATTGAGTCCGGAGTGTCGAAGAAAGTCAGTTTAGGGTTTCCTAGTATTTAATTCAGACTTTTGTATGAAAAGGGCAAAATGGTCATTTTAACTATTTACGTGTCATGTTTTTCCGTCCTTCGTTTCATAATTTGGACTCCATTATTGTGTCCGGGATGTAAAAAAAAGTCAATTTAGACCTTCCCTGATTTAAATTTGGCTTTTAGGGTACTAGGGGTATTTTGGTCATTTCACCCCTTTACATGTCTTTATTTTTAGGGGCCCCGTCTCGCAAAATGGACCTCACCATTGGTCTCAGAATATCCAAAATATTTAAAATACACTATTCATATGTTTAATTTGGACTTCATTTGCTCTATTTATGACTTAGGGGCAAAATAGTAATTTTACTTTATTTATTAAATAATTAAATTAATTATTTCTCCAGGGGTGTAACTGCATAAAATTTCCATACGTTGGGCCACAGTAGAGTTTCCTAGAAATTCTGGGGTCAATTCGTAAATAGGAAAAGATTTGGTTTATTTATTTTAATTAAAATCAGAAAACGAGTGGGTTTAGTTCAATTTAAAGTGAACCGGTCCGCTCTCTTATTGAACCAACCGGTTCGGTCGGTTTAACACATAATGCTGACGTCATGATGACGCCAGCCCTAATGTTTTATAAATTTAAAACATAATACCAAAACGACGCCATCCTACTAACCCGTAACTCATTGGATCCGGATCTAACCCAGACCCGAATCCGACCCGAACAGTGTCATCTTCCCCAACGGGGTCAGCACTATTCATCTCAAAACCTTAATTTTTACAGTTGAATTTCGTGGCATTTCAAGGACTATTTTCTTCTATTTTTTTTTCTAAAACATTTTTGGAGTATCATGGAGGGATTTGACATTGTTTTTAAACCTCGAATTTATCTCAAAATCACAGTTTTGGGGTTGATAGACCGAACCTGCAACTAGTTTGTTCATGCTCATTTTTTAGCCAAATCCCATGGGATTTGTTCTGTTGTGATCCCCTCTTCATGGGGTTTAATTTTTCATTCACAAAGGTAGGTTTAAGTTCATGTTTTTGAGATTTGTCTTGGAAACCCGTACCTGCAATTTGATTTTTGGAGGTCGATTCTTGGGCTTTGTGATCACGCATTAGGATTTTTAAAACCCTCATGGTCTTAGTTTGAGGTCTTGGTAAGCCAAAATGGATTTGGCAGAAGTCCGTTTAGACCTGCTTGAGCAAGGTCTTCAATGGCGGTTTGTTCATGGGTTTGGTGTTTTCAAACGTTTTTAAGCTCTAATTTGATGCTTAAATGAGTCTAAACATGTTCTACATATCACATATACAAAATGAAGGCTTAAAATAGTTTATACATAGGAAAATTCTAGAGAGAGAAAAATGATAGTTTCATGTATTCTCACCTTTCTCCTTCAGTTTCTCTCCGCTTTTTCCTTTGTTTTCCATCTCTGAGTACCCCAGAACTCTCCCTCTCTCACTTTCTCTCCTTTTCGTGTGTTGCAAACGAGGTGTGTATATAAAATGTATTTAAGTGTATATGTATATTTCTCTCACTCAAATCTGATTTGCCCCTTCATAACTCCCTCTAATTCACCTTTCATTTCACCTTACTTCCTACCATACTTCCCCACCTACTTGATTATAATATACATATATAGGTAACTCCCACTTTACCTCTATGTCTCCATGTATATATATATATATATATTATACACATAGCCGTCCCATATATATATTATATTTATTTTATTTTATTTTTCCTATATCCAAGTATTACATGTATATATATATATAATTATACATATATAAATACTTACCATGCTTGGTCACATAATACACTTTTATGTGTATTTTCTATTTATTTTAATTAATAATCAATTTCATAAACTTAATTAATTAATTATTTTAAATTGATTAATTGTTTTCCTTAAGTGTAGATATCTTTACACTTATTTTTCATAACCTCGAAATGCGTACCCTATGACCCGATATTTTTGGATCGGGGTATTACAATTATTATCTATAATGTCTCAACCAAATATTTGGTACTCATTCGTATCTCAATATGCCTAAATGGGTATGAATGATGAATTCTCTCGGACTAGTGTAGTTATTAGTATTGACCAGTGTTGAATTAAAGTTGGCAGTAGAAGTACGATTGGGATAAATAAGGATGATGATCTCGTTATACTGGACGTTGGATTTGAAATATTGTTTGATGAATGGAAATATTATATTTAACGGGGCATATTATCTTTTTGAGCCTATGTGACATTATTGAGCATGCTTGAATGGTGTAAGATTTGTGTGAATCTAATGATATTGTGAATTGATATGGCATTGATGAGTACCCATGAGTAGTACGAGCTTGCGAGACATTGGTACTATATTTGAAAATGAATTAAATAGGATGAATTGATAGAATAAGAAGAGTGGTGTACTTGTGAGATTTTGCTAAATATCTATTCGATTTGATCCTTAAGATAAGGAGCAGGCCCTTCAAATACTTGGTTAAGGAACATGCCTTTCAAATACCCGGCTAAGGGGCAGGCCATTAAAATACTTGGCCATTTTTCATAGGGATTTGTGTGAATTTGATAATATAGACTTGTATGATATTGAGAGGATGTGAGCCCCATTCTGTTTTAGGGATGGAGACTCTTTTTGGCTGCGGGTCATTACCCTACATTGTGCGTCTGTTAAAGCATATCATTTAATCATAAGCATATCATTTCATATTCATGAAAGTGTTTATGTATTGAACTTGAGTGTTTGCATTGGGCTATATTGATGAATGCAATGGATGTTGATTGATCTATTGTACTGTAGATTGCATTTGGTATGTGTTTGAGTTATGTAATGATCACACCTTGTTGACTTATCTTTCTGCTGACCTGTATTAATTGTATTGCTATTGGATGTTATTGTTCGTACTACTTTAAGTGAGAAATAAAGGCGTGTCTTGAGGATTGGTACATATTAGACATATTTCATATTTGAATATGTGTATACTAAATGCCTTTGTTATTAGTGTTGCACCACATGGAGTGGTACCATATTCTCTTGATTATTGTATCTATACTTGTGATGTTGTGAATGAGACCGGTTGTGTGCTTGTGATTGCATATTGGACTTTAGGGATTGTCCTTTTCAGGGTTACATTAGTTTTTGCACGCTACTTACTTGTGTGTTTAGGAAACTGATGCTGCACTTTTTGACTCGCAATAAGTGAGGGCTCCGTGACCTGTAGAACACTCAGAAAGACGATTAGAGGTCCACCGGATTGGCTCCAGCGGTAGCCGCTCCGATGCTTAAGTAAGTAAAAGGAATTGAAAGACTGTATTGAAAGCCAAAGAATGAGCATAAAAATAAAGCGTACCTTTAGGGTTTAATTTATAAGTCGTGGCCTTCCTAAGTTGATTAGGATTCGATGCCATGAATATAGGGATTTGATCATCGGAGATTGCAGTTACCTTGTGGAGTATTAAGTCATAAATGGAGATAATCATAGATAGTAGTTTCCGTGTTGAATACTGTTTCCTTATTCCCTGCTTGGCAGTTGTTAAGGAAACCATAAGGTCGGAGCTGTATGAGGTGTTGATTAAATATTGTCCAGGACATAAGGACTGGGAGATATGTGCATGAGAATGCCTTGGAGGCTTCGCCTGCACTGTATGACCGAGTTTATCGGCTCTGAATGATATATATATATATATATATATATATATATATATGAGAATGCCTTGAAGGCTAGTCACTGCTCTGTATGATCGAGATTATCAGCTCTGTATGATATATATTTGAGAATGCCTTGAAGGCTAGTCACTGCTCTGTATGATCGAGATTATCACCTCTGTATGATATATATTTGAGAATGCCCTGAAGGCTAGTCACTGCTCTGTATGATCGAGATTATCAGCTCCATATGCACACGTGTCTCAAGGTGATTGGTGTGTCTGTTTATGGTATATCAGCTACTCCCCCCCCCCCGAGCCCTAGTTAGAAGCTAGGGCTTAACTAGGGTTATGGGCCTTGTGAAGAGTCACACGTTTTGTTCCTCCGTTTCTCGAGACGTCGGTTTAATGCGTCATTTATTGCGCAGCCGATACTTGAGAATCCATCATTATCTTCAACCGTTGTGTCGGCTCACCTTGGAAGGCTCATATTTCGAATATGTATATAAAGAGAGGGAAAGGTCTTTCATACCTTTCTTCTGCATTCGCTTCTACAGTACCAGACCGCCATTTGACATATTTTGAAGTTTGAAGGATATCTAGTGTTCATAGTCCTTTCTTGATCTCAGGTTTGACTTTTAGTCCCCTTCTACATTCCTTCTCATTTGTTTCATTTCTTTCTCCTGTTCGCCATGTCTGGCTGTGAGTCACACTCTGGTTCGGGCAGTCCTTTGGAGACCGTTCCTCAACTGCAGTTAGTGAATATTGATGAAAATAGACTGGTAGAACCCCCCTCTAGTCTGGGGGTTAGGATTGTTGATGCATTCGATGAGCCCCCAAATAGGGCTGGTGAGACTTCTGGTCGATCCGGTTACAAAGAGGAGGGTGAGAGTGTAATTATTGAAACCATGTTGAAGGAGTTATGGGCGAAGTTCAAACTTCCCACAAATGTTACTTTCAGGGTCCCAAATTCTCGGGATGGCCCAAGCGATGTTAGAGAGGGGGAAATCTGTGCCTATCTGGCTTGGTTTGAAATGGGTCTTACACTCCCCCGTCCTGATATAATAAAACAATTCTTTTGTTGGTTTAATCTTTGCCCCGCAGACTTGAACCTTAACAGTTGGAGACATCTGTTGAGCTTCATCGTGTTAGGGCATATGAATAATGTCGAGGTGTCCCTCGATTTGATCCGTAGTAATATGGATCTAAAACTTCAAAAGGCGGAGGGCCTTTATTATATGTATTTTGATAGCGGGTTCAGACCCCTTACTTCTGTGCCCTCCTCCAACAAGACCTGGAAGAAGTGGTACTTTTTTATTAAAGGAGGATGGGAATTCAAGAACTTTGAAGGTCAACCCTCCGCATTCCCTCAAACTACTAGGCCAAGAGGTGAGGCTCAACTTTTTTGTGGTTGTATTGATTTCGTTTTGTTCGCCAATTGTTGAACTGATCAATTTCTGTGCTTGTTTTGCAGTCAAGAGTGCGTGGAAGAGACCAGACTTCTCTCCCGCGATTCAGAAGCAATATAAGAAGCTCTTGAAGCCCAGCATTCGAGACCATTCTTCCATTGTTAACTTGGATAGATTGATGGCTGCCAGGGGGAGTGTTGAGGAGATTGCTGATAATGTGATGGCTTAGTGGGAGACCGAGCCATCACCGTCCGTGGCGGCGGGGGAGGCTTCCTCTCCAGCGGTCCCTCCCGTTCAAAAGAAGCGGAGGTTAGTTTTGTCCTCTCCTGAGCCTGCTGAGGGGGAGGAAGAGGCTCCTGTCCCCATTTCGGTGGTCCCCCTAGTCCCGTCCCATCGAGCAGGTAAGGGGGCATCATCATCGGTGGCTCCTGATGCTGCTGATCAGGGGGCCAAGAGGATTCTAAGGGACTTCTAGGCCAAAGGCTCAGTTAAACTCAAGCCTCAGAAGTCGGGGAAACTTCTTGCTGATTTGACCACTCTTCAGGTTAAGGTGAGTTCGTCGGGCCCTTACTTTTCTTTCCCTTTTCTTCAAGTGTTTAGGCTTGTATTGAACTGTTCACTTTGTATTATGCAGACTCTACACACCCTTTCTGCTTTGGTGGAGCTTTCTCCACCTGCAGAGGAGTTTGACCAACTCAGGGCCGATCTGGACGATCTGGGGCTTCAGCTTGGTACTGCTCGGTCGGAGGCTCACGACTCCGTAGAGAAGCTGAAGGAATGTCAGAACTCCTTGATCGTGATGGAGTCAGAGAGGGACCTTGCCGTTGAGCGGGCAAAGAGGTTACAGGCGGAGATGAACGACATGTGGTATCAGTACCGTAAACAGCTTGATGACGCCGTAGAGCAGGCATTGATGGATAATGAGGAGGAAATGAAGTCGAAGCTAGAAGGAATGACCCATCGTTTGATTACGTTTGGGTTTAACAACTTCCGTTCCCGGCTCCTTACCAAGTTTCCTGACCTTGATGTCTCCTCAATTATGCCGCCTGGATTTGAACCTTCAGAGGTTGTTATCCAGGGTGAAGTGGCTGATGTCCTCCCTGCCGATCCCACGGAAGTGGTCGTACTGACTGACATGGTTGATGCTGCCTCTGCCGATCCTTCTCCGGTCGTTGATTCTGTTCCTGCTGATCAGGCTTAGGATGTATATTTTGTTATCCTTAACTTCCAATGTACTGGAAATATACATTCGTTAATGGAACAGTCTTTTGCTTGATGCTCGTCTCTTTAGTTATATTGCTCTGTAGTACCTTAACTTGTGGTTGATGGTGGTAATTGTTGCAAATAGCGCTGCTCTGGAGTTTAGTGTATACCAGACCAGATTTTACTCTGTAGGTAGTTGTATTCCAAGCTGCTTTTCTTGCCCTGAGTCAGTAATTGAAGACGTCTTTTGCAAACATTTCAAAGCTGACTGTTCTGAACCCGGAGACTTATAATAATAAGTGGAAATTTCGTGATTGTAGTTCGGTTGATCAGAACTTCAGCCTCCAGATCTGTTAAGACAAGGATCAAGGTACCTCAAAGTTGATGGACCTTTGTTATATAAGTGGCCCGTCAAGCGTTAATGACCTGGAGAAACTGTCACGTCAACATATACGTGGACAAGATTAAAAAGTTTATATATTGCGTGTATGGCTTTGCCTTTTGCTTTACCCGAGAAGGTGGTTTAATGCCTCATTTATTGCACCACCGTCGTTTGGGATTTTGAAGCTAACTTTTCACTTAACCGTTGTGACGGTTCATCTGGGTGGCTCTTGGGCTTCGAAGGCCTATATATATGGAAGAGGAGCGTACGGTTGCACCCTATCTTCTTACTTTGCTTCGTTGTTGGAAAGGTTTTTAGATGTTTTTCAAAAAACTGCCGTTTATTCGGAGATGATTGACGGTCTTCAGTCTGAGTAGGGAATGATTAAACTGTGGTCGAGAGTTAACCTTCCCTTTGATTCAGTCTCCAAGGAAGGATTAGAGGAGGTTGAGATTTTCTTGTCCATCTTGGCATCCGGTCGAGATTTCTCCGATGGGAGGTGGTCCCTCCCTAATTTAACCGAGGCTTGGGGCATCGGTGATGAAGACGAAGGCGAGATGCTTCCTTCCCTCTGTATTCTGGTAGGCACCCTTGCTCAAATCGGCCGGGGTGTGACAACTACTTTGAGGGAGATGAATGTGGGCTGCTTCCTCCCCTTTGTGACTTGGCAGAGACCCTTGCTTCAATCGGCTGGGGCGTCATGCCGATTACAAAGGTGGAGAATGAAAAGTCTCCTGAGGCCCAGAGCCCTCATCATCCGTTGGTACTGAGATTATTGATAGCGATGATGAAATGGCCTGGGCGCTCCTTGATGCAGATTGGGGTTCAGGGTTTCTTCCTTTCAAATGGAGCCGGCGCGGCGGTAATGGAAGGTTGGATCTTGTGCCCTTATATCACCCGAGGAAGAAAGCCATGATGCTGCAAATAGAAGTGATATAGTAGCTTTCTGTAGTAGCCTATGTAATGGTGTCTTTGTTGTGGCCTTTTGTGTACTTTTTCTGTTTCCAGTCTTCTTGTACTGATGTAAATCTTCTGAATCATTATAAAGAATTGAGTTCTTTCTCCTCAGATCTGGTGTTCTTTGAATTCGAATGTGCTCTTCTGTAGTTAAAGCACTTTCTCGTGCACTTCTAACATATGAATGTTCTAAGAATAGATCCAAGAAACTTAGTAGGATGCTTGCATCAAAGTACTTTACTCCTGATCAGTACTATAGTCCTTGCTGCTTGTTTGACAGATAGGCCAAATAATATAAATATCAGATCTGAGGTGTTCCATTCTAGGAAACTTTAGTTTGTAGATGTTCGGAATTTCTGTCTTTGGATGGACCGGATCATAGAATCTGTGTTTTAAAGATAGACCAGGCTGAAGAGACCTGTGTATTATAAATGGACCAAGTCCTAAGACTTGTGCATTATAAATGGACCAAGTACGAAGACTTGTACATTATGGACCAGGCTCTGGAGGCCTGTGCATTATAGATGGTCCAAGTCCTAAGACTTGTGCATTATAAATGGACCAAGTACGAAGACTTATACATTATGGACCAGGCTCTAGAGGCCTGTGCATTATAGATGGACCAAGCACTGAGACTTGTACACTATGGACCAGGCTCTAAAGGCCTGTGCATTATAAATGGACCAAGTCCTAAGACTTATGCATTATAAATGGACCAAGTACAAAGACTTGTACATTATGGACCAGGCTTTGGAGGCCTGTGCATTATAGATGGACCAAGCACTAAGACTTGTACATTATGGATCAGGCTCTAGAGGCCTGTGCATTATAGATGGACCAAGTCCTAAGACTTGTGCATTATAAATGGACCAAGTACGAAGACTTGTACATTATGGACCAGGCTCTGGAGGCCTGTGCATTATAGATGGACCAAGCACTGAGACTTGTACATTATGGACCAGGCTCTGGAGGCCTGTGCATTTATAGATGGACCGAGTGCAAAGACTCGTACATTATGGACCAGGCTCTGGAGGCCTGTGCATTTATAGACGAACATTCTATGGAAGTAAAAGAAATATCTCTACTGATAATACTTCCGCAAGTGTTCTACGTTCCATGGCCTAGGAACAGGTTTCCCAGTCATGTCTTCTAGCCAGTAGGTGGTAGGTCGAACAACCTTTGTTACTTTGTAGGGCCCTTCCCAGTTTGGTGACAACTTTCCCATAGTGGGATCCTTAGTGTTTTGAAAGACTCTTCTTAAGACATAGTCTCCGACTTGAAAGCTGACTGTCTTGAGTCCTACCTTGGATTTGTCGACCATTATCTGTTGATAGGCTTCCATCCTGATGCTGGCTTGATCCCTTCTCTCTTCGAGCAAATCCAAGTTTTCCATCAGCTGTTGATCATTGGATTATTGCTCAAAGGCTTCTGTTCTCAGGGTTGGCATACCGATCTCAACCGGAATTACTGCTTCTATCCCATAGGCTAGTGAGAAGGGAGTTTCAGAGGTGGGAGTTCTTCTGGTTGTTCTGTAGGCCCAAAGGACTCCAGAGAGTTCTTCTGCCCATTTTCCTTTGGCCTGCTCTAACCTTTTCTTTAACCCGTCAAGGATTGTTCGGTTGGTGACCTCCGCTTACCCATTTGCTTGTGGATGGCCTGGAGAGGCGAAGTGCTGCCTAATGTTGAGATTTTCGCAGAATGTCTTGAAGCCTTTACCAGTGAATTGTGTCCCATTGTCGGAGATAATTACACGTGGTATGCCGAACCTACACACAATGTTCTTCCAAGTGAAGCTCTCAACTTTCTTTTCTGTGATATGTGTTAGAGGTTCGGCTTCGGCCCATTTAGAGAAGTAGTCGATGGCCACCAAGAGATATTTCCTGTTTGGAGGTGCCCTTGGTAATGGACCCACAATGTCCATCCCCCACTAAGCAAAGGGCCAAGGACTAGGAATCGGGATAAGCTCATGATGAGGCTAATGTTGGTACGGGGCAAATCTCTGGCATTTGTCGCACTTCCGAACATATTCCTTAGCCTGTTTCAACATGCCAGGCCAGTAATAGCCCTGCGATAGAGCTCGGTGGGCTATAGTTCTGCCCCCATTATGATTCCTGCAAATTCCTTCGTGTATTTCAGCCAAGACATATTGTGACTCATCTGGAGCTAAGCATTTTAATAGAGGTTGAGAATACGACCTTCTGTGAAGCTTGTTGTTTAGGATCAGGTACCGAGCCGCTCTGATTCGGATTCTCCTGGCTTTGTTTTTGTCCTCTGGGAGGAGCCCGGTTCTTAGATACTAGAGGATTGGGGTCATCCAGTTTTGGGGCTGTTCATCAATTTGAGCAATATGGGCTTCCTCAATGCTGGATCCTGGCTGAAAGGAGATTTTAATTGTGGAGTTTACTTCAGACTTGAGGCAGGAGGCCATGTTAGCCAGAGCGTCTGCTCTGCAATTCTGGCTTCTCTCAATTTTCTGGATAGTAATTGTCTGGAAGGAATGCTTCAAGTGGTTCACCAGTTCGGATTACCGGAGCATCCTATCATCTTTAATGGCAAATTCTCCCAAGACTTAGCTCACCACCAGTTGGGAGTCAGAGAAGACATCGAGGTTCTGAGCCTCGCATTCCAAGGCAAGCTTCATGCCTAAGATTAGGGCTTCATATTCGGCTTCATTATTAGAAGCTTTGAATCCCAAGTTGACTGCTTTTTCTGACGTGAGCCCATCAGGAGACTGTAGTACCAGGCCTACCCCTGAACCTTGATCGGTTGACGATCCATCAATGTATAGCAGCCAGGTTCCCGAAGTTTCGGTGAGTTGCGCTTTGTTCAGAAGTGCTGGGGTGAACTCTGCAACGAAATCAGCTAAGGCCTGCCCTTTGATGGAGTTTCGGGGTACATATGATATGTCTAATTCCCCTAGCTCCATAGACCACTTCACCAATCTTCCCGATACCTCAGGTTTCCTCAGTATTGACTTCAGAGGATAGGCAGTTGGGATCTCGATTGGATGGGCTTGGAAATAAGGTCGAAGCTTCTGAGCTGATATGACCAAAGCATAGGCCAGTTTCTCTACTTCTGGTTATCTTTTTTCCATGTCAAGTAGTGCCCTACTGACGTAGAAAATAGGTCCCTGTACTCCTCTGTCCTGTCTGATCAATGCGGAGCTGACCGCGTTTTCGGAAACTACAAGGTACATGAGTAGCTTTTCTCCTTGTACTGGTTTTGATAGGAGTTCTGAAGAGGCTAGATACTCTTTTAGTTCTTGAAAGGATTCTTCGCATTGTTCCGTCCACTGCAAAGCTTTGCTGCCTTTCAAAGCTTTGAAGAAAGGTAGGCAGCGGTCAGTGGATTTGGAGATAAATCTGCTCAGTGCCCCAATTCTGCCATTCAATGCCTGAATTTCCTTCCTGGTTCTTGGTGACTTCAGTCCAATCAGAGCTTGGATCTGAGTGGGGTTTGCTTTGATACCCCTCTGAGAGAGAATGTATCCCAAGAATTTTCCCTTTGTAACTCTGAAGGTACATTTCGAGGGGTTGAGCTTCATCCTGTGCTATCTGAGGATATTGAAGGTCTGGGCTAAGTGCTGGAGGTGACTGCCCTCCTGTAGACTCTTTACCAGCATGTCGTCGATGCATACCTCCATGGTGCTACCGAGCAATGGGCTGAACATCTTGTTTACCAACCGCTGATAAGTGGCTCCAGCGTTCTTTAAACCGAAAGGCATTACTCGGTAGCAGTAGAGCCCTCGTTCGGTTATGAAGGCTGTCTTCTCTTGATCTGGAGGGTACATCTGGATCTGGTTGTATCCAGAGTAGGCATCCATAAAGCTCATAAGCTCATGCCCCGCAGTGGCGTCAACTAGTTGGTCTATCTTTGGCAGTGGAAAGTTGTCCTTGGGGCACGCCTTGTTGAGGTCTGTATAGTCAACGCAGACTCTCCACTTGCCGTTTTTATTTTTGACAAGCACGGTGTTGGCCAGCCATCGGGATAGAACACTTCCCGTATCATCCTGGCGTCCAGCAGCCTTTGGACTTCTTCATTTACAATCCGATGCCGTTCAGGAGCAATCGGCCTTCTCTTTTGTCTGACTGGCGGGTGATCCGGATCCACCATCAGCTTGTGAGTTATAAGATTGGGATCTATTCCCTCCATGTCTTTGGTCTCCTAAGCGAAGATAGAGAGGTTGTCTTCCAAGAACCTGACTATCTTCTCCTGCTCAGTGTGTGTTAGGTCTGGGCCGATGTTCAAATAACGCCCCTCTACTTCTGAACTGACCAATATTTTAATGGGCTAGCCAACAGGTTTGGCTCGGCTGTCGTGTCCCCTTGGGCTCAGGGGTTCTTTAATGTTGGATGGGCAATCCTCCACCTCGGGAGAGTGAGTGAGAACCGGATCTGCACAGTCCTAAGTGTACTGTAATTGCTATTTAGGAGCCCTCTCCTTGAGGGTAATAGTGTGGCACTCTCGGGAGGTTGGCTAACACCCTCTGACCGAGTGGACGCTCTGGTTGTGGACGTACTTTAGACACTGATGGAGGATCGAAGAGACTGCTCCTATCTGATGCAACCAGGGTCTCCCGATTATGACGTTGTAGGGAGATTTCATGTTTAACACCATGTACTCCGAGATGGTGGTCTTCTGTCCTTCACCTTCTCCTACGGTGGTAGGAAGGTCGACTCTCCCCAAAGGGGTACTGAGATTGCCATCAAAAGCTGCCATCACGGCAGTGGTGGGCTTGACGTTGTCATGGTCTATCCCCATCTGTTTAAGCGGCTCATAGAACAGTATGTTGACGGAGCTGCCAGTATCGACCAGGACTCTCCTGGTCTCGAAGTTGGCGATTCTGAGGGTGATAACAAGGGCATCACTGTGAGGGCAATGTACCCCTGCTAGATCTTGCTCAGTGAATTGAATCTCCGGTGCTGGCTTGAGCCTTTTTTCTACGTTGGAGATCTGTAATACATTCGGGGCAACTCTGGCCTCCCGAGCATATCTCTTTCTTGCCCTGTTGGACATTCCTATGATAGGGGAATCAGCATGGACGACGTAGATAACATGGTTGTTCTGCCTCTGAGGCTCGTTTCGTCCTTCCCTCTGCTCCTACCTCTGCTCGGGCCTTTGATCTGGCCGTTGTTGAGGCTTGTCATCTTGGGGGTTCTGCCTTCCGTCCAGCTTGACGAACTCCCGAAGACGCCCCTTCTTTATGAGCTGCTCTATCTCATACCGGAGGGTCCTGCATGTGTTAGTTGTATGTCCATGATCTTTATGAAAATTACAATACTTACTTTGGTCCCGCAGGCTGGGATCTCCTTTGATTGGTTCCGGCCACCTCAGGTTCTCCAAATCTCGGATCTGCCGGAGTACCTGGTTCGGTGTGGTGTTTAAAGGAGTGAAGTTGGTGAACTCCCTTGGTCCGGAGTTGTACACAGCTCGGGGTGCTGTTCTCTTCTCTGGGCTCCTGGCCCTCTTTTTGTTGGAGTCTCTTCTGTGATCCTCCTTTTTGTGGTCCTCCCTCTTCGGATTGTCCCTCTGGGTCTGATCTTTGCCCTTTTGGGATGTGCGGTTGGCTTCTTCTAGGTTGATGTACTTTCTGGCCCGATCCATTAATGCCGCCATATCGGTTGGAGGGCTCTTTGTTAAGGAGTCTCTGAATCCACCTTGGGCAAGCCCAGCAGTTAGGGTTGCTACAAGGAATTTCGGGCTGCAGTCAGTGATCTCCGTGAGTTCGGTATTGAAGCGCGCGATATAGGCTCTGAGGGATTCCTCCCTAGTCTACTTGACATTTAGTGGGAACTCTGGGCCCCTTCTGAGCCTCCTGCTGGTCATAAACCTGTCTAAGAACTGTCTACCGAGCTCGTAGAAGCTGGTAATTGAGTTCGGAGGGAGGTTGTGGAACCACTTCAGAGTAATTCCCTTCAAGCCGGTGATGAAGGTTTGGCACATGAAAGCATCAGAGGCTCCGTGAAGGGCCATCGTATGCTGATAGTGCGAGAGATGATCCCCTGGATCTCCAGATCCATCGTATAGGGTGAACTTGGGCACCATGAACTTTCTGGGCCTCTCTTCTGACATGATGGTGTGAGTGAACGGAGTGGCTAGTCTTCCGAGCAGCCTGGCCAACTCGTCTTGTTCTGGAGGGTTCTAAGGTCCTCTCAAGGCGATTGTTCGGTCCATAGACTCGACAATTTCCTCTACCCTCCGTGGGTCTCTGATTCTGACATCTTGCGAACCCTGCTTGACAGCCTCGGCTTCAGGGTAGTAGGGTTGAGTACGCCCTTCGGACGGAGGAGGATTCCGAACCGAAGGGATTGGTGCTGCATGGGGATGAGGCTCTTGAGGTGCCGAATGTGCTCCCGAGGCCCTTGGAGTTGGGGCCCGAGTAGTACTCTGGTAATGGACGTCAGGAATGAAGGCTGATGTTCCCCAGCCTGGAGCTGACGGTTATGGATCTCTGCCAACGCGGGCAACGCCCGAGGGGTGCCCAGGCTGGTTAGTTGGAGCCTGCTCATGGAGTTCTTCATTCTCCGTGGCAACAGGAGGTTGCGTTCCTGCGGCAAAGTTAACCGGCGGGTTAGGAGAACCCGCTGCTTGGTTTTGTGTGAGTGTTGCCAGCGTTCTAGTGATGGCAAACAACTATTCTTGCACTAGTTCATTGTGTCATTTGATCGATTTGATCTCTTGTCGCATGGGGTTAACCGCTGGTCCCTTTATACGAGGAGCAGGCGGCTGACGCTGAGAGTTTTGCGAATTTTGAGTATTCTGTCGTGGTCGGAGATTTGGTGCCATGGTTTTCCGGTGAGGAAAGAGATGGGTTTATGAATAGAGCACTTAGAGATTAGTCGTTCCCACAGACGGCGCCAAACTGATGCTGCACTTTTTGACTCACAATAAGTGAGGGCTCCGTGACCTGTAGAACACTCAGAAAGACGATCAAAGGTTCACCGGATTGGCTCCGGCGGTAGCCGCTCCGATACTTAAGTAAGTAAAAGGAATTGAAAGACTGTATTGAAAGCCAAAGAATGAGCATAAAAATAAAGCGTACCACCTTTAGGGTTTAATTTATAAGTCGTGGCCTTCCTAAGTTGATTAGGATTCGATGCCATGAATATAGGGATTTGATCATCGGAGATTGCAGTTACCTTGTGGAGTATTAAGTCGTAGATGGAGATAATCATAGATAGTAGTTTCCGTGTTGAATACTGTTTCCTTATTCCCTGCTTGGTAGTTGTTAAAGAAACCATAAGGTCGGAGCCGTATGAGGTGTTGATTAAATATTGTCCAGGACATAAGAACTGGGAGATATGTGCATAAGAATGCCTTGGAGGCTTCGCCTGTACTGTATGACCGAGTTTATCGGCTCTGAATGATATATATATATATATGAGAATGCCCTGAAGGCTAGTCACTGCTCTGTATGATCGAGATTATCAGCTCTGTATGATATATATATATATATATATATATATATATGAGAATGCCCTGAAGGCTAGTCACTGCTCTGTATGATCGAGATTATCAACTCCATATGCACACGTGTCTCAAGGTGATTGGTGTGTCTGTTTGTGGTATATCAGAAACCTTACTGAGCGTTATGGCTTATCCTTACTGTTCATGTGAATGGCTAGTATACTATATATGGACAGTAGCTATTCGAGCAGTAGAAGATGCTTGAAGACCTAGTCTTATTAGGATTTCATTTATGTATAATTTATTCATTAAAGTTGTAAGGGTGCTTGTACCCTGACTCACCTAGTTTTGTATAAATAGACATTGTATAATTTGAACATTACTTATATATTTTTATTTATTTTCAATTTCATTTACTATAACTTACCTTGATAGTAACTTAATTGAATAAATCCCATTACGGAACTTGAACATGTTTAATCATGAGACCGAATTGGAACTATAAAAAGGAAATCAATTAATTAAAAAAAAAAAAAGACCAGTATTTTACACACATGACTAGGATGGTTAATCTAATCACCTTCCTTTCGGGGTCATTGGCCTATGGTCCGACCCTGTAGGTTAGGGGCATGACATGATTGCATATTAGTCATTAGGGATTGTTCTCTTCAAATTTACATTAGTCTTTATACGTTGCTTACTTGTGTGTTTTGGGAAACCCTATTGAGCGTTATAGCTCATTCTAGTTATTCATGGGAATGACAGGTACTGGACTGGTAGATAACAGTTGTTAGAGCAGCACGATATGGGGGAAGACTTTAGTAGCATTGGTTTTACATTGCTATACTTATTCATTGTATTTGTAAAGAGTGTCTGTACTTTTTTTTGACATTATTGTATATGTTATGTATATTGACCCATTAGAATCAGCTTTTGACGCTTAAGATAAATAGTTCACAGAATATAAATATTTAATTTAATAAAAGAGATTAAATATAAGATAATATAACATTTATTCTATCTAACTCTCTAAACTCTCCCTACATATATGGCCAATAATAATAAGTGTCCTAATTCACTTACATATCCCATTAAGAATGGAGCTGGACGGAGCACGTTACCCATATGCCACGTCCTGGTAACTCTTTTATCGGTCTCTAATGTGGTGAAATATTTTTTTTAAAAAAAATTTCTCAAAATATAATTTCTGACCTCTCCTTCCCAAAAAAAAAAATGCGCACACAATCACAGAAACACAGGTGCACATACAGTGGTAAAATGTTGCATTAAGTTGATACAAATTTCAAATGAATATGATGGGAAAATTTCAAGATAAATAATGAATTCCAATTTTCCCTTCGATCTGACGATAGATAACTATTATTGACATCCAAACTGGCAAATAACTCTTTATATTACTAATTCAAGAACCTTATTATTCGACCAATGCAATTCAACGAGAAAACATTTCAGTCATGTTTTTTTTTTTTCACTCAGGGTGGACTGAGAACTGCCTTTACATTTAGCAGAACTTAACAAGAAAACAATAGACTAAAAAATCCCATAACAAAAAGAAAGACGCCATTGCAAAACCAACTAAGAAAGTAACAAACAGAGAGTTCATTTGAAAGACACAAGAATCGATCACTCCTTTGAATCTATAGCCATGATAGTGCTGAGATTCATGGGGTTCATGTAGTCAGTTGAACCAGTCATGATCTGTTGCACAATCAGCCTGTTTGCTTTTTCGGATGGATGGAATGCATCCCAGAATGCATACAAGTCTCTGTCCGGACACAAATTGGAGACGACCGTGCAGAGGCCGAGCCCATTGTATGGTCCTTGTCCACAGCATGCTATCTTTGATGTGACAAATCCTGTTCCAATACCATATATTAAGATTTTGAGACGAAGAGGACCTAAAAGGCATCTAACTCATTTTTTGGGGACCATTGGGACCTAATAAACCTAAATCGGATGACTTTTGGACACTCTTTGAACTCATAATTTTACACCAAACACACACACACACACACACACACACACACACACACGCACTCACGCACACACACTCTCTCTCTCTCTCTCTCTTCGAGTACCGGTCTAAAACTCCTACACACAAGCAAAACCATGCAAGTATTAGTATGGAAATTTGTGATTCGGAATATAGATATATAAGAGGTATACCATATCTTTGAGGGTTGGTGATGTAATCAAATTGCATTTTCATAGTGACTGCGGCAATGAAGACATCGCTGCCTATTTTGCTATTAAGTCCCTTTATCATTTGTGCAAGTTGTGGGTTAAATAAGGACGAAGCTTGATTCAGCTCAACCGCGCATTCACCGTTTCTGCTTCGCTGAGCCAACTCTGCTGGAGCACAACCCAGTGGTCCGGTTCCTGTCACGATAACTCTACGGGCTCCCAATTCATACAGCCTCTGCAATGTTACACACACACATGTATATATTGAAAAGTGAAAACAATAGCCGAATAAAAAATAAAATAAAATAAAAGAAAGGAAGATAATTACCATTAAAATTTTCTGATACTCGGAGATGAGATAGCGAACATAATCGGGGAGAGAAAACTGTCGAGACCTTGCCGAGAAGGGCACCAAGTAGTAGTTGTTGACAAAATCGTTGCCGCCGAGGGTAATGAGCACCAGGGCTTTGTTTACTAGTTGTTCCGCCTGGCCAGCTCCTATAAGACCACTCACTCGTTGCTGGTATTGTTGGAACAGTAGAAACTGTCCCACCATTCTTATTATGTTTACCTGAAAAATTGTTCCATATATTTAGCCATTTCTGTGATTTATAAATGTTTAATTGATGAGCATTTTGGAACGGACTTTTATTCCCTTTTATTTTAAGAATAAAGTATAAATTTAATGCAATTTATAAAATAGAAGAGTAACAAAGTGTTTATATAATTAATTACACTTCTCCAAGTTAGTTCATGAATTAGTAAGACCTTTTGTCCGAAAATTGAAATATTTTTTTTCGGTACGTAACGGAAATTGAACTTACAAACTGTATTCCGGTGTCATTGAGGATTCCAATCCCGGCAGAAGCAAAGTTGGCACCAGCGAGTAATCTAGGTCCAGTGAGCTCGGGACTCAAGTATGGCAATGTGCGTTCCAAACCCAAATTCTCACCTGATAATCAACATGCATACCTCAATCATTCTCCTACGCCAACATCAAACATATGCATACGCCTAGACACCTTGCCCAGTTTTATTTATTTTTACTATTTTCTTTCAATGACAATGCAGAAAAATCAAGAGAATTATATGAAAGTGCGGAGTCAAGAAATTTTTTTAAAGTGTTTAGAAATTTTTTTGAGAGAAATTTTTGGAGGAATGTGTTTTTTTTTTTTTCAAATTGCAAAAAAATTTACATGAACTTTTTTTTCTTGAAACAAGATGATGACTGGGAAATAAACATATTCAGAAAGGAAGATGATGGGAGAAATTTTTTCCCAAATTGTAAAAATTTTACAATTAAAGAAAATTTATTTCTCAGATGAAAAGATGATGGGGGAAAAAATAACATGCTAGTATTTTCTTTTCTTATTCTTAAATTGTTTTTTTTTTATAACTCGGTATCCGATCATTCGGACTGATTAATCCGGAGACCAATCCTACTGTCCGTTAGTGGGGGGCTCGATTAAAGCTTGAGCAGTTTTTTGTATGGACTGACACCAAGAAAAAGTGACATTCGTTGAGTTTCGACCTGATAACTTTGGGAGACAAGTTCCGTATTCTTAAATTGTTTTAGCTACCAAATAAAGTTTAAATAAGAAAATTTAGCAAGAAAATGTCAAAATTAATCAAATAAATGGCAAATAGAATTTCTTTTAGAAACCAAACAAAACCTAAAGGAGGAAAATTTTAGCAAGAAAACTTCAACATCCATCAAATAAATGATAATAAAAAAATAAAACATAATCCAAGATATTTTGAGTTAAGATGGTTAAATGGTTGGTTGAAATTTTTGAAGTGAAAAATTAAAAAAATGATAAATAAAAATTAAATGGGATTAAAACTTCGGGAGTAGACTAGTTAAAAAGCAGTCACAAAATTTTTTGTATAAATTTTGCCCTTCCCTCTCTTTGATTCCGCCCTTGCTTATATGGTCCATCAATTATGGGCGAGGGCACTCTTGTTAGCAAAGACCTTTCTGCATTTATGAAAACATTGAACAACTGAGAAAAAAGAAATTTAGGTCACATCAGAATAGTGATCTTTCTCTCTTACACACCCCACCACACACTCATATGTGCACACATATCCTTGTTTATCCATACAATAAAAGTGCATGCACTTGAAGAATTATATTCTTTGTCAAAAGAGTAAATTTCACCTCTAATATGACACCAATCTCACAACTTGAATTTATGGAAACATTGAAAGAAAGAAAACTGACGCCACATTATATATGTGAAGATATGCTATTAAACAAAATGAGTAGTGCCTGTCTCATGCACGTACACATGGACAGTGACTAAAGAAAAACCAAAATTATATATATATATATATATGTATGTATATATATGTAGCGCGACAGAGGGAGAGAGAGTAAATTCGAAACTGAACTTATAATGTCAGGTATGTTAAAGCCGTTAGAGAAACGGCCTGTGGGGCGGCGGGTGGGATAATCGATGCCATAAGGAGGAGAGTCAGCACGGGCAGAGGTAGCCAAGTAGTTGTTGTTTCCACAGTCGACTAGTGAGTCTCCGAACACAAAGAATGCACGAGCCTCCGCTTGAGGTGCAAGTGTTACCAGTGCCACCACAAGACCTAAAATCATCACAAGACTAGGAACTGACGAGCTAGTCATGACCCTGGTTTCAAGAAACCCTAGAACAGCTCTTGCATATGATGTTATGGGGACACGACTATGAATGTGCTTAGAAGACAAACATGATGGCTCTATATATAGACATAGATACCTGCATATATATATATATACATATATAGATATAGATATAGATATGCATGTATATTGCTTCGAGGGGGCCTATTCGGCCACGGTTTGAGAAAAAGAGGCCACCGAAAAATAAAGTAAGCTAGTACAGGTATTTTCAGTACATTCAATTCAGCAGTTGCTACTCAACCTTGGTTAATATTCTATGTCAATCAACGGTGTGTGTGTTCATTGACTTGGTTGACGAATCATGTATTGAAGATATTATTTTTATCTTTAAGATTTAACATTTTATACTGAAGACATAATATCCAACTCGAGTCTATAAACTTGATTCATAAATAAACAAAATGCATGTAACCAAGTGCATCAATCCATGATAAGCCGTGATTGTCATTGGTGAAACCTTTATTAATGACGGGTATCACGAATTAACAATATAATATCTCTGATTGTTAGTGAATCATTTCAAGTTGAAGGTTTGAATATGAATCATTACAAGTTAAAGGTTTGAATAAGTGATTGATGACAAGTATCACGTATCAATAATACAACATCTCTTGCTCGCTAGTAAATTATTCCAAGTTGAAGGTTTGGATAAGTGATTGAAGGTACACCAATTTGGTTGCAGAGAAATAGAGTAAAAATTTTCTAACAAGGAACTGTGATTAGTGATAGCTCATCAACATAAATCTAAGGAAAAAAATAAAAAGACTAAATAACCATTGTCTTTTAACTCAAATTGACAATATTCTTAAATTTTATAATAATTAAATATCTTTAGGAAAGGCTTAGTTAATTAACTGAAAAAAAAAAAATTCATAAAATCTCTAGTTTATATTATTCATAGATTAATGGTATGTTGAACAAAACAACAAGAATAGATGATGAAGCACTAACTTGTTAAGCAACTTGAGAGACGAATTTACCTAAAACAAAGGCTGGCATTTATTAAGAGTCCAACACATTACTTAGTCTCCGTCGGAAAGAGTCATGCTTCCAGCTAAGTGATGGATTATTGTCAAATAATTGCAATTGTCTGTTTGTCAAATAAGTTGAGACCAACTGCACGCACTCCGTTGGCAAGAAAAACCAATAAAATATCCAATAATTCCCTCCATTAATTATTACTATTATTCTTAAGCTCCGGTGTGTTATTTTGGAAGCAAAAGTATAAATCATCATCTGCAATTATCAAAAAAATCTTTTAAAAGATCAGTAATTTTTTCTATTTTATATATTTATATATATATATATATATATATATGAGACGGTATTCTTTGTGCATACGAGTCATATATATGCATATCCATGGTTAACCAAGCATGACAATATTTTTTTTTTGTTTGAATAAATTATACTAATTTTTTTTGAAATTTCTAACAATTATATTAATTTCTTATAAAGTTTTTGAAATTACATTAACATTCCTTACTTTTTCTAACAAACTATAATTACTCCCTCTAGTCAAATTTATTTTTTCAAAATAACAAAATTGCCCTTCCATGTTTTTCCTTTGGCGTATTTTTTCAATTTTAACCAAATTTTGTTAAACTTTCTTTAAAGATTTTTTTTTTATTTTATATAAAAAATAAATTTAAGATAAGTAACTTATTTTCATTTTATATAAATAATTTTAAAATTTTAATCAATATTTATTTGAAAATGAAAAAATAGACAGAAAGAAGTTAAAAAAGGTAAAAAGAATTATGGAAAGACAATTTTGTTATTTTGAAAAAAAAAAATTACTGAAAGGGAATAATTATAGTTTATCAGAAAAAGTAAAATATGTCTTGTAATTTCATAAATTTCAATAGAGATCAGTATATTTGTCAAAAATATTAGAGAAAGCCAATATAATTTACCTTATTTGTTTTTAATAATGAATGCAGAAGGGTGCTAATTTAAGATGTGGGTCTAATGAATGAACAGCAGTTAAATCCCATGGCGAGTCAGTAGTTTTCCATTCACTAACTTTTTTGTGATGCTGTTTCAATACGAATTCTGATTTCGATGTTTTCTTGTTCCACCGACTAGTAGAAATTTAGTGCTTTTCAATCACCATCACATGGAAAAAGCTCATTTAATAGAATCAGCAGAAACATGAAGCCATTAACTACAAATTATATTGTTTGTTTGTTTATTTTTTTATTATTGGACAAATGCAGGACTCCTTAAACTTTCGTCTAGTACAATTCATTATCAATTTAATCCAGTATTAATTAAGTCATAATTTTGATATTTATCCACATAAATTGGCTGAAATCTTATCATATAAAAGAGCCCACAATTCAATTAATTCTTTATTAGTGTTGTGATAGTTTTGTAACTAATATATAAAAAAAAAAAAAAAAAAGAGAAAAAAAAAGGACATAAGTATACTTATCATATTTAGTATGGAAAGCTATGCCTAACAGCCAACATCTAACCCAAAAAACAAAATTAAAGTTTTGGATCCCCAAATATTTAGGCCTTCACTTCACATATCTTTTAAAGTGATACGTTATATTAGAGAGACCTCGTTATATTAGAGAGAGTCAATGAGAGTCCTAAGAAGAAAAAGAAACTTGAAAAGACCTAATATACTATGGTCTTGTTTGGACAACTGAATAAGAAGACATGATTGAATAAGATATAGTTGGATCAGATAAAAATAAAATCTTGTTAGATATTAAATATTCTAATCTAGGTTTTGAAACTAACCCGGATAATTATTATATCCAATTTTTATGTTTTGGTGTTTACTAGATATAAGGTTCGAATATAAAATTCGATATTCAAAATTTATTTTTATGAAAGTCATTTAATTTTTTTTTCTAATTCAGTCTTAAAAAATTTGACAGAACTCCATAATCCATCAAAAATCATGGTCCGTATTGTTAAGAATATAAATAGTTAGGATAAATAGTTTACAGAATATAAATATTCAATCTAATGAAAAACATTAAATATGAAATAAGATAACATTTATCCTATTTAACTATCTCATCTCTCTCTACAAATATGACCAATAATAATAAGTCTCGTGGTTCACTAACATATCCCATTAAATATATTTTTTTTCTGGCATATTTAGTATGGAAAGCTATGCCTAACAATCAACATCTAACCCAAAAAAAGAAGAATTAAAGTTATGGATCCCCAAATATTAAGGCCTTCACTTCACATATCTTTTAAGTTTCTCTTAAATGTAAGGTTAATCAAATGGTGGGCATGACAGGACTCCTTAGATAAAGGTGCCATGTGAGATCAACATAATGAGGCTTTATAATACCAACTACTTAATTTTAATATTTTTCTTTCTTTTTTATATTTTTAGTAATTTGCAGGATTATTTGGAATTGAATTAGTTGCCCCAATGAAACTAATCATAAAATTTTATAACTGTAGCTGTTTTAATTATATAGCAGTTTTGTTACAAATTAAATCCCAATAATTCTCTCAATCTTTCTGCGTGTTGGCACGTGCTATGCACCCTGCATTACCAAAAAAAGATATAATAAATAAATTTTAAAAGGAAAAATAAATTTAAAAACTCTCAATACTCCGTGAAATAAAACTTAATAAAAAAAAATTGTGTGTAATCAATAAGAAACTATTCACAATAATTCACATTCTAACTTCCATGAATTAATTCAACTTAAAAATCTTATTTATTTTATAATTTTATTGGAAACAAAATTATCACTTTTATATTATCACAGAAAGATAATAATATAGTCTCCAAGGCGCAAGTAAAAGGAAAAGAAATAGAAAGAAGTATATGACATTTTTTGTTCCAGTAATACTAAATAAAGGTTGTTGCTTGAGTTTGTGGGTTCTGAAGCCTGGCTTGCAATTATTGTAGTCCAACTTAGTATTAGTGTTGTTTTCATAAATTATTATAAGGATATATACCTTTTGTTGACTAAATCAAATCTCATATTTGTTTTACGTTGCATAAAATGTCAATAAGTATTAGAGTATGCTATGTCAATAAAATCTCATATCTATATGATTTTTTTGTTAATATTTTTTTTATATATTTATTAGGACATGATAACTTTTTTCTACATCCCTTTTTTTTTTAAATTTTTTTTAAATATCTTCAAAATTATAAAAGATGAGTCATGACAGATTTTGGAGTCCAGTTAGAGAATTTTTAATCTATTAATCTTTTTATCATTTTTAATGGATTGTCACATCCCTAAACTCATTCTATGTGGATTAGGGAATGTGACTCGACCTGAGGGCCGAAATAGAGTCGGGCGATAGTGCAACCCATATAGAGGAACAAAATTAAGCGGAAGCATCAGAACACAACCATCCGACCAAAGCTTCTAGACATATCACGTAAATACACATCTTTCTATAAACTTCTATATTACAACGTCAAGTCATTACAAAAAGATAATTCATACATTGTAGTTCCACAACATTAATACAAAAATTGTGGAAGAACCATTCTTCTTTGCACTCAATCTTCCCCTAGTATAATTTTAGACCACTCTAGGGCCAACATTCTGCCGTTACTATTTGCAACAAAATAGTTCCATCAAATTTTGGCCATCTTTCACCAGTATGGAACGACTTCCTACTTATTATCATCACCTTTAATATACATGGGTACAATTCATGTGAGATTCGTGAAAAGTTTGTGAGTAATTCCTATCCTTGGTCATGAGTTTTTAATTGATAGCGAAGAGTTTATAAAGTCCATTGGCTATCAATTATACACATATAACATACACACGGTACAAGATAGAATCAAGGATTAAAATAAAAGCATTTAACGCGTGGTCTTGTACAAAAACTTTTCAAATGTCAAGTACTTAAACTAGGTTGCCAATTTTTTGTTAAAAGTTGTAAATAACTCAATTCACGTAGTTGAGAATGTACAAAACACTCTCCATTTTGTAAAGTAGAGGTATAAAATCTATTTATAAAAATGGGGTTTGAAAACCTTATGTCATTTACTTTACTAATCTTATTATCACTTTAAGGGAAAATTCGTGTCGACTCGGACTCCAATGTCTTACCCATAGGTCTATATTTTTATCTACAGACCAATTCTCGTTAGAGATTTCCACGCCTTCTTGTGGGCAATACTCATGATGAGTTCCGAAAAATCTCACAATCTCGTGGTGAGTTCTGAAGGATCTCAGAATTTTGTGGTACTTATGCACAATTATCTTGTATCGCAAATCATGAATCATTGATCAAAACTTGCTTTTCAAGGATATGCTATTTGGAAGCAAATGTAACTTGACAATTTAGATTCACAAGCATGCAAAATAGGAGTTGAATAATCATCAGAATTAAAACAGGAATTGAAATATACTTTTAATCAAAACACATGGCATGCTTGTAAATAGGAAGTTCAAATAGCTTGTATTTAAAGCAGGATACTTCTTAAAATGTTGAAGTAAAATCTCCACTTCAAAGTTTAGGATTACTCACTTTGCGTCTTGGATTCCTTGTTAGAAGTTTGCTTTTCTTTTTCCTTTGTCGACCCTAAAAACACAAGTTACTAAAGTCTATTAACACTTACTTAACTCAAATCATCTTCTAACTAATGTTTGCACTTGTATCTGCACAAAAGTTGCAAGGAACAAAGATTAGACAAGCAGTGAAGAATGAAATATACAAAAGCAGAGGCAGAGTTGTATTAAAGAGGGGGGTCTCACCCTTAAACCCGGTACTTTGAGAAAATGTTGAGGTCTGATCTTAGAAGTCCTCCAGCTCCCATCCTCCTCCTATAAAGAAGTACCACTTCTTCCTGGTCTTATTGGAAGCAAGTACTGAAGAGAGGGGTCTGAACCCTTTGTCAAAGGACATATAATAAAGGCCCTCCAACCTTATGTACTTCAGATCTACATTGCTACGGATCAGGTTAAGGTCTACCTCAACACCATTCAGATGTCCTAGCACTATAAACCCTAACAGATGCCTCCAACTATTGAGATTGAGGTTGGCAGGGTAGATGTTGAACCATTTGAAGAATTGTCTAACTAAAGGAGGAAGGGGGAGTCTAAGTCCCATTTTGAGCCATGCGAGATAAACATAGATCTCGCCCGAACAAACGTCAGAAGGGCGATCTAGAGAGCTAGGGGCTTTGAAGGTCACGTTCGAAGAGAATTCGAAAGTAGCCTTCAAGTCATCTAGCATGCCCTAAGTAATGGCACTTTCTCCTTCCTCTCTTTGGGAGGGCTTGCCAGAGGTCTCCCCTACTCTATTCCTCGGCTCAATAAATGCATCTACAATCCTAACTCCAGGACTGGAAGGAGACTCTACTACCCTATTTTCGGCAACATTGGAAGAACTACTACCTACAATGTGAACTTGGGATGGCACAGTCATCTACGAGGAACTTTCTGTGCCATAACCAATGCCGGAAAGGGCATTAGAGACCGACATGGTGGATAAAAAGAAAAAAAATAAAAAGAGAAGAAGAAGAATAAGAAGTAAATGGAAAGAAAAATAAGATAGGGAAAACCAAATCAAACCTGAGGGACAATCGGAGGAAGGAGCTTCGAATGACGGTGATCTCTTCAAGCTCTCTGGTCACTCTAACTTTACGATAGGGAATTATTTTTTGAAGCAATTAAAATGATGAAGGGAAGGGCGTACGCGTACCCCCTCCCCCTCTTTATATAGGCTTGTAGGAATGGGGGCCTATCCAGCCAAATCGTCATTCCGGTTGAAGGAAATAATGGCCTCGAAAGCCCAAACAACGAATGCGCATTAAATGCCACATCAACAGTCACCTGGGAAGACGAAGTGACAGGACGCGTGACTTTTCGGAAGCCCACAGCCCTAGTTATGCGTTGGGCTAAACTAAGGTTCGGGGGGGAGTAGCTGATATACCATAAAGTAACAGAACAGTCTCTACATGACACGTGTACATACAGAACAGCCAGAGCTCATCCATCCAGATCAAGCTTATGTACATGGACTCCAAAGCTACTTAGCTTGGAACCTCGCGCGACTTTCGGACTCACCTTAGTGCAGAAGGCACCGCACTCATGCACAATAGGGTCCCGAGCTGATTGCCACCTTAGGCACCCTACCGAGCTAATGATAAGAAAGTTGTGTGCAACAAGGAAACTGTCATTCCTAGATAACTTTCACTTCCTATTTCCATGGAACGCAATGTTTTACGTGGTAACTACCATTCTATGATAGCAATCAAATCCCTACTTTCACAAGGTGGAATCCTAATCAACTTAGGAGAATCGACAGCCTATAAATTGGACCCAAAGGTACACAATTTGAATTACAGTCATTCAATTACTTTTAATTATAGTCTTTTTACAATTTTATTAACTTCATCATCGGAGTGGCTACCGTCGGAGTCAATCCAGTAATCCTCTGATCTCTTTTTTTAAGTGTTCAACAAGCGACAGAGAGCGGAACCCCTGCTGATAAAAAAAGTGTAGCATCAGTTAGGGAGTGAAAAAGTTTGACAAAATGGTTGTTGACCTTTTGAGAGAGGCTCTAGTCACCAATGATGACTTCAGGAATGAAATCATCATTAAGGGAATGGAATAAACTAGAATGGCCAAATTTGTGAGCAAATTAAGTAGCTTTGTAGTACTGAACGCCCAATTTATTGTTCTGACTGGCTAAGTTGGGATTGACATGGAGATCCCTGGAAATCAGAAGACTATGCCAAATATCCAAATAGTCTTTCGTTTCTGAAGAATGGGCTATCCCAATAATAAATCCTTATTGTACGGGCACAACTAACCTTTAAAGGGAGGGAAATTCCCTACTTCCAAACATTTCCTGATCCAGTTGTTTGTTAGGCTCTAGCACACCCACGTAACTATTGATATTTTTAACCCAAACACCTATAGGGAGATACAAAATAATTTGTGGCCTATGGAGAGAAAGAGAGACCTCTAATAAATGAAAAGTTGGATACAATTTAATGAACATGTGAAAGAATAGTTGTAATGTCTTCTTCTAGCCCACCAACTAAACATGGCTGTTATAACGGCACAAATAGTATTGCATCTTTAATATATACGCGTAACTTATTTCTATCATAAATACATTGAATTAGAAATTCCATTCCTCAGCCTCTTGCTAATTTACAATAAAACCACTTATTGTTAGCATTGTGTCACGAGCTTAATATTTTAAACACGCGTGCGGCACTTAGCTACTCACAACTCAGCTTGTAGTGCTAAGTCAGCCTACCTAGCTAGCACACTTGGGCTTGTGGCTAGAGAAGAGAAAGGCTAGAGAACAAGAAGACTTGAGTGAAGAAAGCTTGTATTGCTCAAGTAAGAGATACAACTTGCTTGGTTGGTGGACAAATGAAGTGCCACCCCTTTATATAGGCCTTTGGCCTTACAATCAATGGCTAGAATTAATCTAATCTAAGGGTTATAGTAATGGGTCTAGAATGTTCCTTAAGGGATCATTCTAGAATCCTTACATAGTTAACATTCTAGAATACTCGTAAGACTATTCTTTATACAAAGGTTATCTCTAAGTCTTAAGAATATTCTACTTGTAACTACATGACTCTAATATACAAGAAGACTCTAGAGCATTCCGTACTCCATGAGAATGTCCTAGGTCACTCTGGAATTCTCTAAATGCCCAGCCTTGTAGACATGCCATGCAGTGTGGATGCTTCTTGTAGGTGTCAGCGTGGCCCCTATGTGTGGCGCCTGTGTGGCGTCCATGTGGCGTAACCTTTGTCCCTTTTGGCAGGGTGTGACAATTGGCTCTACATTATTAGATTAACTCTTATTGTCACGTACAAAAGGCGATAATGTTATTCTTAGTTTTTTGTACCAAAGTTTGCATGTTGAATGAGATTATACTAAATCATTGGTGATGTATTAGACCCAGCACTATAGTAGTGTTAATAATTCAGTAGCATATTATTTGAGATATAAAATTTAGTGAAAATTTTAAAAACTAGGAAACTTAACATTACCAAGCAAAAAGTAGGTAGGATTGTTATTTCGTATGTTCATGTATAGACTAAGAAAATAGGAGATAATCTAGATGTTGTATGTGTACGCAATTATAGAACACAAGCTTGTAACCTAGACCTCAAACGAGGGGTGTAAGATGAGAGGCCACTTGGAATTATTGTTCATGGCCAGCTCCCAAACTGGAAGTATGGTTTGCTTTAATTGGTTCCTTATTCAAGTTAGAGTGTCCAGCGTGGTCTTGGTCTTTATAAGTTCATTTTAAACATCATCTATATTGAATGTAAAGTGCCAAGTGGACAATGTGATAGTGACCATAATCCGGAAGAGCAAATTAGCGAGACCTTGCACAGAAGGGCAAGCGTTTGGTTTACAAGTCGCTGTGTCTACTTAGTTATAATATGATTGTTGGATTTTTCCACATTACTCGTCTCTAGTTTTTCTAGTCTATTTATAAGGCTTTCTAACAACTTTCCTTAACGCCATAGTTTTAAAGAGCTGCATGGGTTGGGCCTTCATTTTCAATATGGTATCAGAACCAGGCCAAAGCCTAACTTTGGGTTAGAGGAGTCGAGACGCACTTACTTGGCCTCCCTCTACAGGCAATATGTTCCAGGGGGCGTGCTGGATTGTCCCGCATTGTCCGTCTCTAACTTCTCTGGTCTATCTATAAGGCCTTCTGACAACTCTCCTTAACGCTATGGTTTTAAGAAGTTGCATGAATTGAATCTTCATTTTCAATAATGACCACTCACTTGTGTCTGGTACTGTTCAAAGTACTCCAATTGTTTCCAGATAATTCTATTTATATTCAGCTGCAAACTAGTACAGATCATAATCTTTTGTTTGCATTATGGTAGTCATTTTATTGTTTTTCTAATATCCATATATTAAACTAATATAGTTTTAAAAAGAAATATTAAGCAAATTTAAAAATAAAATAAAATAAAATAACTACTTTTAATAAAAAATGAAATAGATCATGAAACTGGGACAAAGTAAACTTCTATACGTACAAACTGGATTAAATTGTCATTGAGGATTCTAAACCCAGTAGATGCAAAGCTGGCACCAACTAGTCTCTCTCCCTTGATCTCTGGTCTCAAGTATGGCAATGTGGGTTCTGCATCCATTTGCTCACCTAAAAGTACATTTCACCATTGTCAATCTAAATTACACTATATATATAGCATGAAAAACTAAAGTAAAATTGTAAAGAATTGAATTGAAACTCAACTGATAATGTATGGTATGTTAAGGCCGCCAGTGGGACGGCGAGTTGGGTAATCCATGGCATAACGAGGGCAGTGGTTACTAGATAGTCATTGTTGCCACTATATTTACACGAATGATCCTCCAAACACGAAGAAAGCCGGTATCTTGGCTTGAAGAACAACAGTCCCCTCCCCAGTGTGAGGAAAGGACCTAAAATCTTCCAAAAAAAACAAAAACGAATAATTTGTCCATGGAGAGCTGGCTGTGACCCCTAGAAGAGCTCCTAGTGTTTACACAGACACCTCTGGTATGAAGATGTAAGAACTTGGCGTGGGCATATATATATATATAAGGTTATGATCATGTTTATTGTCATTGATACAATATTAAATACAAGAATGCCGTGACGCAATGTTATTTGGCAGACTTAAATTATGCAGCATGGTCTACACTTCTATTTTTGGCAACTTGGTTTTAAATTGCAAATAATGCTACATATGGTTGAAATTGTGGTGATTCTTTGTCGTGACCATTAGTGTACTGCATTCAATTTTAAAATCTTGGCTCCGTCTCCATCCAAAATATATTGAGAAAGACAAATGAGATTTATATTGCAAATAGACTTAATATTGGATATTATTATTTTATTTTACTTTATTTTTGGGATGATCGGAGGAGCGGTCATAGCTATCTTGGCTAGCTATTTTAGCTAAAAAGCCTTCATTTTTATTTTAGTTAGTAACTTTTTGAGTATCAAATCCAACAATACTTTTTATTTTAGTTAGTCATATGTTTGAATTTAATTTTTTAATTCAAAATATTCTAACAACCAAATTTTAATAGTTATATTTGAAGAGTCACTTTTTAGTAATCAAATTTTAAGAGTTAATTTTTAACGGTCATTTTTGATAGTCATATTTTTTTTTAAAAAAAGTAATTAAATAAATTAAAAAAAATCATAAATATAATAATCCTAAAATGTATTGAACAAGTAATAATTTAAGAAAATATTTTAAAGTATTAAAATATATACTTCCTCCGTTCCAAAATGAAATTCACATTTTGGGAATTCTAACTTTTTAAGAAGTATTATTTTATTATTTTGAAACTATTTAAATTTTTCATATTGCCCTCATTTAATTGCAAATCATGTTCACATTAGGTGTAATAAAGGGTAGTTTTGAAAATTCATATGTTAAAAGTACGTTGACTTTTCAAATGAGACTCTTAAAATGAGACAGTGCAAAATGAAATAAAAGACATATTTTAGCTAAATTAACTCCAATATCTAGCTAGTATGATAGTTAGAAACTATTTTAGCTAACCTAGTATGTAGGTTGCTGAAAGACGTATTTTAATGGAAACTAGTTAATTTAGTTTTAAAAAAATGCATATATCTAGACTACTGGCAATTATCTTATTATGGCAAGTTGGGATTTATGGTCAGATTTTGGCAGCTTAGGAGTCAAAGCTGCTTAACGATGGATATGTTTTGTGATAGCTATGTGACATATATGAATCTATTTGCTTTGCTTCTTTGTTAGTTAATTTGATGGTGATTAAGTATCTAAGTTGTGCACCCAAATCGTGGGGCAGAAATGCACCATATTACTTGTTTCTTTATCCAATAATTCTCCATCATCATCATCATCAGCATGCACCAAACGCATCCATCACACCTTTTATTTGTTTCATTATTTGTATTTGTCTCCTATGACTCTCATTAATTACAAAAATTGTCAAGTTTCTAAATCAAAATCATAGATATTTGAGACCCTACCTATTCGGCTTGTTATAATTTCCAAGCTCTTTTTTACTACAATGAAAACATAATTCTACTTTTATTTTTCACTAAATTCTTTTGAAAAATAAATAATTAAATTAAATGTTTTGCAAAGCAAAGGATATGCCTGTCTGGCAACTACTCATCCTATAGGAGGCCATGTGATCAAAATAAATGGAGTAGGGTTGAATTTCAGCTAACCCTTTAAGAAGTAATCACTTCTACGTACGATCTCAACCCCCAATGTCATATATATATATATATATATATATAGAGAGAGAGAGAGAGAGAGAGAGAGAGAGAGAGAGAGAGAGAGAGAGAGAGAGAGAGAGAGAGAATGCAAAAATATGTATAAGATCTTTCAAAGATTAATAATGCCAACTACTTCCATGGTTTCGGAATTGCCATGAATTGAAACCTAATTCACCAAGTCTGGACTTAAACAGCTTGCACCAATTTAATTCAATAGAGATTTGAATTGAAAGACTTGTTTATTTTTTTATAAAAATTGAAATCATTGGTGGTATAGCAAATTTTATGTTTACAAAATTAGGCAAATTTATGGAAGGAAAATTCCATGAAACTTCAAAAATTCAAAACAAATAATTCTAGTTTCTGAACGAATTAAATATGAGAATAATTTAATTTCTTTTTGTAAGGAATCAAAACCACAAAACAAAATTATATGAAACGACATGAATCTTAATAGCACCAACTACTCATCGTGCCCCGAAAAAGGAAAAAAAAAAAAAAAAAGCAGCGGGGAGACAAACAGTCCAATAAACAGCTATCTCCAACAGATTCTCAAACTGGTTCTTGAACCTAATTTTGCAGGCTCTTAAATTCCACAACTACTAGAAAATGAAAACGAGATTGTTAACTTGTTAGCTATATATTTATGCAACCCCAATTTTGTACTCTTTCACGAGTTAGCACGCTAATATGACAAAACAGAGAGTGCTAACAAAAGTAAGTGAGTGAGTGCAGTATAGCACCAAATGAAAGAGGAAAGATACTGAAATCCAAAACCTCTCGTAATCACAGTTTTAAAAACTTAAAGTGAGAATGGACCAACAATTTATAACAACTATATTTCCTTTGGTGATACTCTATAATCATTATGATGGACTATAAAGTGACAGATTAATTCGAAACGTGACACGTGTATATGCATAGTTCTTTCGTGTATAGATAAAAAAAATACAGCTATCCAGATCAGACAGACACATGGGATTCAAAGATACTTTGTTCAGAATGCATGGTGGGCCACTTCTAACCCGCCTCCAGAGCATATGGGGTGTCGAGCTGCTCATCACAAACCTCATGGCAAGAATAGTAAAATATCTATAAAAATGAGTTCCGAACTGATCACCGCCAAGGTACGCTTTCAAGAGAGGTTCAATTATTCCATTCAATTACAATTTTTTTAATTTACTGACGTTATCATCAAAACGACTACCATTAGAACTTTCCTGATGATCCTCTGATGTCGAATTCTTGACAAGTAATGAAAGTTGAAAAATTCCTCTCATCAAAAAGAGCGGCATCACATTATATGCGGATTCCCACTGAGACTCTGTAAATGCGGTGCAAATTTGTTAATCATCAATGTTTTGATATATGAATCATTTATGATTGTTACAATTAAAAGCCAATGGAATGAAATTCAATTTTACCTCTATGACCAAATCATCCAATTCTTTGAAGCAATTTATTGATGATACAGTGACGTCAATTCTCTTTCAACCAGTTGGAAGTGGTTGTTAACACATAATTGCAGACCTACTATATAATGTGCTCCCAACTATTTTTCTTTCTGTTTCCTGAGGATGATCTCTCTACAAATTACAGACATGCAGCACTCTAAGAAAAGTCAATGATATTGCCTGTAATTCAATGCCTTTACACAAGAAGGAGAGAGAGAGAGTGAGAAACAATCAAATTAACAGGTACACCCACCAGAGTCTCAAAACTGATTCTTGAACCCAATTTTGCAGGCTCTTAAAGTCTATCAGTACTAGAAAATGATTAAGATGTGGACATCCTTTGCTTTTACAGACCAACTAATACAGATATTCCCATAATCTCTTCCATTTCCTCTGGTCAAGTACAAGAGTTCACTTGCCTTATTGTACAACCATTAATTTGTAAAGCAGTTCTGAATTCATATCAATCCAGCAAATTCTCCAGTGCAGAAGGCACAGAAAGCATCCCCTCTTACGCCTATTTTAATTGTGAAGATTTCAAGATGGACGGTAATATCTCGACCCGGGATACCGGGTCATATGACACATATTACGAGACAATAAAAAAATTATGTAAAAATTTTTACACTAAAAAGAAAAATTGATTAATTAAATAATTAATCAATTTAATTTATTAGAATATATTTAATTGTTAAAATTAAATTCATATAAACACATATACACACATTATGGTGTATTGTGTGTATATTATCAAGTGTGTATAAATATGTATATATATAAATACATGTACACAAGGAAGGATATATATACATATATATAATATATATATACATATGTGAACAGTGTGTGAATAGTGCAAGTGGGTGTGTGTGTGTCGGCTGTGTGTGTGAGTGTGTGTAGATGAGTTTGTGTGTGTATATATAATATACATATAACATAAAAATATCAAGGGCCATTGAATGTAGGTTGCCAAAAATGAAAAAGTAGAATTAATGGAGTGTAAGATGGGTTGATAAGGTCAAGAATAGAGGCTGCAAACGTGTGAGAGAGAGAGAGAAAATGAAGAGAGAGAAGGGTCGGTTTCTTTTCTTTAAAAGAAACCAATGCATGTCTTGCATGATTGATCACTTAAGAAAGCAGAGAAGGAGAATAGAGGAAGAATCAGAAGTGAGGAAGGAGAAAAACAGCAACAAAAAGGTGAGAATTTTGGAAAAATTATCAAATTCTCTCTCTAAAACTAAGTATGATTATGAACTGTTTTTGAGTTATATATGATCATATAATGCTAGATATATATTTACAAGACTGTCAAGCATGATTTTAGGCTTCAAAAACACTGAAAAAATGACAACCCAAGAACGACTGCCATGGATGACCTTCAAAAGAACAGGTCTGAAATGGGTGAAAATAAATGGGTTCTAGCCTACCAAGACCTCAAGATGAGGTCAAAGGGGTTTCAGAAATACCACTACGCGATCAAAAATCAAAAGAAAAGCCTTCTAAAAATGGAGTTGCAGGTACGGGTTCCAAGACCCAGTCCCTGAACCTCACTATTTAACCGACCATTATGAACGGAATATGAAACCTCTTAAGTAGAGGAACAAAACAAGCTAAACCTCATGTAAAATGAACAAGAAATGAGCATGTATGATCGAATTATAGTTCGGATTATCACCTTTTAAACCGAAGCAACGAGTTCACTTTGAACTCCCAAATTAATGCCAAGTTGGTCGTTTGTACATTAGGAATATTTTGCAATCAAAACAGTGAGGATCCATGGATCCAAACTGCACGAAATAGGAAGAAAAGATAAACGGGAATTAGGGTTACAGGGAGGTCTCGTGGGGAAGAAGAAGACGGGTCAACTCGGCCTTTAAAATGTGGCTGAGTCGACTCGGACAGGTGGCAGCCTCTGGGCTTGCCACCGAATAAATGGAACGACGGCGTTTTGGATGGGCTTAAATTAAAATGGACGCTAGGGCTGACGTCATCATGACGTCAGCCACATGTAAATAAACCGACCGAGCCGGTTGGTTTATGACTGAACCGGACTGGTTCACTTAAGGTTCAATTAAACCTTTTGGTTTTCAAGTTTATTTAAAAATAAATAAACCAAACCTATTCCTTATTACGAATTGACCCCAGATTTTCTGAGAAATTCTACTGTGGCCCAAATTTTGAGAATTTTGTTTAATTACACCCCTGGAAAAATATTTAAATATTTAAATAATTATTTAATTATTTTATAATTAAGGTAAAATTACTATTTTGCCCTTGGGTCATAACTAAGGCAAATGAAGTCCAAATTAAGCATATGAATAGTGTATTTTTACTATTTTGGGCATTCTGAGACTAATGACGGGGTCCGTTTTACGAGACGGGGCCCGAAAAATAAAGACACGTAAAGGGGTAAATGACCAAAATACCCCTTGACCAAAATTAACAAGTTATTAGTGTATTCTTACTATCTCGGACCTTCTGAGTCCAATGGTGAGGTCCACGACACGAGATGAGGTCCCGAAAAATATAGACACGTAAGGAGGTAAAATGACCAAATTATCCCTAGTACCTCAAAAGCCAAAATGAAATCAGAGAAGGTCTAAATTGACTTTCCTTGACATCCTGGACTCAATAATGGAGTCCAAATTATGAAACGACGTACAGAAAAATATGACACGAAAAATGATAAATGACCATTTTACCCTTTTACATATAAAAGTCCAAATTAAATTCTTGGAAAGCCTAAACCGACTTTCTTGAACACTCCGGACTCAATGGTAGAGTCTATTCAACCAAAAGAAATGTCTAAAATAAAAAGACATAAAATTTGATGAATAGCATCTGTCAGATGACTATAGACTGAAATATTGCCAAGGCATTAAACTAAGGCACATACGAGAAATAAAATACGAAAAAACACGACACGTAAACATGTCAAATAAATAACTTTAATTCAAAGTTAATGGAGCTCCCAGAAGAGTATAAATTGAAATAAATTCAGTTCCTAACACATTAAATTGTGTCATAGGTTAAGAATACGAGTTACGTTAAGTACATATGAATTTATGAAATCATTGTAGGATCTAATACGATTTAAGCATAAGTTAAGGAATATCGAGATGATATTACAATGAATGTGAAGTTGATGAGATATTTATGAATTGTTCTTAGGAACTACAAGGAAAGTGGGAAAGCGCATTATTAGCACTAACCCTAAAGAACCAAGGTGAGTAACCCTGTATTTGAAGTGGAGATTTAACTCCATGGATTTAAAAAGGTTTTAACGCAAAGATATGAAGTATTTGAAGTTTCAAATTCAGTATTTACATGATGCGGTTTTAAATTGTTCTATTTTATAACTCCATTGTGACATGCTTAGTGATTGGTTTCTGCAACAGTTTTTCCTTCAAATACTTTTCAGCATGTCTAGTTAAAATGCAATTATTGTTAAATATCCTGAATTTGCTTATTTTAAGTATACGAATGTTTATTACGAATTTATGAAAAGTATCTATGAGACAAGTCACATGATAAATATTTTATAAGATAATGGTGCATAAGCACACAGGCAGCATTTTGGGTTTCTTCGGATCCCATTGACCTGTCAAAAATCACATAGTCAGTATTTTGGGTTCTTATTGTAACTCATTGACCGGTCATGTGAAATGCCCGATAGCAGGATCTAATCCCCAGGCAAATGAGATATCTCCATTTATAAGTAAGATGGGAGTCCGGTTCGAAACGGATTCCACTAATAGAAGTGATAAGATGACAAATGGTTTGAAAATGGAAACAGGTTTTTACTCTCATTTTTAATATGCATATGTTTGAGTTTTATATACTCTATTTAAGAAATACATGATATGTTATATGTTTTAAAAGTTCACATGTATAAGTTTAGCTTGAATACTTTAAATGTTTCAAAGCTATTGTTTTATGAAATGCATATGTTTTGAGTTATATACTCTATTTAACGAAGTATAAGTATAGCTTGAATACTTTAAATGTTTCAAAGCTATTGTTTTACGAAATGCATATGTTTTGAGTTATATACTCTATTTGACAAAGTATGAGTTTAGCTTGAATACTTTAATGTTTCAAAGCTACATGATTTAAGGAATGCATATATTCTGTATTCAAAGTATACGAACAATTGGCGGTGATTATTTTACAAACTCTTATGTACAAAACCACTGCTAATTGAAAACCCCATGATGAATACTGGAATTGCTCACAAGCTTAGATTAGCTTACCCGAACTTTGTTCGGACCCCCATTTCAGGTAATTAGCAGCAATCTTGACTTGAGGACGTTGATGATGAATCTGCTGATTTTGGGAAGATATGTTTAAGTAGTTTCTCTTGAGAAACCTATGAACTCTAGTAGTACATTTTGTATTAGTCGACAATGTAAGAATATGTATTAAGCCCTCAGGGCAACTGAACATGTATTGTATTAATGTTATAAGTCTTTAAGTTTTCGTTATACTCTGAATGTGTAACCATGTATGCTATGTATGGAGTAGCAGTATCGGATGGATGTGCATAATTTAAAAATGAGAAAAGAAAAGAAAAAGTTTTTCACGCTTCCGCAAAACGTATGTTGCACATCTATTCGATACCGCTGCCTATGTGAGCCTTCGCCCAAGGGTCCCCGAACCTGAGGGTGGCGGTCGCGATGCGAGATCCGCACAGGGTGGGTTTCGGGTCGTGACATGGACCATCTTATAGCCATGTAGATTTATTAACCATCAAATGGTTTGACCTAGTAATCAGGGGCATGTCAGGATTTTACCTTAAGGAGTGTAAAATCTTTTTTATTAAATATTCAATCATAAATTTTAAATTTAATGAAGTATAATAATTTAATATTAATTTATAATTTTTTATAAATAAATAAATTAATTAATTGGTATAATAAATTTTATAAATTAGACAATACTTTTATTCATAAAAACCAAAAATCAAAAACTTTGGACTATTACAAAACAAAATTCCAAACAAATTTTATTAAGGAGTCAAATTGAAATTCAAATAAAGGTAAAGTGTCAAAAAATTTCGACTTAGAGAAGACAAAAATATAAACTAAACAATATATTTGAAAAAAAAATCAAAAAATAAAATAAAATTGAGAGGCAATTACCCAGTCTCCGTCCCTACTAGTAATCATTTTTGGCTGTTACAGTGCCAATAAAATGGTTTCAATTTTACCTCATGACCTAAAACAAACTGAAGAATACAACACACACACACAGAGAAGAAGAAGAAGAAGAAGAAGAAGAAGAAGAAGAAAACAAAACAAAGAAACGGGGAAAATAAAAAGAAAACAAAAAAGAACATAGAAATTAATCATGGACAGCTACCCTAACAGGTGAGAAATTCTTGAGTGAACCATGTTTACCACACAACTGTATAATAAAGCTGCAAAAGTGAGTTTTATTTCAAAAGAAGCATGACATTTGCAGGATTATTGTATAAATGTGACGTTGTGATTGGCTAGGTGAACAGCCAGGCACTCTAGAATTTCTCCAAACTCATTCTTGAACCCATTTTTGCCGCTATGTAGGCAATCTCTTTGAAGCAATTATTTTGTGGTGTTGGAAGTGGTTGTTAACATAGATTATTGCAGACCTAATACAATTAATGTACTTTCCTAAGGATTGATTGTCTATAAAAATTAACTGGCACGGACATCAACATCTTACTATCATCAATTTATGCTACATTGTAATAATTAATCAGGGCTTCTTTAAGCTAAAACATGGTACAATATTGTTGATGCTGTACTTTTCTAGTCGGTATGGGCTCCATTCATTGTTGACTATTGAACACTCAGAGAAAGAGATCAGAGGGCTACTAGGTTGGCTCCGGCGGTAGCCAATCGGATGATAAAGTCAATAAATTGAATTAAAAGACTGAAAGTAATAGTAATTGAATGAGCATGAATCAAAAGCGTACCTTAGGGCTTTGTTTATAGGTTAAGGGTTTCCTAAGTTGATTAGGATTTGAAGCCGTGAAAGTAGGGATTTGATCACCAGAGAATGGCAGTTACCATATTGGACATTGCGCTTGAACGATATCTGAAAGTGGCAGTTTCCTTGTTGAATACTGTTTCCTTATCCTTAGCTCGGTAGGGTTTTTAAGGTGGCAATAAGTTCGGAACCCTCTTGTGAGTGCTCGTAGTGCCTTCCGAGCTTGAGATGAGTCAGAAGGTTGCATGGGCTCCTGATCAATAAGCTCTAAAGGTCATATGTTAAAACCTGCTCTAGATGGTTGAATTGTGGCTATTCAGTAGGCACACGTGTCATGTGGAGATTGGTTTGTCACTTTATAGCCTATCAGTTACTCCTCTCTCCCTCACCCGAGCCTTAGTTTTAGCAATTCGCGTAACTAAGGCTAAGGGTTTTCGCAATATCACGCGTCTTGTCTTTCCATTTCCCCCACGACTGTTGATGTGGTATTTACTGCGTAGCCTGTCGTTTAGGCTTTCGAGGCCTTCATTGCCTCCAACCGCCATGACGGTTTGGCTAATTGGGCCCTCAATTGTGTGAAACTATATAAAGGGGGAAGGGGCTTGCGTACGCCTTATTCCCCTCATCATTTCCATTGCTTTTGAGAGAGAGATATTGCCGCAGTTGAACTAGAGCATCCAGAGAACTTTGAAGAGATCTCCGCCGTCCGAAGCTCTTATCTCCGGTCATCCACAGGTTCAGCCTGTTTCTTTTCTGTTCGTTTTTTATTTATTTGCATTCTTCTTCTTCTTTATTCCTGTTACCTTTTTTGCGATCTCGGTCTCGGATGCACTGTCGGGTATTGGCCATAGCACAGGAAGCTCTCTGGAGTTGACTGTGCTAGATAGTAGTTCTTCTGGTGACACAGGAAGTAGGGTAATAGGGTCCCTTTCCAGTAGATGCATTTGTAGAGCCCAAAAATAGGGTTAGGGAGGCCTTTGGCAGACCCTCTTCTAAAGAGGAAGGACAAAGTGTCGTAATTCCGGCCATGTTAGATGGCCTGAGGGCCTCTTTCAATTTTCTCAAAAATGTAACTTGTAAGGCCCCTAGTTCCCTAGATCACCCTTCTGATGTTCGAGAGGGTGAGATTTACGTCTATCTCGCATGGTTTGAGATGGGGCTAAGATCCCCTCTTCCTCTTCTAGTTAGACAGTTCTTCACATGGTTCAATATTTGCCTTGCCGACCTTAATCTCAATAGTTGGAGGCATCTGTTAGGGTTCATAGTGTTAGGGCATCAGAACGGGGTCGAGGTGACCCTTGACTTGATCCATAGTAATATGGATCTGAAGTATATGAGGTCGGAAGGCCTCTTCTATATGTCTTTTGTCAAGGGGTTTAGTCCACTCTCTTCAGTACTAACTTCCAACAAAATTTAGAAGAAGTGGTACTTCTTCGTAGAAGGAGGATGAGAGATGGAGGACTTCTAGGATTAGATTTCGACATTCTCCCGGACTATTGGGTTTAAGGGTAAGATCCTTTTCTTTTTATTATAACTCTATTTTTGCTTTTACTTTCACTTCTGAATGGTTTGTCTAACCCGTGTGTCCATGCCTTATGTACAGACAAAAGTGTTTGGAAGAGGTCAGTCTTTACAGTTGACCTTCAGGAAAAATAGCGTAGGCTCCTCCAGACCAGCAACCGAGATCACAGAGCCATCATTACGCCAAAGAATCTGATGGCGGCCGACTAGAACAAGGGCTGAGCAAGGAACCTAAAGAAGTCCCTGTTAACTAAGTGAGCCCTTGGGAGGAAGAAGGTGGGGGAGACCTTCTCTCCTGTTGATCCTCCTCTTGAAGCTAAGAGGAGGAGGCTTCGTTCCAGCTCATTTTCCCCAACTCTAGCCAAGAAGGGGATTGTAATTGCTGAGCCTGCCCCTGAAGTCTCGAAGAAAGGGAAAGGGAGGGCACCAATTGATCCTGCCCAAATGCCTGATGGCTATATGGCTGCGAAGCAGGCCTTCGATGAATTCTGGGCGGTTGGCCCCCAGAGGTACAAAGGGCGAAATGCTGAGAAGACCATCACAGAGTTGATGGCTATACAGCTGAAGGTACTCCCGTACTCTCTTTTTTCTTTTTGATGCCTTATTACCTTTCCTACTCTGAATTTTTGATGCTTTATCACTTTTCTTTCTCTGACTTTTTGTTTTGTATTTTGCAGACCATGCATGGCCTTGATGCCCTAATGGATTCTATAGTGGATCCTGTAGTGGTCGAAGACCTCCAGTCCGAGCTGGACGAGGCTAGGCTTCGTCTGGGGACAGCTAAGTCTAACGCTACTACTACTGAGGAGAGGCTAAGGGAGGCAGCGAATTCTATACAGATCTTGGAGTCTCAACGGGACTCCCTGGCTCGAAAGTTGGAAGACATTCAGAAGGAGTTTGATGACTTCCAAGATAACTCTATTCAGAAGACCAAGGACGTCGTTGAATCTGCTAAGGCCTAGACTGAAGTAGAAATGAAGGCTGAGGTCGAAGAGATGGGTATGGAGTTGATGGATCATGGCTACAAGACCTTCAAAGCCAAGCTCTAAGTGAAATACCCTGATCTTGATCTGATCGAGGTTGATGATGTTGAGGTCCCCCTAGCTTAAGATAAGGGTGAAGGAGTGCTTGCCTTAGCCGATTCTCAAGTAGTAGCTTAAGAGGGCACCAATTGATCTTGCCCAAATGCTTGATGGCTATATGGCCGCGAAGTAGGCCTTCGATGAATTCTGGGCGGTTGGCCCCCAGAGGTACAAAGGGCAAAAGGTTGAGAAGAACATCATAGAGTTGATGGCTATACAGCTGAAGGTATTCGCGTACTCTCTGCTTTCTTTTTGATGCCCTATTACCTTTTCTGCTCTGACTTTTTTATGCTTTATCACTTTTCCTACTCTGACTTTTTGTTTCATGTTTTACAGACCATACATGGCCTTACTGCCTTGATGGATTCTACAATGGATCCTGCGGTGGTCAAAGACCTCCAGTCCGAGCTGGACGAGGTCAGGCTTCGTCTGAGGACAACTGAGTCCAACGCTACTGCTGTTGAGGAAAGGCTAAAGGACGCAGCAAATTCTGTGTAGATCTTGGGGTCTGAATGGGACTCCCTGGCTTGGAAGTTGGAAGAGATTTAGAAGGAGTTTGATGACTTTCGAGCTAGCTCTATTCAAAAGACCAAGGATGCCGTTGAATCCACTAAGGCCCAGATTGAAGCAGAAATGAAGGCTAAGGTCGAAGAGATAGGTATGGAGCTGATGGATCATGGATAAAAGACCTTCAAAGCCAAGCTCCAATTGAAATACCCTGATCTTGATCAGACTGGGGTTGATGATGTTGAGGTCCCTCCAGCTCAAGATGAGGGTGAAGGAGTGCCTGCTTTAGTTGATTCTCAAGCAGTAGCTTAGGATGTTGTATTTTTCTTTCTCCTTTTTTGAACTAATGTACCCTTGAATTAATTATCAATGAAATCATCTTTTTCAGAACTTGAGTGCCTTTTTATACTTCAGAGTACTTTTATGAATTGTTTCTCCTGAGTTGCCATACTTGTAGTTTTGTAAACCGTTGTAGATGCTAGTATTGTGCCAAGCAGACTTCAGCACTGTCCTAACCCATCACTGTTCTGTAATAAAAGCTTGGGCTCCAGACCTTCCCTTCAATTTTTCAAATAAGCATGAGGATATCTTCCGACCAGAAAACTTGTAATTGAACAAATCTCTTAATCAAAACTTCAGTCACCAGGACTGATAATGACTAAATAGGAAGCCGTGGTGATAATTGGACCAGAACTAGGACTGTAACTGAACAGGAAGACTTGTAATGATAATTGATCAAATCCACCATAATCAGCACTTCTGTCACCAAGGCTTAATAACTGTACTGGAAGACTTGTAATGATAATTGAACAAATCTACTGTAATCAGAGCTTTTTTCCACTAGGACTGATAATAACCAAACGGAAAGACTTGTAATAATTGAACAAGAACTGGGGATGAATAACTTGTAATTGTGTAGTAGAATAATCGAACAGGTCTTCTATCCTTAGCACTAGAAATGACCGAGCAGGTTATAGATATTCGTATATGGAGATGGACCAGACCTATAACTTTTGCATAGGCTGCAAGATTTTTAGGGGTCTATACATTGAGATGGACCAGACCTTACAACTCTTGCATAGGCTGTAAGGTTTTTAGGGGTCTGTACATTGAGATGGATCAGACCTTACAACTCTTGCACAGGCTGCAAGGTTTTTAGGGGTCTGTACATTGAGATGGATCAGACCTTATAACTCTTGCACAGGCTGTAAGGTTTTTAAGGGTCTGCACATTGAGATAGACCAGACCTTATATTCTTGTATAGGCTGCAAGGTTTTTAGGGGTTATTTGTTGAGATGAGAACACTTTCGGGAGGTGTTTTAAGAAAGAAAAAGAAAATCTTTATTGATAATATTTTTGTAAGTGTTTTACATTCCATGGTTTGGGTATAGGTTTCCCAGTTAAGTCCTGTAACCAGTATGTGGTCAGGCTGATAATCTTTGTTACCCTGTAAGGGCCTTCCCAGTTGGGTGACAGCTTTCCCATAATGGGATCCTTGGTGTTTAGGAACACTCTTCTTAGGACGAGATCCCCAACATGGAAACTGAGGGGCTTTAGCCCTAGTTTGGAGCTATTAGCCATCTTGTGTTGATATGCTTCTATCTTAATTCTCGCTTGGTCTTGCTTTTCTTCAAGTAGGTCCAAGTTCTCTACGAGCTGCTGATCATTGGCCCTTTGGTCGAAAGCTTTTGTCCTTAAGGTAGGCATACCAATCTCACAGGAATTACTGCTTCCGAGCCATAGGTAAGTGAGAATGGAGTTTCAGAAGTCGGTATTCTTCTTGTGGTTCTGTAAGCCTAGAGAACACCAAGAAGTTCTTCAACCCATCTTCCTTTGGCTTCTTCCAACCTTTTCTTAAGGGCATCAAGAATTGTTCGGTTGGTAACTTCTGCTTACCTGTTGGCTTGGGGTTGCCCTGGTGAGGCAAAATGATGACTGATGTGCAGGTCTTGACAGAATGTTTTGAAAACTTTCCCGGCAAATTGGGTGCCATTGTCTGAGATAATAACGCGGGGTATGCCAAACTTGCAAACTATGTTCCTCCAAGTGAAGCTCTTGACTTCTTTCTGTATGATGTGAGTTAGGGGTTCGGCCTCTGCCCATTTGGAGAAATAGACAATGGCAACCGAGAGGTATCTTCTGTTTGGAGTGGCTTTCGGTAGTGGCCCTATAATGTTCATTCCCCACTAAGTGAAGAGCCATGGGCTGGCGATAAGAATGAGCTCATGGTGGGGCTGGTGTTGGTATGGAGCAAATCGTTGGCATTTTTCACACTTCTGGATGTACTCCTTGGCCTGTTCAGCATGTTGGGCCAATAGTAGCCCTGTGTTAAAGCTCGGTGGGCTATGGTTCTGCCCCCATTATGGTTGCCGCAGATTCCCTCGTGTATTTCGGCTAGGACATACTGAGATTCTTCTAGGGTTAGGCATCGCAGCAAAGGTTGACAGAAGGATTTGAGATAGAGCTTCCCATTTAAGACCAGGTACCGAGCTGCCTTGATTTGAATTCTTTAGGCCATGTTTTTGTCTTGGGGAAGTAACCCTCCTTCGATGTATTGGAGAATGGGAGTCATCTAGTTTTGGGTTCGTTCAGTAACCTGATAGGTCTGAACTTATTCTATGCTTGGCCTTGGCTGGTGAGAGATCTTCAGAGTGGAATCTCCTTCTACCTTGAGATGAGAGACCATGTTTGCTAAAGCGTCGGCCTTGGAGTTCTGACCTCTATCGATGTTGTAGATAGTGAATTCATTGAAGTAGTGCTTCCGTAAACCCACCAGCTCTGAATCTGGAGCATTCTGTCACCTTTGATGAAAAATTCTCTCAGAACTTGGCTTAGCACCAATTGGGAGTCAGAGAAAACTTTGAGGTTTTGGGCTTCGCATTCCATAGCTAGTTTCATCCCAAGGATACGGGCTTTATACTAGGCTTCATTGTTGGAAGCTCCGAATCCCAAGCTTACTGCCTTTTCAACTACAAGTCCCTCAGGGGAACGTAACACTAAGCCAACGCTAGATCCATGATCCATGGATGATCCATCAGTATAGAGCGACCATGTAACAGAGTTCTTGCTAAGCTGTGCCTTATCGTGAGGAGTTGGGGTGAACTCGGCAACAAAATCTGCTAATGCTTGCCCTTTAATGGAGGCCTGTGGAACGTAGGATATGTCAAACTCTCCTAATTCTACAGACCATTTGACCAATCGCTCTGGGACTTCAGGTTTTCGTAGTACTGACTTTAGTGGATAGGCTGCTGGGATCTTAATGGGATGCGTTTGGAAGTAAGGTTGAAGCTTTCGTGTAGAGATTATTAGGGAAAAGGCCAGTTTCTCAATCTCTGGATACCTTTTTTCTGTGTCCAACAGTGCCTTGTTACATAGAATATGGGCTTCTAAATTCCCCTATCCTGCCTGACCAGTACAGAATTGATGGCATTTTCAGAGACTGTAAGATATAGAAGCAGTTTTTCCCCTAGGATTGGCTTTGATAAGAGTTTAAGGGAAGCAAAGTATTTCTTTAGCTCTTGAAAGGCTTTTTCACATTCTCGGACCACTGTAATGCTCTGTTTCTTTTTAAGGCTTTAAAAAACGGTAGGCAGCAATCAGTAGATTTAGAGATGAATCGATTCAAAGCTGCAACTCTCCCGTTCAGAGCCTGAATGTCTTTCTTTGTCCTTGGTGATCCTAGCTTCATCAAGGTAACCCAAGAACTTTCCCTTGGTTACACCAAAGGTGCACTTTAAGGGGTTTAATTTCATCTTGTGTTGTTTCTGGATATCGAACATCCAGCTTAAATGCTGGATGTGGCTGCTCTTCTATAGGCCTTTGACTAGCATGTCATCTATGTAAACCTCCATTGTACTGCCAATTAGAAGACTGAACATCTTATTGACTAGACGTTGATATGTTGCCCAGCATTTTTTAGACCGAATGACATCACTTTATAGCAATAGAGACCTCGTTCGATTATGGAAGCTATTTTTTTCTGGTCTGGAGGGTACATCTGGATTTGGTTGTACCTGGAATAGGCATCCATGAAGCTTATAAGTTTGTGTCTTGCCGTCACATCGACTAGTTGGTCTATCATTGGGAGTGAAAAATTGTCTTTAAGACAGGCTTTGTTGAGATCTGTGTAATCAACACATAACCTTCACTTGCCATTTTTCTTCTTGACCAGAACAGTATTGGCAAGCCATTCTAGATAGAATACCTCTCTTATCATCTTGGCATCCAGCAACCTCTGTACTTCTTCATTAATGATCTTGTGCCGCTTTAGAGTGAGTGTCCTCATTTTTTGTCTTACTAGAGGGTGGTCAGGATCTGTCATCAACTTGTGGGTGATGAAGTCTGGATCTATCCCCTCCATATCTTTAGTTTTCTAGGGAAACACTGAAAGGTTGTTTTTTAGGAATTCTACCATCTCTTCTTGCTCAGATGGTGTCAAGTCTGGACCTATTTGCAAATACTACCCTTGATCTTCAGAGTTGACTAGCACCTTGATAGGATCCCCCACGAGCTTGGCCCTACTGTCCCTTCCTCTTAGGCTTAGAGGTTCATCAATTCTGGATGGGCAGTCTTCTGTCTCATGATAGGGGGAAATGTCTGGGCCTCTACCTTCCTGAGAGTATAGTAATTGCTATTTAAGGGCCTTTTCTCTGTGTATGATAGCGTGACATTCTCGGGCGGTTGGCTGGCACCCTCTGATAGAGTGGACTACATTGTTATGCACCTTCTTTAGGCATTGGTGGAGGGTTGAGGTGACCGCACCCATTTGATAAAGGCAAGGCCTTCATATTATAACATTATAGGGGGATTTGGAGTTCAGCACCATATATTCTGAGATCGTGGTCTTCTGTCCATTTCCCTCTCCTACCGTGGTGGGAAGGTCTATCCTCCTTAGTAGGGTACTGAGGTTCCCGTCAAACCTTGCCATTATTGTAGCGGTAGGCTTGACATCGCTGGAGTTGAGCCTCATCTGTTTAAGGGGCTCGTAGAATAACACATTGGCAGAGCTTCCTGTGTCCACCAAGACTCTTCGGATCTCAAAATTAGCAATTTTGAGAGACATAACTAGGGCGTCATTGTGAGGGCAGTGCACTCCAACAAGATCTTGATCTGAGAACTGGATCTCAGGTACTGGCTTTAGCCTTTTCTCAATAGCAGAGATTTAGAGGATGCTGAGAGTAGTTCTGGCCTCCCGAGCATAATGCTTTCTTGCTTGGTTGGACATCCTTGTGGTTAGGGTATCCATATAGAGGACGAAGATAACCTGATTGTTCTGCTGCTGGGGCTCATTTCGTCCATCCCTCTGTTCTGGCCTATGTTCTTGCCTCCTTTGCTGCGGCCTGTCATCATGGAGATTCTGCCTCCCATCCTACCTGACAAACTCACGCTGCCGTCCTCTCCTAATAAGCTACTCGATTTCCTGTTTACCGGCCCTGCATTCGTCAGTCGTATGCGCATGGTCTTTATGGAAATCGCAATACTTATTCTGGTCCCTGTTGCTAGGATTGCCTTTTAGCGGCTCTGGCCACTTTAGGTTTTCTCGTGCTTGGACCTGCCGAAGTATGTGAGCTAAAGAGGCGTTCAGAGGAGTGTAGGTGGTGAACCCCCTGAGCCAGTGTTGTTTAGAATTCTGGGCGCCGTTCTTTTGTTTGGGCTCCTGACCTTCTTCTTAGTGGCACTAGAGTCCTTTTTCTGATCATCCTTTTAGGCTTGTTCTTTAATCTTTTGGGAGGTATTTTTTACTTCCTCCAGATTTATATATTTCCTGGCTCGATCCATGAGTGTTTCCATGTCAGTAAAAGGGCTCTTTGTTAAAAATTTCAGAAACCCCCCTGAGCAAGACCAGAGGTTAAGGCGGCAACTAGAAAGCTTAGACAACAATCTGTGAGCTCAGCATTGAAGCGCGCAACGTACTCTCAGAGGGGCTCTTCTTTGGATTGCTTTATATTCAGTAGGAACTCTGACCCTTTCCTTAACCTTCTGCTGGTCATGAATCTGTCAAGGAAACGCTTGCTGAGCTTGTAGAAACTGGTGACTGAGTTCTGTGAGAGGTGGTGGAACCACTTTAGGGCAGTTCCCTTAAGGCTAGTTACGAATGTACGACACACGAAAGCGTCAGTGGCTCCATGTGGTGCCATGGTGTGCTGATAATGAGAGAGATGATCCCCTAGGTCCCTTGTCCCATCGTAAAGAGTGAACTTTGGGACAATAAATTTCTTTGGTCGCTTGACCATTATAGTAGGGGTGAATGGTGTGGCAAACCTTTCGAGTAGCCTGGCAAGCTCGTCCTGCTCTGGAGGGATGTGAATGCCTCTTGCAACAGCAATGTGGTCCATAGAGTCCATGACTTCTTTGGCCCTCTGTGGGTCCTTAGGCGGTATTAGTTGTCGTGAGTTTTGCCTTGCAGTTTCGGTGCCCATATAGGTGGGACGGCCATGACCCATGGTAGGAAGAGGATTTCGATCTTCCTGAACTGGGGGAACTGGTGTTGCCTGAGGCTGGAATTCGTGGGGTGCTGTGTTTGCCCTAAAAGCCACCGGAGTTGGGACCCATGTTGTACTCTAATAATAGATAGCCGGGTTGAAGGTTGGTATCCCTCTGCCGGCAGTGGTAGATGGCTGGGGGTCTCTTCCCACACGAGTGGTGTCTTGGGGATACACTAGTTTCTCAACAAGGATCTCCTCGTTGGGTGCTCTGCTCATGGTGGTGGCAGAAGGCTATGCCCTAGTATTAGCCATGCCGGTAGGAGGATGAAGGGAATTGCCCCTAGGACTCTGGGTAAGCTGCGCCAGAGTTCTAGAGATGGCAAAGAGTTGTTCCTGCATCATGTTAGTCTATCGCTGAACTCGATCGAGTTGCTGCTGCATGGGATTAGATGTTTGTCCCTTTCCTCTTCCGGCAGGTTGCCGGTGTGGAGGGTTTTGAGGATTTTTAGCATTCTTTCCTGGACGGAGATTGAGAGCCATGATCCTTCGGTGAGAAGGACAACGAGTTCATTTGCAAAAGAACTTTTAGTAAGAAACGATTGTCGTTTCCCACAAACGGCGCCAAACTGATGCTGTACTTTTTTGGTCGGTATAGGCTCCACTCACTATTACTTGTTGAACACTTAAAGAAAGAGACTAGAGGGCCACCGGGTTGGCTTCGGCGGTAGCCACTCCGATAATAAAGTCAATAAACTGAATTGAAAGACTGAAAATAATAGTAATTGAATGAGCGTGAATCAAAAGCGTACCTTACGATTTTATTTATAGGCTAAGGGTTTCCTAAGTTGATTAGGATTTGGAGTCGTGAAAGTAGGGATTTGATCACCAGAAAATGGTAGTTACCATGTTGGACACTGCACTTGAACGATATCTGAAAATGGCTATTTCCTTGTTGAATATTGTTTCCTTATCCTTAGCTCAGTAGGGTGCTTAAGGCGGCAATAAGTTCGGAACCTTCTTGTGAGTGTTCGTAGTGCCTTTCGAGCTTGAGATGAGTCAGAAGGTTGCATGGGCTCCTAATCAATAAGCTCTGAAGGTCATATGTTAAAACTTGCTCTGGATAACCGAACTGTGGCTATTCGGTAGGCACACGTGTCATGTGGAGATTGGTCTGTCACTTTATGGCCTATAAATTGTCAATTACAAATGTAAATTAAACCTCTTTTTTTTTTATTATCAAGACTATTTTTTGGGTGGTATGAAGGAAAGAGATTTTTATGTGTTAAGCTTTTTTTGAGAAACGAATGGAAGTTGATATGCCATAAAATAAACTAAGCTTAAGGTTTTGACAAGTGTTCATCAAGATCTGAAATATCAAGACCAAATACATCAAGACACTAATTAGATTAGTACTCTTCAAGACTAGTACCTCCAGAACTAGTGCCTCCAGAACAGGTGGGGTACCGATTAATTCACTACAGACCTTGTAGTAAGGAGTATAAAATATCTACAAGAAGGGGTTCTGAACTAATCACTGCCTTCCATGGACTTCTGACCTCCGAATAAGGAAACAGAGTTCAATATGGTAACTACCATTCATGGATATCATCAAATCTCTACTTTTATGACTCTAATCCTACTCAACTTGAGAGATCTATAACCTATAAATAAGGCCATAAGATATGCTTTCAAGGGATGTTCAATTCTTCTCTTGAATTATTATCTTTATTTCTCTACTAACTTTATCATTGGAGTGGCTACCACCGAAGCCTTCCCAGTGACCCTTTGATTTCAAGTTCTTGACAGGTAGCCATGGACATGAAGCCATCCGACTAGAAAAGAGCAACATTGGTTTGGCACCATTTGTGGGAACGAAAATTGTTCTCAGTATCTTTCATCAACCAAAAACCTATTATTTTTTTCTTAAAAGAACTAATGGCTTCGAACCTTCGTCCTAGAAAGAACTCTCAAAACCCTCAGAATCAACCCTCTTATTGGAAGAGGAAAGGGACAAACACTTGTTCAGTTGCAATAGCAACTTGATCGGATTCAACAGCAGTCCGATCAGATGCAAGAACAACTCACTGCCATGTCACAAACTCTGTCTTCATTTGCGAATAATCCTCCTCCTATTACTGATGTTGTTCACAAAGGACCTCTGCCTCCAACCACCACCACGGGCGGAGGATCTCACAATGAGAAGTTGCCTAACGTACAACCGGTACACCTCCATGGTACCGTCCACATAGGAACCGAGCCCCAATCGTCAATAGTTGTGGGAAGAGGAATATCGACGTTCCATCCTACTATCCATTACCAGAGTAGAGCGAGAATACCAATCCTAATAGTCTTTGGAGATAATCCAATTCACCAAGGACTTCAACCTCCCGAGGTCTCTAATCCGCCAGTTTTGGGAGATCAGCATCCCTCAGCTACTATTAGAGGAATATCCCTCGTAAATCCGGAGCTCAAAAACACTATTATACAAAAAATCCTACCTAAAGCCCCTTAAAGGGTAGAAGAGGTAACAGACTCTCAAGATCAGATGATCTCAACCAAGGGGTTCCACATCCCTCCAGAACAAGACGAGCTAAGTAAACTACTCGGTAGGTTCTTCACGTCATTCATCTCTGCCATAATGACAAATGAGCGACCTAAGAAATTTTTTGTCCCAAAATTTACTCTCTATGACGAGTTTAAGAACCTTAGGGACCACCTATCTCATTATCAACACACAATGGCTTTGCATGGGGCTACCGATACTTTCATGTGTTGAGCTTTTGTGACCACCTCAAGGGTACCGCCCTTAAGTGGTTCCACAACCTTCCCCAAAAATCGTTCAGCAATTTTTATGAGCTCAATAGGCTATTTCTTGACTGATTCTTAACGAGCAAGAAGTTGAGAAAAGGGCCACAATTCTTGCTAACTATAAAGCAAGCAAAAGGAGAATCCCTTTGGGAGTACCTAGCTTGATTCAATACCAAACTCACAAGACAGTTGGAGTTTCTTGGTGGTCGCCCTCACTTCAGGCCTTGGACCTGGACGCTTTTAGGATTCCTTAACAACGAATCCTCCTGTCGATATGAAAACACTCGTGGATAAAGCGCGGTACTATATTAATCTCAAAGATACGAAAGCCTCATTCCAGAAAGCTAAAGAACAAGCTCAGAAGGATGAACAAGTTCAAAAAAAGGATAACAACACCAAAAAGAAGAAGGCCAGGAGTCTTGAAAAGATAATAACACCCAGAACCCAGAACCACTTTAATGCCTGAAGGTACGGAACTTATACCCCATTGAATGCTTCTCTTACCTATATACTTCAACAAATTCAGACTCATAAAAACCTGAGGTGGCCGAAACCATTAAAAAGCCACCTCGGCTCAAGGAATCGAAACAAGTATTGTGATTTTCATAAAGAGCAGGGGCACACGATTGAGGAGTGCAGATCTCTAAAGTAGGAGATATAGCATCTAATCAGAAGAGTACGACTGAGAAAGTTCATCTAACAGGACGGGAGGTAGAACCCTATTGATGAAAGACCCCCTCAAAGGAGGCTAGAGCAAAGGCATCATTGAACAGAAGGAAGTTCGGATTGATTAAAAGCACCAAAATAATCAAGTCATCATTGTACTCCATGCTGACAATTTGATGACAGGGATATCTAACCGGACTAGAAAGAGATACGCTCAAGAAGCAATGGTAGAGGGCCACATCATCCAGATCTCAACCATTGAGAAAAAGATGAAGTCAGAACCTCAGATTCAGTTCTCTGAACTAGACCTTATTGGGATATATTATCCTTACAACGATGCTCTTATCATCTTACTCAAAATTTCCAGTTTTGAGATCAGAAGGATCCTCGTAGACACTAGAAGCTTTACCAATGTGATATTCTACGAAGCCTTCAAACATATGAAGCTAGACTCTAATAACATAAAAGCCACCGTTGCTATCATGGTAGGATTCAATGGGAATCTTAGTTTTTTAATGGGTAGAATTGACCTACCAACCATGATAGGAGAGGGAGATGACCAGAAGACCTTGATCTCTAAATATATGGTCCTAGACATTAAGTCCCTTTATAATATTATTATTGGGAGACTTTGGATCCACCAGATGGGGGCAGTTACCTTAACCTTCCATCAGTGCATAAAATATGTCCACAAAATGAAGTTCTTACTATTAAAGGCTGTCAACCCACTGCACGAGAATGTTATGCCCTCGTACGTAAAGAAAGACGTTCCAAATAGAAATTATAGTACCCTCGTGAAGGGGAAAACTCTTTGTCTCTAAAACTTCATAAAGCCGAAGAATGTCCTTCCAAGATTGACGAGTCACTAAGTTCTAGAGGAAAGGACAGCGTGGTCAAACCAATGGAGGAACCCATCAAAGTGCTTATCAGTACTAAAGATGGGGGAAAATACTTGCATGTTGGCTCGACTCTGTCTCTTTCAGAGTAAAATGAGATTGTTAATTTTTTAAAGGCCAACCTTTCTATTTTTGCTTGGGAAACCAGAGATATTGAAGGAATAAATCCTAACTTCATCTTTCACAAGCTGATGACAGATCTAGACCATCCGCTAGTGAGACAGAAAATTAGGATATTTTTTCCAAAACGTCACAAAATCATCAACGAAGAAGTCCAGAAGTTTCTTAATGCTGGAATGATAAGGAAGGTGTTCTACCTTGAATGGCTTGCCAATATAGTTCTTGCAAAGAAAAAAATGAAAATATGGAAAGTCTATGTAAACTATACTGACCTTAACAAAACTTGTCCTAAAGATAGTTTTCCTCTTCCTAGAATCGATCAGCTCATTGATGCCACAGTAAGTCACGAGCTCATGAGTTTCATGGATGCTTACTCTGGGTACAATCAAATCCAAATGTATCCTCTAGACTAGGAACAAATAGCCTTTATATCAGAGTGAGGTCTCTATTGTTATAGAGTGATGTCGTTCGGTTTGAAGAATGCTGGAGTCACGTATCAGAGGCTTGTGAATAGAATGTTTGGCCTCCAAATTGGAGATACAATAGAAGTCTACATTGACGATATACTCATCAAAAGTGCTCGAAAAGAGGGTGACCACATCCATCACTTAACCCAAACATTTGATATCTTGAAGAAGCACAGAATGAAACCTAATCTATTAAAATGTACCTTCGAGATCATAGAAGGAAAATTTCTGAGTTTCCTAGTTTCCTAGTTTCTCAGAGAGTAATTGAGGTAGACCCCACACAGATTAGGGCTCTGATTGAACTAAAATCCCCTAGAACTAAGAAAGATATTTAAGGGTTAAATAAAAGGATAATAACACTGAATATGTTAATCTCTAAAAATATGGATCAGTGTCTCCTATTCTTTAAAGCCTTGAAAGGGAGTAAGGCACTAGAATGGACCTCTGAATGTGAAGAGGCCTTCCAACAACTCAAGCAGTACTTAGCCTTCCTGATCTCCTTTCAAAACCAATGCCAAGGGAAAAACTACTCATGTACTTAGCTATGTCAGAGAGTGTCGTCAGCTCTGCGCTGATTAGGGAAGACAAAGGAGTTCAGAGGTTAGTTTTCTATGTCAGTAAAGCACTTCTAGACACCAAGACAAGGTATTCTAAAATTGAAAAAATGGTTTTAGCCTTGGTGATATCTACTCGGAAGCTCAGACCATACTTTCAAGCTCATCTTATAGTAAACCCCACATCATATCCTCTAAAGCCAGTCTTACACAAACTTGAAGTATCAGGACGATTGGTCAAATGGTCAATGGAACTAGAAGAATTTGACATATCCTATGTTCCATGGACTACTATCAAAGCTCAAGCATTAACAGACTTCATAGTTGAGTTTACCGGAACATAGCACTCAAAATCTCAAACAGCTACGAACAATCTGGGATGGCTACTTTATACTGATGGTTCATCTATAGATAAGGGCTTTGGAGTAGGTATAATACTACAATCCCTTGAGGGGATTATAACCAGAAAAGCCATTAGCTTGGGATTCAGAGCCTCTAACAACGAAGTCGAGTACGAAGAACTTATCCTTAGGATAAAATTAGCTCTAGAATGTGAAGGTCTGGACCTTGACGCATTTTTTGGCTCTCAGCTTGTAGTCAGTCAAGTTTTGGGAGAATATTCTACCAAAGATAGCAGAATGACCAGATACTCAGAGCTGGTGGAATCACTAAAGCAATCTCTTTGCAAATTCACTATTTAAAATATTGAAAGAAATCAGAACTCTAAGGCAGATGATTTAGCGAATATGGCCTCCCATCTCAAGCCTAAAAGGGATTCAATGGTAAAAATATCCTATCAATCAAAACCCAGCATTGAAATATCACAAGCCCTTCAGATTTCAGATCAATCCCCAAATTAGATGACTCTCATTATCAAATTCCTAATAGAGGGATCCTTTATAGAGGATAAAAACCAAGCAAGAAGAATTTGAATTAGGGCAGCTCGATACTTAATCCTTAATGAAAAACTGTACCAAAGGTTTTATACACAGCCCCTCCTATGGTACTTAACTCCAGAAGAGGCCCACTTTGTTTTGGCCGAAATATAAGAGGAGATATGTGGCAACCAGTACGATGGAAGAACCGTAGCCCACCGAGCACTGATTCAAGACTACTACTGGTCGATTATGCTAAAACAAGCTAAGGAATACATTTGAAAGTGTGACAAATGTCAACGTTTTGCTTCTTATCAACATCAACCTCACATGAACTCATCCCTATTGTGAGTCCTTGGCCTTTTGCCCAATGAGGAATGGACATCGTAGGACCACTGCCAAAAGCCCCTCGGAATAGGAGATTCTTTTTAGTCGCTATTAACTACTCCTCTAAATAGGCAGAAGCCAAACCAATGACCCATATCACTGAGATAGAGGTCAGGAACTTCACTTGGAAAAGTATCATGTGTAGGTTTGACATACCTCGAGTTATTATTTCAGACATCAGGGCGCAGTTCATTGGAAAGATATTTGAAAAAGTTCCGTAAAGACCTGCACATCAATCATCAATTCTTCTCCCCGAGGCATCCTTAAGCTAATTGGCAAACCGAGGTTACCAACCGTACTATTCTTGAGGCCATAAAGAGAAAGTTGGAAAAAGCCAAGGAAAGATGGGTCAAAGAGCTCCTTGGGGTTCTCTAGGCCTACCGAATTGCTAGAAGAGCCCCAACTATAGAGACATCATTTTCGCTCGCCTATGGCACTAAGGCTATTATTCTTGTAGAGATTGGTATGCCAAGCCTCAAAACAGACCACTTTGACCAAGAGATCATTGGCTAATAACTTGTAGAAAATCTATACCTTCTAGAAGAAAGACGTGAGTAAGTTTGGATTAGGACTAAAACTTACTAGCAGAGAATGACCAAATATTTTAAGAAAGGGTTAAAATCCATTAATTTCCAGCTCGGAGACCTTGTCTTGAGAAGAGTGTTCCCAAATACTAAAGATCCCACTATGGAAAAGCTCTCCTCTAACTGAGAGGGGCCTTACAAAGTAATCAAGATTGTCAGACCTACAACCTATTGATTGAAAAATCTAATTGGAAAGTTTGTACCTAGGCCTTGGAATATCGAACATTTATGCAAATATTATCAATAATAGATTTATTTTTTTATTTAGAGTTGGTTATCAATGTACAGACCCCTAAAACCCTTGTATTCATTACAAGTGTTACAAGTCTGGTCCATTTCACTCAATGTACAGACCCCTAAAAACCTTGTATTTATTACAAGTACTACAGATCTAGTCCATTTCACTCAATGTACATACCCCTAAAAACCTTGTATTCATTACAAGTATTACAGGTCTGGTTTATTTTACCTATGTACAAACCCCTACAAACCTTGTATTCATTATAAGTGTTATAGGTCTGGTCCATTTTACTTATGTACAAACCCCTAAAAGTCTTGTATTCATTATAAGTGTTTCAGGTCTGGTCCATTCTGTTACCAATGTACAGACTCCTAAGAACCTTGTATTCATTAGAAATGTTATAGGTGTTGTCCATTTACTATTGCGGCGTTGCCACAGATGTATAGACCCCTAAAAATATTGTATTTCATTACAAGTGTTACAGGTCTGATCCATTATTATGCGATGTTGCCACCCATTCAGACTCCTAAAAACCTTATAAAAATTATAAGTGTTACAGGTCTGGAGTATCTAAACAAATATTGATTCCTTGAGCGACTAATTCATACAAGTATTTGAGCTCGGGAGCCACCTTCCGCTTCTCCTCTAAAGCAATTGTAGAAGATTGAGCGGTCCTTAGTTGGAGACGGACTTCATCCAGCTTGTCCTGGAGTTTTTGGACCTACCTAGAGTCTTTTGAGTTGTCCAAGATAGACCTAAAAAGAAATTTATAACTGTTTCCAAACAGTCATAACAATTAAGGCAATGATGGCCTTGGATTTTGAGTCAACAGATGTCGTGTTAGTAACATATTTACGTCTCATCTATAACTATCTCTCGTAAAACAAAATGGCGTGTTAAATATCTACATAATTGACGTTTCAAAAATCCTAACCTCAGTTCAGGATGAATCCTAAGCAACTGAGGCTCGCGAGGGAGTAGTTGATATGCCATAAAATAAACACTAGCTTAAGGTCTTGACAAATGTTCACCAAGATCTAAAGTATGAAGACCAAATACATCAAGACACCAATCAAACTGGTACCTCCAAAACTAGTGCCTCCAAGACTAGTACCTCATGAACTAGTAACTCTAGAACAGATGGGGTGCTGATCAGTTCACTACAAACCTCGTAATAAGAAATATAAAACATTTGCAAAAAGGGGTTTCGAATTGGTAACCACCTTTCATTGACTTCCGATCTCAGATAAGGAAACAAAATTTAATATGATAACTACTATTCATGGATATTAAATTCCTACTTTCATGACTCCTAATCCTACTCAACTTGAGAGATTTATAATTTATAAATAAGGTTATAAGATACGTTTTCAAGGGATATTCAATTATTCTCTTAAATTGTTATTTTTATTTTTTTTACAGACTTTATCATCAAAAAAACTACTACTAAAATCTCCTCGATAACTCTATAATTTTTGGACAAATAACTAAAGATGAAAAGTCATCCAATCAAAAATAGCAACATCAATGCTAAATATCTCTTTTTTCTTTTCTTTTTTATATCTTACTGTTTTTAGAATTGTTCCACATGGGATAACGGTCGTCAGATGTTTGGTAATGCATTGCAAAAGTATTTTTATGGAAATTGAAACCAACAAATTTACTTTTATAGGTGAAGCCAGAAGTTATTGCAAATTTTCATCGTTTGACCAAATTGAAACCAAACACTTATGCCGCATTAAACAATCAATTAAGGTCACTGCATCGATATTACCACCGACGCTATTCTCGTACATAATTTATTGTATGCTCTAAACCCAAGTCTAATGTTCTCGGACAATTATTAATTAATATATATGTTTATTTATAAAAAATAATATAATAATTTTTATTGATATGAGATCATTAATTTAATCAATAGTCTAAAATCATATGTCATGACACAAAAAAAATTTGTTTTTCTTTTTATGTATGCGTGTATGTATATATATGTGTGTGTGTGTGTATATATATATATATATATATAAATATTTAAAACCAATGTTTTCTTTTTTTCTTTCTATGAAAATAAAATTTAAAAAAATATGTTTTTAACAATATTATTCGTGTCTGGTCTCATATCATTGCACAAGCAATCCCCATGTCCAGAAATTGGAATAGGGTTGTGTTAAGTAGCTTATACTTGACATAAAATTTTATCATATCTGAAAATGAATTCTGAGATTAAAACTAAGAAAATAGTTTTAAATAGAGTAGAATATTAACGAGACATAATTTACATAACCGATTTTAAATAGAATTGTATTAAGTAGCTTATACACAATGTAAAATTCATTTAGATCTCTAATGTACAAGAATCCCGAAATTAAAACTAAAAAAATGATTTTAAATATAGTAAAACATTAATGAAACATAATTCATATAACCAATTTTAAATAATTGAGATAAAACTATGTAGACTTGAATCAAATTGTATTCCTTACATTACTTTGATATAATAAAAAACTAAAGAATGCAAAATAATGGAGCTTTTAATAGCAAAGAAAGGGTCCTAAAAGCCCAACAGAATGGTATTGAAAAAGAAAATATGGTTAAAGCCATTATAGCGCAATAATAAAAGCATTAGCATAGAGTTTGAGAATAAAAAAAAGCTACAGTCGTGAAACACTTCATTTGCTATTTTATATTAAAAATATTCAAAAATTAAGTCTTTTAACCCAAAAAAAAATAAAATAAAGGGTCCGACAGTGTTAAGATATGACTGCTCCAAAGAAAGCATTATTTTTAATAACAAAATCCTAATATATGCTAAAAAAATATTTGAAAATATCAATGAAAGTTATTAAAAAAATATCTCACTATATACTAAATTAATCAACTTCTATTTCTATTTAAAATAGTTTTCATGCTACTTGTGTGAAATTTTATTCTTATTAAAAGTTAAAAATAAAAATAAAAGTCGTCTCTCCGTTTCAAGAAAATAAAAAATTTATTTTATTACTGTCTTGGAAAGCGTCATCTCATAATATTTTTTAAGTTATGTTATTAAAAATTTGTTTGTATATGTAAACGAGGCTCTTTATCTTTTACTGATTTATATTATGTTTGATATGATGGAATGAGCATTTTAAGAATGTCAATTCTAATTTTTTTAATTTTTTATTTTTGTTAAAAATGATTATTATATGAAATGGATGTTTCATTAAAAATCATTCCAAACATTCTTTTGACTTAGATGAATAATTTTTATTTTATTTTATTTTCTATTTTATTTCATAAAATGACCATTCTATATACCAAACATGACCTTACATCTTTTAAAAATTAGTGTGTATTTAGAGATTGAAATAGTTATAATAAATAAGATTTCAATTTCTAGTCCATTTGCACATGTAAAATTGTAAAGGAAGTCTTAATAACATTATCCATTCTTCTTTCTTTTTCCGTTACTTTTCAAGACATTCATAGTACATTTCAAGGGGCCGTATTTCAATTGATCTCATGTTATAAGGCACGCCTTGAATGAATTCACTGTCATAATGACACTGGGTTTGGCAGTGAAAAATTAAAACCTTAGACTTATAACCGATAAATTTTTCATACATCCGAATGAAATAAAGCAAGAATATTGTTTGATTAAATCACAGCAACCTTGAAACATAGAAAAGAATAGTATTTTATTAAACAAGAACTCAATCAAGCATCAAGTTTTTTTTAACATTTCAGAACTTCGGAGGCCATTATACACACTGGCACACCGACTCACAGTGCCCACATATATATAGATTATATAAAATCTAATCATAATACAATTAGGACTTCTAATCCTATTCAAACTAATAATATTATTCCCACTAAGATAAAAACTCCTAGTCCCATTAGGATAAAACATATAAAATAGTATTACTACTAGGACTCAACATTAAGAGTGTCTGCATAAGCTGTATGTGAGGTGTAATATATTAGATTGATTTTGTAATCTGTAATTATTCCTAGAAATTTGGTAGTGATCACCAATCTTGTATTTAAGTATAGGAATATTTAGTTTACCTTAGAATAGGTTGTTTCCTTTCTTGGAGGATATAATTGTATCTATTTATTGCCTTTTAACTTGGAGAAGAACATATAGAGAAAGAATTATTTTCAGAACATTACTCTGTTTAACATGGTATCAGAGCTACACGTTTGATACTAAGGGAGTTTTTTTTTTTTTTTTTGAAGTTCAAATTGCACCAACGTAAATTTGTTGTGAGTCTAATGGCCGTCACTACCAACGAATCAACCGAACCAATCCCAATACCAACACCACAGATCATTTTCCATCAAGACAACTCTGTGTTTCCTGCTGGTATTACACTGGATGAGACCAATTACTCATTATGGTCCCAACTTATGGGGATGCGTATTGGCGCTCGCAACAAAGCTGGTTACCTCACTGGAGAAACGAAAAAACCACTAGTTGGAGATCCAAATCTTGGAACGTGGATTACTGAAAATCACAAAGTCAAAAGTTGGCTTATTGACTCAATAAGTCCATCGCTGATGCAGCGATTTATTCTTCTCCCCACAACCAAGGAAATATGGGAGGCTGTAGCAAAAACCTTCTATGATGGATTAGATGAAACGTGTATTTTCGAATTGAATCAGAGGTCCTTTCATGCCATGCAAAATGGTCGACCACTATCAACCTACTATAATGAACTTGTTGCTATTTTCCAGGAAATTGATCACAGGACTATCTCTCAAGAAGGAACGGTTGAAGGGGTGGTCCAGCTGCATTCTGCAATGGCTCGGCTTCGAGTTCATATTTTTCTAAATGGATTTGACTTAGAATTTGATCAGGTCCGTGGAGAAATCTTACGAAAAGACCCAAAACTCGATTTAGAGAGTACATATGCCTATGTCAGGAGAGAACACCAATAGAAACAAACAATGGGAAGCTCTCATCCAATCCCTGAAAGCTCGGCTATGTTGGCTAATCAAACTAGACAAGGACCATTTTTGGGCTCTTCAAAGACTCGTAACAATCAACCACCTGGTAAATTTAGCGGACTGATGTGTTCTCATTGTGGTGAAACAGGTCATTCTAAACAACGATGCTATGAAATAATTGGCTATCCTGAGTGGTGGGACTTCACGAAGAAACCTCGAAAGAAGATTGCAGGAAAAGCTATGGTGACCTCTACCGAGGAAGATTAATCACAACCCACAGCAAATGTTGCTCACCTAGGAGGTGTTAGTAAGGCTTCTGTATTCTCTACAACTTCTAAGAGTAGTACTTGGTTTATTGATATAGGTGCATCTGATCATATGACTAAGGACTCCAGTCAATTACAATCTTTTTTCCCTTCTCTTCAATCTGTTATCTCCACAGCAAATGGTAGTACCTCTCCCATTACTGGAGAGGGTTTTATCATCTTATCCAATACTCTCACTTTAGATACGGTTCTTGTTGTTCCATCCATTGAATATAATCTGTTATCTGTTGGCCAAATCACCTTCACCCTTGCTTGCACTGTAACTTTTTGGCCTCCATTTTGTGTTTTTCAGGACATTTTGACTCAGAAAATTCTTGGTTATGGTGTTAGACGTGGTAAACTCTACTACTTGGAGTTGACAGAAAATGGGGGGCCAAAATTCAGTCAGGAAAATCAAACTAGTAGCAAAGAGACAGCTCGAGCAACCATATGGTTGTGGCACCGGAGACTAGGACACCTTTCTTTTGGTTATTTGAGGAAATTAAAACCACATCTTTTTTCAGTTGTGAATGATTTAGATTTCAAGTGTGACACTTGTGAACTGGCCAAGAGCCATCGTATTCCATATTTACCAAGTTTGAATAAAAGTTCCGTTCCTTTTGTGGTTATTCATTTTGATGTTTGGGGTCCTACAAAAATCCCTTCTATTTCTAAAGCTCATTACTTTGTTACACTTATTGATGAATGCACTAGAATGACTTGGGTATCTTTGCTTAAAAAAAAGGTTGCTTAAAAAAAAGGGTGATGTATACACAACATTTTAGGAATTTCATAATATGGTTAGCACCCAGTACCAAAAACATATTCGTGTTCTACAATCTGACAATGGATTTGAATATGTAGATACATCTTTTGGAAAATTTCTTAGTCATCTTGGCATTCCTCATCAGACCTCTTGCACTTATTCTTCGCAACAAAATGGATTGGCAGAGAAGAAAAATAGACAATTGTTGGAAGTGGTTCATGCCTCTCTTTTTGGCATGAATATGCCTTGGTTTTATTGGGGAGAGGCTATGAAATCCGCTACTTATTTAATTAATCGAACACCCTCTCGAGTTATCAACTTTCAGACCCTCTAAAAAAAAATGCAATCCTTACTTTCAATTCCTCACTTTCCAAATCTTGAACCACGAGTCTTTGGTTGTACTGTCTATGTTCACATTCCAAAGAGCTTACAAACTAAACTTGATCCATGTGCAAAACGATGTGTGTTTGTTGGCTATTCTGAGTTTCAAAAAGGATATAGGTGCTATGATCCTCAAACTCGAAAACTACATGTCACTTTGGATGCCTCTTTTCGTGAAACAAAAACTTATTACTCAAGGGGGTCTTCTGGACCTTCTCTTCAAGGGGAGAGCGATACTGAAGAGCATGTTTTACAAGGAGGTGGAGGAGGAGATGAACTTATAGAGTTAGAAGAAGTGAATGAATGGCTTATAAATGGTGGTCAAAAGGGTTATGAGAGTATTCTTGAAATTGAGAGTGATGTGTTAATGCAACCAGAAATGACTACAGATGCACCTGATATGGCAGAGTCATCAATGCCTTTAGAGTTGCCTATGTCTACACCATCAACTGAAGAATCAACCCAGAATGTCCTTCCTCAGGTAACTTCGAATCCCAGTATTGATGAGTCTAACGAAATACCTGATTTTGAAAAATGTATTGCTCCCAAGTATTTACAAAGATCAAATAAGGGAGTTCCCCAGAAACAATATGAACCTGATCCGAAAGCCAAGACCAAGTACCCAATTAACAACCATATGTCTTCCCATAGATTGTCTCAATTGTATGCATTTACTGTTAATCAACTATCCACTGTATCTATTCCTAGTAGTGTGCAAGATGCATTAGCTTATCCAAAATGGACAAAGGAAATGAATAAGGAAATGGAGGCCCTACAAAAGAATGCCACATGGGAACTTGCCCTTTTGCCCGAAGGAAAGGAAACAATTGGATGTAGATGGGTGTTCACAGTGAAACTTAAAGCAGATGGCAGTATTGATAGGTATAAAACAAGGTTAGTTGCAAAAGGGTATACACAAAGGTTCGATTTGGATTATCAAGAAACTTTTGCACTAGTGGCCAAGATCAACATAATTCGTATTCTCATATCCATAGCAGCTAATCAGGATTGGCTTCTGCAACAATTTGATGTGAAAAATGCGTTTCTCAATGGAGATTTAGAGGAAGAGGTCTACATGGATTTGCCACCTGGAGTTAAACATAGTTCCTCATGTAGAACTGAAGTTTGTAAATTGAAAAAGTCATTGTATGGACTGAAACAGTTACTAAGAGCTTGGTTTGGGAGGTTCTCTTCTACAATGAAGGCATTCAGTTATAAGCAAAGCAATTCAGACCATACTTTGTTTATAAAACACAAAGAAGGAAAGGTAACAACTTTAATTGTGTATGTTGATGATATGGTCGTAACAGGACATGACCCAAGCGAAACGAAAGCATTACAAGAGTATTTGGCTAATAAATCCGAAATGAAGGATCTCGGACAACATAGATATTTTTTGGGAATTGAGGTTGCTAGATCAAAACATGGAATTTTCCTTTCACAACGAAAGTATGTGCTAGATCTTTTAACTGAAACTGGAATGATTGCTTGCAAACTAGTAGAAAAACCTATAGAGATGAATCATAAGCTTGGAATTTTTCTAGATCAAGCTCCAATAGACAAAGATTGTTATCAGAGGTTAGTTGGAAGATTAATATATTTGTCACACAAGAGGCCAGATATTGCTTATGCTGTGAGCATGGTAAGCTAGTTCATGCATACACTAAGTGAGGAACATATGAATGCAGTATATCGGATCTTAAGATACCTAAAGAATGCTCTAGGAAAAGGACTGCTATTCTCAAAAAATGACGTTTCGAACATTGAAGGATACACGGACTCTGATTGTGCAGGGGATCAAACTGATAGAAGATCTACATCTGGGTACTTTACTTTTGTTGAAGGTAACCTTATAACCTGGAGGAGCAAGAAGCAGAAAGTTATGGCGAGATCAAGTGCAGAAGTTGAATTCCGTGGTATGGCTCATGGTATATGTGAGTTGTTATGGATCAGAGGTGTATTAAAAGACTTGGCAATTGAATATAAACAAGCTATGACTGTTCATTGTGATAACAAGGCAGCCATTGAGATTGCACAGAATCCTGTACAACACGATCGCACCAAACATGTTGAATTTGATCGTCATTTTATCAAGGAGAACCTCGATCACAAAATCATGCCATTTTCATTTGTCCATTCTGAAAGTCAGTTAGCGAATATGCTCACAAAAGCAGTTTCAGGAAGGGTGTTTCATGGTATAATCGACAAGTTGGGCATGATAGATATCTATACTCCAACTTGAGAAGGAGTGTCTGCATGAGCTGTATGTGAGGTGTAATATATTAGATTGATTCTATAATCTATAATTATTCCTAGAAATCTGGTAGTGATCACCAATCTTGTATTTAAGTATAGGAATATTTAGTTTACCTTAGAATAGGTTGTTTCCTTTCGTGGAGGATATAATTGTATCTATATATTGCCTCCTAACTTGGAGAAGAACATATAGAGAAAGAATTATTTTCACAACATTACTCTATTTAACAAAGAGTCCTGCTAAAACTATACTCGGTTTAATTGACTCACATTGCCTCCCTTAAACCAAGTTCTTCAAGTTTCACCATGCCAAGTAATCTCTTCAACTTCAAAAAAGAATTTGTTTTGAGTGGCTTTGTAAAAATATTTGCAACTTGTTCTTCAGAATGACAAAATTCAAGCTAGATCTCATTGTCATTCACCAAGTCACGAATGAAGTGAAACTTGATATCAATGTGCTTGCTTCTCCTATGAAAAAATGGATTCTTCGTCAATGCAATGGCTGACTTGTTATCACAAAATATTGTTGTAGAATCATCCTGCTTGTATTGTAGAACACCAAACATCCGTCGTAACCAAACTGCTTGAGTAGCAGTATTCCCTACTGCAATGTACTTTGTCTCTGCTGTTAAAAGAGCAACAACCTGCTACTTTTTAGAAGACTAAGAAAATACACCGAAACCAATATGAATGACATATCCTGAAGTATTCTTTCGCATCTCAGTATCACTTTCCCAATCACTATCTGTATATCTAACAAATTCCAAACTGTTAGAGGATGAGTAAAAAATTTACGTACCTCGAATGTATCGCAAAATCCATTTAGTAGCTTGCCAGTGAGATTGATGTGAAGTCTCGATAAATTTGCTAATTAACCCAACACCAAACACAATATTTGGCCTAGTAGAAGTCAAATATCTCAAGCTTCCTACCAAACTTTTAAAGTAAGTTGGATTCACAAGATCACTTGTACCATCTCTCACCAACTTCAACCTCTCCTCAATTGGAGTCAAAATTAGATTGGACTTGTCCATCCTGAACCTTTGCAAAATATCACTCACATACTTTTTCTATGAAATAAAAATTCCACCATCTGTTTGAACAAATTCAATGCCAAGAAAATAAGACATTAGTCCCATAGCTGTCATCTCAAAGTGAGATATTATAGCCTCCCTAAATTCTGAAATCAACTTTGGATTATTGCCAGTAAATATCAAATCGTCAACATATAAGCACACAATAAAAATATCACCATAGGAATTAGACTTGACATATAAAGTATGCTCATAAGGACATCTCTCAAAACCATACTCAACAAAATAAGAGTCAATGCATGTATAGTGCGCTCTAGGCGCTTGTTTCAATCCATAAAAAGCCTTATTCAATCTAAAGATTTTTTTTTATGTCCTTTTATCACATAACCGGCAGGTTGCTCAACATAAACTTCTTCTTTAAGTACAGCATTCAAGAACGTAGATTTAACATCCATTTGAAAAATTCTCCAATTATTTTGAGCAGCAAAAGAAACAAATATACGAACTATATCAAGTCTAGCAACAAGAGCAAACACCTTAAAATAATCAATACGTGGCTTTTGTTTGTAACCCTTAGCCACCAATCTTGCTTTAAAGCAATCTACCTCACCATTGGTCCTGTACTTTGTCTTGTACACCTACTTTACACTAATTGGTTTCTTACCACTAAGAAGAGTAGTAAGTTTTCATGTGTTGTTCTTCTCAATTGCATGGATCTCATCATCCATGACTTTAATCCAATGATCATCATGAGAGGCTTCTTCAAAAGTCATTAGATCACAATCTACAAATCAAGAAAAATTCACCAAATCTTCATTAGTTAGCTCATTATCACTACCAACAACATAATCCTGTAAATGAATAGGAAAGTGGCGCTGGCATTGAGGATGCCTAGAGGACTCTACATGAGGTGATGACACATCTGAAGAGGGAGGATTAATAATCTAAGGCTCACTCTGTATTTTAATCTACGGATCTGTACTATTAAAAGTTAAAGTTGACTGAATTTGATCATTTTGAGACCAATCCCAAACTCCTTGCTTATCAAAAGTCACATCACGACTGATAATCACATTCTCTGTTATTGGATTATACAACTTGTAAGCCTTTGACAATTGACTATAGCCAATGAAAATACACTTTTTACCTCTATCATCAAATTTCTTTTCAAGATGATCCGGCACATGAGCATATGTAATGCATCCAAACACCCTTAGGTGTTTAATGACAAGCTTCTGTCCACTCCAAGCTTCCTGCGGGGTTTTGTTAGAAACACTTCTAGTAGGGCACATATTGAAAACATAAATAACACAAGCAACCGCTTCAGCCCAAAATTCCTTAGGTAAATTTTTAAATTTTAACATGCATTTAACCATATCTATAACAATTCTATTCTTTCTTTCCACCATTCCATTTTGTTGTGGAGTATATCTAGCAATTAACTGATGCCTAGTACCATGTTTCTCTAAAAAATCATCACAAACAAGATACTCTGTATGCCTATCAGTTCTCAAAGTTTTAATTTGAATTCCACTTCGCTTTTCAACATAGGCCTTGAATTTTTTAAAAGTATCACAAGCATCAGATTTATGTTGCAAAAAATAAACCCATGCTTTTCTACTAAAATCATCAATGAATGTAATAAAGTACATATTGCCACCATTAGAAGGTACCTCCACTGAGCACAAATCTGAGTGTATTAATTTCAAATGCCTCTTGGTTCTCCATGAATTTCCTGTAGGAAAAACATGTCTATGTTTCTTTCCCATAACACAAGTTTTACAAACTCTATTTGAGATATAAATAGCAGGCAAACCAGAAACCCAATGTTTTCTAGCAAGGAAATTAAGACTGCCAAAATTCATATGCCCAAAACGCATATGCCATAACCAACTATCATCATCAATCATAGAACTAAAGCAATGTAAATTCTCACATTTAATACTCAATAGAAATAAACAATTTGGAGTCGTGTTTACCCTTGTTATTAGCCTCATACAATCATCATTGATTGTGTAAACTCCATGGTGGATTTACATATCATAACTTCTCTCTAAAAGTTGCCCCATACTCAACAAATTTTGTTGCAGACCTGGTACATAAAACACATCTGAAATATACTTGTGAGACCTATTCTTCAAACTTATTTTTATTTTGCCTTTACCCATCACTGGTATCTTTGAATTATTTTCAACTTTTACCTCTGAATGAATGGACTCATCCAAATAAGAAAGCATGTCTTTCTTCCACACATGTGATTACTACAACCAATATCTAAATACCACTTAGTACCATCATCATTATCCACAACATTACAAACCAGCAACATGATCTCTACTTTATTATTACCACTAGGATTATTTTCAGCAACATTAGCTTGATGATCTCTATTATTCGGCCTTCTAGATCTGCAATTAGACTTTTTATGTCCAAACTTTCCACAATTAAAACATTGACTATTGGATTTATGAGATTGTAGATTAGAATTGTTATCATCCCCTCTTTCTTGGACTGGTCTGTGTTGCCAATTATTATTCTGCCACTGATTGTTATTTGGCCACTGATTACCTTTGCCTCTTCCTCCACTAGATTTTTTTTGCCCATTATTGCCTCTGCCTCCTCTATTGTTGTGATTCTGCCCTCTATTCTGATAGCCTTGAAAACGTTGATTAAATCTTGCATTATTCTGAGACTCGTCTTTTTCATTTTTAAAATTTAATTGAGCTTGTAAAGCTTCCTCAACCGAATTTTTTGATCTCTCATTCAAGCGTTGTTCATGAACAGTCAACGAACCTTGTAATTCATCCACTGTCATAGACTCCAATTTAGCAGACTCTTCAATAGCAGTCACTTTATAATCAAATTGCAATGTCAAGTTTCGAAGAATTTTTTCAACTATTTGATGATCTGCTATTTGTTCACCATTAATCCTCATCTTATTAACAAGTGTTGTGGTCCGCAAAAAATAATCAAAAATAGTTTCTGATTTTTTCATCTACAACAACTCAAAATCTCTACACAACTTTTATAATCTAACCTTTTTCACCTTATCAACACCAACATATATATTTTTTAAGAATATTTCATGCTTGTTTTGCAGACTGAACATGGGCAATTTTACTAAGAACAGAATTATCTAAAGCTCGATAAATGCAATTTAAAGTTTTGAAGTGTACTTGCCTTGTTTGCTCATCTATATCTGCTACAAGCTTTTCCTTAATGAATTTCATCATCAAACCACTTGAATTAAAAAAGGTCATCATCGCACTCTCCCAAATATGAGAAAGAGATTTTTCATCAAATTTGTAAACCATATAAATAAATGAAGACATCTTCACGAACTAAGAAATCAGACTCTGATACCAATTGTTGAATCTATGAATTTTTCATAGATCCGAACAAAACAAAGTAAGAATATTATTTGATTAAATCATAGCAACCTTGGAATATAGAAAAAAAATATTATTTTATTGAAAAGGAACTCAATCAAGCATTAAGTTCTTTTTAACATGGCAGAACTTCAAAGGCCATTATACACAGTGGCACACCGGCTCACAGTGCCCACATATATATATATATATATATATTATATAAAATCTAATCCTAATACAATTAGGACTTTTAATCCTATTCAAACTAATAATACTATTTCCACTAGAATAAAGACTCTCAGCCCTATTAGGATAAAACAAAGCAAATATTATTACTATTAAGACTCAACAATAAGAGTCCTACTAAAACTATACTCACTTGGTTTAATTGGCTCACAAAATTCAAGTATTGTATGATAAAAAAAATAAAATTGAAGTATTTATTTTTATTTGAGTAAGTTACAAATTTCACTCTTTTTATTCTAGATATTCCATTCATATAAAATAGTAGAATAAAAATGACATAAAATAAAATAGAATTTTTAACATTTTCCATTTTGTTTATGCTAAAATTAATTAAAAATAGTTGTTGGGAGTGATTTGATTTTTATGATATGAGCGGGGAATGCACTTTAGAAGTAGATGTGGAGAGTATAATAATATAATAAACAAACAAGTTGCACTTCAATGAAGCCAACTCCTTTGTCGGCCATTAAATGTCAATAATGTTTTGGAACATTGATTCTCGTTTTTTCTTGATAAGCAATCTAACTCTTATTTTTTATTTTTTTATTTTAAGAAAAAAACACAATTAAAGAATGTCCTATTTATATTATCATCAAATTAATTTTTCTATCTTCATGAGATACATACGGTAAATCTCGCGTTAGGTAATAAATTGAATTACCAAAAATTTAAATATATTGATGACTGATGCTGCACTTTTTGGCTTGCAAGAAATATGGGTCCCGCGACCTGAAGAACATTAAAAAAAAAGGAATCAGATGGCCACCAGATTGGCTCCGACGGTAGCCGCTCCGATGCTTAAGTAAGTAAACTGAATTGAAAAGACTGTAATGAAAGCCAAAGAATGAGCATGAAAATAAAGCGGTAGGCCTTCCTAAGTTGATTAGGATTCGAAGCCATGACAATAGGGATTTGATCATCGGAGATTGCAGTTGCCTTGTTGGACATTGATAGAGATAACCATGTATGGCAGTTTCCTTGTAAAAGACTGCTTCCTTATTCTTTGCTCAGCGGATGTTAAGGAAACAACGAGGTCGGAATCATACGAAATACTGAGTGAATATTGCCCAGAGCATCAGCTCTGGAGGATATGTGTATGAGAGTGCCCTGGAGGCCGCGCCTGCTCTGTATGACCGAGTTTATCAGTTCCGTAAGCACACGTGTCTCAAGATGATTGGTGTGTCGGTTTGTGGTACATTAGTTACTCCCCTCCCCCCCTTCCGAGCCTCAGTTAGGGCCTAGGACGTAACTAGGGCTATGGGCTTTATGAAAAGTCACACGTTTTGTCTCTCCACTTTCCAACACGTCGGTTTGATGGGTCATTTATTACGCAGCCGATACTTGAGAAGCCATCATTACCCTCAACCGTCATGCAGAATCGGCTTGGGGGGCTCATATTTCGAATATGTATATAAAGAGAGGGAAAGGACCTTTTACGCCTTTCTTCTGCACTTGTCTCTACAGTATCAGAAACTCTACAATTTTTGATTGACATATTTTGAAGGTCGAAGTATATTTGGTGCTCGTAGCTTCCCTTTCCTTACTTGATTTCAGGTTCGATTTTTAGCTCCTTTTACTGTTCCCTCTCCTTTGCTTCATTATTTTTCTTTTGTCCGCCATGTCTGGCCCTGGGTCACCTTTTGGTTCAAGGAGCTCTTCTAGAACAATTACTCAATTTCAACTTGCGACCATTCCTTCTACTAATAATGCCAAAGATAGGTTGGTAGAACCCCCCTCCAGTCCGAAGGTTAGGATAATTGATGCTTTTGAGGAGTCCCCCAAATAGGGCCGGAGAGACTTCTGGTCGACCCGCCCGTAGGGAGGAAGGTGAAAGTGCAATCACTGAGAGTATGTTATAAGAGTTGTGGGAGAAGTTCAGTCTTCATTCGAATGTTACTTTTAGGGTCCCAGACACTCTGGATCGCCCACGCGATGTTAGAACGGGAGAAATTTGTGTCTATTTAGCTTGGTTTGAAATGGGACTGACACTCCCTCTTCCCGACCTTGTAAAACAATTCTTTTATTGGTTTAATCTTTGCCCTACAAACCTCAATCTCAATAGTTGGAGACATTTGTTGAGCTTTATAGTGTTAGGGCATCTGAATGATGTTGACGTGTCTCTTGATTTGATCCGTAGTAATATGGATCTAAAATACATGAGGTCGGAAGGCCTCTATTACATGTCTTTTGATAGTAGGTTCAGACCCCTTTCTTCCGTGCCCTCCTCCAACAAGACCTGGAAGAAGTGGTATTTTTTCATAAAAGGAGGATGGGAATATAAGGACTTCCAAGACCATTTCACAACATTTCCTAGAACCACTGGGCCAAAGGGTGAGACCCAATTTTTTCTGTGGCTGCTTTGATTCTGTTTTGTGCATCAATTGCCGAGCTAATTACCTTTGTGTCTTTTGTGCAGATAGAAGTGTGTGGAAGAGGCTGAGCTTCACTCTCGTGCTCTAGAAGCAATATAAAAAGCTTTTACGAACCAGAAACCGAGACCATTCTGTCATCGTCAACCCTGAGAACTTAATGGCTGCTAAGGGCCGTGTAGAGCAGCTGACGAAAGGTCTGATGGCTATGTAGGAGACCGAGCCATTTTCATCTGCAGCAGTGGAGGAGGCTTGTCACGACCCAAAACCCACCCTATGCGGATTAGGGATCCGTGACCCGGGTCTGCGGCCCGTGGGCCGTACCTCGTCCAAAAGGATCTAAAATGCTAGGTAAAGTTTTAACAAAAGCATTTCTTAATCATTAAAATATCTGGTAGCACAGTCAGTTCACTACTGATTCATGTCCAAAAATTATAAGTGTTAAATACAGATCCTTCAAAAACAAAACCAACAAACAGGACCGTGGTGACATGGGAGTATTAAGACTTGACAATATTCAACTTAATATAAAACTCGCCCAAACAGCTACCAGTAACTAGCAGCGTCTAAATCCCTGGAGCGCCCGAGGGTTCCCCGAATTCTTGTTGTCCTGAAAAATTTAAGGGAGAAGGGGTGAGCTAATAGCCCAATAAGTAATTTCCTGGCTTTAATGTGGGTTCGGGTTTGTCCGATGAAATGATAGATCAAAGAATAACAGATAGCCAATATGGGCAATAATGAAGGCGTAGCCAGTCACCAAAAATGTGCAAGGTATCGACCCGAGGGTCCAAAAGGCATATCCCACAATATAACACAAGAGTCAATAACAAAGCCAAATGAAATTGGGATCTGGCCTATCATGATGGGTTGCTGCCACAACAATACATTAGCCAATCAAAGATATACCATGCTTGCAACAATATGATCATTTCACAGGGTATAAAAAGATGATCATACAATGGAAACAAGAATAAGTTAACATCGAATTCAAATAACCCAGATATACGTGAATTACCCGGGGCCCGGCATACCCCACTAAAACGCACGCTCAGATCCGCCACAGTTCCTCGGGCTCTCTGAAAAGCGTTAGAGCTCTTTTCAATATAGGTCCCGTAGGACACAACAGACCCTAATGGGTCTTTTCCCCCACGCAATCTGTGAATGGATGGGTCATTGTGACTGAGCACAACCCCGAGTACATACCAAATATCATGACCAACAAAATCCATACAAGATGTACAATCGTACCAAACATTTGATATCACAACAACAAAACACGAAGTGTATGGAATCAGTAGAATGTATCTCAAGACTAGGTCATGGTACGATAGTGTAATAATATTCAAATATCAATGATCAATCTCAAAGGGATGTGAGCAAGCAAATCAAATCCAAAATCAGGTAAACTGATATCTACAAGTCAATTGGCTCAATCAAGTGCATCAGGTAGTAATGGAGTACAAATTGGCAGCATATGAACAATAACGTGACTGACTGGAAATAACCCATATTAAAGCGTCAGAATTACTTACCTCAAAATGACTCTCAGTAGTTCAACTAATCAAAGTCTCCTTCCCCTTTTCTTTTGACGTGCCTGTCAATTGAAAATAACTCAGTCTATAACTGAAATCGAACCATACTCGATATTCAAATTTGTTAATCTTGGCTATCGGTATCTCGATTACTAATCTAGATGTCGTCATTGTATCCGGAATGTTGAATAAAATAAGTTTAGGCTTTTACGGATCTTAAATCGGACGTCCGGATTAAAAAGGGCAAAATTGTCTTTTGTACTTGTAGGTACTTTTATTCCCGAAACCTCTTTTTATAATTCTGACCTCACCGTTGGATTCAGTGGGTCCGAGATAGTAAGAATACCCATATAACTTGCCTTGTCAGGACACAGGGGTATTTTGGTCATTTTAAGACTTGTTCTCATTGTATTTTAATGTTCGGAGTCCCGTCTCGTAAAACGGGTCCCACCATTAGATCCGAAATGCCCGAGATAATAAAGTTTGACTATTCATTCGCCCCGTTCGGACTTCATTTGACTTATTTGTGACTCAGGGGTAAAATGGTAATTTTACCCATTTAATAAATTATTTAAATAATTTATTTTATTATTTTATTATTTTTCCAGGGGTGTTTTTGAAATAATTCTCCAAAGTCTGGGTCAGATTTGGAATAGGGTGGATAGTTGGGGCCAAACTGTAAATATCATAAGTTTTGGTTTATTTGTTTTTTTTTTTTTTTAATTAAAACATTGGACCAGAGGGTTCACTTAACAAAACCCTAGACCGGACCGGTTATGCACTGAACCAACCGGTTCAGTCCTCTCCAGAGAACCGGTTTAATGGGTCATGCTGACGTCAGCCCTAATTTAATATTTTTAAAACTCTTTAATGAAACGGCGTAGTTTCATTGCCCCGTTGGATCCGGTCGGGTCCCGACCCGACCCAGACCCGGATTCGGTCCCGTCTTGACCCGACATGCCCCCCGTTTTTCCGGTGGTCTTCTCCGGTCACCCCTGTCAATTCCGGTCACCGGAATCTCGGCCAACCCACGGTTTCACACCATTTTCACGTCCAAATCTCACTGTGATTATACCAATCGCTTCCTAAGGTTTCAAGGAGTAGTTTAGGACAGATTTTGGCCCCAAACACTACTGATTTTGACACCCATTTTCTGGTTTTTCCGGCGTTGCACCGGCGAAGGATAATCGGCCATAAAATGGCCGTTTCTCGACCGTTTTGAGTGATTCAAATTCCGTTGGGTTCCTAATGAACTTGGCTACCCATTTTAAGTCCTAAAATCATGATCAAATGGACCTACCAAAATCTGCCATTGTTGACCGTAGCTAAAGTTCTTGGTTTTCATGTTTTTCTTTCATATTTTGATTCCCATAAATTCAAAATTAAATCTATAACAGCATAGAGTAAAAATTGAAGCAACGAGCATAATTGGTTACCTGTTTGTATGTTTCCTCCAATTGCTTCAAATTGATCTTTCTTTCTCTCTCTACTGCTCTCTCTCTCTCTCTAAGATCTGCTTTTGGTTCTATGCTTTTTCTCCCTGTGCTCACTGCCCCAGAACTCTGCTTCACTTTTCTATCTCTCTTTTCCTCACTCCCACACAAAGAGATGTATATACACTTTTATATAATATATATATATATATATATATTTTTATCTCTTGCCCCAACCACACTCAACCAAGCATGGCTGGCCATACCCTCCTCCATGATTTTCTGATTTCTCCCATACCCCTCTCCATACCTATAGGTATAGGTTAGGTGGAGTAGGTTTTGATATTTTTATTTTATATACATATATATATATATATCCTATTTTATAATAATGTATAAATACATAATATATACCCATTTAATACACATGTATATATGTATTTTGATATTCATAAAATATAGGATTAAACAGCTCCAAGTACAATTGATATAGTGTTGCCCGACCCGACTGCCTCGATATTCGTGCCATTTTGGGTCGGGGTATTACAAGGCTCCTTCCCTAGTAGACCCTCCCTTCCAAACAAAAAGGAGGAGGTTACTCTCGGACTCTCCTGAACCTGCCTCGGGGGAGAGGCAGGAACCTTCTCCTATCTCCGTGGTCCCCCCAGCCCCATCCAAATAAACGGGCAACGGGGCATCAGCTTCAGTGGCCCCTGGTGCTGTTAACCAGGCGGCCAAGAAAGTTCTGAGGGACTCTTGGGCCAAAGGCTCCCTTAAACTTAAGCCACAGAAGCCAGAGAAGCTTCTAGTTGACCTGGCTTCTCTTCAAGTTAAAGTAAGTTCTTCGGGTCTCTATTTCTTTTCCCTTTTTCCAAGTGTTTTTAGCTGGACACTGAACTATTTGCTCTGTATACTGCAGACCTTGCATACCCTCTTTACTCTAACAGAGGTCTCTCTAACTTCAGAGGAAGTCGACAAGCTCCAAGCTGAGCTGGACGAGGTGAGGCTTCAGCTCGGTACTGCCAAGTCTGAGGCTCACGAAGCTATGGAGAGGCTGAAGGAGTCCTAGAATTCTCTGGCCGTCATGGAGTCAGAGAAGAATCTTCATGTTCAGGAGGCGGCGAGACTCTAGGGGGAGATGAATGGCATGCGGTACCTCTATCACCAAAATCTCGAGGACGTAGTTGAGCAGGCCAAGCTAGAGAATGAGACAAAAATGAAGATGGAACTTGAAGGGATGGCCAATAGCCTGATCATGTTTGGCTTCAACAACTTCCGATCTAGGTTCCTCGTCAAATTTCCTGATTTCGACATATCCTCGATTGTGCCTCTTAGGGTTAACCCTCCTGAAGTTGTCGTGCCGAGCGAGGTGATTGATGTTCCTCCTGCTGATCCTTCCCCAGCCGTTGAGCCTATTCCTGCTGATCAGGCTTAGAATATGTATGTTTTGCTACTTTTGAACCTCCAATGTAATAGACTACCATTGTTGAATGAAATAGGTTTTTTTAAATGTTTTCATCCCTTTCTTTCGTGTGGATTCCTGGTTGACCCATGTAGCCTTGAGTTGTATTGCTCTGTAGTATATCAGTCCTTCCAATTTATGGTTGATGTGAAAATTGTTGCAAGTAAGGCTGCTCTAGAGCTCTTCAGACCAGCTTTTTTACCGTCAGTAGTTGTTTTTCGAGTTGTATTGCAATAGAACAATGATTATAGACTAATTCTGATTGCCTCATCATCTTAGAATAAGATAGGAAGGCAATTTTAATCAGACGAGTAGGGATCTGATATTGATCTTATATCACATATATTGGAAGTAAATTTTGAAGAATTCTGAGGCAGATTGTTCTAAACCAAAGATTTGTAGTAGTAACTTGGTGTATTGTGACCATCACTCTGATGATTGAAACTTCTGCCTCTAAGTCACCAAGACCAGGACTAAGTTATATCAGAACTGATGGTCTTTTGTCATACACATGGCCTGTCAGGGGTCAACAGAATGGCCAAGACTGAAAGGTCTGTATGTTGGATAGAGGGCCTTCATATTAAGATGGACCATACTCTGTTTGCTTGACTAAGGTTGTACGTTTGGGAAAATCTTGCATCCCATCTTTTGGGTATCCCGAGAGGACGGTTTTGTGCGTCATTCATTTATACAACTGTCTTTTGGGTTTTCGAGGCCAACCTTTCCTTTAACAGTTGCGACGGTCCAGTTGGATGGCTTTTGGACTTCAAGGGTCTATATATATGAGAGAGGGGCATGATGTTGCGCCCTAATCCCTTTGCTTGTTGCTTCCAAATTGTTTTCCCGTTGGAGGGAATCAAATGTCCTTAGAAGATGCTGTTCGTTCAGAGATGATTGACGATTTTCAGTCCGAGTTGGGAATGATTAAACTGTGGCCGAAAATTATCTTTCCCTTTAATTCAGTCTCCAAGGAAGGATTAGAGGAGGCGAAGATCTTCTTGTCCATCTTAGCATCCGGTCGAGATTTCTCCGATTGGAGGTGGACCCTCCTTGATTCAACCGAGGCCTGGAGCATTAGTGATGAAGACGAAGGTAGGATGCCTCATCTCCTTTGTGTCTTGGCAGAGACCCTTGCTCAAGCCAGCCTGGGTGTCGTGCCAAATTTGAGGAAAACGAAGGTAGAGAATGGTGGTTTCTTGAGACCCAGAGCCCTTATCCTCCGTTGGTATTGATACCAGTGACAGTGATGATGAAATGACCTAGGTATGATGCAGATTAGGGTTCAGGGTTCCTTCCTTTCAAATGGAAACCGGTGACGGCGGTAATGGTGGTGTGGAACTCTGAGCCCTTCCCCCTGATCCAGGAAGATTCGACGAAGATAGCCATGACTTTGTCTGAAATTGTTGTAGCTTCTGTATTTTTCTTTCTAGTCTTCTTGTACCGATGTAACCTTTATGAACTATCAATAAAATTGGATCCTTTTTCTTGAAATCTGATGTACTTTTTGATTGGATGTGTTCTTTTTGGAGTTAAAACATCTTTCCGAACACTGCTGCTAACTATTTTTCATCAATAGTTATGTTTGTATGTTCTGGGAGTAGACCAAAGAAACATAACACTTGTGGTTTGAATTGAAGTACTCTGAGCTGTTGCAGATGCTAAGGCAATGTAGTTTTGTTGCTCAATAGTACTTAAACCAAGTGATCTAAGAATCAGCTCCGAGGATCTGCCAATCTAGGAAACTTGTGTAAATAATAGTTGGAAAGTAGTTGTAGATATCGGAACTTGATGCCTTCAAACGGACTGAATCGCTAGGCCTGAATACTTACTGGACCAGATTATGAGGTCTGTACTTTTTAAGAGATGGACCAGACTCTGAAGGTCTGTGCATTGGAGATGGACCAGACTTTGAAGGCCTGTGCATTGGAGATGGACCAGACTCTGAAGGTCTGCGCATTGGAGATGGACCATACTTTGAAGGTCTGTGCATTGAAGATAGACCAGACTTTGAAGGTCTGTGCATTAAGAGATGGATCAGACTCTGAAGGTCTGTGCATTAAGAGATAGACCAGACTCTGAAGGTCTGTGCATTAAAAGATGGACCAGACTCTGAAGGTCTGTGTATTAAGAGATGGACCAGACTCTGAAGGTCTGTCCATTAGAGCTGGACCAGACTCTGAAGGTCTGTGCATTAAGAGGTGGACCAGACTCTGAAGATCTGTGCATTAAGAGATGGACCAGACTTTGAAGGTCTGTGCATTAAGAGATGGACCAGACTCTGAAGGTCTGTGCATTAAGAGATGGACCAGACTCTGAAGGTCTGTGCATTAAGAGATGGACCAGACTCTGAAGGTCTGTGCATTAAGAGATGAACATTTTATGGAGGTATTAAAAAGAAAGAGAAACCTTTATTGATAATACTTTCGTAAATGTTCTACATTCCAAGGTCTAGGAATAGATTTCCCAGCCATGTCCTCTAGCCAGTAAGTGGTAGGCCTAACAACCTTTGTCACTCTGTAGGGGCCTTCCCAATTGGGTGACAACTTTCCTATAGTGGGATCCTTGGTGTTTGGAAAAGATCTTCTTAAGACAAGGTTTCCAACTTGAAAGCTGACCGTCCGGACCCCTACTTTGGAATTGTTGACCATTCTCTGTTGATAGGCTTCCATCCTGATTCTGGCTTGATCCCTTTTTTCTTCAAGCAAATCCAAATTTTCTGCCAGCTGCTGATCATTGGACTCTTGTTCGAAGGCTTCAGTCCTTAAAGTTGGCATACCGATCTCCATCGGGATTACTACTTCTGTACCATAGGCCAATGAGAAGGGAGTTTTAGAGGTGGGAGTTCTTCTGGTTGTTCTGTAGGCCCAAAGAACCCCAAGAAGTTCCTCTGCCCACTTTCCTTTGGCCTGCTCCAACCTTTTCTTTAATGTATCAAGGATTGTTCGGTTGGTGACCTCTGCTTGCCCATTTGCTTGTGGATGGCCTGGAGAGGCAAAGTGTTATCTGATGTTAAGATTTTCACAAAATTTTTTGAAGACTTTACCAGTGAACTGTGTCCCATTATTAGAGATGATTACGTGCGGTATCCAGAACCTGCAGACAATGTTCTTCCAGGTGAAGTTTTCAACTTCCTTCTCAGTGATACGTGTTAGAGGTTTAGCTTCAGCCCATTTAGAGAAGTAGTCAATGGCTACTAGAAGATATTTCTTATTTGGTGGGGCTTTGGGTAATGGGCCCACAATTTCCATCCCCCACTGAGCAAAGGGCCAAGGACTAGTAATTAGGATGAGCTCGTGATGAGGTTGGTGTTGATATGGAGCAAACTTTTGGCACTTATCGCCCTTCTGGACGTACTCCTTAGCCTGCTTCAGCATACTAGGCTAGTAATAGCCTTATGTTAGAGCTCGATGAGCTATTGTTCTGCCCCCATTATGGTTCCCACAAATTCCTTCCTGTATTTCAGCCAAGACATATTGAGATTCTTCTGGAGCTAAGCATTTCAACAGGGGCTGAGAGTAAAATCTTCTGTAAATATTATTGTTCAGGATCAGGTACTGAGCTGATCTAATTCGTATTCTCCTTGCTTTGTTTTTATCTTCCAGGAAGAGCCCTGATTCCAGGTACTAGAGGATTGGGGTCATCCAGTTCTGGGGCTGTTCAGCAATTTGGACAACTTGGGCTTCTTCTATGCTGGGTTTTGGTTGGCAAGAGATTTTTACTACCGAATTTCCCTCTGGTTTTAGGCGGGATGCCATGTTTGCTAAAGCATCTGCTCTGTAGTTCTGGCTTCTTTCTATTTTTTGGATAGAGAACGTCCAGAAGGAGTGCTTCAAGGAGTTCACTAGCTCGAAATACCGAAGCATCCTGTCGTCTTTAATGGAGAATTCTCCCAGGACTTGGCTTACCACCAACTGGGAATCTGAGAAGACCAAAATGTTTTGAACCTCGCATTCTAGAGCCAACTTCATGCCTACGACTAGGGCTTCGTATTCTGCTTCATTTTTAGAAGTTCTGAATCCCAGGCTAACTGCTTTTTCTGATAAGAGCCCATTAGGGGACTGCAATACCAGGCCCACTCCAGAACCCTGATCAGTGGACGACCCATCAATATATAGCTGCCATGTCCTTGACATTTCGAAGAGCTGTGCCTTGTCTTGAAGTGCCAGGGTGAACTCAGCAACAAAATCTGCCAAGGCTTGTCCCTTGATGGAGTTCCGTGGTACATATGATATGTCAAATTCTCCTAACTCCACAGACCACTTTACTAATCTTCCTGAAACTTCAGGCTTTCTCAATATCGACCTTAGGGGATAGGCGGTTTGGATTTCAATTGGATGGGTTTGGAAATAAAGTCGGAGTTTCCGAGTTGATATTACCAAAGCGAAGGCCAATTTCTCAATCTCTGGGTATCTCTTTTCTGTGTCGAGCAATGCGCTACTGACGTAAAATATGGGCCTCTGTACTCCCCTATCCTGTCTAACTAGTGCGGAACTGACCGCGTTCTTAGAGACTGCGAGGTAAAGGAGTAGCTTTTCCCCATGGACTGGTTTTGACAGAAGCTCTGGAGAGGCAAGGTATTCCTTCAATCCTTGGAAAGCTTTCTCACATTCTTCCGTCCATTGTAAAGCTTTGTTACCTTTTAAAGCTTTGAAGAAGGGTAGGCAGCGATCAGTGGACTTGGAGATAAACCTGCTCAATGCCGCGATTCTGCCATTCAGTGTCTGAATGTCTTTCTTGGTTTTTGGCTACTCCAGTCCAATCAGAGCTCGGATCTGGGTGGGGTCTGCCTCAATACCCCTCTGAGAGACAATGTATCCTAGGAATTTTCTTCGTCACCCCGAAGGTACATTTCGTGGGATTGAGCTTCATCTTGTGCTGTCTTGGGATATCGAAGGTCTGGGATAAGTGCTGGAGGTGACTACCTTTCTGTAAACTTTTGACCAGCATGTCATTAATGTACACCTCCATGGTATTGCCGAGGAGTGAGCTGAACATCTTGTTGACCAACCGCTGGTATGTGGCCCCAGCATTCTTCAAACTGAACGACATTATTCTGTAGCAATAGAGACCTCATTCGGTTATGAAGGCTGTCTTCTCCTGGTCTGAAGGGTACATCTGGATTTGGTTATACCCAGAATAGGCGTCCATAAAACTCATGAGTTCGTGCCCTGCAATAGCGTCAACCAGCTAGTCTATCCTTGGTAGTGGAAAGCTGTCTTTGGGGCAAGCTTTATTGAGCTCTGTATAGTCAACGCAGACCATCCACTTGCCATTTTTCTTCTTAACCAGAACGGTATTGGCCAACCAGTTTGGGTAGAATACTTCACATATCATCTTGGCTTCAAGCAGCCGCTGGACCTCCTCGTTTATGATCTGATGCCGCTCTAGAGCAAGCGGCCTTCTTTTTTGTCTCACTGATGGGTGATCTGGATCTACCATCAGTTTGCGAGTTATAAGGTTTGGATCTATACCCTCCATATCTTTGGTCTCCCACGCAAATATAGAGAGGTTGTCTTTCAGAAACTTGATTATCCTCTCTTGCTCGGCATGTGTCAGGTCTGGACCGATGTACAAATATCACCCCTCTAATTCTGAGCTGACTAATACTTTGATGGGCTCTCCAATGGGTTTGGCCCTACTGTCCCATTCTCTTGGACTTAGGGGTTCCTCAATTCTAGAAGGGTAACCTTCCTCCTCGGGATTGTGGGAGAGAATTGGATCCGCACAGTCCCGAGCATACTGTAATTGCTATTTGGTAGTCTTCTCCTTGAGTGCAATGACATGGCATTCGCGAGAATTCGGCTGGCACCCTTTAACAGAATAAACATTCTGATTGTGGACATACTTCAAACATTGGTGGAGGGTTGAGGTAACAGCCCCTATCTGGTGTAGCCATGGTCTCCCAATTATGACATTGTAGGGAGATTTCATATTCAACACCATGTATTCTGAGATGATCGTTTTCTGTCCTTCTCCTTCCCCTACAGTAGTAGGCAGGTCGATCCTTCCCAATGGGGTACTGAGATTACCATCAAATCTCATCATTATGGTAGTGGTTGGCTTGAGGCTGTTGTGATCAATCTTCATCTGTTTGAGTGGCTCATAGAACAGTATGTTAACGGAACTGCCGGTGTCAACCAGAACTATTCTGATCTTGAAATTGGCAATCTTAAGAGTGATGACGAGGGCATCACTGTGAGGGCAGTGTACCCAGGCTAGATCCCGTTTTGTGAACTGAATCTCCAGTTTTGGTTTGAGCCTTCTTTCAACGTTGGTGATCTGCGATACATCTGAGGCAGCCCTGGCCTTACGAGCATACCTCTTCCTGGTTCTGTTTGACATTCCTATAATAGGGGAGTCTACATGGAAGACGTAAATGACATGGTTGTTCTGCCTTTGAGGCTAATTCCGTCCTTCCCTCTGCTCTTGTCTTTGCTCGGGCCTCTGGTCTATCTTTTGTTGAGGCTTGTCTTCATGGGGGTTCTGCCTCCCGTCTTGTTTAATGAACTCCCGAAGACGTCCTTTCTTTATGAGCTGCTCAACCTCATATCTAAGGGACCTGCATGAGTTAGTCGTATACCCATGATCTTTGTGGAAATTATAATATTTACCTTGGTCCCGAAGGCTGGGATCTCCTTTAATCGGTTTTGGCCATCTTAAGTTCTCTCGATCTCAGATTTGCCGAAGTACTTGAGCCAGTGTAGTGTTCAAAGGGGTAAAGTTGGTAAACTCCCTTGGTCCGGAATTATAAACAGCCCTAGGTGTTGTTCTCTTTTCTGGACTCCTGGCCCTCTTCTTGCTAGGGTCCCTTTTGTAGTCGTCCTTCTTATGATCTTCCCTTTTCGGATTGTCCTTCTGGGTCTGCTCCTTGCCCTTTTAGGACGTGCGGTTAGCTTCCTCCAAGTTGATATACTTCCTAGCCCGGTCCATTAATGCTGCCATGTCGGCAGGAGGATTCTTTGTCAAGAAATCTCTAAAGCCACCGTGAGCTAGACCAAACGTTAAGGCAGCTACGAGGAAACCTGGGCTGCAGTCGGTAATCTCTGTGAGTTCGGCATTAAAGCATGCAATGTAAGCTCCGAGGGACTCTTCCTTAGTCTGTTTGACATTTAGCAAGAACTCTGGTCCCCTTCTGAGCCTTCTGCTTGTCATGAATCTGTCCAGGAATTGCCTACCGAGCTCATAGAAGCTGATAACTGAGTTCAATGGGAGGTGATGGAACCATTTTAGGGCGGTACCTTTTAAGCTGGTAATGAAAGTTTGGCACATAAAGGCATCAAAGGCCCCGTGAAGGGCCATTGTATGCTGGTAGTGCGATAGATGATCTCCTAGGTCGCCAGTCCCATCATATAGGGTAAATTTTGGCACAACGAACTTTTTCGGTCTTTCTTCTGACATGATGGCAAGAGTGAATGGCGTGGCCAGTCTTTCGAGCAACCTGGCCAACTCATCCTGCTTTAGAGGGTTCTGGACGCCTCTCATAGCTACTGTTCGATTCATAGATTCTGTAACTTCTTCTAACCTTCGTGGGTCTCTAAGCCGGACTTCTTGTGAACCTTGCTTTACAGCCTCGGTTTCAGGATAGTCAGGCTGAGCATGTTCCACGGACGGAGGAAGGTTCCGAAGGTTCCAAGATAGAGGGATTGGTGCCGCTTAGGGCTGAGGCTCTTGTGGTGTCGGATGTGCTTCCGAAGCTCTTGGAGTTGGGGCTCTAGTAGTGCTTCAGTAATGGACATTAGGGACAAAGGCTGGTGTCCCCCAGCTTGGGGCTACTGATGGCTGTGGATTTCTGCCGACGTGAGCAACACCCTGGGGGTACCGAGGCCGGTTATTTGGAGCCTCCTCATGGGGCTCTTCATTCTCAGTGGCAATAGGGGGTTGTGTTCTCTCAGCAACATTGACCGACGGATTTAGAGGACTCGTCCCTTGATTTTGTGTAAGCATTGCCAGAGTTCTAGATATAGCTAGTAGTTGTTCTTGCACTAGTTCATTGTGTCGTTTGATTGACTCAATCTCTTGTCGCATGGGATCAACCGCCGGCCCTCTTGCTCTTGCAGCAGGCCACCGACGTTGAGCGTTTTGAGGATTTTAAGCGTTTTGCCTTGGTCGGAAATTAAGAGCCATAGTTCTCCAGTGAGAAGGAGAATAAGTTTGCGAATAGAGCACTTGGAGATTAGTCGTTTCTCATAGACGGCGCCAAACTGATGCTGCACTTTTTGGCTTGCAAGAAATCTGGGCCTCGCAACCTGAAAAACACTCAAAAAGAAGGAATCAGAGGGCCACCGGATTGGCTCCGGCGATAGCCGCTCCGATGCTTAAGTAAGTAAGCTGAATTGAAAAGACTGTAATAAAAGCCAAAGAATGAGCATGAAAATAAAGCGTACCTGTAGGGTTTAATTTATAGGCTGCGGCCTTCCTAAGTTGATTAGGATTCGGAGCTATGACAATAGGGATTTGATCATCGGAGATTGCAGTTACCTTGTTCGACATTGATAGAGATAACCATGTATGACAATTTCCTTGTAAAAGACTGTTTCCTTATTCTTTGCTCAGCGGATGTTAAGGAAACAACGAGGTCGGAACCATACGGAATACTGAGTGAATATTGTCCAGAGCATCAGCTCTGGAAGATATGTGTATGAGAGTGCCTTGGAGGCCGCGCCTGCTCTGTATGACTGAGTTTATCAGTTCCGTAAGCACACGTGTCTCAAGATAATTGGTGTGTCGGTTTGTGGTATATCAATTACCAAAACTCACCCAATTTAAATATATTGGACTTTCACATTTTCATTAAAATGTTTAGTATGCCTTCAAACCTCCAAATTCGACTCACACTTAATCTCTTGTAAATTGTATTTTTTTCTCTCTTATTTCTATGTTAACAAATCAATAACTTTATTTCATTAAAAATAAAATTACATGGTTCATAACTAGCAGTCTTTCATAGCCTATCTATAAATGTATTGCCAAACATTTAGTTGGAGATCCACTTTAAGTAAGGATGGACTCAAAGCTGCTCTGATATCACTTATTATATTCAAAATATTTCTTCTGATCAATCGTAAAATTTAAGATGTTATATTTTCTATACTTATTTATGTTATAATTTTCTCTACTTATAATACTTTTGATCAAGGACAAGGCCAAATCATTGGTTCTGGAGGGGCAAAATTTTTGTTTGACGTTTGATCATAAATTTTAAAAGTATAAAAAAGTTAATATTAATCATCTTTTTTTATTATAAATAACTAAATTTATGATTATAAAAAAACTTACAAATTAGACAATAGATCTAATTAAAGAAAATATAGTTAAAAAACTTCGAGTTATAAAAAATCTTATTAAGAGGTCAAATTTAAATTAAGATAAATGTAAAGTATAAAAAATTTTAAATTTAAGGAGGGCAAAATCAGAAATTAAATGAATTCCCCCCCCTCCCCCTCTCCCTCCCCCTCCTCCAAACATAAGCTAGTCTCGTTCGTGCTTTTGATTCTAATTTAAAGAAATTTTGCAAACATAATTATCAACATATATCATAAATAAGATATATATATATATAACTAATTATTATTATTATTATAAAATACTTAAAAATTATTAATTATTAAATAAAAAAATTATTAATTATTTATTATAGAACCAAATTGGTTCCTTAAAAATTATTAACCTACTGAATATTAATTAGGTTGTGTTAAGTTAGCATTTTCATATTGAAATTGGTAAAAAAATAGTTTGAATTCGTTGTGTTCTGGTTCATTTTAGCCACCCAAAAAAAAAAAAAAACTAGTTTGAACAAAATTTGAAGCCGTGAGTGGCTTGTACGAGAGACAGTGAGATTGCCATGTGAGTTTTGGTGGGAATTAATTGATGCAACAAGTGGAATATTATTTTTTGCTGTCAGTACATTAAGCTTCTTTTTTTTTTTTTCAACATATTGATGGTGGTTTCAAATATAATATTGTCTTTTATCTCCCAAAACTCGATTTGATCCTTGTGTGAGCTTATTCTCAAATTCTTGTGTGATTTCATTATTTTTTATTTGATCTGTTTAATCTTTTAGGCTTAATAATTAATTAATATTAAAATTATTTTGGATCCAACAAGTGGTATCGCAGCATTTAGGACCCAACAAGTAGTATTAGAGTATTTTTGATCTAACAGATCTATTGAACTTTTATCAAACCTTAGGCGTAGAAAATTACAAGATTTTGGCTTGTTATGATCATACTTTATGTTAATCAACTGGGATTAACCCAATGGGTCATCCATGCTTCTTTTAAAGGAGATGTCATGAGTTCAATTCACTATTCACTAAAGAGATATGACCATTTATTTTTACTTAATTATGAATTTGACTAAATTATTAGTTTAAGGTCCATATTAGATAGGCTCTTGAAATTGAGTTATATAGTCGTGTAAGTTGATTGAGTTAGTTGTAATAGAGTTAATTGTAATATATGAATTATAACACTCCATCACTTCAATGAAATATATATATATATATATATATATATTAATCATACTTTATGTTAGCTTAATCAGTATTACTAGATTCAAGTGTCATTTTTGAGCTACAATATATTAAATATTGAAAATGGAAGTTGAAGTGGTCCGACCACATTTCCAAGGATGGTAAATGAGTTAGAGATCGAATTATTTTAATTAGCTGGAATAGACAATTAAAAGTATACCTGAGTCTCTAGTTAATGTTTTTTTAAAGCTCTACTGCTGTTTGTTTTTATAAAATCATTTTTCTGAAACTATTTTTTTTAAAAAAAAAAACACTAAAACTGTGTTTTTAAAACATATTCGGACTATCTTTGGACTTGAGATTAATTTTTTTGTCTGATCAAAATTAGCCTTTGACAAAATCTAGTTGGCTTGTTTTTGGGAGCCGTGTAAATTTGAATTGATGATACGGATGGGTCAAGCAGCAAGTAGAATTGCAGAATTAAGCTTGGATGGATCCACACAAAAGGGTTGGATAGATATAGAGCTTACTTGAGTCAAAGAAGTCAGAGCCATAAGGATTGGATCAAACCAAACAAGCCATCTCTAGATCCATCCACTTCTCATGGCCATTTTTGTGATATTGACTACTTGGTGCTGCTTTTGTCTTGTAGCCAGTTTGGTCCAAAAAGGCTTAAGATTGATCCATCTTTTCCGTCACACATCTCCAACCTCCACCATTCAAATACTACATTTCATTTTTGTTTGAATTCGCCTTTAGCATTTTTAAATTGGGTACTTTTGCATTTAAAGTCAGAATTTAATAAAATGGGCCTCATCTTCAGAATCAACTGGTCCAAAAAGATACCTTATTAGTTTTGATGCAATCCCAAGACCATGAAGTGAGCCAACTTTGTCCGATTCAAATATTGCTATAATCTCAATGCTTTGGGCTTTGGTTTTTTGTTACCCTTTTTTTCTTTTTTCTTTTTCAGATCAGATATAAATAAAAGGAAAAAAAAATATAGTAGAAAAATTCTCTGTGATTCCACGACTTTTTTTTCTTTTCACATGAGTAAAATGTTACAGCAAGGTATTGATCATTTACTTATCATGTATTGTATAAACACCACCGGCAGTGCTGGCCTTCTCTGTGCTACTTGGGTTCTTTGGACTCATGTTACACTACCCAGCCCTCCAAAAACTGTTTATTTATTCTTTCATCATGACTTGGAGAATGTAGAATGATGACAAACCTGGCACATGAAATGTCGGATGCTTGATCATACATGTTGCTTTAAATTAAGGGGATTCAATCATATGTCTTCCATAAAATACTTAATTAGTATAAGATCCAATTTAATTTATTTAACTTCAAAAAGTTTCTAGGTATATATTTTTTTGATAAAAACATCACTTCTGGCAAAGGTTAGTGTCTTTTGGGTTGGAATTTGAGTTTGCTTGACTGCTTGGTTCACTCTTGCAACGCTGTGTGTTCGGTTAGCTGTAGGTGTGTGTGTGTTTAATTTAGTTTCTATCGATTTCTATCAAAAAATAAAATAAAAATACCATTCCTTACAAATACACGGTGAAATTATCGGGAGTGAAAGTTACACTACTATGTCATCACTTTTTTTTTTTAATCTTTTTGAACTTCAAGATTAAATAGTTTGCGACATATAAATCATTTTTTTTATTTAAAAAACATATATTTGGACTCTAATAATTGAGATATATCAAACAAGATTCATATTGTATATGAAATTTTATAAATAAAAAATTATATATATTTTTTCAACAGAGAAATCTCGTCCTACATATTACTGTTCAAAATTTCTCTATCCAAAAATTTGCTATCATAACATGGACATTTGTAGGGTTTAGAGACAAAAAAAAAATAAAAATTCTATGATGTGGATACATGAAGAAGCTTGGAAACTGAGCTTCGCTCACTTAATTTCACCTTGATTTTTTTTTTTTTTCTGAACCACACATGGATACAGATAGAGAATTCTTTATTGCCTTATTGCTTTGCCAATTCTCCCTCTAAACCAAAAAAAGAAAAGGAAAACTCACTTTTGTGTATTTTGTAAAGAGGTGTAAATATATGGGGATATATAGTTATATGGGAATGGAAGCCATTGCATGAGGGGTTTACATGGCAAGAGAGTGTTGGAAAAATGGATTATTGTGCAAGAATTTTTGGTCATTTTTGAGCCAAAATTAAAATGAACCTATACATTATTGTAGGTGGGTCCATATGAAAATATATTATTTTTATGAAGAGATTAAAAACATATATTGGGTTACTCAAAATTATTAAAGACTGAGCGAGAAATTGATTCTAAATATTACCACTTAAAAATGGTAATAAAGTTTGAAGCTTGTGAAAAACTTGCATCTCACATAAGTTTGAAATAAAATTTTTAAAGAGTATATATACAATTACTTTTGATTAGGATGCTTACGAGTAAGGTGCAACCTAAGGAAGGGCCTCTAGGACCATCCTAATCAATTATTAGAAGAGATGGTTCGCTGCATGAAAAATATATTCATCTCTCTGGCAGATTCTACTGTACCATCAAGGCCATCTGCATCGGATAGCCACTGTTCATCTTTTTCTCCTGGTGGGAATCTTTAAAATTCCTACACAAGCGAGTTGTTGAGGTGTGTGCTATTTGTCATATTAAATCTACCAATTTGTATTAATCTTTTGGTATTTAATTTGCACAAGACTTCCACAAGAATCACAACTCTACTGCCATGTCTGATTCGTTGGTGGTTTTCGGCAATCGACGACGTTAAGGTCACATGAGAGACAACAAAAAGACCTTGAGAGACGATTGAGAGTGACAAGATACAGATAAATAAGGATAACTTAGGCATTATAAAGGATATAAAATTTCCACATTAGTACTATTAGACAACTCACACAATTTAAATAGTTAGAGACTTTTAGGGTTACTATATATGTTTTTCTTTGTACCTTAATTTCAAGATATTTATTTTGAAGAAACTTTCAATAATTTAATAAATTGTGGTAGTGTAACTGGAATCGAGATAATTCTGTTGTATATTGACTGCATCTTGTGAAGTATTTGTTTCTGTTATCGTGTACTGTCACACGTAATATTGTACAACTATACTCTGGAATATGCCATTATCATTCCCTGGAATATTCCAGTATTATTCCCTCTTGTATACCTATATATAGGGCCTCTCTTGTACATGAAATATATACAGTGAAATATTCAGGGTTTTTAACTCATTCTTTCTCTCACTCTGTCTTTATTCTAATATAGTAGTAGAGCCAGTATCCCACAACTGAACACTGCTCACCATCGCCAGTGCCGCCCACCATCGCTCACCACCACCGTCGACAGCGTTACCCACCACCACCACCAGTTTAAGGTCTTCTGCTCGTCATCACAGCTTCCAACCACCTTAGTTCGGATCACCTCTTCGAGATCTGCAAAACGCCGCCTTTCCCGTTGCCGGAAACCACTCCACGCGCTCTCACGCGCCACCCAAGCCTCGGCGAGTGAGATCCACTCACAGCCCAGTCAATCATGGGCCCTCATGCTTTGCCACGTGCCTACCAACCCACTGTGCCACATCATCTACCACGTCAGCATTTTGGCCATAGCATTTTGCCACGTCAGCGCCCTATGCCACACCATTCTGCCACGTTAACTGATACTTTAGCATCCTACGCCACGGCATCTTACCACGTCAGTGTCACGTCACCTGACACGTTAGCATTTAATCCACGTCATATTGTCACGTCAGTGCCACGTCAATTGACACGTCAGCATTTAATCCATGTCAGTTGCCAGGGTTTTTAACTCATTCTATCTCTCACTCTATCTTTATTCTAATAGTTTCCTACAAGCCCTAATTTTCTACTGCTTTAATATTTGTTTATGATTCCTCAATTCCTAGGTTTAGAGATTCAACGGCTCGATTTTGGACCATTTGGTGATGGACCTTACAACTCTACCATGCAAAATGGACCAGTAAACATTGTGATGTCAAAGCATTTTAAAGGTAGAACCAGTGAGAAAAGAAAGGGTACCCTTGTTTGATCAAAATTAGCCTTGGAACTCTGAGAAAATTTAGTTGGCTTGCAGAATTAAGCTTGGAGTGATCCACGCCACACAGGGGTTGGATAGATATAAAGTTTTTTTTTTTTTATCAGCAAAAAGAAGAATCTTATTAATGAAACATAGCACAAAGAGTACAAAATTTGCATAAAAAAGAAGAGAGAAATAAGGAAAAAGGAACAAAAGGAAACCCAACAAAAGGATCAAAGAAGAAAATGAGCCTGGTCACAACTAGGATCAACTTCAATTTAGAGGATGAATCAATGATAGCTAATTACATTTGGAAGGTTGAAAATCAGATCGTTGATAGAGTATGAAGAGCACCTTTTTTTTTTTTTTTTTTAATTTTATCCAAAAAGAAAGTTTGAATTTAATCAGATCCCGAACACAAATCTAGCATAACTTAACCTTGTTGAAAATACATTCATTCCTTAACTTTCTGATAGACCACATGATGGTGAGGATAGATATAGAGCTTAGAGCTTAATTACTTGAGTCAAAGAAGTCAGAGCCATAAAGATTGGATCAACCCAAACAAGCCATCCACTTCTGACATTCTAGGATTTGGTGAGTTTTTGGGTATTGGATTGATCCACCAAGTGATGGATCAATACAAACTTCGCGAATTGATCCAAAGAAGCATGGATCAATCCATCTCTCATGGGCGCTTGGGCCAATCCACCTCTAACAACTTGGTGGTGTTTTTGTCTTGTAGCAGATTGATCCATCACATGTCCCCAACCTCCACTATTCAAATACTACATTTTCTTTTTCTTTGAATTCGCCTTTAGCTTTTTTTTTAAATTGGCTACTTTTATGTTAGTCTTTACATTTAAAGTCAGAATTTGATAAAATGGGCCACATATTCGGAATCTAAGCTTCCAAAAAGATAACAAAAAGGATACCTTATTTGTTTTGATTCAATCCCAATACCATGAAAATTCTGAAATGCTAGTGAGCCAACTTCATCCAATTCAAATATGTGTACGATTTTAGAAGTATAATTTTTAAAAATTGACATTATCGTTGCATTCTACGCATTGAAATATACTATACAATTTCAAAAATAGTCAAATTTTGGGCCAGCGTATGCAATTCCAAAACACACACAACACAATACACGTATGCGTGTGCGTACATATCACTCTTTCACTTTCCCGCTCGTATCAACCCATTTTGGGTAAAAAGAGAAAGTGTGAGGAGAGAGAAAAGAAAATTTTAAAAAAGGGGAGAAAGAGAGATGGTTCAGTTGAGAATTGAGAGAGAAAATATGATAGGGTTGGTCTCCTTCATCTCTCATCACACACTACAAGAAAATGAGTTTTGCTGGCACTTTATTACTGGCATTTAATGTAATGCCACATTCTCGGCATTAAGATAAATGTCAACTAGATGCAAATAGATATGTATATAGACAATAAAGTCTTGTCAAACTTTGTGACATGTATTCAGTTACTGCTTAATTTTTGATATTTTGTTGTAATTTAGTGGCATTCTTAATATAAATGTTGTAATACAGTTAAAAAAACAAGTCTTTTAATGAAAATTAAATACCTTTTTCTTAGGATAAATGCCATAATAATTTTTTCTTCAACGTGATTTTAAATTACCTAGTTAAGTGGTGTTTATCTCTTCACGTTCCTGATTGTTCTCTCAACTCCATTACAAGGGTTCCCATTGTTATGTTTATTTAAGGGCATTTAGATTCTATTTTTTTTATTATTAACTCATGTTTTATTGTTTAAGAATTTGTTTGGCTGAAATTGTTTCAATATTTTATGAGTGTGTTAAATTAGCTATTTACTTATATTCACGTTAATCTTAAAATTTCTATTGTATTTTCTTATCAACAAATTTTAGACTTCTTTGCCAGGCCCTTAACCCTTCGGAGTTCATTGAATTTATTGTATTGAAGAAAATATTGTAGTAGACGAACACAAGAAACCTCTACCCAAATACTGAAGTCAATAGGGGGAAACTTTTGTCAACAAATTCATATAGACTAGACCTGTCCTCCCGTTAAGTGTACTCTCTCATCTGGCAAACTATTTGCAATTATATATGAATAATGTTTGGTTGCCTATATATTATTCATGGCTTATATATTAGTGTCCATAAACATCAGTGCACGGAGTTTATTATTACGTGTCTAATTGTAGAATTCATCTCATGTGAATATACGAGTACACTAATGTTACATGAACAACAAAACATTATCTATAATATATATATATATATATATATATCTATGAGCCACATGCTTTGTTTGTTTTCAATTTAACCTTTCTAATTAGGTTTACGACTTGAAATGGAATATCTATAACCTTTTCTAGAAATTCAAAAAAGGGGCTGTTTGATAACCATTACTAAGTGGGAAAAACTAAAAAGTTTCAGTGGTTTCTTCATTGAGTATATTTATTTACCACTTAAAAAATAGATTTCACTTAAAAAGTGTCTGAATTTTCAGTTAGAGAAATCTGACCCTTCAAATTAGAGAAACTAGACTTTTCACTTATTAATGAACAAGATTAGTGGAAGGTAACTTCTGAATTAATTAGAGAAGCCGGCTCAATAAGGTGCTGAGAAACTGACATATATTCAAGCTCAAATTAATTAAATAGAAACAAATTAAAAATATATTGTGGCTATAAGAAGTACTTTTACATACTAATTATATCATAAAAGAGATATATGTAAATTAAAATGAAAAATTATGTTTAGAGAGGTTTTTTACTTAGGTTTATATATAAAAATTACCTTCTATTTTAGAGCGTGGCTTTGTCTTTCTTGAGTAAAATACCATGAGTTGGTTTTATTATTTCAGTTACGGTGCTTATATAATAGATTGTTATCTAAAGTATGTATTGAAAGTTTTCTGATAAACTGGATATATTGTCATTGAAGAAGTTGTACCAATACATGTGTATATATAGGAAAACCCTAAAATCTATTCCTAAAATATATACAATAAATATAGAAAACAAATATATTTTATATTCTTCACACCCTCCCTCAAACTCAAGGGGTTTTGGATGAAAACACCGAGAGTTTGCCAAGAAGGAACCGAAAGCAAGTAACAGTGTGAGTCTTTGTGAAGAAATCTGCAAGTTGGAGCATAATGGAAATAAATGGAAGGGAAATAGAGCCAAACTGCAAATGGTGACGAACAAAATGGCAATCAATCTCAATATGCTTAGTGCGTTCATGAAACACTGTATTGTGGGCAATCTGGATAGCACTTTTGTTGTCACAATAGAAAAGAGTTGGAGAAGACTGACAAATGCCCAAATCAGACAAAAGACCACGAAGCCAAACAATTTCAGCTGTAACATGTGCCATAGCATGGTACTCGGCCTCAGCAATAGAACGGGGCAATAACACTTTGCTTCTTGCTTTTCCAAGAAATAAGAGAATCACCAAGAAACAAGCATAGACCAGAAGTGGACTTGCGATCAGTGACATCACCAACCTAATCAGAATCAGCATAAGTAACGAGTTTCAAAGAGGAAGTAGAAGATAAAAGCAAACCCTAATAGATAGTACCACGAAGATAACGCAGAATTCGAACCAAGGCAGCCCAGTGTGGGGAACGAGGAGCAGAGACAAACCGACTGATGATATAGACAGCATAGGCAAGATCAGGACTAGTGACAATGAGGTAGACCAAGCAGCCAACAAGTTCCTTATACAAAGTGGGATCATCTAAAAGGACACCATCAGTAGAATTCAGTTTCACATTCAGCTCAATGGGAGTATCAGAAACCTTAGAATCAGTTAAGCCAGCCGGATGAATAACCTTATTAGCATACTTAGCCTCTGAAAAAAAGTAGCCCTTGGGAGAGTAGGTCACTTTAATACCAAGAAAATATCACACAAGGACCTAAGTCCTTCATTTTAAAGGTGTGAAACAAATGCTGTTTAACGAGAGTGATGGTAGAAGAATCAGAGCCAGTGATGATCATATCATCCACATACAATAATAAAGCAACAAATCTAGAGGAGTTGTGAAGAAGAAACAAGACAGAGTCATAAGCACTAGAAAGAAAACCAAGTTGAGTAACAACTGTCTGAAAGCGGTCATACCAGGCTCGTGGAGACTGTTTCAAACCATCAAGGGCACGACGAAGACGACACATCTGACCGGAAGAATGAGGCAGTCCTAATGGAGGGTGCATATAGACTTTCTCTATAAGATGGCCGTTAAGAAAGGCATTCTTGACGTCCATTTGATAGAGGGGCTAGGAGTGAATGGCAACAACTGATATCACTGTACGGACAGTGGTCATTTTGGCAACAGAGGCAAATGTTTCCTCATAGTCAAGACCATATTCTTGAGAGAATCCAACAAGTCGAGCTTTGTAACGCTCAAGAGAGCCATCAGAGTTTGTCTTGACTTTAAAGACCCATTTATAGCCACTCAAATTTTTACCAGCAGGCAAAGACACTAACTCCCAAGTAGAGGTCTTGTGTAAAGCATCCAACTCTTCAATCATAGCTTAGACCTAATAAGGATTCTAACAAGCTTCCTGATAAGATTGTGGTTCTGAAAAAAAATGAATAGCAGACAAGAATGTACAGTAGGAAAGAGAGAAACAAGTGTTAGAAAAACCAAGCAATTTTACCGATGGTTGGCGACGACGAAGAGGATATCGGCAGGGAGCAGGATCAGTGTCTTAAAAAGTAGAAGGAACAGGGATAGAGATATCTGGTGGGGGACTAGGTGATTTAGTAGTGACTGTAGGTCTAATGGCTTTAGGGGGGATTGTAGAACCAGTGGGTTTAGGAAGGGACTTAGTAGTGACAATAGAGATATACTCATCGGAAGGCACATCAGAAGGAAAATGATCAAAGTGAATCAAATCCTCTTTGGAGACATTAGTAGTGGTAGGAGGTAGCTGAAAGTAAGCCAAGCGTGCAAGAAAAGCCACAGGGCGAGAGATTTAAAAACGACGTGAAGTAGGATCATAGCAACGATAACCTTTCTAGGTTGAACTGTATCCTAAGAAGACACAGAGAACAGACCTGACACTCAATTTGGTTCTATCTTTCTGAGGGAGTAAAACAAAGCAAGCACACCCCAAAACACGAAGAAGAGAGTAATTAGGTACTTTAGAATACAGAGCTTCATAAGGGGAATGGCCCGAAAGAATAGGAGTAGGCATTTGGTTTAGAAAAAAGGTAGCAGTAAAAACAGCTCCACCCTAAAAAGGTGCTAAAACAGAAGCAGAAAGAAGAAGAGATCGTGCAGTGTTTAGAAGATGACTGTGTTTACGCTCAGCCCTACCATTTTGTGCAGGAGTATTAGCACAAGAAGATTAATGAATAGTACCTAAGGAAGCCATGTATTCACAGAGTTCGGTTTTAAAGTACTCCCCACCCAAGTCAGACCGGAATACTTTGATAACACACCTAAACTGAGTGAAAATCATAGACTGAAAATCACGGTAAATTTGATATAAATCAGAATTATGTTTCATAAGAAAAGTCCAAGTATAACGAGTACAGTCATCAACAAAGCAAACATAATAAGTAGAACCACCTTTGGTAGAGACAAAAGAAGGTCTCTAGACATCAGAGTGAACTAAAGATAAGGTGTATTAGAAATTGAAGTACTTTTATTAAACGGTAAAGCTGTCATTTTAGCAAGTTTATAACTGCGACACTCGGTAAGGTCACTAAGTGAAACTTTACCAAAAAGACCAGAAAGAACTAAAAATCGAATGCCATAAGTAAAACTGACTAGACTGAGAGTCCAACTAAAAAGAAGAAAGAGCATATGAAGAGACAGTAGAAGGAAGATGTAAACTTTCCACCACATACAGATCCCCAACTCTATGCCCGATCCCAATCTGCTTCTTGGACAACCGATCCTGCACAGTACAAACAGAAGAAGAAAAAATGACATCAAAACCAGAGGCATCGAATTGACTAATGGAAAGGAGACTAACAGATAAATGCGGAACATAAAGAACATAAGGAATTGTCACTGCAAATTTTTCTAAGGGTAAGACAAAACCAATGGATAAAACAGGCATGCAAGACCCATTAGCAGTACTAACAGTAATGAGAGAATGAGAGGGGATATAGTTGTGTAATAAAGAAAGATAGGGAGTCATATGATGGGAAGCACCAGAATAAAAAATCCAGACTAGGGGAGAGATACCTGAGGAAGACCCAAGCAAACCTGAATGGATAGATAGGGTAGAAGCAGAAGACTGGATGGCAGAAGACACAAGGTACTAGAACTGAGCAATCTGAGCACTCAAGGAAGCAATATCAAAATCACTAGCTGAAGAAGATGTTGTGTAGGCGACTGGAGACCAAGAAGTATACGGAGCAGGGGCTCGGAACTGTGTGGAGGACTACTGAGAGGAAGTGGGCGAACATCCCTTTTTAGGACAATTATACTTCCAATGGCCTTTTTGATGACAAAAGGCACACTCATCTGAGGGTAGTGAGACCCTATTAGGCTTTCTAATGGACTTAAGTGGATTAGCAAGAGGAGCATGAATTTTATCCTCAGTCATTATAATGTAAGGTTGATAACAATTGAGGTATTCTGAATTAATTATAAATTCTAAGGACAAACTGTAATAAAGAAAAAAAGTAAGCTGCAGTTGAAGATCGACTTAGAAGGAACAGAGAATAAAGTAGCAGGAAAAGCCAGCAGTTGGCACAAGAAGAAAAGAGAAAACTGAGAAGTGGCTGGAGCAGGCGCAAGGAAAAAAGAAAAAAACAAGAAAGAAAAGAAAAAGGCAGCGCAAGGGATCTCGTGGTTTGGTCAGTGAAGCGGCGCAAGCAGGGATTGTTTTGCTTGAGGAAGCGGTGCAAGTAGAATAAAAAAGAGTAATACTAGTTTTACTTTTATATTTTGCCAAAAGTGTTTACCTTCATGAGTTGACAGTGTTGTATTGGTTGGATATCACATCATGATATGATATCATGTGATATGCAGATAATACAATACTATCAACTCATAAAGATAAATATTTTTAGTAGAATTTTTAAGTAAATTTAGTATTATTAATAAAAAAAAGAAAGCAGCAGCTCAAACGAGAAAAAAAATGAGAAAAGCAAAAGCGGCGCTGGAGAAGGACGCTGAGCAGCTGGGGCGCTGAAGCAAAGAAAGAAAAAAAAAACAAAAAAGGTCGCTTTGAACGGCTGAATAAACAAGGGGTTAGAGATAAGAAAGGACGGCTGGAGAAGAAGCAAAAGGTCAAAAAAGGTGGCTTGGCTCTAGTAGAAAAAGAAGAAAGAGTGGCGCAGGCTGGGATAGAAAAGAAGAAAAGAGAGAGGGAACGGCTGTTGGTGCAAGGAGAAAAAGAAAGAAAAGGAGAGAACAGCAGTTGTGCGCAAGCAAAAGGGAAAAAGCAGCATCAGATTAGGAAAGGAGAAGCTCTAATACTATGCAAGTTTTTTGATAAACTGGATATATTTTTATTGAATAAGTCGTACCAAAACATGTGTATATGATACGTCATAAAATGTTCGACCTAATCAAAGGTCTAAACACGTATCTAAAAATTAGTTCTGTTCGCATTCTAAGGCAGAGAGGGTATACCGATGTCCACTTCGGTATACCGACCTCGGAACGATGGAACAAATAAACGACAAAAAGGAATGACGTAAGTCTCATGATTACATTGCTATAGCCTGACAGGTGGTGAGCCCTAGCCCTGCAAAAAGGTGATGTAGGTTTGGGGACCGTTTCTACAGGTACACGTGTAAAGGGAGCCATCAAGTGGAAAGTCAAGGTGAAAATGATATCCACGGCATGTCAGAAAATTTAAATGCTTCTCCCTGCTATAAATACCACAAAGGAGGTATGTAGAAAGATATATCTGCATCTGAATTAATATTATTGAAGGTTCAATCTTTGATAAAAGAAAAAAGAAACTAATTTAACCATCGGAGAGGTTACCACCGGAACCTTTCCCGGTGGCTTCTTTTTTATATTAGTTCTTTTCAGGTACATAGCGACGGACAAGTCCATAACGAGCCCAAAATTATAGCATCAGTTTGGCACCGTCTATGGGAACGTGTATCATTCTTCTTTATATCATGTTCTTCGTTTAAAGTGTTTTGGTAGTCATGGCTTCCAACCGTCGCTCTGCACCAATATCAACTCAACTGTTGGCTCAAGATGAGGAAGTTGCAACCTCCGATCCTGTACAGCAACAACGTGATCAAATTCGAGCTTAGATGCAGAAACAATCTGATCAGACTCAAGCTCAGCTCTTAGTCATATCCCAAGTCTTGGCTTCTTTAACTCAAAATCCATCGGTTCTCCTTCACTCAGGAGTTCCCGAAAGTGGACATCCAATATTGTATCCCCCTAGAGGGAGGCAATATGAAGAAGGCGGTCCTAGCGCTCGTCCCTTTTCTCTACCAGGTGTAGCTCCAGTTCGAGATGACATTCCGGGAGGCATGCCCAATGTTCAACCTAATATCATTAATTATAGCAGGGGCCGTGTTGTTAGCCCCGCGAATTTCGGAGCTAATTTGGTACAATTCGGACCACCACTTCAGTCGGCACCTACTTCCTTTCAAAGACAATCCGAACATGCTATTCCTAGTCAAAATAATCCTCAACCCACTAGACTTGAGGTCAGTATTCCAGGATTTTAGCATTCTATTCCGTCCAGAATACCGATGAGATCGGAAGAAGTGGCGGATTCCATGGGACAAGCAGCTCCTACTCGAGAGGGAAATCAACCTCCTCAACAAGATGAGATAGCAAGGCTTCTCGGTAGGTTTACTACTCCTTTTACGACAGCTATTTTAGCCGAGGAACATCCTCGTAAATTCATTGTTCCAAAGTTCACCCCTTATGAAGGGTTAGATGATCCTGGTGATCATCTTTCTAATTATCAACATACGATGGCCCTTCATGGCACCACCAACGCATTTCTGTGCCGAACATTCATCACAAGTCTTAAAGGCGCAGCCCTTCGATGGTTCCACAATCTCCCTCCCAATTCAGTCCCCAATTTCTATGAGCTCAATAGGCGTTTCCTCGACCGCTTTTTAACTAGCTGGAGACTCAGAAAGGGGCCAGAATTTCTATTATCCATCAAGCAACGAAAGGGAGAATCACTCAGGGATTATATTGCTCGATTTAATGCCGAGCTGACTGAGATCACTGACTGCGATGCCGCCTTTTTGGTGGCCGCCTTACATGCGGGACTTTGGCCAGGGCGTTTTCACGACTCCTTGACAAAGAACCCCCTTGTAGACATGGCATCACTTATGAATGGGCGAGAAAGCATATTAACCTGGAAGACACCAGGACATCCCTTTGCCTTGCCAAGGAACAAGCACAAATGGAGGGTAAGTCACAAACACAGAGTGCTGGCAATACCAACAAAAGACCAAGGAGTCCCGATACAAGAACAACATCCCGAGGTCAAAACCAGCCCACCTCGGGACGATTCAAATCATATGCATCTCTGAATGTGCCACTACCTCCCTTGACTGCTTCTATTTCCCAGATCTATCACCAGGTCCAGGCACATGAAAATTTCAAGCGTCCAGAACCATTATATAGTGATCTGGACACCCGAGATCGTAGTAAGTACTGTGAGTTCCATCGAGATCACGGACATACTACAGAATTTTGTCGACATCTTCAACAAGAAATTGATCAATTAATTCGGAGGGGTCGGCTGAAAGAGTTCGTTCAACGAGAGGGTGGACAAAATACTCAAACTCAAAAACCCCAACAACCTCGGCAGGACTCTAGGCCTCAGCCACAACGACAAGATCAGGGGTCCACCCCTGGGACAAGTCAAAGCCAACCACCCCAATCGAATAATCATATTATCCTCGTCCTCCATGCTACCAATTCCATCTCTGGAATATCAAATCGGGCAAGGAAACGCTATGCTCGAGAAGCTAAGGTTACACCAATCCCAATTCAAGTCATGACACTTGAAAAGCGGTTGAAACCCTCACCGCAAATCCAGTTCTCCGAGCTGAACCTGGCAGGCATACACTGTCCACATACTGATGCGCTGGTCATCACTCTCCGAGTCACAAATTTTGACATTTCTAGAGTATTAGTGGATACGGGCAGCTCAGCTAATATTTTATTTTATGAGCCTTTCCAAAAGATGAAACTCAACGTGTCTGACCTCAAAGGCACCACAGCAATGATGGCTGGGTTTGATGGACACCTGAGTTCTCCCATGGGCAGTATTGACTTCCCAACAACTATAGGAGTCAGTGAAGCACAAAAAACCCTGATAGCTGAATATGTGATTGTGGATTCCCGATCTCCATACAACGTAATCATGGGAAGACCATGGCTCCATCAAATGGGGGCCGTCACATCCACCCTTCATCAGTGCCTTAAATACATACACAATGATCAAGTCTGTACTATTCAAGGTTCCTAGTCGTCATCTCGAGAATGCCACGTTGTCGCACTAAAAGGTAAAACCCAGCAATGGCAATTACAGGCACCTCGGAAACTCATCATTTTTTATCTCTCTGACCAAAGTGTCAGTATGGAATGTCCTACCGAAATTGATGAACCTTTGAGCCCGCGAGGTATAGATAGCATGGTTGCGCCAGTCCAAGAACCACTTAAAATATCGGTGGGTTTGGAGGAAGAAGAGCATTATTTGCAGGTTGGTGCCGATCTATCTCCATTAGAACAGAAAATGATAATAGAATTTCTGAAAGGTCATTTATCAGTCTTTGCATGGGAAACTAAAGACATGGAAGGTATTGATCCGTCATGTATTTTCCATAAACTAACGACAAATCCTGATTGCCACCCCGTACGGCAAAAGAGACGAACATTCGCTCCAGAAAGACATAAGATAATCAACGACGAAGTTCAGAGGTTATTGACTGCAAAGTTAATCAGGGAGGTTTTTTACTCAGAATGGCTTGCTAACACCGTCCTTGTTAAAAAGATGAATGGTAAATGGCGAGTCTGCGTTGATTACACCGATCTTAACAAAGCCTGTCCAAAAGATAGCTTCCCTATCCCGAGAATTGATCAACTTGTTGACGCAACTGCTGGTTATGAGTTAATGAGCTTCATGGATGCATACTTCGGATACAACCAGATTCAAATGTATCCTCCCGACCAAGAAAAAACCTCCCTCATCTCTAAACAAGGTTTGTACTGTTACAAAGTGATGCCTTTCGGCCTCAAAAACGCCGGAGCAACATATCAACGCTTGGTCAATAAAATGTTCGCACCTTTGATCAGCGACACGATGGAGGTTTACATCGATGACATGCTAGTCAAGAGCCAGCAGAAGGAGGACCACATTGAACATTTGAAGAAGACTTTCGACATTTTGAACAAGCACAAGATGAAGTTGAACCCATCCAAATGTACCTTTGGGGTCAACCGTGGGAAGTTTCTGGGTTTTCTTGTCTCACAGCGAGGCATCGAAGCCGACCCCTCCCAGATTAAAGCTTTGGCAGAACTCGAGCCTCCGAGGTCCCGGAAGGAGATACAGACGTTAAATAGCAGGATTGTGGCATTGAATCGCTTCATATCAAGGTCCACGGACCGCTGTCTTCCGTTCTTCAAAGCTTTGCGGGGGAATAAGGTCTTGGAATGGACCTCTGAATGCGACAAAGCTTTTATGGAACTTAAAAAGTATACGGCATCTCTAGAGTTATTATCCAAACCAAGGAAAGGAGAAAAGCTTTTCTTATATCTTGCGGTATCTGAGAATGCAGTAAGCTCTGCGCTACTCCGAGAAGAGAAAGGGATTCAAAAACCCATATTCTACGTGAGTAAAGCACTTCTTGGATCAGAAAAAAGATATCCTGAGGTAGAGAAGTTAGCCTTTGCACTAATTATATCCGCCAGAAAACTCAGGCCTTATTTTCAATCCCATTCAATTATAGTTCCAACCTCATACCCCTTAAAAGCCATATTACACAAACTTGAAACTTTGGGTCGTCTTGTGAAATGGTCGATAGAACTGGGAGAATTCGACATAGTATACATACCTCGAACTGCCATTAAAGCTCAGGCTTTGGTAGATTTTATTGCCGAATTCACCCCAGCTCTGATAAAGAAATTAGATGCTAACCCAACTATGGCCATATGGCAACTATATGTGGATGGTTCTTCAACTGATAAAGGTTCCGGAGTTGGTATTATCCTCCGATCTCCCGATGGTATTACCACAGAAAAGGCGGTTACTTTGGGTTTCAAAGCTTCAAACAATGAAGCCGAGTACGAAGCATTAATCCTTGGCATGCAACTAGCCATAGAACATGAAGCTCACGACCTTAAAGCCTTCTCTGATTCACAATTAGTGGTGGGCCAAGTTCTGGTTGAATTTTCATTAAAAGACGAAAGAATGATCAAATACGCTGAAATGATAAACTCTCTAAAACAATCATTTGTCACTTTCTGTATTCACAAAATAGAGAGAAGACAGAACACGAGAGCGGATGCCTTAGCAAATATGGCCTCTCACCTCGGTACCAAAGGGGATTCAGAATTATCTATCTCCTCCCGAAATCGCTCCAGTATTGACGAGGTTCAAAACGTTTACATCTCAGAATAGTGTTAGGACTGGAGGGCTCCTATCTTCAGATACTTAAACGAAGGGCAACTCCCAGATGACAGAAATCAAGCTCGAAAACTACGTATCAGATCAGCTCGGTACCTAATTTTAAATGAGCAACTCTACCGTAGGTCGTATACCCAACCCTACTGAGGTGCCTATCTCTAGAAGAATCGGAGTATGTACTAGCTGAGATCCATAAAGGGATATGTGGCAATCATAATGGTGGCAGGACCATCTCACATCGAGCTTTAACCCATGGTTATTACTGGCCTGGTATGCTAAATCAAGCCAGAGAATATGTGAAGAAATGTGACAAATGTCAGCGTTTCGCTTCATATCAACATCTACCACAGCAGGAGCTTACGCCCATTGCAAGCCCTGGCCTTTTGCCCAATGGGGCATGGATATCGTAGGACCTTTGCCAAAGGCCCCTCAAAACAGGAAATATTTACTGATCGCTATTGATTATTTCTCCAAATGGGCAGAAGCGGAACCATTGATTGACATTACCGAGGTAGATGTAAAGAATTTTACATGGAAAAATATCATTTGCAGGTTTGGAGTACCACAAATTATCATTTCAGACAACGGCACCCAATTTACAGGAAAAATATTTAGAAAGTTCTGTGAAGATCTCCATATCAATCACCATTTTTCCTCACCAGGACATCCATAGGCAAATGGGCAGGCCGAGGTAACTAATCGAACAATATTAAGTGGCATCAAAAAGAGGTTAGAACGAGCAAAAGGAAAATGGATAGAAGAGCTCCCCGGTGTACTTTGGGCTTACCGAACAACAAGGAGAATTGCCACCCAGGAAACACTATTCTCACTTACATATGGTTCCGAGGCGATCATTCCTGTAGAAATTGGTATGCCCACATTGAGAACGGAAGCCTTCAATCAGGAAGCTAATCATCTTCAGTTAACCGAAAACCTCGACTTACTAGAAGGAAAAAGAGAACAGGCTGCAATCAGAATGGAAGAATGTCGTCGGAGGATGGCCAAAGGTTTTAATCAAAAGGTAAAAGGTAAAACATTCGAATTAGGTGATTTGGTTCTGTGAAGGATCTTCCCTAATACCAAGGAACCTACAATGGGAAAGCTATCCCCAAACTGGGAAGGACCTTACAAAGTTGTGAAAATTAATAGGCCTACGACTTATTGGTTGGAAGATATGGCGGGAAAATCGATTCCCAGACCATGGAACATTGAGCACCTGAGAAAATACTATCAATAAAAAAGTCCTATCTTTCAGGTGATATATCTTATCAACACAAGATGTCTACCGACTTTGTCTATCTCAATGGCCCCTACGATCGTGAATGTTGTAGGAATGGTCCCAAGTCAATTCTCAGGTCTACTAACCTAATCCATCTCAATGGCCCCTACAAGTACTAAGTGCTGTAGGTATGGCTCCAAGTGAAGATACTGGTCTAAAGACCTGGTTTCAGAAAACATAAAAGCCCTTACTAGCATAAGTGCTGTTGGTATGGCTCTAAGTGAAGATACTGGTCTACAGACCTGGTTTCAGAAACATAAAGCCCCTACTAGCACAAAATGCTATAGGTATGGCTCCAATTCAAGATACGGGTCTACAGACCTGGTTCAAAAGCATAAAACCCTTACTAGCACAAGTGCAGTTAGTATGGTTCCAAGATAAGGTACGGGTCTACAAACCTGGTCTCAAAATCACAAACCCCCTACTGACCTGGTCCACCTCAAATGAAACCAGGTTAGATTTAAATACTTGTTATAGTGGAGACATATTTGTTATATCTTGGTTCATGATCTTTGATTTATGTCCAAACAACAATCAAAACAGTCATATTCTTCTTTACTTGTTGAAACACACTACTTCGGTATAGACTACCAAGGCATTCAAAACTTAAATAAAACAAACAAAATTCAAACATTAACTATTGTTTCCTATTGCCAAAACTTTCAAAGTACAAACAAATACTTCAAAAATATATATATATATATATATATATATATATCTACTTCGGCTGTTTTGGAGGCACCGAGGACGAAGGTACCCCGCCTTCAAGCACTTCAGCTTCTGTGGAAGTCGGACGGGAGTCATTTACTTCTACTTCATCCAATCTGGAAAGATCCAGATCAGGATACAATTTTTGAACCCTCTTTAAACAGAGAAAGTAACCAGAGTCCGAGAGCTCTTTCCCCATGGATTTTAAAATATCCATCATGCTTGCTTTAGTGGCCTCTTTCGTGGTCACTTTGGCTTCCTCTACCTTCTTCACCTCGGATGCCTTTGCTTCCTTAAGCTTACTTTGTAAATCGGTGACCTGCTTGTTCAGTTTTGACCTTTAACTGACCAAAGATTCTGTTCCCTGCTTCGCCATATTAAGGTCTTTGCTAAGTTCTTCACATTTGGCTTCGGAAGCTTTGCACTTAGCTCGGGATACTTCGAGCTCGGACTTGGCAGTCTTCAGTAACGATTGAGCATTTTGCACGTCTAACTGGGCAGCCGAGAGTACTGCTTTGGTGGCCTTTAATTCTGATTGGGTTATTGCCAGCTCGGAACGAGCTATCTTTAATTCCCCTTCAAGGCCACTGATCTTCTGCACTTGATCGTCACGATCCATCAGAATGCCCGCAGCCCGAAGTCCCTACAAAACAAAAAAATAAAATATAAGAACTCCACAAATAGATAGACAAAAGCGAAAACAAAGTCTATGAACAAAATTTACCCTAGTATAGCCCAACATGAGGTCGCCCAAAATTCGTCTTGTGCTTTGACCAGGAAACCCCGGTGGTAAAGCCGCTTTTAGAGCCAACTTCATTGCCTCGGTTCCCGAAGAGGCCTCAGACGGATGCATCAGAACCACGTTGGTACCTTCTACATCCGGCTGTTGAATGGGCATAGATGGCCTAGCCCCTACCGTCTCTGTCTACTAAGGTACCTCGGTTGGAGCTGGGACATCCTCAGTCCCCAGAGTCTCGGTGGGCGGCTGTACATCAGTATCCCGATCTTTCTCAAGTCTGGATACCTCTTCAGAAATGGAAGCAGCAGGGCGGGTAGCTTCCCTGTTGGCCCGAGATATGATCCTTCTCTTCTTTTTCGCCAGAGGGGCAGAAGGGGCCGCAGAAGGACCCGTATCCTTTGCCTTCACAGGGGGAAGGGCGTATGCAGATAAAATACTCTTTTTAACCACTGCAGCTTCCTCCTTGGTTAGACCGGCCTCCATTAAATTCCGAGGTGAAAGAACTTGGTAATGTGGTCGAAGAATTGGTTTTAAAAGGCACCGATATCTTTCTTCGATTTCAGGTGTGAACTCAGCTCTTTTCCACTTTCTTTTATCTACAAAACGACATATCAAACAAATCCTTAGTTCAAACAGTTAAACGTTAGCCAAAAAAAAATTGAAATCATAAATTTAAAATACTCACCCTTCGGGCCGGAGTGCCGAGGAAAAATACTCATTTTGCCTTTATACTCTTCTCGCTCCCAACCTCCTCCAACGAAGAAGTACCATTTCTTCCACGTTTTGTTGAAAGAGGGTACCGATGTCAGAGGTCTAAACCTCTGATCGAAGCAAGTATAATAGAGCTTTTCCGCACTCAGATGTTTCAGTTCCATCTGACTGCGGATAAGGTCCAAATCTACATGGACCTTATTTAAATGCCCTAACACTATGAAGGCTAAAAGCTTCCGCCAACTGTTTACATTGAGTTCGGCAGGGCATATGTTATACCAAATAAAAAATTCTATAAGGAAGGGATGGACAGGGAAGCGAACACCCATCTCGAACCACTCGAGATACGCACAGATCTCCCCCCTTTTTATATCGAAGGGGCGATCCGTAGGTTTTGGAACCCTACAGGTAATATTTTTTGGAAAATTAAATTTTTTCATAATGGCTTTTAAAATCCCCTTCGTCATGGCACTCGCTCCCTCCTTCCTAGTGGATATACTAACCACATCATTGGACTCTAGAGAAGCATTAGATGAGGGAGAAGACGAAGTAGTGGAAGATGAGGAAGGGCCATCTTCACCGATAGCCTCAAACTCACTTCTAATCTCCTCTATACCCGGATCAGACATTATCGCAAGACAGACTGGGGGGAAAAACAGAATACAAAGAGAAAGAAGAAAAAGGAGAAATGAAATTACCAGTCGAGAAGAAGAAGAAGTCTGTCAAGAGTGGATGCAATCTGACGGGTTGCCGAAAATCGCACTAGCTTTTTAGAAGTCACTCAACTATTTGAGATGATTGGAAAAAAATGCAAAACGGGTTCAAAATAAACCATCCACATTATTTATAAAAAGATTCATTATTAAATATTTCACACGAAACGATACGCACATCCGTTCGAATCTCGAAACAAATTAATTAACAAGACAGCTGTGTTATTAATTACTCCAGTTACCAAAGCCGTAATACGCGTGGTAACTATACATGACGGCTAAAGACCCCTCGAAATATGATTTAAACGGCTGTACACGTCTTCCCTCAAAAAAACCTTAAACCAAAGTTCTGTACATATTTACAGAACTAAGGCTTGAGGGGGGGAGTAACTGATACGTCATAAAATGTTCGACCTAATCAAAGGTCTAAACACGTATCTAAAAATTAACTCTGTTCGCATTCTAAGGCAGAGAGGGTATACCGATGTCCACTTCGGTATACCGACCTCGGAATGATGGAACAAATAAATGACAAAAAGGAATGACGTAAGTCTCATGATTACATTGCTATAGCCTGACAGGCGGTGAGCCCTAGCCCTGCAAAAAGGAGATGCAGGTTTGGGGACCGTTTCTACAGGTACACGTGTAAAGGGAGCCTCAAGTGGAAAGTCAAGGTGAAAATGACATCCACCGCATGTCAGACAATTTAAATGCTTCTCCCTGCTATAAATACCACAAAAGAGGTATGTAGAAAGATATATCTGCATCTGAATTAATATTATTGAAGGTTCAATCTTTGATAAAAGAAAAAAGAAACTAATTTAACCATCGGAGAGGTTACCACCGGAACCTTTCCCGGTGGTTTCTTTTTTATATCAGTTCTTTTCAGGTACACAGCGACGGACAAGTCCATAACGGGCCCAAAATTGTAGCATCAGTATATATAAAAAATTCTAAAATTTATTCCTAAAATATATACAACAAATATAGAATACAAATATATTTTATATTCTTCACATGTATATCATTCAACTTGTTTGTTTATTACTCTTTAGGGTGGAATACGCTTATGTATAAGAGTTGGATTAATATTAAAAATAGGGCGGATGAAAAATATAAGAAAGGTGCAGAAGAGTTTGTGAACTTTGCATATGCTAATTATCCAAATACAACAGAAATATTGTCCATGTAAGGAGTGTCGCAATATGAAGTATGTGAAGAAAGATCTCGGGGTAGACCATATAGTTGTCCGTGGATTTCTTCAGATTTATACTTGTTGGGTTTTGCATGGGGAATCTTCATCATCATCAATCACTGAAAATGAATCAAATACGAGTAATGAAATGCATGAGATGTTACGTGATGCCTTTGGACTTCCTCTACAGAGTTCGACTGGTGGGGTCGTTGATCACGAACCACATGAACATAGAGGAAGTCCTGATGCGACAACTAATAAATTTTTTCACTCTACTTAATGAAGCTGAACGAGATTTATACCTGGGTGCAAGAAATTTTCAACACTGTCATTCATTGTTTGTCTATTACATATAAAGTGTCTAGGTGGATGCAGCAATAAATCTTTTACAATGCTACTTGAATTGTTAAAAGATGCACTCCCTGAAGATGAAACATTTCCGTCTTATTATTATGGAGCTAAGATGATAATTGAGGACTTGGGCCTAGATTACAAGAAGATAAATGCAAGCCCAAATGATTGCAAGGTGTATTGGAAGGAAACAGAGGATCTTCATGAATGTAAAGAGGGTCATTTAGATGATGCTTCCTCACACCTACCTTTACCAAATCATCTCCCGAAAGATGCCCTTCTATACCAACCTCCACTTGTCACTTGTCCCTCATTTTAGAATATCCTTCACGGCTTCTTGGAGAAGCGTTTTAATGCCAAACGATGTGTTTAGTGGCCAGTAGGCCACACGCGCGCCCATGTACTAAGAAAATAAATTGTACCATAATCGTATTAAAATTGACACTTTAATTAATTTTGACATGCTGATTTTAAATATGTTATTCATTTTTTCAAATTTAAATTTAAATTCAAATGATAAAATATTTATATTTTTTTTACATTCCAAATCTAACCGTGTGATCCCGTAACCTACACCAATCTCCGAATAAATTATTAAAATTATATTTTTGTTGCACAATGTCATATTAATTACTAATAAATTATTTTCATAACTTATTTGACTTATTTTTAATTAATTAATTAATTAATTAATTAATTAATTATTAGTTAAGAATAGAAAATTACGAATCCCCATTGACCTTCTGACCTTTCGTGTATGAATGTCTCAAGAGTTTCTCCTTCTCTATTATTTGATTCTTATCTTTAAATGAATGTCTTTTTATTTGTGTGTTAGTGTTAGGTTTTGGTATATTTTCTTGTTCTTTGGCCCAATTTGATTTTCCAAGAAACAACAAGAACAATAGAAAACAAAAGGCTCAAAATTATTTTTTTTTCTCTTTTCCACCATTTCTTAGGAACCAGACGAATTGAACAAATAATCTGAAACTATACGTGCATATATATATATATATATATATATATATATATATATAATCATACCAGTATGAAATAGACTCTCAACCTTTATTCAATTGCTCCAACCAGAACCCATTGAAACTTCATGCTCTTGAGCCAGAGGAAAAAACATAATTTGGAAGATTTTTAATTTCCTTTGAGTTGTTGGATCAATGAATTTTTAGTCTGTGTTATTTAATTCACTTTGAGCTATTGGATCAATGAATTTTTTAAGAATTAAAAATAAAAATAAAATAAAAAATAGAAACATAATTCTAGAAGATTTTTGCATGGTTAGAGAAAGTTCCATGATAGGTTTTAACCTGTGCTATATAGAATAAGACTACACACATTGCATAATTGATAAAAAAAAAAAAAAACTAATTTAGAAATCTAATGTAATCTTCATAAAACCTTATGAAATTTGAGCATGTTATTCCTAACACACTTATGGCTCACTTTAATAAGGATTTTGGGAAAAAATTTAATAGAAAATAAAAAATTCGTTCAAGTAAATAAATCGAAAATACTAAGTTGTCTTACTTTTAAAAACATGTTTGGTATATGAAATCTAATATAAAAAATAGCTGATTACATAAGACCCACCAAACACAAAATTAAATCCTAGGAGAACTCATGCCATCGTTTGTTAAAACTTTCTTTTAGTATTTTTATGAAGGAAAAAAATAACCTTTTTCAATTTTTGTTTTATAAACAAAAAGTAGAAATAAAAAAACTTTTAACAATAATCTCCCCAAAATGAAACTAATCAAACATTACTTTTAGTTTTTTTCTTATTTTTTCTAAAAGCAGAAGAAAAAAAGTAAGTAAAAATGTTATCAAATACTGCCTTAATTTTTCTTATATAAATACAAAATGATATTAAGTTTATACACATGAATTTTAAAAATAAATAGATTTCAATATATATTATAAGAGAATTGTTATTTTCATATACATAATGATTTATCAAACATATGTGTAATCTATTCACACGTGGAATGAGTGAAAATAAGATACAAAAGAGTTCCTATTATAAAGTCAAATCATTGAACCAAATATATAAAGAATATATTTGTAATCCATTCACATGTGGAATGAGTGAAAAAAAGATACAAAAGAGTTCCTATTATAAATTCAAATCATTGAACCAAATATATAAAAAAACATATTTCAACCATGAATATACCTAATTCATCCAAAATAAACTCTACAATCCATGAACTAACATAATTGATGTATATATAATTTTTGTTGATAGTTGGATTTTTATTTTTTTTGTTTTATTTTTTAATTGATGCATTCATGCATTTACTAAATCCTAGACTCGTTCAAGAATCGATGGCGGATATGTGATATTACTAACTCTTTTGTAGTACTTAGTAGTTGTTAATTATGAATTATTAAAGTAAAAATGTTATTAATTTTTTTTTTTTTTTTTGGTGACTACATTAGTGGTTAGTGACTCATATTATTAATTCAGTTCAAATGTCTAATGTATGAATCTCTAGCAAAAAACTTAAAGAAGCAACCTCATCACAACAATACTACTCTAAGGATAAGTCTCTCATTTAATATGTAATGTCTCGGGTAAATTTAATAATTAATTAATATGTGTTAAGTAGTGATAACTAATATGATAGACAATTTAAGACTTGATAGATTTAATATTAGTCGTTCAACCTTATTGTTAGATGAATATTTTATTTCATGAGTTTTTATTTATTTATTTACTTATTTAATTCTCTTATGCTTTATAAAAAAGTGTAAGGTTTAAAAGTAAATAAATAAATAAGAAGTATGAAATAAGCCATCTGCACGGGAAAGTGATGTGTGTATACAAAGAACAACTAAGGGGAGCCATGGTTTCTTTAACGACGCTGAATAGGAAATGGACTTGAAATTAAAGAATAGTGATTTGGTAATAACCTTTGATCAAACTAATGGGATAAACCAATTGTGTGAGTGTGAAGTCAGTGGTGGGTGTGTGTGTCGACATTCAATTGGTTAGCAAGGGATGCTGCACTTTTTGACTCGCAACACGTGAGGGCTCCGTGACCTGTAGAACACTCAGAAAGATGATCAAAGGACCACCGGATTGGCTCCGGCGGTAGCCGCTCCGATGCTTAAGTAAGTAAGGGAATTGAAAGACTGTATTGAAAGTCAAATAATGAGCATGAAAATAAAAGCGTACCTCTAGGGTTTAATATATAGGCCGAAGCTTTCCTAAGTTGATTAGGATTCGACGCCATGAATATAGGGATATGATCATCGGAGATTGCAGTTACCTTGTGGGCATTGAGTCGTAGATGGAGATAATCATAAATGGTAGTTTCCGTATTAGAGACTGCTTCCTTATTCTCTGCTCGGAATCCGCTAAGGCGGTGACGAGATCTGAAGCTATGGTCTGGACCCTGTGATCAGTTCTGGATATATTTGTTTGGTCACTTCCGACCTTATGTGATGATCTGGATGTCATTGGCTGAGCGAGAATCATGCTAGCTGAACATAAATCGGACTGTGGTCATACGTGTCAAGTGTTGATTGGCCTGTCCTTTTATGGTATATCAGTTACTCCCCCCCCAAGTCCTAGTTTGATGTAAGTAACTAGGGCTAAGAGAGTTATGTATCTCGCTTGTTCGCCTTCCAAGACAATTGTTGGGGCGTCATTTATTGCGTAGTCGGTGATTAAGTCTTTTCAAGGTCACAATTACACTGGGCGGACAGTTGGTTTTCTCGAGAACATCATTGTTCTGAACCGTCATGGCGTTTGGGCTTGGTGGGTCCCTTCTGATGCCGTGTTTATAAATACGGGATGAGATTTTTGAAATGACCTTTCCCTCGACATTTTTACTGTGCTAGAAGATTTCATTCGCCATTGTTGGTTCGTGCGACCTTGAAGAATACAGATCCCCTAAGTGAAAACAGGTTCGACTGATTTTTCCCCCTCTCTTGCTTCTTTCTTCTTGAGTCTGAGAATAATGTCTGTTCCTTCGGAATCTCAAATTGTGAATGAGGGAGTAGGAGACCATTCTGAGATGGCTGGTCCGCCTGTTGTAGGAGATGTAGGTAACCCTGCTCTTGAAATTTTTGAGGAGGGGCCTGTCGAACCTCCCCCTAGTCCAGGGGTTAGAATAGTTGATGCTTTCGAAGAGCCCCGAGATAGGGCCGGAGAGACCTCTGGTAGGTCTTCTCATAGAGAAGAGGGTGAGAGTGCCGTCACTCAAAGCCTCTTAGATGAATGGAGGGTGAAATTCGAATTTCCCCCAAATGTGACTTGCAGAGTTCCAGGACCCATGGACCGTCCCCAAGATGTTAAAGCCGGGGAGATTTGTGTTTTTCTTGCCTGGTTTGAAATGGGCTTAAGGCTTTCATTGCCGGATTTAGTCAGGCAATTCTTCTGTTGGTTCAAGCTCTGCCCCGCCGACCTGAATCTCAATAGCTGGCGGCATCTTCTAGGATTTATGGTGCTGGGGCACCTGAACAAAGTGGACGTGTCTCTGGACTTGATCCGTAGCAATATGGATCTGAAGTTCAAGCAGGCAGAGGGCTCTACTATATGTCCTTCGAGAAGGGGTTCCGACCCCTGTCTTCCGTTCCTACTTCCAACAAGACGTGGAAAAAGTGGTACTTCTTCGTTGGAGGAGGATGGGAGCATAAGGACTTCCAGGCCGGAGAGACCTCGTCGTTTCCTTGTGTTACGGGCCATAGGGGTGAGACTTATTCCCTTGGGTTTGCTTTAGCTTTGCTTATATCCTCAGAACTGACAAACGTGGTATTTTTCATTTCCTTTGTGCAGTCAAGAGTGCTCGGAAGAAGCCCGAGTTTACTAAGGCTCTGCAGGATCAGTACCGGGCTTTGCTTTCAACTTCTAACCGGGCTCATACTGTTATCGTCACTCCGGACCGCGTAATGGCCACCCGTAGTGCAGAGTTTAAGAAGAGGCTAGCCTCGAGGTGGGAAGTGCCGAAGCCCCAAGTGGTGGGGGAGGCTTCCTCCCAAGCTGAGCCTGATGTTCCTCTAGAAGTGAAGAGGAGGAGATTGATTTCTGGTTCCCCTGAGCCCTCCCCTGCCGAGGCTGAGGAAGCCGAGCCTACCATTCTCGTATCGGCCGTTCCTCCTGCTCCTTCCGGTCCGATCAAGAGGTCTAGGAAGGGGAAAGCACCTGCCGCACCTTCCGAGCCATTTGTTGGGCCGGATTATCAAATTGCCAAGAAGGCATTTGATTAGATATGGGCTCAGGGCCCACACCGGTACAGAGGGGATGATCCCTCCAAATTGATGACTGAGATGATGACTCTCCAGATGAAGGTAACTTCTGAAGCCTTTCCCTAATTTCCTTGTTTGCTCATTTGTTTTACTCTAATTTATCTGTCCTGCTTTATACAGAGCATGCATAGTTTAGCTGCTCTGATGGTGACCCCCATGGGCCTTGAGGAGGCCGAGAAGCTGAGGACGGAGGTGAATGAGATGAGACTGGAGCTCGGAACAGCCCGTTCCAAAATTCAGTCTGCTGAAGAGGGTCTGAAGGAAGCTACCACCAGCCTTAAGGTAGCAGAGTCTGAGAGGGATATACTTGCTCAGACGGTTGAGAGGCTTGAGGCAGAGTTGGTTGGTCTCCGTAGTTCCATTGATCAGAAGGTTCAGGAGGCAGTTGGTCAAGCCAAAGCTGAGGCTGAGATGGAATTAAAAGATGAAGTTGATCAGATGGGTGATGACCTGATCCTGCTCGGCTTTGAGAATTTCTGAACTAGATTCCAACTTCAGTTCCCGGACTTTGATGTGTCATCAATCGTTCCTCTTGAACCTACCTCATCTCGTCCTGATCCGGATAAGACTGCTGGGGCTCGTGCCCTTAATTTGGAAGAGGACGCAGGCCCCTCTGGGAAATCCTGAGGCTTTTATAGGCTTTTGATTCTTTTTTTTGATGTAGTGAATATATTTTCCCTTTTGATCAATAAGATTGACTTTTCTTCAGATTCTGCTTGTATTTTTCCCTCTTGTGAATTTTGTTGCAAGTGTGGCTGCTCTGAACCCTTTGCATGTTAGATCAAACAGTTGCTTTCTAATCTTCAATACTTGTCATTGAATAGTGAATATAGATCTGCCTTATTAAAATAAGACGAGAAAGTAGATATAGCCAGATAGATAGAGCCTGACAGAGTGGGAGTGGATTTCTGTAGAGCTCTGAGATAGACTGCTCTGAATTAAGAGTCTGTGAGGTTAACCGAGCAGCTTGTGCTCGTTATTATGATGCTCGGTCTGCTGAGTACTTGGGTTTGGGATATATCCGATCTGTTTGGTCTTTGTTATATGTCTTGACCCGTCATGAAATAGTTAAGACCGGTAGGTCTGAATCTTTGAATGGGGGGTCTATTTACTTTAGACTTTGTTCCCCTCTTTATCGCTTTGGGAGCTTAAGTACTGGACTGCAGTCTCTGTCTTGAGAATTCTGTACTCTGTCTCTTGGTATATTGAAGAGACTTATTTAATGCACCGCTTAGTCATTCGACCGTCGTTTGGGTTTTCGAGGCCACTCTCTTTTTCACCGTTGCGACGGTTCAGTTGGGTGGCTTTTGGACTCCAAGGGTCTATATATATGGAAACGGGGCATACGGTTGTGCTCAACCCTTTTGCTCCCCGATTTGTTCGTGAGAGAAACCTCATATACTGCCGGAGTTTCTCCCATTCGTCCGGAGATGATGGAAGATTCCTTGCCTGAGTTAGGAATAATGAGCCTGTGGCCGAGAGTTAACCTTCCTCTTTTTTCAGTCTCCAAGGAAGGATTGAAGGAGGCACAAGTCTTCTTGTTTCCTCTGGCATCCAGTCGAGATTTCTCCGATTGGTGGTGGCCCCTCCCTGATTCAACCGAGGCCTGGAGTGTTGGTGATGAAGACGAAGGTGAGTTGCCTTCCCTTCCTCACGCTCTGTCAGAGACCCTTGCTCCAAGTGGCTGGGGTGAAACAGACGGTGTGAAGAAGAAGATTGAAGGTGGGTTACCTTCTCCCCCATGTGACTTCGCAGAGACCCTTGCTCTACTCTTCTGAGGAGTCATGCCGATTACAAAGGTGGAGAATGAAAAGTCTCCTGAGGCTCAGAGCCCTTATCATCCGTTGGTCATGGGACCAGTGATAGTGATGATGAAATGGCCTGGGCGCTACTTGATGCAGACTGGGGTTCAGGGTTCCTTCCTTTCAAATGGAGCCGATGAAGGCGGTTTTGAAGGTTTTGGATTTTGTGCCCCTTTATCATCCCAGGAGAAGAGCCATTATGTTGCCAAGCGTAGCTTCTGTAATAGCTTCTGTAGTAGCTTCTGTAATAGCTTCTGTAGTAGCTTCTGTAATAGCTTCTGTAGTAGCTTCTGTAATAGCTTCTGTAATGTCTTGGTACTGATGTAAATTTTTTGAGTTATCAATAAAGTTGAATTTCTTCTTCTCAGATCTGATATTTTCTGTGAATGTGCTCTTTTGAAACTTAAGCACCTTCTAATGCATTGCCGGTTGTTCTGAAAATAAATCAAAAATTTAGAAAAATGCCAGAATCGAAGTACTTCACCTTTGGTTGGAACCATAGTACTGGTTTGTTTGGCAGATAAGCCAAATAATATAAGTATCAGATCCGAGGTGTTCCGATCTAGGAAACTTTAGTTGATAGATGCTTGGAACTTCTGCCTTTGGATAGACTGGATCACAGAATCTGCTAATTGGAGACGGACCAGGCTTGGAAGGCCTGTGCATTAGAGTAGTCTAGGCTCGGTAGGCCTGCATATTTTATGAGCCAAGTATTTAAGATCTGTATAGCATGGAGCAGACTCTGAAGGTCTGTGCACTATAGATGGACCAAGTCATGAGACTTGTGCATTAATAGATGGACCAGGCTCTGAAGGCCTGTGCATTATAGATGGACCAAGTAATGAGACTTGTGCATTGATAGATGGACCAGGCTCTGAAGACCTGTGCATTAATAGATGGACCAGGCTCTGAAGGCCTGTGCATTAATAGATGGACCAGGCTCTGAAGGCCTGTGCATTAATAGATGGACCAGGCTCTGAAGGCCTGTGCATTATAGATGGACCAAGTCATGAGACTTGTGCATTAATAGATGGACCAAGTCATAAAACTTGTGCATTAATAGATGGACCAAGTCATGAGACTTGTGCATTAATAGATGGACCAGGCTCTGAAGACCTGTGCATTATAGATGGACCAGGCTCTGAAGGCCTGTGCATTATAGATGGACCAAGTCATAAGACTTGTGCATTAATAGATGGACCGATTGAACACTCGTACATTATGGACCAGGCTCTGGTGGCCTGTGCATTAATAGATGGACCAGGCTCTGAAGGCCTGTGCATTATAGATGGACCAAGTCATGAGACTTGTGCATTAATAGATGGACCAAGTCATAAGACTTGTGCATTAATAGATGGATCAAGTCATGAGACTTGTGCATTAATCGATGGACCAGGCTCTGAAGACCTGTGCATTATAGATGGACCAGGCTCTGAAGACCTGTGCATTAATAGATGGACCAAGTCATGAGACTTGTGCATTAATAGATGGACCAAGTCATAAGACTTGTGCATTAATAGATGGACCGAGTGAACACTCGTACATTATGGACCAGGCTCTGGTGGCCTGTGCATTAATAGATGGACCGAGTGAACACTCGTACATTATGGACCAGGCTCTGGTGGCCTGTGCATTAATAGATGAACAGTTTTAAGGAAGTAAAAGAAAAAATCTTCATTGATAATACTTCCGCAAGTGTTCTACGTTCCATGGCCTAGGAACAGGTTTCCCAGTCGTGTCTTCAAGCCAGTAAGTGGTAGGTCGAACGACCTTCGTTACTTTGTAGGGGCCTTCCCAATTTGGTGACAACTTTCCCATGGTGGGATCCTTGGTGTTCTGAAAGACTCTTCTTAAGACGAAGTCTCCAACTTGAAAGCTGACTGTCTTGAGTCCTATCCTGGATTTATTGACCATTCTTTATTGGTAGGCTTCCATCCTGATGCTAGCCTGATCCCTTCTCTCTTCGAGCAAATCCAAGTTCTCCATCAGCTGCTGATCATTGGATTCTTGCTCAAAGGCCTCAGTCCTCAGAGTTGGCATACCGATTTCAACCGGAATTACTGCTTCTGTCCCATAGGCTAATGAGAAGGGTGTTTCGGAGGTGGGAGTTCTTCTGGTTGTACGGTAGGCCCAAAGGACTCCTGGGAGCTCTTCTACCCACTTCCCTTTGGCTTGCTCCAACCTTTTCTTTAACCCATCAAGGATTGTTCGGTTGGTGACCTCTGCCTGCCCATTTGCTTATGGATGGCCTGGAGAGGCAAAGTGCTGCCTGATGTTGAGATTTTCGCAGAATGCCTTGAAGCCTTTACCAGTAAATTGTGTCCCATTATCCGAGATAATTACACGTGGTATGCCAAACCTGCAGACAATGTTCTTCCAGGTGAAGCTTTCGACTTCCTTCTCTGTAATATGCGTTAAAGGCTCAGCTTCGGCCCATTTAGATAAGTAGTCGATAGCCACGAGGAGGTACTTCCTGTTTGGAGGTGCTCGTGGTAACGGGCCTACAATGTCCATTCCCCATTGAGCAAAGGGCCAGGGACTAGGAATCGAGATGAGCTCGTGCTGAGGCTGGTGTTGGTACGAGGCGAATCTCTGACATTTGTCACACTTCCGAACATATTCTTTAGCCTGTTTCAGCATGCCGGGCCAGTAGTAGCCCTGTGATAGAGCTCGGTGGGCTATAGTTCTGCCCCCATTGTGATTCCCGCAAATTCCCTCGTGAATTTCAGCCAAAACATATTGTGACTCGTCTGGAGCCAAACACTTTAACAGAGGTTGAGAATATGACCTCCTGTAAAGTTTGTTGTTCAAGATCAGGTACCGAGCCGCTCTGATTCGGATTCTCCTGGCTTTGTTTTTATCCTCTGGGAGGAGCCCGGATTTTAGATACTGGAGGATTGGGGTCATCCAGCTCTGGGTCTGTTCATTAATTTGAGCAACTGATGCTTCCTCAATGCTGGATCCTGGCTGAAAAGAGATTTTAACGGTGGAGTCTGTTTCAGACTTAAGACGGGAGGCCATGTTAGCCAGAGCATCTGCTCTGCAGTTCTGACTTCTCTCAATCTTCTGGATAGTGAAAGTCTGGAAAGAATGCTTTAAATGGTTCACCAATTCGGAGTACCGAAGCATCCTGTCATCCTTAATGGCAAACTCTCCCAAAACTTGGCTTACTACCAGTTGGGAGTCAGAGAAGACATCGAGGTTCTGAACCTCGCATTCCAGGGCAAGCTTCATCCCTAAGATTAGGGCCTCATATTCAGTTTCATTATTAGAAGCTCTAAATCCCAGGCTGATTGCTTTTTCCGATGTAAGTCCATCAGGGGACTGTAGTACCAGTCCTACCCCTGATCCTTGATCGGTTGACGATCCATCAATATACAGCAGCCAGGTTCTTGTAGTTTCGGCGTTTTGTGCTTCGTTCTGCAGTGCCGGGGTGAACTCGGCTACAAAGTCAGCTAAGGCCTGCCCTTTAATGGAGTTTCGGGGTACATATGCTATGTCAAACTCCCCTAGCTCCACAGACCACTTGACCAATCTTCCCGATACCTCGGGTTTCCTCAGTATTGATTTTAGAGGATAGGCAGTTGGAATCTCAATTGGATGGGCCTGGAAGTAAGGTCGAAGCTTCCGGGCTGATATGACCAAGGCATAGGCCAGCTTCTCTACTTCTGGGTATCTTTTCTCCGTGTCAAGTAGTGCCCTACTGACGTAGAATATAGGCCTTTGTACTCCTTTGTCCTGTCTGATTAGTGCGGAACTGACCGCGTTCTCAGAGACTGCTAGGTACAGGAGCAACTTTTCTCCTTGTACAGGTTTTGACAGGAGCTCTGGAGAGGCTAGGTACTCTTTTAGTTCTTGGAAGGAAAGCTCGCATTCTTCTGTCCATTGCAAAGCCTTGCTGCCCTTTAGAGCTTTAAAGAAAGGTAGGCAGCGATCGGTGGACTTGGATATAAATCTGCTCAATGCGGCGACTCTGCCGTTCAGTGCCTGAATCTCCTTTCTGGTCTTTGGCGACTTCAGTCCAATCAGGGCTTGGATCTGAGTGGGATCTGCTTCGATACCTATTTGAGAGACGATGTACCCCAAGAATTTTCCCTTCGTAACTTCGAAGGTACATTTCGAGGGGTTGAGCTTCATCTTGTGCTGTCTGAGGATATCGAAGGTCTGGGCTAAGTGCTGGAGGTGGCTGCCTTTCTGGAGGCTCTTTACCAGCATGTCGTCGATGTATACCTCCATGGTGCTGCCAAGCAGTGGGCTGAACATCTTGTTCACCAACCGTTGGTAAGTGGCTCCAGCATTCTTTAAACCGAAAGGCATCACTCTGTAGCAGTAGAGTCCTCTTTCGGTTATGAAGGCGGTCTTTTCCTGATCTGGAGGGTACATCTGGATCTGGTTGTATCCAGAGTAGGCGTCCATGAAACTCATAAGCTCATGCCCTGCAGTGGCGTCAACCAGTTGATCTATTCTCGGCAGTGGAAAGCTGTCATTGGGGCATGCTTTGTTGAGGTCTGTATAGTCAACACAGACTCTCCACTTGTCGTTCTTCTTCTTGACGAGCACAGTGTTGGCTAACCACTCGGGATAGAAAACTTCCCGTATCATCCTGGCGTCCAGCAGCCTCTGGACTTCTTCGTTTATAACCCGATGCCGTTCGGGAGCGATCGGTCTTCTCTTCTGTCTGACCGGGGGGTGATCTGGATCTACCATTAGTTTGTGAGTTATCAGATTAGGATCTATTCCCTCCATGTCCCTAGTTTCCCAAGCAAAGATAGAAAGGTTGTTCTTCAGAAACCTGACTATCTTTTCCTGCTCGGCGGGCGTAAGGTCTGGGCCGATGTACAAATAACGCCCCTCTGCTTCTGAACTGACCAGTATCTTGATGGGCTCGCCAACAGGCTTGGCTCGGCTATCACGTCCCCTTGGGCTCAGGGGCTCTTCAACGCCGGATGGGCAATCTTCCACCTCGGGAGTGTGAGTGAAAACCGGATCTGCACAGTCCCGAGTGTACTGTAATTGCTATTTTGGAGCTGTCTCCTTGAGGGCAATAGCGTGACATTCTCGTGAGGTTGGCTGACATCCCCGGACCGAGTGCACGCTCTGATTATGGACGTACTTCAGACACTGATGAAGGGTCGAAGTGACCGCCCCTATCTAGTGTAACCAGGGTCTCCCGATGATGACGTTGTATGGAGACTTCATGTTCAACACCATGTACTCAGAGATGGTGGTCTTCTGCCCTTCACCTTCCCCAATAGTGGTAGGAAGGTCAACTCTCCCTAGGGGGGTGCTGAGGCTGCCATCAAAAGCTGCCATTACGGCAGTGGTGGGCTTGACGCTGTCCTGGTCTATGCCCATCCGCTTAAGCGGTTCATAGAATAGAATGTTGACTGAGCTGCCAGTGTCGACTAGGACTCTTCTAGTTTCGAAGTTGGCGATTCTGAGGGTGATAACAAGGGCATCACTGTGAGGGCAGTGTACCCCTGCTAGATCTTGCTCGGTGAACTGGATCTCTGGCCCTGGCTTAAGCTTCTTTTCGACGTTGGAGACCTGCAAGATGTTTGAGGCGGTTCTGGCCTCCCGAGCATATCTTTTTCTTGCCCTGTTGGACATTCCTGTAACAGGGGAGTCAGCATGGAGGACGTAGATAACATGGTTGTTCTGCCTCTGAGGCTCGTTTCGTCCTTCCTGCTGCTCTTGCCTCTGTTCGGGCCTCTGATCTGGCCGCTGCTGAGGCTTGTCTTCTTGGGGGTTCTGCCTTCCGTCTTGTTTGACGAACTCCCGAAGACGTCCCTTCTTTATGAGCTGTTCTATCTCATATCGGAGGGTCCTGCAAGTGTTAGTAGTATGCCCATGATCTTTATGGAAATTGCAGTACTTACTTTGGTCCCGCAGGCTGGGATCTCCTTTGATCGGCTTTGGCCACCTCAGGTTCTCCCGATCTCGGATCTGCCGGAGTACCTGATTCGGAGTAGTGTTCAAAGGCGTGAAGTTGGTGAACTCCCTTGGTGCGGAGTTGTACACAGCTCTGGGAGCTGTTTTCTTCTCTGGGCTCCTGACCCTCTTTTTGTTGGAGTCTCTTCTGTGATCCTCCTTCTTATGGTCCTCCCGCTTCGGATTATCCCTCTGGGTCTGATCCTTGCCCTTCTGGGCTGAGCGGTTGGCTTCTTCCAGGTTGATGTATTTTTTGGCCCGATCCATCAATGCTGCCATATCGGCCGGGGGGCTCTTTGTCAAGGAATCTCTGAAGCCACCTTGGGCAAGCCCGGTAGTAAGGGCCGCAACAAGGAACTTCGGGCTGCAATTCGTGATCTCAGTAAGCTCGGTGTTGAAACGGGCAATGTAGGCCCGGAGGGATTCCTCCTTGGTCTGCTTAACATTCAGCAGGAATTCTGGCCCCCTTCTGAGCCTTCTGCTGGTCATAAATCTATCCAAGAACTGTCTACCGAGCTCGTAAAAGCTGGCAACGGAGTTCGGAGGGAGGTTGTGGAACCACTTCAGAGCTGTTCCCTTCAAGCTGGTGATGAACGTTCGGCACATGAAAGCATCTGAAGCTCCGTGAAGGGCCATCGTATGCTGATAATGAGATAGGTGATCCCCTGGATCTCCAGATCCGTCATAGAGAGTGAATTTGGGCACCACGAACTTCCTAGGCCTCTCTTCGGACATGATGGCGTGGGTGAACGGTGTGGCTAGTCTTCCGAGCTGCCTGGCCAGTTCGTCTTGCTCTGGAGGGTTCTGAGGTCCTCTTAAGCCGATTGTCCGGTCCATAGACTCGGCAATCTCCTCTACCCTTCGCGGGTCTCTGAGTCTGACATCTTGTGAACCCTGCCTGACAGCCTCGGCTTCAGGGTAGTAGGGTGGAGTGCGCCCTTCGGATGGAGGAGGAATCCGAACTGGTGGGACTGGCGCTGCATGATAAGGTTCCTGTGGTGCCGGGGGTGCTCCCGAAACCCTAGGAGTTGGGGCTCGAGTAGTGCTCCGGTAATGCACGTCGGGGACAAAAGCGGATGTTCCCCAGCCAGGAACTGTTGATGGCTGTGGATCTCGGCCAGCGTGAGCAACGCCTGAAGGGTGCTCAGGCTGGTTAGTGGGGGCCTGCCCACGAAGTTCTTCATTCCCCGTGGCAACCGGGGGTTGCGTTCCTGCAACGAAGTTGACCGGCGGGCTAGGAGAAGCCGCCGCTTGGTTCTGCGTGAGCGTTGCCAGCGTTCTAGTAATGGCTAGCAACTGCTCCTGCACCAGGTCATTGTGTCGTTTTATTGCTTCGATCTCTTGTCGCATAGGGTTGGCCGCTGGTCCTCTTGTGCGTGGAGCAGGCGGCTGACGCTGAGCGTTTTGCAAACTTTGAGTATTCTGTCGGGGTCGGAGATTTGGTGCCATGGTTTTCCGGTGGGGAAAAAGATGAGTTTACGAATAAAGCACGTAGAGATTAGTCGGTTCCCACAGACGGCGCCAAACTGATGCTGCACTTTTTGACTCGCAACACATGAGGGCTCCGTGACCTGTAGAACACTCAGAAAGATGATCAGAGGACCACCGGATTGGCTCCGGCGGTAGCCGCTCCGATGCTTAAGTAAGTAAGGGAATTGAAAGACTGTATTGAAAGTCAAATAATGAGCATGAAAATAAAAGCGTACCTCTAGGGTTTAATATATAGGCCGAAGCTTTCCTAAGTTGATTAGGATTCGACGCCATGAATATAGGGATATGACCATCGGAGATTGCAGTTACCTTGTGGGCATTGAGTCGTAGATGGAGATAATCATAAATGGTAGTTTCCGTATTGGAGACTGCTTCCTTATTCTCTGCTCGGAATCCGCTAAGGCGGTGACGAGATCTGAAGCTATGGTCTGGACCCTGTGATCAGTTCTGGATATATTTGTTTGGTCACTTCCGACCTTATGTGATGATCTGGATGTCATTGGCTGAGCGAGAATCATGCTAGCTGAACATAAATCGGACTGTGGTCATACGTGTCAAGTGTTGATTGGCCTGTCCTTTTATGGTATATCAGCAAGTAACAAAAAAAATTAAAAATAATAACAATAGTAAAAAAAATTAAAAATAATAATATAATAACAATAATAATTTTTTTTAACTACTATAACACAGCTTTTAAAGCTGCTCAACTAACCGAGTTATTCTTTTATATATATATATATATATATATATACATACATGTATATATATATAAGTTATTTTAGAGAGGTGTTAAATGGAGAGCAGTCCCATGTCCCAAGAGTTTTCTTATCAGTGTACAACCTCGGAATGGGGGCCTGCTACGATAGCTTATTGCTGGCATGCGCAAGTCGGAGGCCAGGTGTATTGTGTGTAAGAGAGAGAAATAAAATAATAATAATATTATATTTTTTGAGTAGTGAAACTTTCGTTTTCTATCAAGAACTCGGCTAGAGTGATCAGAGGGCCTGCTACGATAGCTTATTGCTGCCATGCGCAAGTCGTAGGCCAGGTGTGTTGTGTGTAAGAGAGAGAAATAAAATAATAATAATAAAATTAATGTTGTACTTTTTAATTAGTGAGGCTTTCATTTTTAGTTTTCTGTCAAGAACTCAGAAAGAGTGATTAAAGGGTTACTGATTAGATTTGGTAATAGTCGCTCCGATGATAAAATTAGTAAAAAATAAAAGAAAAATCTGAGCTTGAAAAAAAATAATTGACCGTAATTAAAAAATGTATCTTAGAGTTGTATTTATAGGCTATGTATCCCCTAAGTTGATTCGAATTAGGAGTCATAAAGATCGGGATACGAAGGTATCTGAAGATGGTAGTTTCCGTATCGAACTCTAATCTTCGTAAAAATAGGGATCAGAATATTTATGAGAATGACAGTTTTCATGTCGCACACTGTTTTCTTGTTCTGAGGTCGGTAGGGTAGGCAAGGCGGTAATAAACTCGGTACCTCATTAGACACGTATTCTGAACTTATTGCTCGAGAGGGAACATTTGCACCCTTCTATTCAAAGAGTGCCTATCAGACCTGAATTGCTTTGTCATTTCTTGACCTGCACATAAAAGAACTTAGACACGTGTCAAGTTTAGGTTGGGTTGTCATTTTATGGTACATCAGCTACTCCCCCCCCCCCCCCGGAGCCTTAATTCTGTTGGACCCATACAGAATTGAGGTTAGGGTTTCTGAAGGGTCACGCGTATTCTCATTAATGTGCCATTTCGTATTTTGAGAAAATAGGCGTTCGTGAAGCAATTACGGTGCCATCATTTATTAAGCCACCAATTCAAGAATTGAGGCCATCATTAGGCAACCGTCGATTGAAATTTGGGGCATTAAATGGCACCCTTTGATACAGTATAAATAGTGACATTTCCCTCTTTGGATTCTTTTACGAATCCTACAGTGCTTTGAAGTTTTGAAAAGAGATAAGAGACTTTTGTGCGATTTTCAGTACACCTGAGAAGCTCTCCATCACCTGATCCTATTTTTCCGGTGAATTGGTAACCTTTACTTCCTCCTCTGTTACTCCTTTTGTTATTCTTTTGCTCTTCTTTTTCATTTTCCTCCCTGCATTTTCATTTCTGTCTTACTGTTTCTCACCGCAATGTTGTCCTCCGACAGCTCGTCCGGTAGTATAGGGAATAGGGAAATGGTTGAGGTAAACAGTCAAAGGGCACTTCCTATTGAAGAAATGGTTAGTCCCTCCAATGATGATTTAAGGCGCTACTTCTTGAAGTGCACCTTGAGTCTAGGAATAGGGAGGTCGACACATCGAGCCGATCTTAGAAGGAAGAGGGTAAGAGTGCTATGACTGAGGGTATGCTAGATTCCCTCAAGACGCACTTTGATTTTCCAAAAAAATGTGGTATGTACGATCCATAAGAAACTAGATCACCTTTCAGACATTATGAGGGGGAAATCTGCACTTACCTCTGCACCCTCTCTTAAACGAGTTATTCTGCTGGTTTAAGATCTGCCCTGCCGAGCCGAATATCAACACTTGGAGGCAGCTTATGGCCTTCTTGATGTTAGGTTATAAGAATGGGGTTGAAGTGGATCTGGACCTCATATGAAGCACCATGGACATGAAGTACCTCAGGTCGGAGGGATTATACTATATATCTTTCGACAAGAGATTGAAACCCCTGACCTCGGTACCTACTTCCAACAAGACGTGGAAGAAGTGGTACTTCTTCGTCAACGGAGGCTGGGAACATAAAAACTACAAAGATCAGACGAGTTTTTTCCCTCGGTACACCGGCTTCAAGGGTGAGCCTACAGACCTTCGGTTATTAACTCTTTCCTTTCTTTTTATCTTTTCTGACTCTGCGTTGTTTTTTGTGGTGTATAACAGATAAGAAGGCTTGGAGGAGGTCAGTCTTCACTCTAGAGCTCCAGGAGAAATACCAGCGGCTCTTGAACCCCCAAAACTGACCCCATGACCAGATCCTGACCCTTCAGAACTTTATGGAGGCAAATTTGGTCAAGAGCAAGTCGGCCGCCCTAAAGAAGTCTGTGCCATCGAGCTGGACGCCAGGCCCAAAGAAGACTCGGAAGGCCTTTAATCCTACTATTCCTCCCCCTCCTCAAAAGAAGAGGAGGACTGAAGTGGGAGCCTCCAGTTCTCCAGAGCGAACAATCTCCAAAGAGCTGGCAATGCTAGTTACTCAAGAGGAGGTGTTGCCTTTCCCAGCCCCGCCTACAAGTTCAGCCCCCCGCCACAAGGGGAAGCTGAGCTCGGTCCCTGCCAGTATCATCTCGGCCGGGAATGGAGAGGCCACCATCAAAAGGGCCTACGAGGAGACGTCGGTTTCAACCTCTGAACGTTTCAATGGTGTAAAGCCCCGCCGAATTGCCAAAGACCTACTGTTCTCCCATATGAGGATAAAGATTTTCTTGCTTAATTTTTTTTTTACTTATTCATTTTTTTGTTACTTCTATTCTAACTATCTTACATGCATTTTTTGCAGGTTGTCCATGCCATGGCCGCAATTATGGACTTCTCTGAGGAGTCGAAAAGGGAAGATAAGCTCCAGGCCGAGCTGGACGAGGCTCGTCTCTAACTCAGGACTGCCCGCTCTGCCTTCTTCTCCTTTAAGGAGAAATATAAGGAGGCTCTAAATAATATGGTCATTCTGGAGTCACAGAAGAATAGCTTGGCCTCCGAGCTAGAAGCCCTGAAGAAAGAGAAGGAAGAGGCAGAGGCTGCGGTAGTTCTGAAGCTGGCCTCTAGGGTTGAAGTTGTTAGGGAGGTAGTTAAGGAGGAGACTAAGAAAGAGCTCAAAGAAGAGCTGAACTAGCTGGGCGGTGAGTTCATGGATCGTAGGTACGAGCTTTTCTGTAGGAACGTCCAGAAGCTCTACCCCGACCTTAATATTCCAGGGGTGGATGAGGTGCAACTAAATGATCCAGAACCAAGCCCCTCGGAGGCCGTTCCAGCTAAACCTATAGAAGAAGTCACCCCTACTGCTGAAGACCCCTAAATGGGGTGTTTTTCTTTATCTTGTCTTGTTGTTTTTATTTTTTGTACCACTGTAATCTTCCACCCTTCTGGGCTTATCAATGAAGGGCTTTTTATTTAGTTTCAGTTCCTTGTGACTAATTTTGAGAGCATTTAGACTCGAAACACTCATAATGCATAACATTCAAACCTAAATTACTTGTAGTCAAGTTAAGAGTAATCTTCAGACAAGTCAAGATAAATTTTCAGACTTGAGATACTTTCAGTCAAATCAATGTTAGAACTTCAAATTTGGAAAACTCGCAATTAAGTCAAGATAAAATATTCAGACCTGAATTACTCATAGTTAGATAAAACCTTCAAACCTAAAATACTTGCAGTTATGTCAAGATAAATCGTCAGACCTGAAAACACTTAACAATTGGGTTAAGATAAAACCTTCAGACCTAATACACTTGCAGTTAAGTCAAGATATAAAAGCTTGTAATTGAATTAAAATTAAAGCTTCAGGCCTGAAATACTTGTAATCAAATCAAGAGAAACCTTTAGACATGAATATCTGAGATACCTGCATCTGCTAAAAGAATGGACGAGACCTGGGTGTTTGTGCATTAGGATGGACCAGACCTGGGGTCTGTGTATTAAATTGGACCAAGCCTATAGCACTTGTAATAAATACAAGGCTTATAGGGGTCATTGAAATGAACCAGACCTAGGGTTTATGCATTAAATGGACCAAGCCTATAGCACTTGTAATGGATACAAGGCTTATAAGGGTTATTGAAATAGACCACACCTGGGGTCTGTGCATTAAATGGACCAAGCCTATAGTACTTGTAATGGATACAAGGTTTATAGGGGTCATTGAAATGACCAGACCTGGGGTATGTGCATTAAATGGACTAGACTTTAGGTCTGTGCATTAAATTGGACCAGACATGAAGGTCTGTGCATTGAATTGAAAGCACTTAAACAAAAAAGAAAGATTTCATTGATGGTACTTTTGTAAGTGCTCAACATTCTAGGGCCTAGGCACAGGGTTCCTAGTTACATCCTCCAACCAGTAGGTTGTGGGCCCGACGATCTTGGTAACCCTATAGGGCCCCTTCCAATTAAGGGAGAGTTTTCCCATGCTGAGATCCTTGGTGTTCGGGAATACCCTTCTCAGGACGAATCCCCGAGCTGAAAGTTGACAAGTCTTAACCCTTAACCGAAGTTGTTGGCCATTCTGCGCTGATATGCTTCTGTCTTGACCTTGGCCTGCTCTTACCTTTCTTCGAGCAAATCAAAATTTTCTACAAGCTGATGGTCATTAGTTTCTTGGTCAAAGGCATCCGACCTTTGGGTTGGCATGCCGATCTTAACGGAAATGGCTGCCTCAATTCCGTATGTAAGTGAGAACGGTGTTTCTGCGGTCGGTGTTATTCTGGTGGTTTGGTAGGCCCAGAGCACTACGGGAAGCTCTTCAACCCACTTTCCTTTGGCCTATTCTAACCTTTTCTTAATGGCATCAAGAATTATGCGGTTGGAAACCTCTACTTACCCATTAGCTTAGGAATACCCTGGTGAGGAGAAGTGGTGGTTGATGTGCAGGTCTTCACAGAACTTCCTGAACACCTTTCCTGGAAAAACTATGTACCATTGTCGGAGATGATGACGCGAAGAATGTCGAACCTGTAGATTATGTTCCTCCATGTGAATTTTTTCACGTCTGTTTCAGTAATGTGGGTTAGAAGTTCAGCTTCTACCCATTTGGAGAAGTAGTCTATGGCAACGAGTAGGTATCTTTTGTTTTGTGGGGCCTTTGGTAGTGGTCCTATAATGTCCATCCCCCATTCAACGAAAGGCAAGGATTGGCAATAGAGATGAGCTCGTGGTGGGGTTGGTGCTGATATGAGGTGAAGCTTTGGCACTTATCGCACCTCTGGACATATTCCTTGGCCTGCTTCAGCATGCTTGGCTAGTAATAGCCTTAAGTCAGAGCTCGGTGGGCTATGGTCCTACTGCCGTTGTGGTTTCCATAGATTCCTTCATGAATTTTGGCTAGGACGTATTGGGATTCCTCTAGAGACAAGTACCTTAGGAGTGGTTGAGTGTAGGACCTTTGATAGAGCTTTTCTTTCAAGATCAGATACCGAGCTACCCTGATCCGAACCTTTTAGGCTTGGTTTTTATTCTTTTGGAAGCAGTCCATCATTTATGTACTGGATGATGAGAGTCATCCAATTCTGGTTTTGCTCCAAGATTTCGGTGGGTTGTACTTCCTCGATGCTCGGGTTCGGTTGGTAAGAAACCTTCACCGTTGAATCTCTTTCGATCTTGAGATAAGAGGCCTTGTTTGCCAAGGCGTCAGCTTTGGTATTCTGACCTCTTTCAATTTTTTGGATGGTGAATTTTCAGAAGGAGGTTTTAAACAAGTCCACCAACTCTGAATATCGGACCATCATGTCTTCCTTGGTGGTAAACTCCCACTGAACTTGGCTTACCACCAGTTGGGAGTCTGAGAATGCTTCAAGGTTTCGTGTTTCGCACTCGCAGTTAGCACTCGGCTTCGTTATTGGAAGCTCTGAACCCTAAGCTGATCACCTTTTCTACTATGATTCCATTTGGGGATTGGAGTACGATACCCACTCCCGAGCCTTTGTCGGTGGACTGTCCATCAGTATAAAGTTTCCATACTGCAGCGTCCATGTTGACTTGAGCTTTATCATGTAGTGCTGGAGTAAATTCTACTACGAAATCCACTAATGCCTGCTCTTTAATGGAGGTTCGTGGAACGTAAGATATGTTAAATTCCCACAACTCTACAAACCACTTGACCAGCTGTCCTGAGACTTCAGGCTTGTGCAAAATCAACTTCAGAGTGTAAGACGTAGGGACTTCAATAGGGTGCGCTTGAAAATAAGGCCTGAGCTTCCGAGCGGACATCACTAGGGCGAAAGCCAACTTTTCAACTACAGAATATCTCTTCTTGATCGATGTCCAGAAGTGCTTTGTTGATGTAGAAAACTGGCCTCTGAATCCCTATGTCTTCTCTGACCAGTACCGAGCTAATGGCATTTTCTGACACTGCAAGATACAGAAGTAGCTTTTCCCCTTGTATTGGTTTGGAAAGGATTTTGGGGGAGGCCATATATTGCTTTAACTCCTAGAAGACCTTTTCGTATTCAAGGGTCCATTTAAGGGCTTTATTCCCCCTCAGGGCTATGAAGAATAAGAAGCGTCAATCTGTAGATCTGGAAATGAATCGGTTCAAAGCTGCTATCCTTCCGTTTAGGCCCTGGATGAATTTCTTGGTCCTCGATGATTCTAGCTCGATCAAAGCTTTAATTTGTGAGGGGTTTGCCTCAATTCCCCTCTAAGAGACTAGGAAACCCAAGAATTTCTATTTAGTGATCCCGAAGGTACACTTTGAGGGGTTCAACTTCATTTTATGTTGCTTTAGTATACTGAATGTTTGACTCAAGTGTTGGACATGGTCAATCTTTCTTAGGCTCTTGACCAACATGTCATCTATATAGACCTTTATTGTGTTGCCAATCAAGGATTCAAACATTCTGTTCACCAGCCGGTAATACATGGCACTAGCGTTCTTTAGACCAAACGACATCACTCTATAGCAATAGAGACCTCGTTCGGATATGAAGGCTATTTTTTCCTGGTCTGGAGGGTACATCTAAATTTGGTTTTACCCTAAATATGCATCTTGTGGTTACATCGGCCAACTGATCGATCTTCGGGAGAGGAAAGCTGTCTTTAAAACAAGCTTTGTTGAGATCTGTGTAGTCAACGCAAGCCTACCATTTTCCATTCTTCTTTTTGGCAAGGACTGTATTGGCGAGCCATTCTAGATAGAACACCTCCTTTATTATTCTGGTGTCCAGTTGCCTTTAGACCTCTTCGTTGATGATCTTGTGCCGTTCAGGGGCGAAAGTTTTCCTTTTTTGTCTCACTAGAGGGTGGTCTGGGTCAGTCATTAGCCTGTGGGAGATGAGATTAAGATCTATCCCTTCCATGTCCTTACTTTCCCATGCGAAGACTGACAGGTTATCCTTCAAGAATTTGACAATCTCTCTCTGCTCGGAGTGGGATAGACCTGAGCCAATCTGTAGATAACGCTCTCCCCCTTCAGAACTCACCAGCACCTTGATAGGTTCCTTCATTGGTTTGGCCAAGCTGTCCTTTCCCGTGGGACTTAATGGCTCGTCGATCTCGGAGGGGCACTCTTCCATCTCATGAAGTTCCGAAGATATAGGACTTTCTTCTTCAAGAGGATGTTGTGATTGCTATTTAAGGGTTTTTTCCTTTAGTGCAAGAGCATGGCACTCTCGAGCAGTTGGCTGACAGCCCCTAATGGTGTAGACCTTGTCACTCTAGACATACTTTAAGCACTAATGAAGGGTCTAGGTGACTGCTCATATCTGATGGAGCCATGGTCTTCCGATGATGATGTTGTAGGGGGATTTGGAGTTCAGGACCATGTATTCAGAAATCAGCATCTTTTGAGAGTCCCTCTCTCCCACCATGGTTGGGAGGTCTATCTTGCCCAGTGGAGTGCTGAGGTTCCTATCAAATCCCGCTATTACAGTGGTGGTGGCCCTGATGTCATCGGTGCTGAGCTTCATGTGCTGAAAGGGCTTATAGAACAACACATTGGTGAAACTTTCTATGACCATTAAAACCCTCTTAATCTCAAAATTTGCAATCTTGAGTGAAATGACGAGGGCGTCACTATGGGGGTAATGTACCCCAATGAGATCCAACTCTGAGAACTGGATATGAGGTGTAGGCCTTAGCCTTTTCTCAATGGCAGAGATTTGGAGAATGTTGGGTTCTACCCTTGCCTCTTGAGCATAGCGCTTCTTGGCTCGGTTTGACATCCCTGTCATCGTATTGTCTGCATAGAGGACGAAGATAACCTGATTATTCTGGTGTGGCTGTTCATTCTAAGCCTCCTTTTGTTCAAGCCTTTGCTCTTGTCGCCTTTGTTATGGCCTGTCATTATGGGGGTTTTACTGCCCCTCCTGACAAATGAACTCCCGCAGACGCCCTCTTCTGATAAGCTATTCAATTTCTTACTTGAGGGTTCTGCATTCATCGATAGTGTGCCCATGGTCTTTGTGAAAGTTGCAGTATTTGCTTTAATCCCTAGGGTCAGGATTGCTTTTCAATGGATCTGGCCACCTCAAGTCCTCACATGTCTGCACCTGCTAGAGTATGTGAGTGAGGGAAGCATTCAGAGGTGTGAATGTTCCATACATTCCAGAGTTGGGGTTATTCTGAGTTTTGGGTGCTGTCCTCTTGTCAGGACTTTTGACCCTCCTCTTGGTTATATTGGAGTCCCTCTTCTAGGTATGGTTGTCCTTCTAAGCCTGTTTTTTGGCCTTTTAGAAAGATATCTTCGTATCCTCTAAGTTTATGTATTTTCGCGCCCGCTCTAAAAGTACTGCCATATCAGTAGGGGGTTCTTTGTCAAGGAGCCTTGAAAGCATCCAAGGCCCAGGCCAGAGGTAAGGGCTGCCACTAAGAAGCTCAAGCTTTAGTCTGTTATCTCTGTGAGCTCGGTATTGAAGCGAGCAATATATTCCTGAAGTGATTTCCCCTTGGACTGCTTTATGGTTAGCAGGAATTCTGGACCATTCCTTAACTTTCTGCTGGTCAGGAATCAGTCAAGGAACCGCCTGCTGAGTTCATAAAATTTAATGATCGACTTCCGAGGAAGGCTATGGAATCACTTCAGAGCGTTACCTTTGAGGTTTGTCACAAAAGTATGGCACATGAAGGCATCGGTAGCCCCATGTAGGGTCATCGTATGCTGATAATGGGAGAGATGGTCCCCAGGATCTTCAGACCCGTCATATAGGGTGAACTTCAGGACAATAAATTTCTTGGGCCATTCCTCCGCCATTATGTCAGGAGTGGACGGAGTGGCAAACCTTCCGAGCAACTTTGCAAGTTCATCCTGCTCTGGAGGGACGTGGATCCCTTTGGTGAAGATGGTTTGCTCCATAGAGTTTGCTACTTCCTCCACCCTTTGTGGAATTCGGGGCGGAACTGGATGTTGTTGGCCTTGCCTTGCAGTCTCAGTCCCAATATGCAGATGATGATTTTTCCCAGTAACAACAGGGGGATGTTGCCGTCCTTAAACTGGGGGGACTAGTGCCGGCGGAAGCTGAAACTCAAGCGGCCCTAGATTGGCCCTCGAAGTTGCTGGAATTGAGATCCTTGTCCTACTTTGGTAATAGACAGTGGGATAAAAGGTAGACATCCTTCGTCCTGCTACGGTTGAGGGTTGGGGGTCACCCCCTATGTGAGTGGTACCATGGGGGTGTACCAACTGCATATTAGGGGTCTCCACATTAGGGGGTCCTCCGCCTGTGGTGGTGGCAGGAGGTTGAACCCCTTCATTAGCTATGCTCATAGGAGGATGAGTGGGATTGCTTTGCGAGTTTTAGGCCATAAAGTCCAAAGCCTAAGACATGGCGTGGAGCTGCTCTTGCATCAGATCGGATTGTCATTGGATCTGATTGAGCTGTTGCTTTACAAGATCGGGGGTTTGCCCCTTCCTCTTCCAGTAGAAGGTTAGCCTCGAGGATTTTGAGAACCTTTCCTTGGACGAAGATTGGGAGTCATAGTTTCTCAAAGACAGAGGAGCTGTTTCTAACTGAGAAATTTGCAGAAATGATTGTCGTTTCCTATAGACGATGCCAAATTGATGTTACACTTTCTGATCAGTGGGGCTTCCACTCTTCGTCTCCTATCAAGAACTCGAAAAGACTGATCAGAGGGTCACCGGGTTGGCTCTAGTGGTAGCCGCTGTGATGATAAAGTCAGTAAAAAATAAAAATAAAAAACTGAGCTTGAAAGAAAATAATTGATCGTAATTGAAAAGCGTACCTTAGGGTTGTATTTATAAGTTATGGATCCCCTAAGTTGATTCGAATTAGGAGTCGTAAAGATCGGGATCCGAAGGTATCTGAATATGGCAATTTCTGTATCGAACTCTAATCTCCGTAAAAATAGGATCAGAATATATCTGAGAATGGTAGTTTCCATGTTGCACATTATTTCCTTATTTTGAGGTTGGTAGGGTAGGCAATACTGTGATAAGCTTGGTACCTTATTAGACGCGTACTTCGAGCTCATTGCTCGGGAGGAAAGATCCACGCCTTTCTGTTCAAGAAGCTTCTGTCAGACCTGAATTGCTTTGTCACTTCTTAACCTGCACATAAAAGAACTTAGACACGTGTCAAGTTTGGGTTGGGTTGTCGTTTTATGGTACATCAAATACTAACCTAGTGCAAAGAGTGGAGCCACATTGTGATTGCATTGAACAAAGAGACTAGACTATGCATATATTATATATATATGTACAGATCTCCCCAATCAAGGCCTATGATGTATGGTTGGTTTTACCAAGTAAATAAATAGATACAAAAGAATGAAAAAAAAAAAAAGGGCTTCCATACAAAGTGTTGTCCCTTTCTAGGATCTGTACAATATGTCAATAGGTCAGCTTATCCAACATTACAAGCTTGGATACAAGGGATATCTACAGGCCTGTTGAGCTAATAAAGGAAAGTCTTATCTCCTTTAAAAAGGTTAACCGATATTCAATTTTTTTTTGAAATCCCTAAAGAGTGTCAGTACAGAGAGTGAGAAAGGTTCAGCTGTATATATATATATATATATATATATATATATATATATATACATATATATATATATAAATGATATCTTAGAGAAGAAATGCTTCTTCAAACTTAGATCATTTCTCACCCTTGTCCCTTCTCTTGGCAACCGGGTATTCTCAATTTCTTCTCTCTATCTCCCTCACCCTTCTCTATTAAAGATGTCTTTAAGTGCTGAAAAATAATGAAGGGATTGGACACCATTTATTATTAACTCAAAATATCAAGCTTATTATTCTTGGCTGGTGGAATATTATAAGGAGGCTAAGAGAGATTTTTTGTAAAGGTTCACTACATCAACTTAAGAGGTAGGGGTTTCTAATCTAAGGTTAAAAATGGAATATATAGGACATTATAATCTTATTGTCCATAATTTTATTTACACTTGTTAATATTAGAAATATTGAATATGCTCCACATTTCATTAGTGACACATTATCTTGCTATACTTCATGTCATTATTATTTTGTCTCTCACAATAAATTAAAAATATATGATGTTGAGTACATGATAGTTATTCTTATAATATTTTGATTAAATGATCAAAAATATTGAAACATGTTTATTAATTATTTACTTAAATGCTAATATGAATTACTTGGTTATTTTAACTTGATGTTGAGCTACTGGTTTTTTTTTTTTATAATATATCTTATGAAAACACTTGTTAGGACACATTGAACTTGACGATCAGTGGGAAATTTGGTGTGTTTATATAAATTTTTGGTTACTTGATAAGCTAATATAATTAATATCTATGACCCAGAAATACATTGTGTTTGAGATTGTAACTCCCTTCGGCCTTATCTGTAAACTCGCGCGGGAGGCTACCTTGGTCCTTTGGGTTAGTAGCCCGAGAATGGCTGATTTGATACTTCGGGTTTGTATTGTGTCAATATTGAGGTTGATCCTAAATTTGAGTAACAATTTGATTGGTAGTAAGATTGCTTGGTAAAAAAATATAGAATTTGAGAAGGAAAAAAAAATAATGTATGCTTGATATAACCTTGTGACAACTTCTTCTAATTTGATATAAATTATATATTTTATTTGGGGTCAATAAATTATGTGTGTATTAAAATTGACGTGTTGAATATCACTACACTAACACAAACATCTACTTTCACCATTCATATTTTTCCTTTTGTTAGATTTTCCTACGGGGTGTTGTTTTAACCCTCTACTAGTTTCAAGACATAGCAAGGAGTCTGAAGCTTGATGACTTGACGATTTGATGACTTTTTTGGGATACTTATTTTGTAGCATGCGCTCTTTTGTCATGAGAGATGTAATTTGCTTCAAGCTAGTTATATTTGGAATTTGTAAAACTAAGAATTTAATATTTATATTTTAGAGAATTTTAAGGGATCACAAGTTGAGAATCTAGATCCCATTTATTAACTTACTCATTCTATGAGAAGGTGATGATGTAATTGAAGAGTGAAGATTGATATTTGAAACATCAATGAAATATTATTATCTTGGCTAACTAGGACACTAACTAGCTTGTTTTATTGGCTTTTAAATTTCGAGACGTGACATAATAATTACAACATTCTCTTATAATCCAATACGCTATACATATGTTTTTTTTTTCTTTGCTAGGGTCTATATAAATGTATAATAACTAAAATCTTAAATTAGTTAGGTTTATTTTTAAAAAGATTATAATGATAATTGTAGGTAGGAATGAAAATCATCTTCTTAGCTTCCAAAAACCTAAAGTAGTTGTGGCAAAGGGATCCATTGTTAGTTTGGACCCATCAAAGAAAGTAGAAGGGGTGGCACTTTATTGGACCATACTTTTGTGAAGTAAATATTGATGAGGTTTCAAAGCCCCGCTATTCTTTGATAAGGCCCTTTGATAGTGTTGATCATGCTTCAAGAGGCTATTGGAGAAAATATTGCACGGCAAATTAATGATGTGGTATGTGTTCTTTTTCTAATATCATGATTTTGCAAGTAAATGACGGAATATTGTCTTTGATGTTGGGCTTCTCATTGGATTGACATTTTTTATGGTGAGCTATTGTTGAGGTTGTTTGGAGATGGAGTTCATTCTGATTAGCATGTTTTTTACTTGTTTGAGACTTTTCTTTAGGACTTTCTTTTTTCCCGTTGCTTGGTTATTTGGTTGTTGAAGACTATTTATTGATGATTATTGTATTTGTTACCTTTTGATGACTATTTTACTTGGATATTGGGAGCTTATCTATCTTGGATTTTACTTGGATGGATATTAATTAGGATTTGAGTTAGTAATGTCAAATGGGATTTTAATTTGGTTTTATATGAATGGATGAGTTCTGGTATAAGATATCTTATGTGTGGATTATTGTATTGAGTATTTAGTACACTTAATTAGTGAATGTGTTTGAAATTTTATAGGAATAGGTTAAAATCATTTTAAAACGTGATCATTCCTACAATTAGGAGAATCTTAGCGGCAGGTAAAATAACAGTAAAATAATATTAAGGTGGATTTTTAAAACATGATCATTCCTACGTGATCATCCCTACAACTACCTCATAAATAATATATGGTAGTGGCAATTGTAGAAGGTGGATTTTTTTGCCACATTTTAGCTGCGGTAAAATAATTGTCACAAATGATAAATGCCATAAAATTTCTTTCAACAGTTGTAAAATTGCCACAAAAAGTTTCAGCATTGTGGCATTTTATAAATGCCACTAAGCAAAAAGGTTTTAACGGCGTTTACAACATGGCCACAAATGTACTCTATTAACGGCGGTATTGAAAGTGCCAGAAAATGAATCACAATTAGCAAAATGCCACTAAATGCGTCATTTATACCCATATTCATCAAACGACACTTTTTGTTTTAACGACAAATCAATTTGCTACTAAAAATGCCACTAAAAATTTGCAGCATTTCTTGAAGTGCCGCAACAAAATTACAAAGGAGGTATTGGTGTCAAAAGAGAAAATGCCACAAAAATGTCGCAAATGTAATTACTAGCAGTTTTTTTAACCCTTTGGCAGCCAATTGAAATGCCGTGAAAGGCCTATATTGTAGTGCCACATTTTGATAAAGAAAGGACTGCATATAGTTAATTTGTTAGTTCTTATAAGGCATTTGCAAACACTATAATAAATAGAAAATTAGGCATTAAGTGCTATCTAGGAAGTGTGTATCATAGAAATAAGAGACATTACAGTTCAATTTAGGTCCCTAAGATTGAGAAATCGGAGTCATTAGTTATCAATTTCATATTCAGTCCTCTTCTTATAGAATATGGATAATTTAAATATCTTTTCAAACACATATAAAGTAATACAGTCCATCAACTTACTTCTGATTATGTGTTTAAGAGAGGTTGAAATATGAAAATAAAGAAAGTTTTGATGTTACAATGAATGAAGAATAAAGTATGTCACTCAAGTAATATGGCAATAAAGATATATTCTTCATCATCAAGACATGAAACACATAAGGAATGACTCAAAAGTAATCTCATATCTGTTGTGTATTATGATTCTAAATTATTGACACTCATCGCAATAATTAGTGAATTAATACAATTCACATTGTCGATATCATGTTTTCTAAGCCTAAGAAAATAGATGGGAAGTGACTAAAGCATCCAGTTTTGAAATGGGATGCATTCGTACATCGATGCTTTAGAAAATAAAGAAATTTGTTTTGAAAAATATTTTGGGCCTTCGAAAATATTGTTGAGAATTTGGTTTCTTTTCAAAAGTGACACTATTATATTTTGAATTTGATTTTGCAAGTCCAAAACTTTTTATTAAAGACTATAGTTGGTTTTGGGACCTCATTTATTGGTTTATATCAAGTTTTGGATTTTTCACAGTCTTTTAACCTTACATGATATTGACATCAAGTGTAGTATAAAAGATGAGATTTCTTCTATAACTTGGTCTAAGAGATTGTGACATATCTCTATAAAGAAAATTAAAGAATATCTTTGATATTTGGAGATTACATAAAGTTAAAGTAGACCAACAAGACCTATAAATGTGTGAGGAAGAGTAAGAAAATACTTTGAATCATATACACTATATTTGGGATAAAAGTTGGGTTCAACTAAAGAATAAGGTAAGTTGCCGAGTATAAAATAAACACCACCTCATAAAGTGTTACTTGAGGTAAAAGAGTTTACTAAACAACTTTACAATTTTATTTGTGAATTGAGGTTTTAGGGACAATAATGTTTTCCTTAAACTAAGTTCCATCTAAGGTTATTCCTTAGACTCCTTTTAAGCTATAGAAAGAATGGAATATTGTTTTAAGTCATTTACATATTTAGAATTGTCTCATTATAGTTAAAAAACAAAATTTATGAAATTGAACCTATGAGTAGTCAATAGACATTCTATTGACTATTTAGTAAGCTCTTTTACACACCGAAAATTGTCAATACCAGAAATGTTAAATTTATTAAGGATATTGACTTAAGTGGGAGGAATTACGATATTCAAATTTGATTCTTGTGAATAAAGATGAATTGTTAATCAATTTAAGAACTACCACATAAGAACAATTTAACATATAGTCTATAGTATAAGTTTACAAATATAGTTAAAGCTATAGTATAAAAGGAAATCTTTTAAGGTAATAAATTTATCTATTTTTGATAATCTCTTTGTATGCTTAAAAGCGTCTAACATTGATGTTAGACATTGGGATAATCCTATCTAGTTTTCATATAAGCCATGACTACAGAAAATTCTAAATATTTGGTATGATAACTAGATTCAAGTTTGGAAAATCAAAGTGTCACTTAAGGGAGTCCTGGCCTTTGGCCATAAAAGGACCTATAAGACCATAAGGGACTCAATTGATAACATTAACTACTATAAAGACCAGACTTGAAATCAGAACCTTATTTTCAGTCTCTCAAAATGACTTGTTTAGAATTTTCATGTCAATAGTGACTCTTATAGAGCTACATCAAGTTAATATGAAAAACTGCCCTTTAAATTGGGATCTTAAGGAAGTATACGTAAAGGAATCCAAAATGTTGTTCTAATAAAGATAGTCATTTGATTTGTAAGGTAAGGACATCCCTATAAGGATTAAAGTAAGTTTTCCATTAGCAGTATTCAAGGTTCATGACTTCATATGGTTCAATAGTGAATGTTGTGAATGCTTGTACATACCTTAAGATCAGTGGGAGTACTTACATGTAGATGTATTTCATTTACATTCAATGACTTGAATTCGCTACATAAAGTTAGAATATTTTCTTAAACCTTGAAATGAAGGATTTAGTGGAATCTTTTTTGTTGTTAAACATAGAAGATTTGTAGAGACATGTCTGAAAAAAGACATTATGATTATCTCATAAAGCCTACATTGGAAGAGTTGTAGAAAAATCTTATAGATAAATGATGGTATCTATCTTAAGGTTATAAGCTACTTACAAAGAATCAAGAACTATAAGCATTGAAGCTACTTCACAAGCTATATAGTTAAGGGTTTATCACAGAGCTTTGGGTTTGTGTTTTAGTGTCCAAGCTGTTAAAGATTCATTGCGATAATTGGGTTGCATTTTGCCACTATGTAATGGCAGCCAATGCAAGCACATTGACATAAAGCATTTTTCTATTCAGATATATGTAAGAAGACAATATTGAGGGGTATATGATCTAAAAAATCTACGGTTAAAGAGCTTAATGGTTATTGTATAATGTACTGTTTTAAAAGAACTAGTTGACAAAACTAATTAAAATTCAAAAACACTTGTGCACAAGAGCAAATCTACTAGTAGTTTCTTTATCTAAAACTCGCCACAATATATGTTATATCACTGAAAAAGCAACAAACATTGTCACTGAAAAAGTAATAAACTTTAGCATTCTCAAGGTAAAAGAAAAATAAAAGTCTCAAAAATAAAAGATTTAAAAAATGGTTGAAATTTGTCTATGGAGCTCCAAAACTTACGATGCAGATGGAAAAAAAAAACAAAACAAAAAATATACGACAGATATGTCAATTTAGGAAAAAGAGAAGATTATATTGGTCAATTTAAACACAGTGCAGATGGGAATGTAAAGCTCCATTTTTTTAATTAGACACTAGAAGTTTACCTATAAATTTGATTCGTAATAAAAATAATACTAGCTAACATAAAGGGTCAATAGCCAATATTCTTGAATCAAATTCCCCAATATACCCACACCACAAATAAAATTGGACTGAAAATTCTAGACTTTTGATACGGATAGTTGCTTCACCAATTTGTCCAAGTTCATCGAGGATGACCCATCTGGACCAGTGGCCTCTTCTGCCATTTTCTTCCACTCCCTAGCTTTCATCTTCATTTTCATACCCTGTTCTCCATCCATTATCTCTCTTACCAATCTCTCCACTTCATCTCTCTTAACATCATTATCAATCTCCATGCCAATCCCCCAGTGTTTGCTAGCGTATCTACAATTTGTCTGCTGATCTGCCAAAACTGGCCAACAAATCATAGGCACTCCAGCTGACAAACTCTCGAGAATCGAATTCCACCCACTGTGTGTTAAAAACCCTCCAACTGAGGGGTGGTTGAGTACTTGCTCTTGTGGACACCAGCTTGCTAGTAGACCTCTTTCTTTAGTTTCTGCCACAAATTCAGGCGGCAGAATTGCATTATCGCCGGCAACCAGATCAGGCCTTATTATCCATAGGAAGCAATGTCTACTATTAGCGAGTCCCCAACTAAACTCTACCAATTGTTGAGGTGTCATGACCACTATGCTTCCAAAGTTCACATAAATCACAGATTCGGGTTCCTTGGAGTCGAGCCATTGAAGACACTCGGGTTCTTCTTTCCATATACTGTATCCGATAGATTTCAACCGGCTTTCTTCTGATATCCTATTCAGAAGTAACTGAAGGGGCCCAATAGAGTAAACACGGGGAAACATAGATGAGAGTGCATCCAAAACATCTTGCTCTAACGCATCAAAAGTATGAATAACAATAGCTAAAGCTTTAGAAGACCCTTCTGCTGCTTCCATGGTTAAGTTAAACACTGTATCATTTGCATCTGTAATTCGGAAAAAGGTCGGAAGATCCTTCAGACGAATATCTTTCATCCCCTTAATCCAATCTATAGAGATGTCCAAGTACCCATTTGTTAGATCGCTTTCGTCTGCAATATCAAAAATAGCTTAAAACAAGCATTTTCCCATCACAATCGGAAGATATGTTTTTATAATCTTCTATAACAAAATATATATATATATATATATATGTTGTGCCATTTTAAGTATGGTTAGAGTCGGACATTAGCGTCGCTTATAAGCGTCAGACTACTCTCTTTCTAGTACAAGGCTTTTTTTTCCTTGAAAAAACAAAGTCGTGAGTCGCAAGACGCACAGAATTTAAGATCCACGGACAGACAAAGCGGATAATATTGTGCTTGAGAACCTACCATGTGCCAGCACAAACAAGTGCAGCATCAATATATCTATATATATATATATATACTCAAACATAAATATACCTTTGAGCGGTGCAAGACCTTTCTCCAGGAGAGCGCGGTACTGATAAAAGCCCATGAAACCACAAGCAGAGAGTGTCCAGAATACTATGACAGGGATTCCAAGATCTTCAGCAGCGGTGATGGTGAATGTACTGAAGAAACCATCTGAAACAACGCAAGTCACTGGAGGGATGTTTGAAGATGCAGAGTCACTGAGTTTGGCGAGGAGGTTCCGAAACGGAACCAAGAAATTGCCTGATCTAATGGACTGACAAAGAGAAGGGCCGTCTTGACTGACATCGGAATCTGATGGTGGGAGGCCATCTGGGATGGTTTGGAATTGGAAGTCGGGCAAGCCATCTAAAAAATCAGGTCCTCTTGATTTGAGAAAGCGTTTATGGTTGAACTCTGTGTTAACAAATGTTATGTGGAAGCCCTTCTGGTGAAGCAGCTTTGCTAGTTTCAGAGATGCTTTAATGTGACTTTGGTGCGGGAATGGGATGCAGACTGCATGAGGCTTATCAGAAACTACCCTTGAACTCATCTCTCTCACTCTCACTCTCTCTCTCTCTCTCTGCGTTTGTGTGCAGCGTGCCTGTCTGTGTCTCAGCTATGTGAAAAGAAGAAAAAAAGTTGTGGTGCCAAAAATATTATCACAATACGTATAGTAATAATTGGACAAATGATTGATTCCTTGTGGAATTGAGCAAGGGAGAAAGATTGGTGGGAATTAAAGCTCACGTAACTACTAGTCAATTAGAAGGGTGAGCGACTTTGGACAAATAATTGATTTCTTGTGAAACTAAGAGGTTTAAGATAAATAATTGATTTCTCGTGAAATTGAGCGAGTTTAGATAAATAATTAATTTTTTGTGGAATTGAGCAAGGGAGAAAGATCATTGGGGATTAAAGTTCATATAAATACTAGTCAATTAGATTTAAATAGGATTATTGTGGAAGTAATATAACCACATCATTTACATTCGCTATTCGCCCGTGAACACTATGAATTATCTCTGACCGGTTCCAGTCTTGTCCCACACACATCGGAACCGCGTGCAGGCTAAACCCACGTCTCATTTGTGCCCTTTTATATTGTGTTAAATAGAATTTGTGACTTTTTATATTTTTTATTGCGATTAGAATGCTTGGTAGGATTGTGAGACCTAAGGTGGTTATAGAAATCATAACCACGTGAATTCCTGATGATCAATAGTCTTGGATTGGGCGCTTGTGGTGTGTGTACAAATAATATCATGTCGAGACTGACTGACGTCATGTATTTAGCCATCCGAAACCAGCACTGGAGTAAATATGAACACGTGGCCATCATGTGAAAAAGTTTTGGACAACAGCTGGTCAATAAAATAGCCAAGAGCCCAGTAACTTTGTTTTGGTTATTGAATGTGAGAGTTTTTGTTTTAATAGTATTATTTGTCACATTTTTCGAAACAAACAAATATGTCCCTATATCTAATTTTAAATTCTCTGTTCTTTCACCATTCAATACATTGAGTTTATTTTTCCTCTTTAATTGATTTGCACATTTTCTGTTTAATAACTAGTATAATATTTTGGATCCAACAATTAGTATCAGAGTCTGGTTTCTTAGTTCGTGAAGATGATTTTACTTATTTGTATAGTTTACAAATTTGATGAGAAAACTCATTTTCATATTTGAAAGAGTGCGATGATGACCTTTTTTTATTCAAGTCATTTGACGACGAAGTTCATTAAGGAAGAACTTGCAGCAGATGCAGATGAGCAAATAAAGCGAGTACACTTTAAAACTTTAAATTGCATTCATCAAGTATTACATTTTTCTGTTCTTAGCAAAATTGCCTATGTTTAGTCTGTGAAATAAGCATGGGATATTCTTAAAAAAATATATGTTGGTGTTGATAAAGTGAAAAAGGCTAGATTACAAAAATTGCATAAAGATTTTGAGTTGTTGTAGATGAAAAAATTAGAAACTATTTTTGATTATTTTTTACGGATCACGACACTTATTAATGAGATGAGGACTAATGGTGAACAAATAGCATACCGTCAAATAATTGAAAAAATTCTTCGAAACTTGACACTGCGGTTTGAATATAAAGTGACTGCTATTAAAGAGTATGCTAACTTGTAGTTTATGACAGTGGATGAATTACAAGGTTCATTAACTGTTCATGAACAACGCTTGAATGAGAGATCAAAAAATTCTGTGGAGGAAGCTTTGCAAGCTCAATTAAATTTTAAGAATGGAAAAGGCGAGTCTCAAAATAATGCAAGATTTAATCAACGTTTTCAAAGTTGCTAGAATAAAGGATAGAATCACAACAATAGAGGAGGCAGAGGCAATAATGGGCAAAACAGATCTAGTGAAGGAAAAGGAAGAGGCAATCAGTGGCAGAGTAACAATCAGTGGTAAAATAACAATCAGTGACAGAACAATAATCATTGGCTGAATAATAATTGGCAGCACTGACTAGTCCAAGGAAGAGGGAACGCTAACAATTCTAATCCACAATCTCATAAATCCAATATTCAATGTTTCAATTGTGGCAAATTTGGGCATAAAAAGTCTGATTGTAGATCTAGAAGGCTGAATAATAGAGATCATCAAGCTAATGTTGTTGAAAATAATCTTGGTAGTAATAATGATTCAGAGACCGTGTTGTTGGCTTGTAATGTTGTGGATAATGATGATGGCACTAAGTGGTATTTAGATACTAGCTGTAGTAATCACATGTGTGGTAAGAAAGACATGTTTTCTTATTTGGATGAGTCTGTTCGATCAGAGGTAAAGTTTGAAAATAATTCAAAGGAAGAATTCCTTTTAGGAAGGGGATTAAGGAAAATAGGATTCAAGATGCAAGATACCTATGATGGGTAAAGGCATAATAGTAATCAGTTTGAAGAATGAGTTTCACAAGTATATTTAGATGTGTTTTATGTACCAGGTCTGCAACAAAATTTTTTGAGTATGGGGTAACTTTCAGAGAGAGGTTTTGATATGCGAATCCATTATGGAGTTTGCACAATCAATGATAATCGTATGAGGCTTATAGCAAAAGTAAACATGACTCCAAATCGTTTATTTCCATTGAGTATTAAATGTGAGAATTTACCTTGCTTTAGTTCTATGATTGATGATGATAGTTGGTTATGGCATATGCGTTTTGGGCATGTAAATTTTGGCAGTCTTAATTTCATTGCTAGAAAACATTGGGTTTCTGGTTTGCCTACTATTGATATCCCAAATAGAGTTTGTGAAACTTGTGTTATAGGAAAGAAACATAGAGATGTTTTTCCTATAAGAAATTTATGGAGAGCCAAGAGGCCTTTGGAGTTGATACACTTATATTTGTACTCAGTGGAGGTACCTTCTAATGGTGGCAGTAGGTACTTTATTACATTCATTGATGATTTTAGTAAAAAAAGCATGGGTTTATTTTTTGCAACATAAATCTGATATGCTTGTGATACGTTTAAAAAATTCAAGGTCTATGTTGAAAAGAGAAGTGGATTTCAAATTAAAATTTTGAGAACTGATAGGGATACAGAGTATCTTGTTTGTGATGATTTTTTGGAGAAACATGGTATTAGGCATTAGTTGACTGCTAGATATACTTCATAGTAAAACGGAGTGGCAGAAAGAAAGAATAGAACTATTATAGATATGGTTAGATGCATGTTAAAATTTAAAAATTTTCCTAAAGGATTTTGGGCTGAAACGATTGATTGTGCTATTTATGTTTTGAATATGTGTCCTACTAGAAGTGTTTCTAACAAAACCCCGCAAAAAGCTTGGAGTGGACAAAAGCTTGTCATTAAACACCTAAGGGTGTTTGGATGCATTGCATATGATTATGTGCTAGATCATCTTAGAAAGAAACTTGATGATAGAGGTGAAAAGTATATTTTCATTGGCTATAGTCAATTGTCAAAGGCCTACAAGTTGTATAATCCAGTAACAGAGAAGGTGATTATCAGTCGTGATGTGACTTTTGATGAGTAAGTAGTTTGTGATTGGTCTCAAAATGATCAAATCTAGCTAGCTTTAGCTTTTAATAATACAGATCCACAGATTGAAATAAAAAGTGAGTCTTAGATTAGTGATCATCCATCTTCAGATGTGTCATCACATCATACAGAGTCTTCTAGGTGTCCTCAACGCCAGCGCCACTTGTCTACTCGCCTACAGAATTATGTTGTTAGTAGTGATAATGAGCCAACTAATGAAGATTTAGTGAATTTTGCTTTATTTGCAGATTGTGATCTAGTAACTTTTGAAAAAGCCTCTCATGATGATCACTGGATTAAAGTCATGGATGATGAGATCCATGCAATTGAAAATAACAAGACATGGCAACTTACTACTCTTCTTAGTGGTAAGAAGCCAATTGGTGTGAAGTGGGTGTACAAGATAAAGTACAGGCCCAATGGTGAGGTAGATTGCTTTAAAGCAAGATTGGTGGCTAAGGGTTACAAAAAAAAGCCAAGTATTGATTATTTTGAGGTGTTTTCTCCTGTTGCTAGACTTGATACAATTCATATGTTTATTTCTCTTGCTGTTCAAAATAATTAGAGAATTTTTCAAATAGATGTTAAATCTACGTTCTTAAATGGTGTACTTAAATAAGAGGTTTATGTTGAGCAACTTGCCGGCTATGTGATAAAAGGCCATGAAAACAAAGTCTTTAGATTCAATAAAAACCTTGTATGGATTGAAGCAAGGGCCTAAAGCGTGGTATACACATATTGACTCTTATTTTGTTGAGCATAGTTTTAAGAGATGTCCTTATGAGCATACTTTATATGTCAAGTCTAATTCACATTGTGATATTCTTATTGTGTGCTTATATGTTGACGATTTGATATTTACTAATAATAATCCAAAGTTGATTTCAGAATTCAAGGAGGCTATGATAGCTCACTTTGAGATGACAGATATAGGACTAATGTCTTATTTTTCTTGGCATTGAAATTGTTCAAACAGATGGTGAAATTTTTATTTCACAGAAAAAGTATGCCAGTGATATTTTGAAAAAGTTCGGGATGGACAAGTCCAATCCAATTTTGACTCCAGTTGAGGAGAGGTTTGTAACACCCCGACCCGATTAACTAATAATTAAGTCACTAATTTTTAATTAGTGACCTTAAAAGGAGTAACTAAGAAATTTAAGCAGGAAATAAACGATAATTCCAAAAAATAATTCCAAGACCTTAAAAATCAAGGTCGACTCCGGGAAAATAAAATACGACTACAATTTATAAAATCGGTACATGAAGAATAGATATTAAATTTAAAAATCACAAGGTGAAAATAAATGCAAAAATTGAAGATAAATAAATTAAATGCCAAACAAGGCACAAAGAGGAAAATAAGCTCAAGTTGGGGCCAATGGGTTTTGAACCCTTGACCAAATAAGACCAAAGTTTAAAAGCCCAAAAAATTACCACTTGGGCTGCCCACTTGTTTGTGTCCTATTTTACAACACATATGTATATGTATACACATTAAAACAAAGCCACCTCCCAAATTACCCAATCCCCTTTCATGCAACAAAAGTATTATTTTTAAATTAAAAATAATTAGGCTTTCTATATATCAGTTACGTGTGTGCATTTAAAGTTAGAAATCAGACTTGATAGTGATTGTATGTTCAGCCTTCTAGAGAGAGAAACCTAGAGAGAGAGGGAGAGGGAGTTAGAGAGAGAAAGTGAAGAAAGAAGGAGGAAGAAAAAGAATAAGGAAGAAGAGGTGGCTTGCATGGCGGCCTGACCTAAAGGAGACCACAAAGCCTTAACCAAGAAGAAGAGAGAGAGAGAGAGAGAGAGAGAGAGAGAGAGAGAGAGAGAGTGAGTGAGAGAGAGAGAGAGAAAGCACTGCTTAGAGGTAGAACACAAAACCACCCATTTTTCTCTTTCTAGGAATTTTTCATTTTTACAAACTGTTTAGGCTTTTTAAATGCATGCATAATGTTTAGAATATGAAATCTTCATTAAGGCATGAAAATTAGGCCTCGAAATGGCCCCCAAAAACCACCAAACAGTGAGAAACCGCCATTGATGACCTTGACAAGCAGGTCTGATTCGACTAGGTCTAGACCTCGATTGAGGGATAGGGATCAAAACTAGAAATGATAAGGATCATAATGCAACAAAAACCAAAGGAAATGGCCCTAAGACCAGAAAGAACCGTTGAATTGCAGGTCACGGGTCTGATTTGGGATATCTCAAACCGAACCCCAATCTCAGTTTTATGAACAGAATATTAATCCCCATGATTATACGAGTACAACCGAACAAGAACCATAAAAAATGATGGAGAAACAAGCTCAAACCGAGCCTGTTACAGACCACGAGGATAGTGAGGAAATCCAACGTTTTGATGCATAAAATAAATGCTAAAACGATTCTTAGGCTTCCAGAAATCATTTGGGATGGAAAGCAGTAGAAATACATGGCCAAAATATCACGAAATTGAAAAGAAAATAAAACAGGAAATTAGGGCAACACAGGGGAAGAAAGAGGAAAAAGATGAACAATGCGTGGGTCGGTTCGGGTCGGATCTGGGTTCGGGTCGGGACCCGACCCGTCGCATAAATGGATTAAATGAAACTACGTCGTTTGGATAAAGGATTTTAAATTTTGAAATGTAGGGCTGACGTCATCATGAAGTCATCATTACGCAGTGAACTGGCCGAACCGGTTGGTTCAGTAAAACAGTGGACCGGTTCAGTTACAAACCAACTGAACCCTTTGGTTTATTTTAATTGTTTTAAAGAATTGCAATTTAGCCCCCACTATTTAGGAAAATTTTACTAAGGCCCAGATTTTTAAGAATCAATTCAAATAAGCCCCTGAAAAAATAAATAATTAGTAAAATAATTTATTTAATTATTTTATTAATTGGGTAAAATTACTATTTTACCCTCGGACAGTAAATGAGTCAAACGAAGTCCAAATAAAATAAATGAATAGTATATTTTGACTATTTTGGACGTTCTGGACCTAATGGTAGGATCCGTTTCATGAGACGGGACTCCAAAAAATTAAGACGTGTTAAAGCATGAATTACAAAAATGCCCCTAATACAATACGAAGCCCAAATGAAGTCCAAATTGGACGAAATCAACATCAGTAGAAGCCCAAATATTAGCAAGCTTGTATATATGATTAAATAATGATTCGGGATTAGAACGTCATAAAATTTAAATGACCGATGTGTCCCTATGATCAAAAGCAGATACCAAACGAAGTCCAAAGGACCAAAAAATTATGTATAAGATATGTAAAATATTCTGAGGACCATGATAAGTCCGAGGCAAGAAAAATAAATTACCATTTTGCCCCTGCATATGCCCTAAGCCAAATGAAAAGTCGAGAAGGCCTAAACTGATTTTTTTCGACGTTCCGAATCCAACGGTAGGGTCCAAAATACCAAATTAGGTACTAAAAAAATAAGTCACGTGAAAGATAAAACTTATTAATTTACCACGAGTAGACCGGTAAGACCAATCCTAGGAAGTTAGGATGCGTCGGGTCTAAGATTAAAAGAAGAGCATCAAATTAGAGATGATTTGAAGTAAATGAGGAATTAATTGAATTCTTGATGAACTTGATTTTTAGGAATTACAAGGGAAAAGGATAAGCCACCAGTAGTGCTGACCCGGGGAATCAAGGTGAGTAATCCTGTACTTTGAAGTGGAGGTTTTAATCTCCATAGATTCTGAAGTGATTTGAAGTTCAAGTATTCTGAAGTGTTTTTATGAAAATATCTGCCGTATTTTAAATTCCAAATTCTCGTATTTATATGCTTTATATTTCAATGTTCTATCGTTTTGTTTATAAATTCTAACATGGCATGCAAAATTTACTTCTTGATATTGCTGACAGTTGATACGTTTATTTTCTGCATGTCCATGTAAATGTCAAATTTTATTAGATGCCTTCGAAAATAAATGCTTTTATTCCATCTATGCTTTAATAAATCCCTGTCCATCATGATTTAAATTCCTAAAGCTCATGTGTTAACTGTTTCAAGTATGGTCCTCCAAGTATTTAAGAAACTCTGTTAAACTGTCCATGCTTTAAATACTCATGGAAAGTCACTTTTTTTATCGAAGCCATATTTTTATACTCATGAGAAGCATCTATTTGAAAATTATATTTCAAACACTCATGAAAAGCTTATATTTGAAGAAATCATGTTTTCAATGCTCTTTGAAAAGAATCAGTGAAGAATTAAAAAGTTTTGTAAGATAATGATGCATAAGCATCTCAAATTATTGAGCTCCCTTCGGGTTCTCAATTCAGAAGAATGCCCCGTAGCAGGATCTGATCCCCCAGGCATGAGATCTCTCAGAAGTAAAATTAGGGTCTGGTTCGAAACGTATCCTTGAGTTAAAAAGTGAAAAGATGAAAAGGTTTTCAGAAATGGTAGTAGGTTTTAAAACCCCATTATCTGAATGGGTTTTTATATAACCCTTTGAAGTTTTGAAGAAGAAGAAATTTACATCCTTCTATTTTCATGGAAAGGATTTCAAATTATTCCTTGGTCTTCAAATGGCCACTCTGCACATGTTTATAAATTCTGTTGCATATTAAATGCTTTATTGAATGCATTAAAAATGCATCATGCCACGTGATTTGATGAATTCTTATATTCTGCGATCATTGAAGTACGTGCCTAGCTTGAATGCCTTGTATGCTTCACGCTATCTCTTTTTGAAGAATTCTATTTTCTGTATCTGAAGTATATGTACAATTGGTAGTGTATGTTTATATGAACCTTCTCTTATGACTAACCCACTACCAGTTGAAACCCATGACAAAGAATCGGAATTACTCACAAGCTTATATTAGCTTACCCGGATTTTTATCCGTCCCCCTTTCAGGTGACTAAAAGCAAGCCCTGATCTTTGACGAGGAAGATGTTTGAACTGTGCTCAGGAATTTTGGAAGTACTAGGACCCATAGTTGATCAAATTTCGATGTAGCAAATTTTGGACAAATATGTACTTAAGCCCGAGAGGCAACGAATATGTAAAATTTATAACTTTAAATTTTTAGTATGCTCTGAATGTATATTATTTGTTTACTGCTCCGAAGAAAAAGAAGAAGCGACGGTACCGAGCGGGCATGCAAAAAGAAAATGTTTTCCAAGCTTCCATACTTTCCCAGTTCTGGCCCTATCGCACAGCCGTTCAGCGCCGTTGCTCACATGAAGCCTTGCCCTAAGGCCTTCGGGCCCTAGGGCGGCGGTCGCGATTCGAGATCCGCATGGGGTAGGTTTCGAGTCGTGACAAAGTGGTATCAGAGCTTAGGGTAATAGTCTTTGGGAAAGACCAAGTCGTGATTGAGGTTACGAAATAATTAAAATCTACTGATACCACAGAGTGGTATCAGAACACTAGATTGACTTAAAAGACTTAAGTGACACTAGAAGGACTAGCAACCAAACTATGAATTTAGGTAGGTCTTAGGCTACCTAAGAAATTGAAGGATAGCAAATGAGCTATTGAGAGAAACCTAAGTGAAGTACATGATCTGATATGAAGATGGGGTATGGGACCCGCAGTAACATAAAGTAAACGAATTGAAGCACGTGATAGGAAGGTGGGATATGAGACCCGCAGTAACATGAAGTAAACGAATTGAAGCACGTGATAGGAAGGCGGTGTATGGGACCCGTAGTAACATGAAGTAAGTGTTTTGAAGTACGAAGGCGGGGTATGGGACCCGTAGATAGGTGAAGTAAATGTTCTGAAGTAAACAATCCGATAGGAATGCAGGGTATAGGACCCGCGGTAAATTAGAGGGAATAGAATTTGAAGATTAGAAGTAAACATAGACCATGAAGGTAGGTAACCGTGATTGAAAAAGGTTAAAAGAAAAATGAAGGATTTTGACAGTCACTGATGTGCTATCAGGACCTCTGTTACCGGTGAGGAACGGCCGCCTTATCATGTAACTAAGGTAACTGAGAAACACACAAGGCTACCTTATTCAACCTGATCGAGGAAAACCTTAAAGCATTGAAAGACATAGATGACATGGGAAATTAGAATTGTACGTTAGTGATTTAGAAGTAAGTAATGATACGAGTAAACACTGTTAAGTTATAGGAGTAGTTGAGTTTTAGGGACAAAACTCTTTTTAAGGAGGGGAGGATGTAACACCCCGACCCAATTAAATAATAATTAAGTCACTAATTTTTAATTAGTGACCTTAAAAGGAGTAACTAAGAAATTTAAGCGGGAAATAAACGATAATTCCAAAAAATAATTCCAAGACCTTAAAAATCAAGGTCGACTCTGGGAAAATAAAATACGACTAAAATTTATAAAACGGTACATGAAGAATAGATATTAAATTTAAAAATCACAAGGTGAAAATAAATGCAAAAATTGAAGATAATTAAATTAAATGCCAAACAAGGCACAAAGAGGAAAATAAGCTCAAGTTGGGGCAAATAGGTTTTGAACCCTTGACCAAATAAGGCCAAAGTTTAAAAGCCCAAAAAATTATCACTTGGGCTGCCCACTTGTTTGTGTCCTATTTTACAACACATATGTATATATATACACATTAAAACAAAGCCACCTCCCAAATTTCCCAATCCCCTTTCATGCAACAAAAGTATTATTTTTAAATTAAAAATAATTAGGTTGTCTATATATCAGTTAAGTGTGTGCATTTGAAGTCAGGAATCAGACTTGATAGTGATTGTATGTTCAGCCTTCTAGAGAGAGAAACCTAGAGAGAGAGAGAGAGGGAGTCAGAGAGAGAAAGTGAAGAAAGAAGGAGGAAGAATAAGAATAAGGAAGAAGAGGTGTCTTACATGACGGCCTGACCTGAAGGAGACCTTAAAGCCTTAACCAACAAGAAGAGAGAGAGAAAGAGAGAAAGCACTATTTGGAGGTAAAACACAAAACAACCCATCAATCCCACTTGCAAGTTGTGAAATAGATTTTACAATATATTTGTGGTACCCAAAGTGATGGTATTTTTTACTCATGTTCTAACAGTTTGGAACTTGTTGTATATACAGATAGTGATTAGGCAGGTGATACTGAGATGCAAAAGAGTACTTGAAGATATGTTTTTCATCTTGGTTTTGGTGTCTTTTCTTGGTCTTCTAAAAAGTAGTAGGTTGTTGCTCTTTCAACAGCAAAGGCAGCCGAGTATATTGCAGCAAGGAATACAGCTGCTCAAGTAGTTTGGTTACGGCGGATGCTTGGTATTCTACAACACAAGCAAGATGGTCCTACAACAATATTTTGTAATAGCAAGTCAACCATTACGTTGACGAAGAATCCAGTTTTTCATAGGAGAAGCAAGCACATTGATATCAAGTTTCACTTCATTCGTGACTTGGTGAATGACAAGGAGATCCAGCTTGAATTTTGTCCTTCTGAAGAACAAGTTGCATATATTTTTACAAAGCCGCTCAAAACAAATTCTTTTTTAAAGTTGAAGAGATTACTTGGCACGATGAAGCTTGAAGAGCTTTGTTTAAGGGAGGCAATGTGAGCCAATTAAACCAAGTTAGTATAGTTTTAGTAGGACTTTTAATGTTGAGTCCTAATAGTATTTGATAGGTTCTAGGTAAGAGTTGGGTAATTTAATGTTAGTGGGACTAGGAGTCTTTATCTTAGTGAGAGTAATATTATTAGTTTGAATAGGATTAGAAGTCCTAATTGCATTAGGATTAGATGTTATATAATCTATATATATATATATATAAGCATGTAGTGTGAGAAAGGAAAAAAAAGCCAAGAGTCGTGAAAATATTGCTGCAAGCCAAAAAAAAATAACAATAAAACAACCGAGAGCCATGTAACTTTGTTTTGGTTATTGAATGTGAGAGTTTTTGTTTCAATAGTATTATTTGTCATGTTCTTTGAGACAAACAAATATGTCCCTATATCTAATTTTAAATTCTCTGTTCTTTCACCATTCAATACAATGAGTTTATTTTTCCTCTTTAATTGATTTGCACCTTTTTTGTTCGAAAATTGGTATAGTATTTTGGATCTAACAATATATATGCATATATCTATTCTCTTTCAATCTATAGTGACGAGTCAATCCCTCTCAAGATCACAGACTTTGAATTATCAACATTCTTTTGGTATAATGCATACATACATACATACATACATGTGTGTATATGTGTATATATACACACACATACACACACAAGTAATCTATTTTAGACTTGTGAAAAAAATCACTTTTTATGTTTTGTCATTTTGTTTTTATTACTTTAATTATTCATGCATTTATGGGTAAATGTTGCGCAAATAGATGGGTAATATTTTATTTTTAGAATTAATTAGTCTTAAATTTCTCAAAAAGATGCTATATTATTATAAAACTCATGCATTTCTATGTTTTAAGCATAAGGATAACTAATTTTTTATTTTTTGAGATGAAATTCATTTTGATGAGCTGTTACTTTGATTTTTTTTTTCAAAATGACAATTATAACATTGGGCATAATTTATCCCTTTATGCAAGCCACATCTACCACCGTCATGCATTGTTTAATACACCATCGATGTGTGTTTTAATAAATCCATGACATGCCAATAAGCAGTCACCTCTTCCACAAAGCCCTCAAAATTTGAATTCATTCCAGAAAATCATAAAGTTCAAGCAACCGCTTAGACTGTAAAGTCCTCGCCTCTACTTGAAGGTAAATCTTCGAGTTTAGTTCGATGATGCTAGATGTGGCTCTACCTCGGTGAATGACGATGACGACATAACTAAGATTCATAAGTTTCGAACCATTAGATTTGGGGTTTGAGATTGGGAAACAAAGCACTCAACATATAGATATACAAAACTTGTCTGATTTGGTGAACTGTGATTCAATTAATATGGTGGGAGTGCATCGATTTCTTCTGTCTCAAGCACTTGGTACGTCTGGAACGAATAATAGATAACTTATGGCTACCATTCACCAACAGTGGGATCCCATAGGAATGACATCACGTTAAGGAACAAATCTTCCAACATGTTTGCATTCATCTACCAGAATGTGATGATCATTATAAATATGGAAGAAGGCTTTGAAATTTCCAATCTGTTGGTTTTCTTCAAGCCCTAATCATATTAACTTGGTGCAATTGTTGAGGTAAATTTTCAAGTAAGCCCAAGTATTTTGAATCACAGTGATTTTCAATGATTAAGTAGTGAAACTGTAAAATTTTATATTTCGTGGGACTGTAAAATTATACAATTTCAAAGCTAGTAAGTTTTTTCAATCATTATGATTCAAATATTGATTTTTTTGACAAATTTTTACTACCTTGAAAGTATCTTTGACCCTAAAAAAAATAACTCAAAAGTTGAATAAAATATGTAACAATTGAGGGTTTTTTTTCGCTTTTTTGTGAAAATATAAATTTTCCAGCTTCACTGGGAATGTTGTGATGAAATTTTACAATTTTGTAGAAATCTTTTTCTTCAAAATTTCATATGCAATATGGATCTTATGTGATTGATCTCAATTTTAGATCCTAGATATATAAATTTAATTGAAAACTGATTTATTTTCTGTGAGTTATTTAATTTTGAAAAATTTTCTTGATACATGGGAATATTGTTTTAAGTCATTTACATATTTAGAATTGTCTCATTGTAGTTAAAATACAAAATTTATGAAATTGAACCTATGAGTAGTCAATAGACATTCTATTGACTATATAGTAAGCTCTTTTACACACCTAATGTCACGACCCGAAATCCACCTCGCGTGGACCTCGTGTCGGGACCACCGCTTGCAGACCCGGGGGTCTGAGGCAAGGTTCACATAAGCAGCGGTATCGAATAGATGTGCGACATGTGGTTGCGGAAGCGTGAAAACTTTTTATTTTCTTCTCTCATTTTAAAATTTGCACATCCGTCTAGTACTGTTGCTCTTTACATTGCGGTATACATGATTATACATTCAGAGCATAATTAAAAACTTAAAGACTTTATAATTAATACATGTTTAATTGCCCCACGGGGCTTAATACATAACAGTGTAATATTTCCTAATACAAAATACTATCAACTTCATAGTACATTCCCAAAAGAACTGCTAGTCCTGTGATTACTTGCCTAACCCTTCTTCCAAAATAGGTAGACTTATCATCATCGCCGTCAAAATCAGAACTGTTATTGATCACCTGAAAGGGAGACGGATAAAAATTCGGTTAAACTAATCTAAGCTTGTGAGTAATTCCTGCATTCGTCATAGGGTTTTCAATTGGTAGTGGTTTTGTACATGAGAGTTATAAAATACTCACTACCAATTGCTCGTACGTTTAGAACACAGAATATTTGCATTCTTAAAACGGATAGCTTTGAAACATTTAAAGTATTCAAGCTAAATATACATTTCTTCAAGTAGAGTATATGCACTTCAAAAGCATATAAACATGCATAATAAAAATAGGGGCAAAAACCTGCTTCCATTTTCAAAAGCGTTTGTCATATTTTCTCTTTAATTAGGTGGAATCTATTTCGAACCAGACTCTTATTTTACTGTAATGCTACAATGGAGATATCTCATTTTTCAGGGGGATTAGATCCTGTTACCGAGCATTTTTTCGTGTCATAGTTGAATCCCAAAGGATTTCAACGTCGCATGTGGTACTTAAGTACCATTTATCTTATAAAACATTTATCACATGGCTTCTTCAATAGATATTTTTCATGAGTATTTAAAACATGAAATATATAACTCTACAATAGGACTTCAAATACTTGGAATAATCAAATTCAGAGTATTTAACGAAATTTGGCATTTTACTCAGACATGCTAAATATTTCTGAGAAAGGAACTGTATAAAAACATTTATGGAGCATGTCATAACAGAATATTTTAAAACAACAATCATATAAAGACTAAATTTGATATTCAAATGCTTCATATAACTTCAATTTAAAACTTCTTCAAATATATGAAGTTAAATCTCCACTTCAAATACAGGGTTACTCACCTTAAACCTTTAAGTCGACTTTACGGGGCTGCTTTTCCTTTTTCCTCTTTTCAACCTAAAATAGTTTAGGAAAATCTCATAAACTTCATATTCATTCAAATCAACTTGTGATTTAAATCCATCCTTAGACTGTGTAGGCCTAACTTCAAAAGTCAGCCTAATTATAATTGTACTACATATCTAGTTTCTTTAATGATAAACAAATATTACCTCTGAAACCATTCACTTAAAGTTTCAGTGTTTTCTTATTATTTAATTTTTCCTTCAGCAAGTTGTGCCTTCGTTGGGGTTTTATACATGAACAGCCTAACTGAAACAATTTCGGTTGACCTGGCAATCATTATTTTCCTGGCAATCACTTTTTGTTGCCACAGTAAGTCTTCCATGAACTCCTGTTACTTTTTATCCGTTGCTCTCTGAGCTTTGTTCATAATTGTAAACTCCTTCTGTTTCTTATCCATTATAGTCTACTTGTATATTTTAGCCTAAAACACAATTTAGCGTGTTAGAGAAATCAATTTCATTTTTAAAATTATAATCTTCTGATAGCTCCATTAATCTTTAATTTAAATTTATTTACTTCTTATGTTCACGTGTCATGTCTTTACATATCCTATTTTCATGTACGAGCCTTAGTTTAATACTTTGGCAAGTGTTTTAGTTCATAGCCTCTTGACTAATGCTATTCATCAATTTTTTTGTCTCTTTATTTTAGACATCTCTTTTGGTTGAATAGACTCTACCATTGAGTTCGGAACGTCGAAAAAAGTCAATTTAGGCTTTCGCAGAACTCCGTTTGGGTTTGGTAGCAGTAGGGGTATTTTGGTCATTTTAGCATTTTTACGGGTCTTTAATTTTTTGGGACCTTTTCTCGTGACGTGGACCTCACCATTGGACTCAGGAGGTCCGAGATAGTAAGAATACACTAATAACTTGTTAATTTTGGACAATGGGCATTTTTTGACATTATTTATTTTTAATTAATTAATTTAAATTAATTTCATCAAGTATTACATATATATATATATATTGGTTGCATAAAGGGTTGGATGAAATGGGTGGCACGCTGGCCAGTGTGTTACCTCCCCCTCCCCAAAATGGTCCTGTGTTCAAGTCTCCACAAGTGCGGATGCACCTTTTTTTTTCTGATTTTATTTTTTATATATTATATATATATATATTTCATGTCACATATATATCACACGCGTGCACGTGGCCGAGTGGAAGGGAGAAGGGTTTAGGCACGTGAGGTCAGGGGTTCGAACCTTATGGCTTGCGCCGTTTTCATTTTTCCTAATTTTTTAAAACCAAACGATAGACAAGGCACTTAAATGCGTATAGGCTTCCTTATTCGCGTACAGAGTATCAAATAGGGTCCTAACCGTGCAACCAAACAAGTCGCCTCAGGGTTTTAAAAACCCTTAAGCAAAACGACGTTGCTCCATTTATTCGATGGCAGGTTTAGACGCCGCCACGTGTCCGAGTCATCCCACCGTTTTGAAGTGAGTCGCAAGTCAACTCAGTGTCATCTTCCCCACGACCACCCCAGGTTGCCCTAATTCCCGAAGCTAAAAGCCTCTAATTTCGTGCGTTCTAAGTTGCTTACACTTTACTGTTTTTGATCCAAATGGTTTCTGAAACATTAAGGACTAGCTTGGCATTCGTTTTGGGGATTAAACTGGTCTCATGAGTTCGGGCAGAGGGTTGATAACCTAACCTGCGACTCGTTTGTATATGCTCATTTTTGAGCCAAAATCATTGAGGTTTGTTCTGTTATAATCCATTTTCCATAAGGTTTCATTCCCCATTCTTTAAACCTAGTTTTGGTGTGAGTTTCAGAGTTTGCTTTTCAAAACCAAAACCTGTAACTCGTGTTATGGAGGTCATTTATTTTGATTTTTGATCGCGGTCATAGGTTTTTGGAACACCCATAGGGTCTACTTGAAGCCTCACTACACCAAACTTGGTTTGGTTGCCATAGGTTCAAACCTGCTTCAAGCAAGGTCCTCTCATGGCTATCTTGTATACAGTCGAGGGTTTTTTATGTTTTCAAGGCTTAAATTCATGCTCGATCACATTTTAGACATATATTTAACATCATATGCATATATAACAACTCAAACAGTTCATAGCTAAGTAAAATTCTAGAGAGAGAAAAATAAAAATTTTCATGAGTTCACACATGTTGTGATTTTTGAACTCTCCCACTTCTGATTCTTCCTTCTTCTTCTCAAAAACTCCTCTTCCCCCTTCTCTCTCTCTCTCTCTCTCTCTCTCTCTCTCTCTCTCCGTGTGACTGAATTCTCGTGTGGGTGTGTATACAATATGTATATATGTATATAAGTGCACACATGATCATTGCCATTTCTGATTTCCCCCACCAACTAGGTTAACTTGTGGCAGCATCTCTAATGAGTGCTTCTACTCCACTATTTTGGGCAGGCCATCAATTGGTCGTGTGTGTGTGTGTGTTTGTTTTTGTGTATATATATATATATATATATATATTACATATTTTCACCCACTAACCCACACTTGGGCACACACACAGTACCCACTCTTACACACACCAGTACATTATTCTGCACACACACACTCTCATACCTTCATGCATGTGCATATGTATATTTATATATCTATATATATTTATATATATATAAGGTAGGTTATAATTATTTATTAATTTATTTTTTTTCCATATAATATTATTATTATTATTACTTAATTTATTCATGAAATGTTCATGCCTAAATCTTATACTCGTATGAAGGATCGGCGGTTGACGTGAAAACATATAATTACTATGGAACCAACAGGTTGGTGACTGAAACGAAAGTGATGTACAGTCGTCTTGAGTTTTCAAGACTTTTACCAAAAGTCCACATGTCGGGGTTGAAACCGATCTCGTTACTTAAGGTCTTGATCACCAATTTAAAATCAACGGCTTAATGATCCTTAATTCAGATCAGGGTGTTACACCTAAAATTGTCAATACCAGAAATGTTAAATTTGTTAAGGATATTGACTTAAGTGGGAGGAATTACGAGATTCAAATTTGATTCTTATGAATAAAGATGAATTGTTAATCAATTTAAGAACTACCACAGAAGAACAAGTTAACATATAGTCTATAGTATAAGTTTACAAATATCGTTAAAGCTATAGTATAAAAGAAGATCTTTTAAGGTAATAAATTTATCTATTTTTTATAATCTCTTTGTATGCTTAAAAGCGTCTAACTTTGATGTTAGACATTGGGATAATCCTATCTAGTTTTCATATAAGCCATGACTACAGAAAATTCTAAATATTTTGTATAATAGCTAGACTCAAGTTTGAAAAATCAAAGTGTCACTTAAGGGAGTCCTGGCCTTTGGCCATAAAAGGACCTATAAGACCATAAGAGACTCAATTGATAACATTAGCTAATATAAAGACCAAACTTGAAATCAGAACCTTTTTTTCAGTCTCTAAAAATGACTTGTTTAGAATTTTCATGTCAATAGTGACTCTTATAGAGTTACATCAAGTAAATATGAAAAAACAACCCTTTAAATTGAGATCTTAAGGAAGTATACGTTAAGGAATCCAAAATGTTGTTCTAATAAAGACATTCATTTGATTTGTAAGGTAAGGACATCCCTATAAGGATTAAAGTAAGTTTTTCATTAGCAGTATTCAAGGTTGATGACTTCATATGGTTCAATAGTGAATGTTGTGAATGCCTATACATACCTTAAGGTCAGTGGGAGTACTTACATGTGGATGTATTTCATTTGCATTCAATGACTTGAATTTGCTATATAAAGTTAGAATATTTTCTTAAACCTTGAAATGAAGGATTTAGTGAAATCTTTTTTGTTGTTAAACATAGAAGATTTGTAGAGACATGTTTGAAAAAAGACATTATGATTATCTCACAAAGCCTACATTGGAAGAGTTCTAGAAACTTTTATAGATAAATGATGGTATCTATCTTAAGGTTATAAGGTACTTATAAAGAATCAAGAACTATAAGCATTGAAGCTACTTCGAGCTATATAGTTAAGGGTTTATCACAAAGCTTTGGGTTTGTGTTTTAGTGTCCAAGCTATTAAGGATTCATTGTGATAATTGGGTTGCATTTTTATACTATGTAATGGTAGCCAATGCAAGCACATTGACATAAAGCATTTTGCTATTCAGATATATGTAAGAAGTCAATATTGAACATATAAGAATAGATCTGATCATGTAAATCTCATAGAGAAGAGCTCTTATAAAGGTGTTTTGTAGAACACATGAGATTAATTAGATCATTTTGCTTGCTTTCTTATTTTCTTTTAACTTTTGCCTTTATTATAAAAAGGCATGTTTATTTTGTGCAAATATAGTTTTGCCTTTGAGATGTAGTTCATTGGGACAATTGGACCCAAAGTAACTTATAAGAAGTTATTCATATAGTGTAATACAACATAAAGTCTTCAGAGGATGGTGCATAACTGTCATGATTCGTGCATTGTGTTTTTCATATATATGAAGTTTGGATAGTTTCAATTTTTTTGGCCATATTCAATTTCAGTCTCTGTTACCTAGTAAGTCTTAAGATGTGCCATGTGCGACAAGTGGAAGAATGTAAGTATGTCTCTATTTGGAGACTTAAGGTGGCCCACATGCCATATCAATTTCCTAAACTATATTAATTATATATATTAATATATATTTTGTGTCAAAATTTTGGGTAATTAGGTTACGAATAACTACGCATTATCTTATCTAGATAAGTGGTTATTATATGAAATCTAAGTTATAAACCAACTTCCTTAGTGGGAGAAGTTGATAAAGTTATACTTATCAGGATTAAGGTCCTTGTCTATCTATTATAAACCTATGACTTGCATCATGTTGTTAGCATTCTATAACACATAGTGTAGGCAGTAAAGCCTATTCCATCTCTCACCATTCATAAATAGTGTTAGGGTCGTGCATATGTTCGCAATCAATTCAAGACGTGTAATACCCTGACCCAAATTGTAACTGGGCGAACCATGTAAACCCGAGCCGATAGGGCTTTATGTCATGGTATCAAAAGGAATAAACGGTTGTGAAATTTAAATAGTTTTGAATGTACGGACGATGATGGACAATGCCTGAGCAAGCTAAGAATGAATATCGAAATGAAAATAAAAATACAAATGAAATAAAATAAAAAGAAAAATAATATAGATGGAATATAAATATCTACGTATATATATATATGGCTGTATATACATATATATATATATATGTCAGTCAATATATAAGGTCTCTATTAATTCTAAATTTTCGTTGAGTTGTTACCATTTCAATATAAGTTGATAGATTGGGACCCACCAAATTGAAAAGCAAAGTCTAATTATGAATTACATTTGACTAAGCCATTGAATAACTAGCTTCCAAATCTAAATAATCTAAATTGGGATATATACAAAATGGTATATAATATCTATGGTAAATCGTACATATATATATATATATATTTGTAACCACCGCTCATAGATAGATACAAATGGTGATAAGGGAGGATAGATACAAATTGTGATAAGGGAATAGGGGCAGTGGTTACGGATAAAAAAAAAAAGAAAGGATTTGAGAGAGAGAGAGGGTTGGAGAGAAAGTGGAGCGGGGATTCTGGGTAACATTGGTATCTATGGATACTCTGAGCAGACTCCCTCTCTACTCTCGTTTCCAATCAATCAACAAATCCAAACCATCGCAACCACTGTCGCACCGCCTTCAGCCGTTGCCTTCACTCTCTAGAACCCTGGTGCAGAAGATCGGGAAATCCATGTCCTGTTGGGTGAAGGTGGCGACGTTTCTGAAAGGGTGGAGGTAATCGACCCAAGACGCGACCACGCCGTCAAGAACGGAAGTAACCACCCCTACCCCCAACAGTTACTGCACATTGTACCACCAACGGACCCCATCGCACCATCGTCGGCAACTCCCAGAGTGAGCATACTAGACACAGCCCTCTGGTTCAAATCTCAGATAAGGTTTTCGCGTCACTCCTCTTCACACACACACACACACACATATATATATATATGCGCACGCTTGTAATATCGAAATATTGTTATATAGATACACATAGTAGGACTGTTTGAGTCACGCAGAGAGGGGTTTTAGATCTTGCATTGTATTGGCATTGGCCTTGGCATAGATGGAAGATTATTGGGTTGTAGAAAGTTTGATTAGATTGACTGGCATTGTGATTCTTCTACTGCTAAGTTCACCTTTTTTATTTGAGTACTATTTGGACATGCGGTATATGTTTTGTTTTTCCTTTGTATTTTTTTTTAATGAAGATCACTGGAAGGATGAAGTTTTTGGGTAATTGTTTTCATCTCACTCCCCTAGAGCTACATTCTGATCCAAGCCAGTTGAGCTGAGCTAGATTCAAGCCAGGCTACATAATGCTGGAATTAGATCAGTTGCCTCCATGCCCATTATATATTAAGCCCATAATCCTTTGCTGTTCAGTCCAATGTAATTAGCCAAGTAAGCCCAGCTCCAACACCTTGCTTCATAAAACCAGCACCTTAAACAGTCCACCGAGGCGGCAGCACTGTCGAGCCAAGCCACTACACCAGTAAATTGATTTTCAGGAACTGTTACAACAACCTAGAATTTTAGCAAACATAATAAATAAATGAAATGCTCGTAGAAATGCCAAAATGATCAAAATGTCCTTGAGACAAAGGCAAGTCAAACGAACTCCGGTTAAAATAAATTAATAGTGTATCTTTATTATTTCTAACTTTCTAGACTCAACGGTGAAGACCGATCTGGAAAAACAGAACCTGAAAAATAGAGACACGTAAAATGACCGTTTTGCCCTTTTGGGTAAAGTAGCCAAATTGGAAACCGTGAAGGCCTATACTATTTTTCTTCGACAGCCCGGACTCAATAGTATGTTTAAATTAGTAAAGGAGATACTTAGAGTAACGAAGTGTACAAATTGATAAATGACAGTAAAACTAAGACGTGTTTATTGATGTATAGGCAAGTCAAAAGGAAGGGAGAAAGTCACGGAAATCTAGGACGCATTGATAAGGTAAGTGGATTTCTATCTTTTATACGTGGTTTTCCAAGCCACGATCTTTCCATTACTGCCAAGACTTGTACTCATGTATCTATCCACTGTTGTTGTTCCCACCATTGATATTGTCCTATCTGGTGGATGCCTATTGATTGATGTCTCATGATTCGATTCATTGTACTGATGCCTATCATTGTATGTTTATGTCATGTTATTTCATACATTATACGTGATAGAATCTTAATTTAGAATTGAATGTCAAGACTGTGAATGGACAAATGGTGATGGGTATGTTTTATCGATCGACGGGACCAACGGGTCAAATCCGTGATCGAATGTATGGTGATGAGGGGTGTTTTTATGGATCGACGGGACCTACGGGTCAAATCCGTGATCGAATATATGGTAATGGGGGGTGTTTTTATGGATCGACGGGACCTACGGGTCATATCCGTGATCAGGACATATGGGGATGGAAGTGTTCTTACATATGGAGTTATGAGGGTATTTTCTATGCATTGACTATTCTCTCATTAGTTGTACTGGACTATGAGCGTTTTATTGTGGCAGTATTCATGTTGATTATAATTATTGTGCTTAAACCATATCCATGCTGCACCACTACTTACACTTGTTATTGGGCTTCACTGTTCATTGGCCTTGTGGCACTTTACTGATAATTACAATCGTTGTCATGACTGGCTATCATGTTACCTTGACTTGTATTCATCTTTGTCATCCCCACCCGTATTGGGGATAGGTTTTTACTTACTGAGTTTGTAGCTCACCCCTTACTAAATTTTTTTCAGGTGAGAATGTTACAGAACTACAGTAGGAGATCAGGAGGTTAAGGAGACAGTTGAGGAGCATAATAGTAATGAATGAAGTCTCTCCCATGTACTCACCACCTAAGAGTGGTTTAAGATTAGTTTATTGTTAGTTTGAAGTTTAGTCTTTGAACAATAATTGTAATAAAGCTTCCGCACTTTAATTTCATGTTTATATTATTTACTGATATCATTGGTAAAAGAATAGAAAAAGTAGGAACGGCCATTGGGTCGGTCCCACGACAAAAGATCCGTATAAGGTGGGTTTTCAATCGTGACAAGACGTGATGATACGAATACTGGATCATGCAAAATCTTAGATTATATGGCTGAAGGTAAGTGTCTGATTACTTCTGCTTATTATTGCATGTGTGTATTCTCCCAATATTGCTTACAGTAAAAGCTTAAGATAGCCCGAGTTAATAATGCAGTTTTGTCTTATAACTAAGATTGTGAAGTCATATGATTATTACTTTGTGATTTTCCTACGAGGACATGTATATAGTTAAGCTTTGGTGTTTATGAGCTGAACTCTGATGACAATGCATGACGTGTCAGAAATTTGAGGTTTTATGAGAATCTTATCAAATAAAGTTTGAGGTGAAATTTCTTGACAATTGACAGATTGAACTTCCGCTATTTATTATTATCTGATAGAAGTAACTCATTTGATTTTTAGAGAGCTTTTGTCGGTAGGGACGGAGCTACGAATTTTTTTTCAGGAAAGGTAAACTTTTTCAATCAAATTTTTTATTATAAATTTTAAAATTAAATAATATAAAAACTTTTTTTATAGGTAAATAACTTTTGTGATGGGAGTAAACTTAGAATTTTTAGGAAAACAAATATAGAAACTTATTATTGATTAATCATATTATTGAGAAAATTAAAATAATTGATATAAAGTAGCTTAGGAATCAAAAAAAAAGTTTAATCAAAGAAAGAAATTCTTAGAAAACTATAAAACATACTGAAAATATCTTAAAAAATTGATAAAATTTCATTGAAGAGATCAAATCAACATTAAAATAATGATATAATGTGAAAAAATTTAAATTTAAGGGAGGCAAAAAACATAATTTAAAGAAGTATATATAAAAATATTTTAAGAATAGAAAAATTGTATCCGTCCATGTTTGTCGGTCACATCCTTATCTTGGCATATGATGGTGTTTGAGATGTGACAAGACCTATGACAAAAAACAAATAAACAGATATGATTAAAAATTTGCAGAAATTCAAAAGAGTGTAGAAAATTTAAAAAAAAAAACTTAGAAATCAACACTATAACGTGAAAATTTCAAAAATTTTAAGAAACTAAAGAGAAATAGGTCTGACAGAGACATAGCAATCAATGAGTTAAGAGAGGGGGAGACAATAATGTGTGTGTATATATATATATATATACGTATATATGCGTGCGTGCGTGCGTGTGTGTGTGTGTGTGTGTGTGTGATTGACGCTTACCTAAGAAAGCAAATGACGGTGCCTTTTTGAATTAGTAACCGGAACCAATAAGAGAGACACAAAGAGATCTCCGGTGATGGAAACTCACCGAGATGGAAGAGAGATGGTGAGACTAAAAGATAGAGAGAAACCTTCAATTGTGTGAGCCTTGAGACCTTCAGCCATGGAAGAGTATGAGAGGAAAGCCTCTCAGCCTTGAGAGACTAAGGGAGACCGCGAAAGAGCCGGCAAGGGCTGCCATTCGATATAGCAAAAGACAAAAGAGGTAGGCTGGCTGGTTTTTTTTGTAATTAAAATGAGAGTCTGGTGGAGTCTTTTTAAAAGCATACAGCGGTAGGAAAAGAACACTGTTCTTAGCAGCGTCAGTCTAACGAGCTTCTAAATTCTTCCGCGCGTTGCTGATTTGCTCTACACTATCCCAAATAATTTAATTCGCAACGCGTTGATTGAGGAAGTGGGTATGGGCGGCCGCAACGCTTACCCAAACGACCTCTTATATGACAATAGGCTGACCATTTGATCTAAAAAATCAACGGTTAAAGAGCTTAATGGGTATTGTATAATGTAATGTTTTAAAAGAACGAGTTCTTAACGAGTTTATACCTGATCCATTTGTTATAGAGCTTAACGGATTCAGATTAAGTTCATGCTAATGGACCCCCATAACCAGTCCAGATATGTTGTAAGTGGGTATAGGTCAGATCGGACCAGAGTGTTGACAAAACTAATTAAAATTCAAAAGCACTTGATTTGTAATAAAAATAATACTAGCAAACATAAAGGGTCAATAGCCAATATTCTTGAATCAAATTCCCAAATATACCCGCACCACAAATAAAATTGGACTGAAAATTCTAGACTTTTGATACGGATAGTTGCTTCACCAATTTGTCCAAGTTCATCGAGGATGACCCATCTGGACCAGTGGCCTCTTCTGCCATTTTCTTCCACTCCCTAGCTTTCATCTTCATTTTCATACCCTGTTCTCCATCCATTATCTCTCTTACCAATCTCTCCACTTCATCTCTCTTAACATCATTATCAATCTCCATGCCAATCCCCCAATGTTTGCTAGCGTATCTACAATTTGTCTGCTGATCTGCCAAAACTGGCCAACAAATCATAGGCACTCCAGCTGACAAACTCTCGAGAATCGAATTCCACCCACTGTGTGTTAAAAACCCTCCAACTGAGGGGTGGTTGAGTACTTGCTCTTGTGGACACCAGCTTGCTAGTAGACCTCTTTCTTTAGTTTCTGCCACAAATTCAGGCGGCAGAATTGCATTATCGCCGGCAACCAGATCAGGCCTTATTATCCATAGGAAGCAATGTCTACTATTAGCGAGTCCCCAACTAAACTCTACCAATTGTTGAGTTGTCATGACCACTATGCTTCCAAAGTTCACATAAATCACAGATTCGGGTTCCTTGGAGTCGAGCCATTGAAGACACTCGGGTTCTTCTTTCCATAAACTGTATCCGATAGATTTCAATTGGCTTTCTTCTGATATCCTATTCAGAAGTAACTGAAGGGGCCCAATAGTGTAAACATGGGGAAACATAGATGAGAGTGCATCCAAAACATCTTGCTCTAAAGCATCAAAAGTATGAATAACATTAGCTAAAGCGTTAGAAGATCCCTGTGCTGCTTCCATGGTTAAGTTAAACACTGGATCATTTGCATCTGTAATTCGGAAAAAGGTCGGGAGATCCTTCAGACGAATATATTTCATCCCCGGAATCCAATCTATAGAGGTGTCCAGGTACCCATTTGTTAGATCGCTTTCGTCTGCAATATCAAAAGTAGCTTAAAACATGCATTTTCCGATCACAATCGGAAGATATGTTTTATACACACACTCAAACATAAATATACCTTTGAGCGGTGCAAGACCTTTCTCCAGGAGAGCGCGGTACTGATAAAAGCCCATGAAACCACAAGCAGAGAGTGTCCAGAATAGTATGACAGGGATTCCAAGATCTTCAGCAGCGGTGATGGTGAATGTACTCAAGAAACCATCTGAAACAACGCAAGTCACTGGAGGGATGTTTGAAGATGCAGAGTCATTGAGTTTGGCCAGGAGGTTCCGAAACGGAACCAAGAAATTGCCTGATCTAATGGACTGACAAAGAGAAGGGCTGTCTTGACTGACATCGGAATCTGATGGTGGGAGGCCATCTGGGATGGTTTGGAAGTGGAAGTCGGGCAAGCCATCTAGAAAATCAGGTCCTCTTGATTTGAGAAAGCGTTTGTGGTTGAACTCTGTGTTAACAAATGTTATGTGGAAGCCCTTCTGGTGAAGAAGCTTTGCTAGTTTCAGAGATGCTTTCATGTGACTTTGGTGCGGGTATGGAATGCAGACTGCATGAGGCTTATCAGAAACTACCCTTGAACTCATCTCTCTCACTCTCTCTTGGCGTTTGTGTGCAGCGTCCCTGTCTGTGTCTCAGCTATGTGAAAAGAAGAAAAAAAAGTTGTGCCAAAAATCTTATCACAGTACGTATAGTCATAATTTGATTTCTCGTGGAATTAAGTGAGTTTGGACAAATAATTGATTTCTTGTGGAATTGAGCAAGGGAGAAAGATTGGTGGGAATTAAGGTTCATGTAACTACTAGTCAATTGAAAGTGTGTGCTAGTTTGGACAAATAATTGATTTCCTGCAGAATTGAGCGAGTTTGGATAAATAATTGAAAGATCAGTGGGGATTAAGGTTCATGTAACTACTAGTCAATTGAAAGTGTGAAAAGTTAAGAGGATTTTCTACACTCTTCACCTTGAGATGAATACACACTATTATTCATGAGTTTTTATTCAAAACGATGTGGCCCATTTGATATATTTATATATAATAAATATATAAATGTATCAAGTGTTATACATTTTTTTATTCAAAATTACTCTTTTGATATTTAATTAAGAAGACTTCTAATAGAATATATATTTTTTATATTTACACATTAATATTATTTCTTATTCTAATAAAAATAAATAACTAAGTTAGCAACCTAAAAGAGAATAATTTCAGTTCACTTCTTGAGAAAATTAAATAATTTAGGATGATAGAAATCAATTAAACCCGAATGACAGTATCATATATATGGAGTAGAAGTTGCATGAGTATTATGAATGAATTTTCTGTACAAGCTTTGCTTTTAAGTTATCAAAGAAGGATCTGCTAGATTCCTTAAAGTACTAATCCTTTCTCAAGTATTATGTCTGTCCTTGAATTATTTACAGCTAGTGCTTGGCCAATGAAACAGGGAAGGATGTAGTTGCGCACTTCAACATCTTGAAGCAGCGTTTTTTGGTGTGAAGATTCCAAATACGTAGCACTGCTCTGTTAGTTGTCTGACTTTCCGATGGTATTTATCTCTTTATTTTGATATATGTGAATTAATTAAACCAAGTTAGCATAATTTTAGTAGGACACTTAATGTTGAGTCCTAATAGTATTTAATATGTTTTAGGTAAGAGTTGAGTAATTTATTATTAGTGAGACTATGAGTCTTTATCCTAATGGGAGTAATATTATTAGTTTGAATAAAATTAGAAGTCCTAATTGTATTAGTACATATATGTCACGACCCGAAACCCACCCTATGCAGATCTCGAATCACGAATGCCACCCTTCGGCTTGGAAGCCATCGGGCAAGGCTCACATAAGCAACAGTATCGGACGGCGGTGCGGCCTATGGTTGCGGAAGCGTGAAAAACTTTTTCTTTTCTTTTCTTATTTTAAATTTCCACACATCCATCCGGTACTGCCGCTCTTCAGAATAGTATACATGATTATACATTCAGAGCATAATAAAACTTAAAGACTTTATAACAAATACATGTTCAGCTACCCCGTGGGCTTAATACATAACAGTTTTATTATCTTCTAATACAAAATGTGACTACTAACATTTTATAGTGCTTTCTAAAAAGCCTGCTAGTCCTGCAAATAGCTGCTTACGCCCTTCCTTAAAGTGGGCAAAGTTCTAATCATCAACATCATCAAGTCAAGATTGCTGTCAGTCACCTGAAAGGGGGTCAAATAAAAATCCGGGTAAGCTAATCTAAGCTTGTGAGTAATTCTAGCATTTGTCATGGGTTTTCAATTGACAGTGGTTAGTATAAGAGATTTTATAAAACAATCACTACCAATTGCTCGTATACTTCAAATACAAAATATATGCATTCTTTAAAACAGATAGCTTTGAAATATTTAAGGTATTCAAGCTAAACATGTACTTCTTCAAATAGAGTATATGAACTTCAAAACATGTAGATATGCATAGAAAAATGAGGGTAAAACCTACTTCTATTTTTACACATATCATCTTATCACTTTCATTAGTAGAATCCGTTTCGAACCGAACTCTAGTTTTACTTCAATGGAGATATCTCAAGCCTGGGAGATTAGATCCTGTTACTTGGCATTTTACATGTCAATTGAGCTTCGAAGAAATCCAAAATCATTTTTCATGTCAATTGAGTTCCAAAGAACCCAAAATTAGTTTTAGTGCTTATGCACTATTTATCTTCGATTACCGGTGGCAACAAGAGGTATAAAACACTTACCAATAGATGCAATTTAAAAGCATTAAAACATGACCTCCATGTAGTTGCATTTTAAAACATATAACATATAACATATAACTTCTTCAATAGGGCTTCAAATACTTGGAATATGCAAATTCGGAATATTTAAAAAGATTTGGCATTTTAAACTTAGATACGCTGAAATATATTTTTAAGGAAAACTGAACTCGAACCATTCATTGAGCATGTCACAATAGGGTTGTAAGAACAGAATATTTTAAAACAGAAATCATGTAATACTGAATTTGATATTCAAATGCTTCAGATATTTTGAACTTAAAACTTCTTCAAATCCATGGAATTAAATCTCCACTTCAAATACAGGATTATTCACCTCAGACTTCAGGGTCGGCGCAACTGGTGTGCCTTCCCTTTTCCCTTTTTAATCCTAAAACAATTTATGAACATTCCATAAATTTCATATGTCCTTAATTTAACTCGTAATCTTAACCTACGACACAATTTAATGTGTTAGGAATTAAATTTCATTTCAATTTATACTCCTCTAGTAGTTCCATTATTTTTAAGTTTGATTTTATTACTTCACATGTTTACTTGTCATATTTTTTCGTACTTTCTTTCAAAATATGAACCTCACCATTGAGTCCAGAATGTCGAAGAAAGTCAATTTAGGCCTTTTGGGACTTTCATTTGACTTTAGGGGTACTAGGGGTAATTTGGTCATTTTACACTTTAAGTGTCTTTATTTTTCAGGGTCCTATCTCGCAAAACGGATCTCACCATTGGTTTCAAGATGTTCAAAATAGTTAAAATATACTATTCACATGTTTAATTTGGACATCGGGTAATTTTACCTTTATTTAATTAATTTAATTAAATATTACATTTATAATATATATATATATATGTATATATGTATATATTATATGCCCAAAAACATCATGGGCTTGCCTATCCAAGTTATAAGAAGGAAGGGTTTTGTTTGAGGGGTTGCGTGTTCGAGTCACAGGGTTGTGCCCCTTTCTATTTTTCTTAAATTTTTCTTTTATATATAATATATATATTTTGCCACCAAATATACCACGGGCGTGCCTGTCACAGTGGGTTAATTGTATTGTAAGTTTAAAAGGTGGGCGATTCAATTCCCAGGGGCTACGGCCCCTTTTTATTTTTTCTGATTTTCATCAGTCCAAATAGCAAACAGAAGGCTTATTCGTGGATAGGCTATCCTCTTCGCGTACAGGTTTATTAAATTGGCCCAAAACTGTGTAACCAAACAGCCCATGTTCTAATTTAAAACCTTTAAGTCCAAACGACGTCGTCCCTCTTATGCAGTGGTTAACCCCCCTTCCTAACACGTGTCCGAGTCAACACGCCTGATCCAATTGAGTTGGCGAGTTGACTCATTGTCTTCTTCCTCAATTTAGCCACTATTGACCTAATTTCTGAAATCCTAACTTTCAATTTCGTGAGTTTTGGCTCGTTCAAATCCTTCTGTTTTTACTCTAAATTATTTCTGAAACATCAAGGATATTTTGGCATTCATATTAGAGCTCAAACTAAGCTCAGGTGCTCAATAAAATGTTTGATAATCAAACTTGTAACTTAATCATTCATGCTCATTTTGGGACCATTTCTATTGGGATTTCTTCTGTTTTGGTTCCCTTATCATGGAGTTTGATTTCTCATCTTAAGATTTGGGTTTAGGTGTAAGTTCATAATGTTGGGTTTCAAAACCCGAACCTGTAACTCAAGTTTTGGGGGTATTTTTTTGGGCTTCTTGATCGCGTAACAGGGTTTTTGACACACTCATGTGACCTACTTTGGATCTAAAACAACCAAGATATGTTTTATAAAGGTCGTCTCAGACCTGCTTTAACCAAGGTCCATTAATGGTGGTTCTTCATGGGTCTAGTGTTTTAAGGCTGTTTTTAGGTTCCATTTCATGCTTTGTTAAAAATATATATATTCTAGATACCATACGCGCATGAATCAAGACTTAAAATAGCTTATATATGCAAAAATCTTAGAGAGAACAAAAATAATGGTTTTGGTGTTCTTACCCCAAACAATGATTTCTCCCTCCCCCTTTTTCTTATTTTTCTTCCCTTATGCTTCTGAATGCTCCAGTGTCCTCAACTTCCAATCTCTCCCATCTAAATGCACATTCAGTGCATGTATACACATATATTTATACAAGGACCATCATATGGCCGATCTTCTCTCTCTCTTCTTCCCCTCTCACAGCCCCTTTCCTTGACTTCCCATTCTGTTTTCTTTCTAATCCATTTCATTCTTCTTTTTCAATTCAGCTTTACATTAAATTTTTCTTGATATTTTGAAAATTATATGTATATTATATAATTACACATACTAACACACACTCACTCACACACACCCTCAACCGACACTCTTCACATACTGGTTTCACACACAGCACATGCAGTATGCATGGCTGTGTCTTTCTCTCCTTGCTTCCTTGTATTTCATATATATAATATATGTATATTCATACACACACACACACACACACACATATATATATATACTCTCTTTATGTATTTTAGGATTTTATATATATATATATATATGTCCGAATATACATCTATCTTAATTTTTAAGTGCGTATGCATATCCTTATATTTTATGATATACCTATATATAATTATACACAATTCATTCGTATAGATGCGTATACATGTACAAGTTCGAGTACAATTGCATGTTATAACGTTCAATTCATATCTCGGTTTACATGTAATATTTCAGGTCAGGATGTTACAATATATGTATGTATATATATATATATATATATATAAACATTTAGTGTGAGACAAGAAAAAAAAAAAAAAAGCCAAGAGCAGTGAAAATATTTCCTTGAGCCAACAGAAATACCAAAAAAAATAACAATAAAACAGCTGAAGCCAAGTAACTTTGTTTTGGTTATTGAATGTGAGAGTTTTTGTTTCAATAATATTATTTGTCACGTTTTTTCGAGACAAACAAATATGTCCCTAGGTCTAATTTTAAATTCTCTGTTCTTTCACCATTCAATAAACTGAGTTTATTTTTCCTCTTTAATTGATTTGCACATTTTCTGTTCAACAATTGGTATAGTATTTTAGATTCAACAATTGGTATCAGAGTTTGATTTCTTAGTTTGTGAAGATGACTTCACTTGTTTGTACAGTTTACAAATTTAATGGAAAAACTCTTTTTCATATTTGGGAGAATGCGATGATGACCTTTTTTTATTCAAGTCGTTTGACGATGAAGTTCATTAAGGAAGAACTTGCAACAGATGCAGATGAGTAAATAAGGCGAGTACACTTCAAAAGTTTAAATTGCATTCATCAAGTATTAGATTTTTTTGTTTTTCGTAAAATTGCCCATGTTCATTTTGCGAAACAAGCATGGTATATTCTTAAAAAAATATATGTTGGTGTTGATAAAGTGAAAAATGCTAGATTATAAAAATTATATAGAGATTTTGAGTTGTTGTAAATGAAAAAATCAGAAACTATTTCTGATTATTTTTCGTAGATCACAACCCTTGTTAATGAAATAAGGACTAATGATGAACGTGAAATAATTAAAAAAGTTCTTCAAAACTTGACACTATGGTTTGAATATAAAGTGACTGCTGTTGAAGAGTCTATTAACTTAGAGTCCATGATAGTGGATAAATTACAAGATTCGTTGACCGTTCATGAACAACGGTTGAATGAGAGATCAAAAAGTTTAGTAAAGAAAGCTTTGCAAGCTCAATTAAATTTTAAGAATGAAAAAAGCGAGTCTCAAAATAATGAAGGATTTAATCAACATTTTCAAGGCTACCAGAATAGAGGGTAGAATCACAACAATAGAGGAGGTAGAGGCGATAATGGGCAAAACAGATCTGGTGAAGGAAGAGGAAAAGGCAATCAGTGGCAAAATAACAATCAGCGGTAAAATAACAATCAGTGGCAGAACAATAATCAGTGGCTGAATAATAATTGGCAACAAAAACAAGTTCAAGGAAGAGGGGACGGTAACAATTCTAATCCACAATCTCATAAATCCAATATTCAATGTTTTAATTGTGGCAAGTTTGGGCATAAAAATTCTGATTGCAGATCGAGAAGGCCGAATAATAGAGATCATTAAGCTAATGTTGCTGAAAATAATTCCGGTAGTAATAATGATTTAGAGACCGTGTTGTTGGCTTGTAACGTTATGGATAATGATGATGATACTAAGTGGTATTTAGATACTGGTTGTAGTAATCACACGTGTGGTAAGAAATACATGTTTTCTTATTTGGATGAGTCAGCTCGATCAGAGGTAAAGTTTGGAAATAATTCAAAGATACCTGTGATGGGTAAAGACAGAATATCAATTAGTTTGAAGAATGAGTCTCACAAGTATATTTTAAATGTGTTTTATGTACTAGGTCTGCAACAAAATTTGTTGAGTATAAGGCAACTTTCAGAGAGAGGTTATGATATACGAATCCACCATAGAGTTTGCACAATCAATGATGATCATATTGGGCTAATAGTAAAGCTAAACATGACTCCAAATCGTTTATTTTCATTAAGTATTAAATGTGAGAATTTACATTGCTTTAGTTTTATGATTGATGATGATAGTTGGTTATGGCATATGCATTTTGGACATGTGAATTTTGGCAGTCTTGATTTCCTTGGTAGAAAATATTAGGTTTCTGGTTTGCCTGCTATTGATATCCCAAATAAAGTTTGTGGAACTTGTGTTATGGGAAAGAAATATAGATATGTTTCTCCTACAAGAAATTCATGGAGAGCCAAGAGGCCTTTGGAGTTAATACACTCAAATTTGTGCTCAGTGGAAGTACCTTCTAATGGTGGCAGTAGGTACTTTATTACATTTATTGATGATTTTAGCATAAAAGCATGGGTTTTTTTTTTTGCAACATAAACTGATGCTTGTGATACTTTTAAGAAATTCAAGGCCTATGTTGAAAAGCGAAGTGGATTTCAAATTAAAACTTTGAGAACAGATAAGGGCACAAAGTATCTTATTTGTGATGATTTTTTGAAGAAACGTGGTATTAGGTCTCAGTTGACTGCTAGATATACTCCACGGAAAAATGAAGTGGTAGAAAGAAAGAATAGAACTGTTATAGACATGGTTAGATGCATGGTGAAATTTAAAAATTTGCTTAAAGGATTTTGGGCTGAAGCGGTTGCTTGTGCTATTTATGTTTTGAATATGTGTTCTACTAGAAGTGTTTCTAACAAAACCTCGCAAGAAGCTTAGAGTGGACAGAAACCTGTCATTAAACACCTAAGGGTGTTTGGATGCATTGCATATGCTCATGTGGCAAATCATCTTAGAAAGAAACTTGATGATAGAGGCGAAAAGTTTATTTTCATTGGCTATAGTCAATTGTCAAAGGCCTACAAGTTGTATAATCCAATAACATAGAAGGTGATTATGAGTCGTGATGTGACTTTTGATGAGCAAGGAGTTTGGGATTAGTCTTAGAATGATCAAATCCAGCCAGCTTTAACTTTTAATAATACAGATCCTTAGATTGAAATACATAGTGAGCCTCAGATTAGTGATCATCCATCTTCAGATATGTCATCACCTCATGTAGAGTCTTCTAGGTGTCCTCAACGCTAGCCCCACTTGCCTGCTCGCTTAAAAGATTATGTTGTTGGTAGTGATAATGAGCCAACTAATAAAGATTTAGTGAATTTTGCTTTATTTGCAGATTGTGATCTAGTGACTTTTGAAGAAGCCTCTCGTGATGATCATTGGATTAAAGCCATGGATAATGAGGTCCATCTAATTGAGAAGAACAACACATGACAAATTACTACTCTTCTTAGTGGTAAAAAAGCAATTGGTGTAAAGTGGGTGTACAAGACAAAGTACAGGCCCATTGGTGAGGTAAATCGCTTTAAAGCAAGATTAGTGGCTAAGGGTTACAAACAAAAGCCAGATATTGATTATTTTGAGGTGTTTGCTCTTGGTGCAATAATCCAAAGTTAATTTCAGAATTCAAGGGGTCTATGATATCTCACTTTGAGATGACAGATATAGGACTAATGTCTTATTTTCTTGGCATTGAAGTTGTTCAAACAGATGGTGAAATTTTTATTTCACAGAAAAAGTATGCTAATGATATTTTGAAAACGTTTAGGATGGACAAGTCCAATCCAATTTTGACTCCAGTTGAGGAGAGGTTGAAGTTGGTGAGAGATAGTACAGGTGATCTTGTGAATCCAACCTACCTTAAAAAGTTGGTAGGAAACTTCAGATATTTGACTTTTACTAGGCCAGATATTGTGTTTGGTGTTAGCTTGATTAGCAGATTTATGGAGACTCCATATCAATCTCACTTACAAGCTGCTAAACAGATTTTGCAAAACATTTGAGGTACCCAAAGTGATGGTGTTTTTTACTCATTTTCTAACAGTTTGGAATTTGTTGGATATACAGATAGTGATTGGGCAGGTGATACTGAGATGCGAAAGAGTACTTCAAGATGTGTCTTTCATCTTGGTTCTGGTGTATTTTCTTGGTCTTCTAAAAAGTAGCATATTGTTGCTCTTTTAACAACAGAGACAGAGTACATTGCAGCAGGGAATATTGCTACTCAAGCAGTTTGGTTACAGCGGATGCTTGGTATTCTACAACACAAGCAGGATGGTCCTATAACAATATTTTGTGATAGCAAGTCAGCCATTGCATTGACAATGAATCCAGTTTTTCATGGGAGAATCAAGCACATTGATATCAAGTTTCACTTCGTTCGTGATTTGGTGAATGACAAGAAAATCCAGCTCAAATTTTATCCTTTTGAAAAACAAGTTGCAGATATTTTTATAAAGCCGCTCAAAACAAATTTTTTTTTTGAAGTTGAAGATATTACTTGGTATGGTGAAGCTTGAAGAGCTTGGTTTAAGAAAGGCATTGTGAACCAATTAAACCAAGTTAGTATAGTTTTAGTAGGACTTTTAATGTTGAGTCCCAGTAGTATTTGACATGTTTTAGGTAAGAGTTGGCTAATTTATTGTTAGTGGGACTAGGAGTCTTTATCCTAGTGGAAGTAGTATTATTAGTTTGAATAGGATTAGAAGTCCTAATTGCATTAGGATTAGACGTCATATAATCTATATATATATATATATGTGTGTGTGTGTGTATATATATAAGCATGTAGTGTGAGACGGGAAAAAAAAAGCCAAGAGCCGTGGAAATATTGGCACAAGCCAAAACAAATAACAATAAAGCAGCCGAGAGCCAAGTAATTTTGTTTTGGTTGTTGAATATGAGAGTTTTTGTTTCAATATAATATTATTTGTCACGTTTTTTGAGACAAACAAATATGTCCCTATATCTAATTTAGATTCTCTGTTCTTTCACCATTTAATGCACTGAGTTTATTTTTCCTCTTTAATTAATTTGCACATTTTCTGTTCAATAATTGGTATAGTATTTTAGATCCAACAATATATATGCATATATGTATTCTCTTTCAATCTACAGTGACGAGTCAATCCCTCTCAACATCACAGACTTTGAATTATCAACACTCTTTTAGTATAATGCATACATACATACACGTGTATATATATACACACACACACACACATACACACACAAGTAATCTATTTTAGACTTGTGACAAAAATCGTTTTTTATGTTTTGTCATTTTGTTTTTGTTACTTTAAGTATGCATGCATTTATGGGTAAATGTTGTGCAAATAGATAGGTAATATTTTATTTTTAGAATTAATTAGTCTTAAATTCTTCCAAAAGATGCTATATTATTATAAAACTCATGCATTTCTATGTTTTAAGCATAAGGATAATTGATTTTTTATTTTTTGAGATGAGATTCATTTTGATGAGTTGTTACTTTTATTTTTTCTCAAAATGACAATTATAACATTGGGTATAATTTATCCCTTTACGCAAGCCACATCCACCACCGTCGTGCATTGTTTAATACACCATCGATGTGTATTTTAATCAATCCATGGTGTGCCAATAAGCAGTCACCTCTTCCACAAAGCCTTCAAAATCTGAATTCATTCTAGACATTCATAGAGTTCAAGCAACCACTTAGACTGTAAAGTCCTCGCCTTTGCTTGAAGGTAAATCTTCAAGTTTAGTTAGATGATGCTAGATGTGGCTCAACCCCAGTGAACAAAAGTGACGACATAACTAAGATTCATGAGTTTCAAACCATTAGATTTGGGGTTTGAGATTGGGAAAAAAAGCACTTAACATATAGATCTACAAAACTTGTCTGATTTCGTGAAATGTGATTCAGTTAATATGGTGGGAGGGCATCAATTTCTTCTGTCTCAAGCATTTTGTTACACCTCGACCTTGATTAATTAATAATTAGTTTGCTAATTATTAATTAGAACCAACATAAAGAATAATTAAGACAGTTAATCGGGAACCTCTCGACGGTCACGATAGACCAATAAAATAATTAGACACGTCAAGAGAGGAGGGTGTAATACCCGAACCTAATTACCAATTAATTAGGTGAAATGATGTCATTTTTACACTGTGAAAACTCGAATTAGCGAACTATGACGGCCACAAATGAATAATAACTGACATGAGGCTTTTGACATTGAAGCTAACCGAGATAGGAAGCGACCAAAAAAAACTGCTTCGTAAAAAGAGTAATAAAAAAGAAATTACGAAGGAAAAAGCTAAAACAGAAATTTGTGCCAGCCAAACAAGGCATAAGCCCAAAATGTGGAAAATGGCCAAAAAGATAAGGCCAAGGGGTTTTGAACCCTTGACCAAAAACAATGAAAGAACCTACATCCAAAAAGTTAACCACCTGGCCATAAGCACCTTTGTGCGTCATTATACATAAGATATATTTATTTATATATATCTATCCTATAAGGCTAAATTCTTGTATATCAAAATGAAGTGGCAGCCTCTCATTCGACCACCACACCCACCAATTGGGTTTCATGTAAGTCAAATCCAATATATTAAATAAAATATATGATATATATATATATATATCTGAGTTGCATGTGTGGCATGAAAACTCAGAATTTAGAAGTGAAGTGTGTGGTTGTGTGCTCGGGTAGAGAGAGAGAGAGTGATGTAGAGAGAGAGTAAAGTGGGCTAGAGAGAGATCAAGTGTGTGCATGCAAGTGTGTGTACATGCATGTGTGTGTGGCCACTTAAAGGTGCACAAGAAGGGAGTATGGCTATATTTGGAAAGGCTCAAAAGATTAGAACTGAGCCACAGATAGGGACTGCCATTACAAGGTAATCACTAAATGTTTATTTTTTTCTCTCTAAAAAGGGTTAGTTTTACCTGCTGTTTTTAGACTCAAGAAAGCTTGAAATTTGCATGCATGGTCCCTGAAGTTATTGTGCTAGAACTAAGGGTAAGTTAAGCTCCAAAAACAGCCCTAGAACACCAAACAGTGCACATCCGCCGTTAACAGACCTTGATAAAGCAGGTCTGATTCAAACCTAGCCAAACTGATTTTGGCTTGCTTAGACCTGACCTAGATGATGTGGGGATTTCACTGCAACAAGAACCAGACCAAATGGCTTCAAAATGAACCTTAAAACCTGAGTTGCAGGTTAGGGTTTTGAAACCCAACCCCACAAATCTTGCTGTAAACCTGATTTTGGTAATGGGGACTTGAACCCCATGATGCATGGATCATAACTAAGGAAACCTCACAAGATTTGGGGCAAAAACAAGGATTTACAAGCCAGTTGCAAGTTTGATTATCAAACCTTGGACCGAGCGTTTGAGCTCGAATTGAGGCACAAAATGAATGCCAAGATATTGGCCTGACCCCGAGAAACTCGAACCCCCCAAAAGCAGATGAAAACAGTGCTTGAAAATCCACGAAATTGGAAAAAGCGAAAACTGAAATTAAGGTTACTGTTCATCGTTATAAGGAAGATGATGAACAGTACTGGACAAGGGTCGGATCGGATTAGGGTCTGGTCGGAACCCGACCAGATATAAAAGGCAAATGGAACTACGTCGTTTAGGGCGAAATGTTTTAATTTTAAAACTGAAATGGGCCTGTTTGGTTACAACCATATGAAATTGGAATAAGGTTTGAGGATAGCCCAAACCGTGGATAAAGGGATTAAGGGAGTTATGTTATTCCGGTTCTGTATGGTCCAGTGAACCGGTTGGTTCACAATGCTGCCAGTTCGGTCTAGGGTTTAGGTTATTAAACCCTTTGGTTCACAGTTTAAAAATTTAAAAGAAAAACCAGAACTTTTGTCAATTTCATTTTAGCCCCAACTGTTTTGAATATTTGTATTCTGGCCCAGATTTTAAAGAATTAATTCAAATACACCCCTGGGAAATAATAAAATAATTTATTTAATTATTTTATTAAATAGGTAAAATTACTATTTTACCCTTAGACATTAAATCGGTCAAACAAAGTCCAAATTAAATAAATAAATAGTGTATTTCTACTGATTTGGGCATTTCGGACTCAATGGTGGAGTTCGATTTGGAAAATTAAGTTCTGAAAAATATAAACAGGCAAATGATAAACGACTGTACTGCCCTTGATGATACCCAAGGTTAATTAAAAATAAAAGATGGTCCAATTTAACTATGTCGGACACTCTAGACCCAATGGTAGAGTCCGTTTAATGAACCGAAATCCTGAAAAATATAGACATATAAATTATAAATGATTGTATTGCCCCTAATGATACCCAAGGCCAAATAAACACAAAGATAGTCCAATTTAACTATGTCGGACACTTTGGACCTAATGGTAAGGTCCATTTTATGAACTGAGGTCCCGAAAAGTTTAGCCATACAACATGTGAATTTACCGAAATGCCCCTAATGCTATATGAAGTTCAAATGAAGTCCAAAAAATGGGACGAAACTAATACCGATAGAAACCCAGATACTCGTGAAACTGTACACATGATTAAATGACAAATCGGGGTCAGAATCTTAAAAAATGTAAAATTACCAAAATGCCCCCGATGTTATGCAAAATCAAAATGAAGTCCAAATGGGACGAAATTGATACCGATAGAAGCCTAGATACTCGTGAAACTATACACATGATTAAATGATGAATCGGGGTTAGAATCTCACAAAACGTAAAATGACCAAAATGCCCTTAAGCATGGTAAGTGCAAAGTAGAGGCCGAATAGAGGCCAATTTGATCTGATAAATTGTCATAAGCATAATTATGAAAAATTGAAGGGCTAAATAAGACTCTGGAACAGTCAACGTATAAAATGAGAAATGATCGATATGTCCCAATGACTAAAAATAGATACCAAATGAAGTCCAAAAAACTTAAGAATTTATATATGAGATATATAGAACATTCTGAGGACCACGACAGGGTCCGGGGCAAGAATGATAAAATTATCATTTTGCCCCTAAGGTTAAATAAGTACATAACGGATAACAATTTGAGTCCAAAAGACTTAGAACTTTATATTTAAGACATGTGGACTAATTTGAGGACCACGGTAAGGTCCAAGACAAGAATGGTAAAATTACTATTTTGCCCCTAAAGTTAAATAATTACTTAACTGATAACGATTTGAGTCTAAAAGACTTAGAACTTTATATTTAATATATGTGGACTATTCTAAGGACCACGACAGGGTCCGGTACAAGAATGGTAAAGTTACTATTTTACCCCTAAGGTTAAATAAGTACTTCACTGATAACGATTGAAGTCTAGACGACTTAGATTATAATCCTAATAACTACTAAGCCTAATTAAAGAATGAAATAGCCTCAGATGAAACCCAACGAAAGAGTAATTGGCTATTAAGCTATCTTAGGTAATCCGATAGACGCCTAAGATGACGAATAAGACATGAATAGATGAATTCTGATTTGTTTGTGATTGATGATGATTATTCAGGATATGCATGGAGGTGCCTAACGGATCTGGAGCTTATCAGATTATTTGTACAAGGAGATAAGCGAACAGTTTGTGAGTAACTTGGAACTTCTGACTTGGTGTATAAGTTGCACTACCTAGATATTGTATCTTCATATACTGTATTACCCGAATGCATGTACTGCATTACTCGTGGCATGATTTCATCCAGTCTGGCTCTTCCGTTCTATGCTGTTATATATATATATATATATATATATATATATTGTTTGTTCCAATTCCGTTCTGTTATGTTGTGTTTTACTCTTGGGCCCACTCCAGTCTTGAGCGGTATAGTAAAAGTAGGCTAGAGCGGTACCTAGAGGGTAAAGGCTCTATGAGTAGTCCGCAGTGGGCAATTAGGGAAGCTCAAATATACTTAATTATGTACCTAATTGGCACTTTGTTCTATTTTGTTCTGTTCTATTCCGCTCTGATCTGACCCTAAAGGGTAGAGGCCCCACGAGTGGTCCGCTTATGGGCAGCTAGGGAAGGTTTAGGCACATTTGATGATATGCCGTTGTTTGATTGCTACTCAATTCTATTCTAATCCGTTCTATTTGGGCTTTACTCTGTTTTGATCTGTCTAATCTATTCTATTCTGTTCTGATCTGATCCATTTGAGCTGCATTATTCTACTTGAGCTGCATTTGAGCATCCATTAACGGATGATATGCCTGTGTCTCTAATTGATATATTGTTCCTCTCGATTCTGTTTTGTTCCGTTCTGTTGATGATATGTCTATGTCTCTGGTCGATATACTCAATTTTGTTATGTTCCGTTCCGTTGATGATATGCCTATGTCTCTGATTGATATACTCAATTTTGTTCTGTTCTGTTCCGTTGATGATATGCCTATGTCTTTGATTGATATACTCAATTTTGTTTTGTTCCGTTCCGTGGATGATATGCCTATGTCTCTGATCGATACACTCAATTTTGTTATGTTCCGTTCCGTGGATGATATGCCTATGTCTCTAATCGATATACTTAATTTTGTTATGATCCGTTCCATTGATGATATGCCTATGTCTCTGATCGATATACACAATTTTGTTATGTTCCGTTCCGTTGATGATATGCCTATGTCTCTGATCGATATACTCAATTTTGTTCTGTTCTGTTCCATTAATGAAATGCCTATGTCTCTGATTGATATATTGGCATCATGTACTGTTCTATTCTGAATTGTTGTGTTGTGTTGTGTTCTGTCCGGTTATGTTTTGTTATGATCTATTCTGTTCTATTTGGTTCTGAAGTGACTGGTAGTCGATTATGTTTTATTCTACTTAAACTGCATTTAAAGTGGATTTATGAAACTGTTATTTCTAACATGACTAAACCATCCATGTGCTTATAAGCAAGAACTGGTTTTGAAACCCATGGCAGGGAACCTCTGTTACTCACTAGGCTTATTTAAGCTCACCCCATTATCCTAACATTTTTCAGGACTTATCTCCAATGGATTAGAAGGCACTATGATATGACATGGATAGGCCGAGTGGCATTCCAAGGATCTGATGGCACTGATTTGTGGAGACTTGGACTCTTGTGGATTGAATATGGTTATTCAGGTGAGTGATATGATACGATTGACTTCATTGATATGCATTAGACGTATTGGGACATGGCTTATGGTAATGGTACTCTAGATATATTAGATGTGCTCTGTGTTATATGTCTAATTATAGACGTACTCTGTGGATAGAGTTATTAGTTATCTGGCGTTAGACTTGCTCTGTGGTACATACCTCTATGGTATTTATAAATGAGTTGCATTCCCGAGATGAAAAAGTTTTAAATTTCACTGCTCTGACCCTACATTTGGAATGCAATTCATCGGTAAGTTCAAAAATTTACCTTTGGTTGGTCGCATTGTCAGTCGGCAAACCGGTAAGGCGGCTAATTGGCATCACATCCTCGATATCCGCATAGGGTGGGGTTCAGGATGTGTCAGAGTGGTATCAGAGCTAAAGTTGGTAAAGTTTTGGAAATCCATTAGTATCACAGAGCGATATCAGAGCTAAGGTTGGTAAAGTTTTGGAATCCACTAGTATCACAGAGCGGTATCAGAGCTAAAGGTTAAGATTATTAGTTATAGACTTAGAGCAAGTTTCCAAATAGGGTGAGTTTAGGACAATGAGTTGTGAAATGGTTCCCAAACCATTGTCCACATTAGAGCATTAAGTTATGGATTGAGAACCATAGAGTACTTGAGCCATGGATACTAAGTCCCACTTTTGGAGATTTGACGTGGAATTCTGGAAGTCTTCATAATAGACGATCGATCTGTAATCTAAGGCATCCAAGGGCTGGAGATCAACATTTTCGTTGGAGTCACAAGGACATCGAATGACAAGTGACAACAAGACATGTCCATAATGATACAAATAATTATGGATATAGCGATCGGAAGGAAAATGACTATAGGTATGCTAACTCCGACATTGATGCTTGTGATTAGGGACATCAAATGAATCACTTGTGGGATCACACATGATTAAATGATCTTAGTGGGTGATTTCTACTTATTTGAGGATGATCGCCCAATTGATTTGTTGTGATATGGGTCTGATAATCAAATCTTGATGAAATCCTACAATTGTGGTTATAAATCAGACTTAATAGGGATTCCTGTATCTGATATGAAATTTGTGTGAAACTATGATGATAGTATTGGCATGAAGAGAGGTGAGAGCCTCTTAGATATGACCAACTAAGTTTTGAGGACAAAACTTCTTTTAAGGAGGTAGGATGTAACACCCTGACCTTGATTAATTAATAATTAGTTTGTTAATTATTAATTAGAACCGACATAAAGAATAATTAAGACAGTTAATCGAAAACCTCTCGACGGTCACGATAGACCAATAAAATAATTAGACACGTCAAAAGAGGAGGGTGTAATACTCGAACCTAATTACCAATTAATTAGGTGAAATGATGTCATTTTTATACTATGAAAACTCGAATTAGCGAACTATAACGGCCACAAATGAATAATAACTAACACGAGGCTTTTGACATTGAAGCTAACCGAGATAGGAAGAGACCAAAAGAAACCGCTTCGTAAAAAGAGTAATAGAAAAGAAATTACGAAGGAAAAAGTTAAAACAGAAATTTATGCCAACCAAACAAGGCATAAGCCCAAAATGTGGAAAATGGCCAAAAAGGTAAGGCCAAGGGGTTTTGAACCCTTGACCAAAAACAATAAAAGAACCTACATCCAAAAAGCTAACCACTTGGCCACAAGCACCTTTGTGCTTCATTATACATGAGATATATTTATATATATCTATCCTATAAGGCTAAATTCCTGTATATCAAAATGAAGTGGCAACCTCTCATTCGACCACCACACCCACCAATTAGGTTTCATGCAAGTCAAATCCAACATATTAAATAAAATATATGATATATATATATATATCTGAGTTGCGTGTGTGGCATGAAAACTTAGAGTTTAGAAGTGAAGTGTGTGGGTGTGTGCTCGGGTAGAGAGAGAGTGATGTAGAGAGAGAGTAAAGTGGGTTAGAGAGAGATCAAGTGTGTGTATGCAAGTGTGTGTACATGCATGTGTGTGTGGCCACTTGAAGGTGCACAAGAAAGGAGTATGGCTGCATTTGGAAAGGCTCAAAAGATTATAACTGAGCCACGGATAAGGTATGCCATTACAAGGTAATCACTAAATGTTTATTTTCTCTCTTTAAAAAGGGTTAGTTTTACCTGCTATTTTTAGACTCAGGAAAGCTTCAAAGCTGCATGCATGGTCCCTGAAGTTATTGTGCTAGAACTGAGGGTAAGTTAAGCTCTAAAAACAGCCCTAGAACACCAAACAATGCACATTCGCCATTAACAGACCTTAACAAAGTAGGTCTGATTCAAACCTAGCCAAACTAATTTTGGCTTGCTTAGACCAGACCTAGATGATGTGAGGATTTCACTGCAACAAGAACCAGACCAAATGGCTTCAAAATGAACCTTAAAACCTGAGTTGCAGGTTCGGGTTTTGAAACCCAACCCCACAAATCTTGCTGTAAACTTGATTTTGGTAATGGGGACTTGAACCCCATGATGCATGGATCACAATTGAGGAAACCTCACAAGATTTGGGGCAAAAACAGAGATTTACAAGCCAGTTGCAGGTTTGATTATCAAACCTTGGACCAAGCGTTTGACCTCGAAGTGAGGCACAAAATGAATGCCAAGATATTGGCCTGACCTCTAGAAACTCGAACCACCCAAAAGTAGATGAAAACAGTGCTTGAAAATCCACGAAATTGGAAAAAATGGAAACTGAAATTAGGGTTACTGTTCATCGTCATAAGGAATATGATGAACAGTACCGGACACGGGTCGGATCGGATTTGGGTCGGGTCGGAACCCGACCGGATATAAAGGGCAAATGGAACTATGTCGTTTAGGGCGAAATGTTTTAATTTTAAAACTGAAATGGGCCTGTTTGGTTACAGCCATATGAAATTGGAATCAGTTTTAAGGATAGCCCAAACCGTTGATAAGGGGATTAAGGGAGTTATGTTATTCCGGTTCTGTATGGTCCAGTGAACCGGTTGGTTCACAATGCTGCCAGTCCGGTCTAGGGTTTAGGTTATTAAACCCTTGGGTTCACTATTTAAAAATTTAAAAAAAAAACCAGAACTTTTGTAATTTTCATTTTAGCCCCAACTGTTTTGAATATTTGTATTCTGGCCCAGATTTTAAAGAATTAATTCAAATACACCCCCTAGAAAATAATAAAATAATTTATTTAATTATTTTATTAAATAAGTAAAATTACTATTTTACCCTTGGATATTAAATCGATCAAACGAAGTCCAAATTAAATAAATAAATAGTATATTTCTACTGATTCGGGCATTCCGGACTCATAGTGTACTCCGATTTGAAAAATTAAGTCCCGAAAAATATAGACACGCAAATGATAAATGAATGTACTGCCCCTGTTGATACCCAGGGTTAATTAAAATTAAAAGATGGTCCAATTTAACTATGTCGGACACTCTGGACCCAATGGTGGAGTCCGTTTAATGAACTGAAGTCCCAAAAAGTACAGACATATCAATTATGAATGACTGTATTGCCGTAATGATACCCAGGGCCAAATAAACACAAAGATAGTCCAATTTAACTATCTCGGACACTCTGGACCTAATGGTGAGGTCCATTTTATGAACTAAGGTCTCGAAAAGTTTAGCCATACAACATATGAAATTACCGAAATGCCCCTGATGCTATATGAAGTCCAAATAAAGTCCAAAAAATAGGACAAAACTGATACCGATAGAAGCCTAAATACTCGTGAAACCATACACATGATTAAATGACGAATCGAGGTCAGAATCTTACAAAACGTAAAATTATCAAAATGCCCTTGATGTTATACAAAATCCAAATGAAGTCCAAATACGACGAAATTGATACTGATAAAAGCCCAAATACTCGTGAAACTGTACACATGATTAAATGATGAATCAGGGTCAGAATCTCATAAAATGTAAAATGACCAAAATGCCCTTGAGCATGGTAAGTGCAAAGTAGAGGCCGAATAAAGGCCAATCTGATCTGATAAATTGTCATAAGCATAATTATGGAAAATCGAAGGGCTAAATAAGACTCCGGAATAGTTAACGTATAAAATAAGAAATGATCGATATGTCCTAATGACCAAAGGCAGATACCAAATGAAGTCCAAAAGACTTAAGAATTTGTATATGAGATATATAAAATATTCTGAGGACCACGACAGGTTCCGGGGCAACAATGATAAAATTATCATTTTGCCCCTAAGGTTAAATAAGTACATAACGGATAACGATTTGAGTCCAAAAGACTTAGAACTTTATATTTAAGACATGTGGACTAATCTGAGGACCATGGCAGGGTCCGGGATAAGAATGGTAAAATTAATATTTTGCCCCTAAAGTTAAATAAGTACTTAACTGAAAACGATTTGAGTCCAAAAGACTTAGAACTTTATATTTAAAATATGTGGACTATTCTAAGGACCACGACAGGGTCTGGGACAAGAATGTTAAAATTACTATTTTACCCCTAAGGTTAAATAAGTACTTAAATGATAATGATTGAAGTCTAGATGACTTAGATTATAATCCTGATAACTACTAAGCCTAATTAAAGAATGAAATAGCCTCGGATGAAGCCCAATGAAAGGGTAATAGACTATTAGGCTATCTTAGGTAATCCGATAGACGCTTAAGATGATGAATAAGACATGAATGGATGAATTCTGATTTGTCTGTGATTGATGATGATTATTCAGGATATGCATAGAGGTGCCTAACTGATCTGGAGGTTATCAGATTATTTGTACAAGGAGATAAACGAACAGTTTGTGAGAAACTTGAAACTTCTGACTTGGTGTATAAGTTGCACTACCTAGATATTGTATCTTCATATGTTGTACTATCTGAATGAATGTACTGCATTACTCGTGGCATGATTTCATCTAGTCTGGCTCTTCTGTTTTGTGCTGTTATATATATAGTTTGTTCCAATTCTGTTCTGTTATGTTGTGTTTTACTCTTGGGCCCACTCCAGTCTTGAGCAGTATAGTATAAGTAGGCTAGAGCAGTACCCAGAGGGTAGAGGCCCTACGAGTAGTCCGCGGTGGGCAGCTGGGGAAGCTCAAATATAATTAATTATGTACCTAATTGGTACTTTGTTCTGTTCTATTCCGCTCTGATCTGACCCCAAAGGGTAGAGGCCCCACGAGTGGTCCACTTAGGGGCAGTTGGGGAAGGTTCAGGGGATATGTCGTTGTTTGATTGGTACTCAGTTCTGTTCTGATCCATTCTATTTTGGCTTTGCTTTGTTTTGATCTGTCTGATCTGTTCTGTTCTGATCTGATCCGTTTGAGCTACATTATTCTACTTGAGCTGCATTTGAGCATCCATCAACAGATGATATGCCTGTGTCTCTGATTGATATATTGTTCTGCTCAATTCTGTCCTATTCTGTTCCGTTGATGATATGCCTATGTCTCTGATCGATATACTTAATTTTGTTTTGTTCCATTCTGTTGATGATATGCCTATGTCTCTGATTGATATACTCAATTTTGTTCTGTTCCGTTCCGTTAATGAAATGCCTATGTCTCTAATTGATATATTGGCATCATGTACTATTTTGTTCTGATTTGCTGTGTTGTGTTCTGTTTGGTTATGTTTTGTTATGATTTGTTATGATCTATTCTGTTCTGATCTATTTGTTCTATTTGGTTCTGAAGTGACTAGTAGTCGATTGTGTTTTATTCTACTTAAACTGCATTTAAAGTGGATTTATGAAACTGTTATTTCTGATGTGACTAAACCATCCATGTGCTTTATAAGTAAGAATTGGTTTTGAAACCCATGGCAGGGAACCTCTGTTACTCACTGGGCTTATTTAAGCTCACCCTATTATCCTAACATTTTTCAGGACTTATCTCCAGTGGATTAGAAGGCACTATGATATGACATGGATAGGCCGAGTGGCATTCCAAGTAAGGATCTGATGGCATTGATTTATGGAGACTTGGACTCTTGTGGATTGAATCTGGTTATTCAGGTGAGTGATATGATACAATTGACTTTATTGATATGCATTAGACGTATTGGGACATGGCTCATGGTAATGGTACTCTAGAGATATTAGATGTGCTCTGTGTTATATGTCTGATTATAGACGTGCTCTGTGGTTAGAGTTATTAGTTATTTGGCGTTAGACTTGCTCTGTGGTAGATACCTCTATGGTATTTATAAATGAGTTGCATTCCCGAGATGAAAAAGTTTTAAATTTCGTTGCTCTAACCTTACATTTGGAATACAATTCATCGGTAAGTTCAAAAATTTGCCTATGGTTAGTCGCATTATCGGTCGGCAAACCGGCAAGGCGGCTAACTGGCATCACGTCCTCGACATCTGTGTAGGGTGGGGTTCGAGATGTGACACACTTGGTATGTCTGGAATGAATAATAGATAACTTACGGCCACCATTAACCAACTGTGGGATCCCATATGAATGACATCACATTAAGGAACAAATCTTCCAACATGTTTGCATTTATCTACCAGAATGTGATGATCATTATAAGTAAGGAAGAAGGCTTCGAAATTTCTAATCAGTTGGTTTTCTTTAAGCCCAAATCGTATTAACTTGGTGCAATTGTTAAGGTAAATTTTCAAGTAAGCCCAAGTATTTTGAATCTCGGTGATTTTCAATGTTTAAGCAGCGAAACTATAAAATTTTATATTTTTGGGACTGTAAAATTATACAATTTCAAAGCTAGTGAATTTTTTCAATCATTATGATTCAAATATTGATTTTTTTGACAATTTTTACTACTTTGAAAGTATCTTTGACCCTAAAAAATATAACTCAAAAGTTGAATAAAACATGTAACAAATGAGGTTTTTTTTTTTTCTCTTTTTTTTGTGAAACTATAAAATTTTAGAGCTTCACTAGGAATGATGTGATGAAATTTTACAATTTTGTAGCAATTTTTTTCTTCAAGATTTCATATGCAATAGGGATCTTATGTTATTGATCGCAATTTTAGATCCCAAATATATAAATTTAATTAAAAATTGATTTATTTTCTATGAGTAATTTAATTTTGAAAAACTTTCTTGATACATGGGTGACATTCACGTGCCTATATTTCTACTGGATATATGTAAATGTATTTTTGTTATAAAGTAGTTGAGAGACTTGGTGGATTAATATGTTTGGACTTGGACCCTATGAGAATTTCATAAATTTTGTGGACTTATGGCTAAATGACTTTTATTTTTTTATAGTATTTTATGGATGGACTTGGTAAAAGTGCTAATGGGTAAAAGTAGCGGATAAGGTTAAGTCGTTGATAATAATAAACATAACGATAAGAAACTGAATTGGAGAAGCATGTGGGTGTTTGACAAAATTTTTTAAAAAGTGATAATACAATACAAAATAAAAATATAACAAAAAGAAAGGAAAAAGGAAAAATAGAAAGATAATAGGACAATATTATATTACATCGTATCAATTTAACTAAATAAATAACATGTAGCTTCTTGAAATAAGCTTATTTTACCTTAAAAGGTTTGACCATGTTGCATAAGCAAATTTTAGCTCATTCAGCTCAAATGACTACTTTTGAATTAAGTGTTTAATTTCTCCCTCAAACATAATAAACTAACCACATTGAACTGAAATAAATGGAACTTTACAAGTTACAAGTAATTGAAAAAACAATTCACTTGTCTTCTCACGCCCTGGCCTCGACACTTAACATTAATTAAGATAATTGAGTCATTAAACCACATTAATTAAGTTATTTGATCGATTCTTTAAGTTAAATTTTTCATTAAATATAATCTCCATCCTTGAATCAATTGTGTACTTGAAATGTTAAGGTATGTGCCCCAAAAGCGTTGCGTGTAATGACATTTAATTAATATAAGTTATTTTATTTGATAATTGTTTTCATCATTTAGCTTATAGTTTCATTCATGAGATAAATAGGTATCCTCAAGTAATATTGTATGTGATTATAGTGTATGAAATTTGATTTTTGTACAGAAGATCATAATCACAAGTTCCTTATGGCTTATAAATAATGTTTACAATCTTGATAATTTTGGGCAATTTATTTGATAGGATGCAGACAAATATGAAAAGCCAAATTATAAAATTTTGAGAAATGGACTGCATATTTGGAATCAAAGCATCAAAATTAGTTAGTGTACCAAGTTTGGTGCAGTTTTGAGACAGTTCCAATTCGGGCTCGTGTGCCCACATAGTTGGCCAACTGGCCACATGACATTTTGGAAACTATGTAAGACTTCCATGAAAAGTTAACTAGATATTTTATGGAAAGGGACATGTGTTAAGAATTGGGTGGTGTAGGAGGATGTGATATGGTGAGTGGGGGTGCATGGTAAGGGAACCAAAAGTGATGGAAGGGACTTGGAGGGGACAAGGCCTTTCTCCCTCTCTCGGCAAACCTCCCTTTCCCTTTTCCTATTTCTAAAACTTCTCACACTATCTCTCTCTTTTTCTACTCTCAATTGAGAGTGAACAAATGTCTGTTTATGGGAGTTTGTGTGTGTACTGAATATGTGTGTTGTTTGTTCTATGGGTTTGAGCGGGAGACATGGAAGGTGTAAAACACTGTGTGTGTGTGTGTGTGTGTGTGTGTATGAAGAGTGTGTAAATGTGTGTTGTGTGTGTCTGTCACATATTGTAAACCAAAATAGGAAAAACAAAGAAGAAGAAAAGACGAAGAAGAGAAAGGAAAGAAAGAATAAGAAGAAAGAAGAAAGGAAAAGGAAAGGAAAATGAGGAAGAAAAGGCGACAGAAGGCTGACCAGTGACACAGCAACCATTGAAGCTCTAATAGAACTTTCTCTCTCTAACCGAATGTCTCTCTCTACATTGGACACAAGGTAGGGATTTCTTTAATGTTTTTGGTTTCATTATACGATGTACATACTGTTATTGTGTGCCTGGGAGTGTGTTTGTATATATATATATATATATATGTATATGTGTGTGTGTGATGGTGCATAGTAAAACAGGAACTGAACTGGGTTTTTTCGATTCTTGGTGTCTTGATACATTTCCAAACCCCAAATGGACCCTAGGTAAGTACAGGATTGTTGTGCGAAGATTTTAGATAGAATAAGAAAGATATAGAGGAAGAAAATTGAGGAAAATAATGAGTTTACAAACGGCTAGAGAATTTGGAAAACTCATCATCGGGGGTCATTTATGCTTTTTTAAACCATAAGATGTCAAGATATGAACCCACCGATATGCCAGAAACACTTTGGGATAGAATCGGGGTTGAACCCGTAAAGGAATGCGAAGAAAAACCCCCTCGTCAAAAAGTTAGGCTCTGCCGGAGCTGATTGTTTTTGGTTGTTAATTCACAAACCATTGAATGGAATGATGAAATGAAATATTTAATATGAAACTGGGTTGAAAATGATCAAGAAGCCCTGGAGGATCGCCAAAAAATTCTTAGTTTTTGGTGCTGTAGCTGGAGAAGGAGGCACTGTTCTGGCGGATCGACTGGTCAACAGGGTTGACCAGGTCAGCAGTCAACTCGGGTCGGGTCATGGTCAATTGGATCTAGTCAACGGGTTTTCAAGTTAGTCAATTGGGTTATTGGCCTAAGGGCTTGTTTGGTTACGCGATCAAAAGAAAACCGATTCTTGATATTCAAGTTCAATTTTGAATCGGTTCTAGGAGAGAACTGGTTCAATAGTGAACCAGTTCTGGATGAAAAAATTACGAAAATGTCATTCTTTAAATAAATTAAAATGAAAATGAGGCTTTCTTAAGATTTTTGGGATTTTGGACTCAATGGCAGAGTCAGTTTGGACATTCGGGGACCCAGGGTGGTCCTACATGAATCTAGAAAATTATAAAATTATCCCTAATAATAGTTTAAGAAACTTAAAGGCTAATTAAAATTCAGAAGGGGCTATTCCAAAGTTATTGGATGCTCGAAATTCAAATATATGGTTAGATTGAACAAATTGAGACCCGGTGATGGTCCCACATAAAGAGAAAAAATGACAATTGTACTCCTAGACTTTTTTTAAGTAATGAAAAGACAAATTAAGATTTAGAAGTGGCGTTTCAAATGTTTTTGAATGCGAAGAATTCAAATATGACCTCAAATTAATGAAATCAAGACTCGAAATAGTCCCACATGAAAATGTGAAAGTTTTAAAATGCCACTAAGCATGGAACAGATATCGAGAAGAATTGATAAAATATAAAGAGGGCATCTTTAGGATTGTTGAACCTTCTAGATCTGATTCCAATGTCAATTTTGAGAGATGACATCTCGGTAGATGCGTAACTTGTTTGATAAATTACAAAAATGTCCTTATGGGTTTAAAAAACAGTTAAATAATTTAGATACATAGGGCTTCCTTAGGATTTTCAAGCTTGGGAACACGTTTTTTATATTCGTTTGGGCAAATGAGTACCCGATGTGTAGGCTAATGTATAATTGGCCATAGAAAACCTTAAGACTTAATAAGATACCCTAATGTTGAAAGTCGAGGTAGTCTCTGGAATTGAATAATGAGTATGTAGAGAATTTAACATTATGAAAGACACATTAGTGTCTTCTTATAGTAGAGTGATGATTGGAACTGGGGCAAAGTCTTGACTTATTGATATGTGTATTTGTTATATGATCTACATAAGATATTTGTCATCACCGTTGGTTTTCTTGTAACTAATTTATTAGTATAATGTGATTATTATGTTGAATGTCATAATGTTGGATATTGTATAATATTACCAGATAAATGTTATCACTATGTTTAATGCTAGTTGTCATTCTTATTTCTATCATGGGTATATGATCATTGTTACTCTTGTATCTATTTGTTAAATCATATATCCTTTCTTATGGTTGTTAGTGTTGTTGTAGATATAAATGATGCTGATACGCATATTTTTGACTATACTTGAATGGTGTGAGATTTGAGAGGATATTGATATTGATGAGCACTATTTGTCGTGTGAATTGAGATATTGAAATTTTAGAAAAGAACACGCATGAGAAAAGGACTTGGGATGGGAATTAGTCACAACTTTTGTGTGCTTTTGAGCGTGGTGAGATTACGCTTTACCCAGGTTTCATTTATGATAGGGATGGTGTCTTCCCTCGACTTGCGAGCTGTAAACCCGCGGGTGGTCGTTTGTCTCTATCGGGTTAGTAGCCCGTAAAGCACTTAGGCTTACTAGTAGCCAAATTAGGTGAATACTCATGAGATTGAGATTATTGAGAGAATGGAAATAGTTAAATAAGGCCTTATCCCTTTTGTTGTGGATTGAATTATTTGAGATTATTTTCCCTTGACACTTATGTAATATTTCTTTATAATTATTAATGGATTGTATACTACTAGTTTGTGATACTGTGGCACTTGTGAATTGTTGCTTAACTGTGAATGTATACATTGTTCTTGAGTCTTTGAACAGGATTGGAGGTGCTTCGTGGGGTTGGTAAGCTTGTACTTACATTTTGTGATTGCTTATATGTTTATATATATTGTTCTTGTGGCATTAAAACACAAAATGGAGGTGCTTCATGAAATTATACGTTTATATTTATGTGTCCGACCCTCCATATGCTGACTACTTGACTATTATTGTCAAACCACATGTAGTGATGCGATGTCCTTTTGATACTTATGATTATGCCTGTGTTTGAGATATGCTGATGTGGTATGCTTGTGATGCATACTGGACTATAGGGTGTGTCCTCTTTGGACTTACATTAGTTTTTGGCATGCTACTTGCTTGTGTGTTTTATGAAACCTTACTGAGCATTATGGATCACCCCTACTATTCATGGGAATGACAGGTATTGACTTGATAGATGAGTGACGGGAAGAAGTGAGAGATAGACTGAAGTCATTGTAGCAGTTAGTTACCTTCTTGTATTTATTCATTCATTTATCAAGGGTGCATGTACCCTTCAGACTATTCATATGGGTCATGTATATAAGAACTATAGAGTCAGCTTTGGACATACCTTATTTAATACGGTTGACAGACATTTGATATAGTTACATTGTAATAGTAATCATTTTCATTTAATCCCGTTATGGGACTTAAACAAGTCTAATCCAAGAACCGAACCAAAACCAATTAAAGGAACTAAAAGAAGTCAATTAAAAAAAAAGGCCTGTATTTTATGTACTTGACTAGGTTGGTTAGTCCTATTAACTACCTCATCGGGGTCCAATGACCCCTTAGTCCGGCCTTTGTGGGTCAAGGGCGTGGCAGGGTGATCGAAATGGTGATTTCAAGTTAGAGTGTTAGTGCAAATGATGCATTGAATAAAATCAATTTGAGAACCAATCATGAAATTACTGTCTTTTAAATTTGGATTCTCATACTTATTAAATTACAAGGACTCTTAATTATGGGAGAATAGTGAACTTGAATTTAAAGTATTAGTTACGTTAATTTACTAATGTGAGATATCTTTCTTGGTCAACACCTCGGTATCTTGGGTGATTAGTATAATGGAATTTGAAAACATATATTCTCAATGTAAAATCCATAATTTCATTATGGAAGAAGTTGATATCCCCTAGAGGAAAGTTATGGAATTTGATCACTTGAGGTCGGACCTAGCATATTTTAGTAAATTGTTTACTAAAAAGAATTAACTATGTTGTTGCCCAGATACTTACCCTAGAATAGGGTATTTAACAAATATTGATAATTTTTACAAACTTTAAAAGTATATGAAAATATGCATAAGTATGTAAAAGAATAGAGAGAGAAAACACAACGATTTTTATGAGGTTCAAAAAACTTTCTACGTACTAGACTCAAGCATCCCCACTTTAGTTTTTCTACTATCCTAATCTCTTTCGCAGGTAGAGGTTAAACAAATACAATGAGAGCTCCTAACTCTTTGTCAATAAAAATATCATAATTTACCTTATAAGGGTAACACCTAGCCACAAATCTCATCACAATGAGAATGAGAAGATACAAAGTTGTTTACCAATAGGCACTCTCTTCAATAGTAGATTAGTACACTAAATGCTTACTCTATATAGATTGATCGAGTGTAAGTTCAAAATATTTAAGATGAGTAAAAGTTTTAGATCTAGGTTTTCAATAAAGAGATCTAAAGTCAAAAACAAAAATGTAGAAGTTAAATCTTGTAAAGAGATGTTAATAAATGCTTAGAAAACCATTATTTATAACCTTCAAGGAATATGTCTATTAGATTTCAAAATAGATTCGTTCCCCCCTATTTCATATGTTCAAAAGTTGAACTTTCAATTATGAGATTGACAAAAATAGTCGATTAGATTCACCAATCAGTCGACTAGATTCACCAATCAGTTGACTAGATGAAGATCCAGTTTACTGATCAGCTCAATTGATTTGTCCAAGGGGTTTGAGGTTTATATGTTCAAGAAAAATCAATCGACTACTTCTTAGAGTTAGACGACTGGTTCAGTTGTACACTATTTTTACCTCGAAAGTCAATCGACTAATACTTTAAGATGATCGACTATTTTAAACAGTAAGTTCAGGTTGTGTACTAAAATGGTCACACAGTCGATTGGTTCTTAAAACTAGTCAACTAGTTCTGATAGTGTAAAAATAAGGCATAAGAATCAGTTAACTAGTTTTGATAAAATAGGTCTTCTTGCTTATTTTTCACAGTGTTCATTTTTCAAAACCTGAAGTGTATCAATGTATTATTTTGAAAAATCATTTTAGGATTGGTTCTAGTTGATCATTTTAAATATTAAAGCTTACATTTAATAATCAATCTAATCCTATATCACTCAAAATCCAGAATAAGGAAAATAAAATGTCTTTTCTTTACTTGTCTTGATTCATTGGGCCTAAGTGTATCCATATGCTTGGATCATCATGAGAGCATTTCACTTAATTGGATTTTGACTTTGGAGCTTGTGCTTTGAGTGGAGTCCTTACGCTTGATGACTTTGTCATTTCTTGGTCAACATTCATTATTGACCTAGATGACTTATTTGCATTGTCACTAGATATAACATTAGTCCATATGGACAATGCCTTGTTATCATCAAAATTACTAAGACAAACCCTTTGAGTTAACAGTCTCCCCTTTTTTTATGATTACAAAATATTGTTTCTTTTAATGCAAATAACAATGTATAGAAGGAAACTGATAGAGAATTAAATTTATATATATTACTCCCCCTATCAATTTGTAAATTTGAATTCACGCCTTAGTATGAATAGATAAAAAAAAAATAGGCATAATTTTTTATATTCTCCCACTATCAATATATAATCATTGCAAGTTAGGGTTTGAGAGTTATATTACATATGTGCTTAGTTTGTGCATCCAAGAGATATGTCAAGTTAGTTACACATTGTACTATATACAAAAAATGGATATAATTGTAACACCCCTACCGAATGAATTGGGTAATTTCATGAAGTGTGTTAAAAGTAACATCAATAAAAACCTTTTAAGGCATAATATTAAAAACTACATTGATGAATAGACCTTTTTAAAGTCCTTAGGGAAAAATGCAATGTCATGAACTAGGGTTAGAAATTTATCTAAACCAACAGTAGGCCCTTACCCTAGTTAGACCATCGCTCATGTAGGGTTAAAATTTAACCCAACCATGAGTAAACCTAACCTAATCACAGGTAAAACTAACCTAACCTAGGTTAGTAACAATAGGTGGTCAAGTACACCACTAGCCTAAACAGGAGAAAATTATACATCAAGTATTAAGATTTATTTAATAAATAATTATTAAGTAATTATAAAAAAAATACATAAAAGAAAATGTACATGTACATATATATGTAGTCGTTACATCGCATGCACGACGGGCATAATGTCTAAGAAAAATACATGTATGCCTATACGCGTACACATATATACGGATGAAATATATATAAGTATATATATATATATACATGAATATAATTAATAGATATACAAAATTATGAGGCATGTGTGTGTGTTTAGGTGTGTTAATATGAGTAGAAGGTGAATGTGTGAAGTGTATGTGCGTGATTGGAAGAGGTGGGTGGCAGCACTTACCTTAAGTGTGAAGAGGAATGGGCAGAGGGGAGGAAGCAACCTTGTGGCTGCTGACCTATGTAGCAGAAATTGATTTGAAGGGAGTGAGGTGGAGAGAGAAAGGGGCGGTGGAGTGCAAACATGTATACATATACATATATATATATATTGTAAAACCCTAGAAAAGGGCTGAGTAAGAGTGAGAAAATGAGAGGTTAAGAGTGGACAGAGAGAAAGAGATGCAGCAGGTTCGAAAAGAGAGAAAGTAGATAGAGAATGAGAGAAAACCCACTCCTTGGACTTCAACAAGTAAGTTTCAAAATTCTTTTAATTCTTTTATTTTTTGAAGTGAAAATAAGTCTATTAAGCTAAGAAGGAAGCCTCGAGATAGTAGAAATCGAGAAAGTACCATTAATGGACCTTGAAGAATGGTTCTGAATTAATGAAAACTAAATTGATTTTTAACACTTGGGAATTAATTTCGGTGCAAAAATGGCCATGAACAGGGCATACACAGTCTGGACTTCCACAATCGATTGGGATAAAAAAACAGATCGAAACCATGTTTGAAATTGCTCAAAATCAAAACTAAAAAAATTAAGATTTTCAGTCACTATTCATCATCCTGAGGAAGATGATAAAAGTGACGGTCGGTTCTTGAGTTCGGGTCGGGATCTAACCCAGGCACTATAAGGGTTACTCGTCATGGCATCATTTCAAACGTTAATGTTATGTTTTAAAAATTCGATTGAGGCTGTTTGGTTGTGCATTTAACAAATCAGCGCAGACAGAATTGGATACGCTATTCCGGTTTTACCCCTTTATCCTCTGTTTACCACTTGTCCGTTGTTTAGTTAAGAAATTCATTAAAAAATAGAAGGGACTAAGCTATATGTTGCCAAATAAAATAAAATGGGGGTTTGCCCTGGCATTTTCTAATGTCTCAGATCCAATAGTGGGGTCCATTTTATCAAATGAGATTCTGAAAAATTAGACACGTAAAATATAATAATTACCATTATGCTCTTAGTGACACCTGAAAAATACGACGCGTGAAAATTTAAATTACTAAAATACCCTTAAAGGCAAACTTAACTACCAACTAAACCCAGTTAAGGGAATGAGGCCTACTTTAAGGAATCACTAAACACTAAGTGTAAAAACAGACTAAGAACACTGACTATGGAGTGACTTAAACTAAATAGAGAATTAATAAGCTTTTGTGAATTGTATTTTTAGCAGCTACAAACCAAAAGGAAAAGCCAACCTTTAACACCCACCTCCAGTAAAATGGCCAATTAAAGCAGTGTGGTGAAAAATTATTCCAATAAAGCAACTTTTGAGAATTTTTAGGCACCATGACATGACCTGAACTAGGGTTCGGACAACTAACCTAACCTAAAGTAAGCCATAACCCTAGTTAAATCACCATTCCATGTAAGGCTAGAATTTAACCGAACCAAAGGTTAACCTAACCTCACCTAGGTCAGTGAGACTAATGGTTGAGTGACCAATATATCACTAACTTGAAAATGAGGCGAATATTACATTAACTATTAAGAATTATTAAATAAAATAATTATTTAATAATTCTGGAAAAATAGAGGCAAATACAAAATAAGTACATGAAATATAAGGAAGAACAAAATAAAAAGATATAAAACTAACTTATACATCATATAATCTATTCATGATGAGGGCCAAATACACACAATCAAGTGTGTATATAGGTATATCTACATAGGAAAACATGTATAGGAAAAAATAAAGGCCAAGGTAATAACCGAAACTTGACCTTGTGATCTTTAAGGGAAATATCAAATGCCTCACCAAGAGGCCAATAACTCATAAATTGTGGGAAAACAAAGTAGAAATATTTAAAATAAGAGACATGCATACATCTTACATGTATATACGCATACACATAAGATATATATATATAGGGTGGACACATAGAAATATATACATATATAATAATAATAATAATAATAATATATGTACACATGTGTACATGTGATTGTGAATGTCTGTGGAAATGTGTAAAGATGTGTGTGTGTGGTGTTAGTGTTGAACTACAAGCCACCTCACCCACATGAGCACATGGGAAAGTTGGCTACTAGAAGGCAAAGTGACTACAACTTTGTGGCTGCTGACACTCTAAAAGTCTAGGCTTGTGGAGGAAGCCTAAGAGGGTTAATGAAAAGAGAATCAACAGGGAAATAGAGAGAAGAAAGAGAGAAATTGAAAAGGAAAAATGAGAAGTCGAGATATGAGGAACTGAAGACCATTACTAAAGCAAGGGAATAGGTGTGGAACATGAGGAGGAGAGTTGTGTTTAGAAAGAGAAACTAGAGAGAGAAAGTTGAGTCAAGCTAAAAACTAGAGGAAAGTTGTGTTTAGAGAGAGAAACTATAGAGAGAAAGTTGGGACCCGCCCAAGTAATTAAAAGGGAAAACCGAATGGTGTCGTTTTAATTAAGGGAAGGCTAAGGTCACGTTGATGTAGTAGTGACATCCTAGACCAGTTGAATCGGTTGGTCCTTGATCTAATTGGACCGGTTTAGTTAACTTATGATTGAACTGTTCAGTTCTCAATGGAATTGAACCAGAATTCCTTTAAATTAGATTTTAACCCTCAGAATTTTAAGAAAATATCATTTTGACCCAGAAAAGTAATTAAAAATTACTTTAAAACCCATAATTTAATAAGTAAAATTATTAAATGCCCATAAGCCTAAAATTGGTCGAATGAAGGTTAATTAAAATGTAAGAAGAGTCTAACCCAATATTTTTTGGCATTATAAACTTAATAGCGGAGTCTGATTTAGAAAATTAAACCCCAAAATATATGAATGGGTAAACTGGGATAATTCTAATTGTGTCCTAATGCATTAATTAAACTACCAATTGAACTCCAATAACTATGAAAATAGCTACCTTAACGTTTTTTAATGGTCTAAACTCAAAGGTGGGATCTATTTTGTCAAATGAGGTACCAAAAATACACATATCTAGAATTGTGAAATTTCCAAACTACCTTAAGTGTTGTATAAGCTACCAAGCTGACCAAGAAAATATTGAAGGGGCATATTTAACATTTTTAGACGCCCTGAACCTAATAATAAGCTCAAACTAAGCATCTGGGAACCCGAAGATGGTTCTACATGAAAATGTAAAATTATAAAAATACGCATAGACTTCATATAAGCCACAAATAGGCATATTAAGTTCCAAAAAAGCCTAAATTTATTATCTTTGACATTTCAAACCCAATGATGTTGTCCGTTTAGAAAAACTAGAACACCAAAACAAACAAAAAATGATGAATATGTCCCTAAGACTTAATAAAGCTACCAGGAAAGTATAGAAAGTAAAGAGGAACCCATACCAATGTATATAGGAGCCTTTGAGCCTGAAAATGAACTTCGTTTGAGATAATTGGGTAACAAAGACACGAGATATAAACCCTAAAATTACTAAATTACCCTTAAGGCTTAAATAAGTAATTAGATGAACTCAAAAATCAAAGAGAGACCTACCTTAGAGTTAAAAGACCATCTGGACTCAAAAGTAAAGTTCGATAAAGTAAATGATGTACCAATAATAAGAGACATGTAAAATGGCAAATGACCACAATACCCTTAAAGGTTTAAGTAAGCCACACGATGAACTATGAAGTGTTAGGAACCCTAATTGAAGACCATGAGGTAATCCTAAACATTAAAATTAAGTCCAAAAGAGACTAAGAACATTAAGTAAGCAAATAATTGAGCTGAGATATGGACTGATATAGTATCAATGTATTTTGATCCATGATTTAGGATTACCAACAAGGACATAGAGATAAGATAAATGCCAAGGCAAGTCAAGTAAGCGATTAACCAAGTGATTGTGGACTCTGGACCATAGGTAAGTAACCCTAAACCTTAAAGTGGAGACATTTTTCATGAAATGTAGTTCTTTTACAGTTTTATAACATGTTTTAGACTACAATGCTAAATATTTTAGCTTTACGATAGTTTGTAGAATACTATGATGAAAATTTGAATTGCATGCTTTTAACTAGAATCTCTTTAAATATTTTATAGCATGGATAACTTAATGAAAGTTTTGCAAACATGTTTTAAATGTCATTCTACATGTCACTTTTATGATTCCGACTAAGGGTAAAGAGTCAGTCAACATGAGAACCTTGCCGGAGGTAAAAAAGTGATAAACTTTCGAATAAATCTTTATAGAAGGCTATGTAAGCCATGAGCTCTAAATTACAGTATGGTCACCATGTGACAAAAAATGGTCCTAAGGGACAGAATTAAAGAATATTTTAACATATACTACTTTATCACTGGCATTTCTCAGCTACAAGTTTTATGATGTGATGTTTTATATTGTAAGACTATCTGGTATAAAGCTCTTGCATGATTTCAAGAAAGCCAGTGGCTTTCAGTATAACTTCATTTAATTCATATATATAAAAGACATGAAAATTATAAAATTTTATGAAAGGAATTTCTAGAAACCCATGATAAGGACTGTTGTTACTCACGAACTTTTCACAAAGCTCACAGGATTTTATCTTATATATTTTCAAGAACGACTAAGAAGTTTATGGATCTAGATGTTAGTAAGCTATAATGAACAGAGACTCTAGCTAGAAAAGGATTCGTATTCCAGCCATGGAGATAACAACCTAAAGTGACATATAGTAGATTGATGAAAGTTTGGAATAAGAATAGAATGTTAATGATATTCACCGATGATGTATTACTTTATATACTCATGTGTAATGTAATGTTGGTTCATATTATTATAACTCTGATGTAATATTACTTATGCTATGGCAAGTGTAACTACATTCAAACAAAATTTGTACAGACTCAAATTTTAGCTACATGACTTTATATAACTGAATGTAATCTACTTGAATATGTAAAGAGACCTTTGATTAGATACATTATCAATATGTTTCAAAAGGGTTGGTGTATTGAAGAAGTGCCTAACTGGCCAGTCATTCTCCCTAATCCGTATAGGGTGGGCTTTGGGATGTGACACAACTAGTAGCAAGAATCCTAAAATCCAAGGTGAGTAATTGTGTACATTGAAATGAAGAATTTAACTCTATGTTTTTTGAAATGTTTTAATTCAAATTCATGTTACTTAGGTAACTCATATTTCAAGTATGCTTCTTGTTCTATGTTAAAGGTGTTATCATAAATTACAAAGGTCCTCATTTAAATGCCAACTATTTATATGACTCTCATTTCAAGCATGAATATTGCTTTGTTTGTAAAGCTATGATAAATGTATTCTTTTGAAAATGAATGTTTCTCGTTCAAGCTATTCTCAACCTGCTCTTGAAAAGCATCTACTTGAAAGGCAATGTTTTAAATAAACGCTTCATGTTTGTGAAATTATAATGCAAGATAATTAGTGCATAAGCACTTATGATTAGTGGATCTTTCGGGGCTCACTCGTGTAAATCCCATAAAAAGGCTAGAGATATCTCATGTTTAAGTCATGAATTATATGACCTTGTGTAAGCTTAAAGTTTGGGTTGGCACAGATTCTCATATAAAGTGAAAACAAGAAAAAATAAAGAAATGGAAGAAGGCTTAAAAGCGCCCATTCTCTACCAAAGATTTTCATCCTCGTGTTTCATGCTAAAAAGGATCTACTCTCCTGATTATACTTAAAGAACTAATTCCTCTTGTTATGTACTTGTGAAATGAAGTGCTTTACTTGAATTATTCAGAAATGCTTCTTGTTTCAAGTTTATGTGTTTAAATATCATGATTCAAGCATCATGTATCCTACATTTGAACTTGTGAACAATTGATAGTGATTTTCTTTATGAACTATCTTATGCTTAAAACTACTATTAACTGAAAACCCATGATAAGATACTAGAATTTCTCATGATATTTTCGCAAAGCTCACATTGATTTTACCCATGAATTTACAAGTGATGGTGATGAATGGGAGGCAATCCCGTACTAGTGAAAAGCGTCTAGAACTTCACAATTTTGGAATCATTTTTGCTTTAGATAGTTAAAACCATATTTGGCTCCTAGCTTGAACGAGATTTTTTGTAAGCATGAATTGGATGTCAAGATAAGTAGATCATTCACATCTTTTGTATTAATGTTATGGGACAAGAATATTTAATTTGATTTTGTAGAGACATGGTTATGTAATATGAACGGATGTTTCAGAAAAAAAAAAATATTTAGTATGTTTAGAAGTTTTGATCGAATGGTTGTGTATTTGTCTACATACTTCAACAACATTTTACCTATTTGTTTTATTGCCCTATTGCCTGACTCTGGTTCAGCCCTCACGCTGAGTCGCACTTCCTGATCCGCATAAGGTGAGTATGGAGATGCTACAATAACAAAAAAGTATGATTTTCTATTCATTTAAAATTTGTTCCATTAAAAATTTGCATAACATAAAATGTACATAAGATCAAATGCATGAAGTACAAGTATTTCTTTCTTTACATTCAAACAAAAGAAAATACTAAAAAATTTCTAGTCCTACGCTCCTTTGCCTCTTATGCCTCCTTTTTATTTTCTTCTCACTCTTTCGTCTTGGTCTCACCATGCTTTCGCTCATTGTGCTCATAGAAAGCATCAACACTTATCTTGAGAATGTGTATGTCACTCTTTATGGCATCTATGTGTTCAGTCATGGAGTGAAGGGTCTTGTTAAAGTTGGTTTCAATGGAATAGAGTTGGCTACGGAGTTCGGAGTCCATCTCCCAAAGTAGGTTAGTGAGGGTGTTAGATTTTAGGGTTTGAGCTGGAGAAGGAGTGGGAGTTTGAGTGGTAGGGTGGTCTTGTGTAGGAGGGTGAGTAGAGGAGTAAGTTTTTTACAGTGGCTCAAGTTATGTGGTAGAGGATTTGGGAATCCATCATTGTTCACTTTCTTTATACCCCATGAACTTAAAAGCCCCTTTGGTATAAAATTTGGTGTGATAGTGTTTGAAAAGAGTAGTTAGGTGGTCGCCATGTAGGAAAATGTCTTTCTTTTTCTTAAGACAGTTATTCATGTGGTGGAGGATGAGATGAGGGAGGTCGATCTTTTGGTGGTTATGTCGCGCCCCTAATCCACAAAGTCGGATTAAAGGGTCATTGGATCCCAATAAGGTGGGTAATAGGACTAACCATCTTAGTTAAGTACATAAAATAGAAGCCATTTTTTTTTTAAAACGGTTTTTTATTAATTGTTTCAGTTCTGTTCCGTGATTAGACTTGTTCAAGTCTCGTAACGGGATTAAATAGAAATGATTACTATTACAATATAACTATATGAAAATTCATCAACTGTATTAAACAAGGTATGTCCAAAGTTGGCTCTAACAGTCCTTATATACATATATACAACAACAGTTTGAATGGTACATGCACCCTTAATAAACATAAGTGAATAAATACATGAATGAAATTAAATACTTATGATGACTTCAGTTTATCCTGTACTATTCCTGGAGCTATCTTTCATTCCCATGAATAGCAGGGGTGAGCTATAAAGCTCAGTAGGGTTTTCCAAAACACACAAGCAAGTAGAATGCCAAAAACTAATGCAAGTATAAAGAGGACATGCCCTATAGTCTAATATGCATTACAAGCACACCACATCATCATAACCCAAACATAGGCATAAACATAAGTATCAAAGGGCATCGCATCACTACATGTAGTTTGATAATACCAACCAAGTAGTCGACATATGGAGGGTCGGACACATGACATAATTATAAAAATATAATCTCATAAAGCACCTCAATTTCATATTTTAATGCCACAATAACAATGTATATAAATACATAACCAATCGCAAGATGTAAGTGTAAGCTTACCAACCCCACAAAGCAGCTCTATTTCCTGTTCAAAGCCACAAGAACAATGTATGCATTCACAGCTAAGCAACAATTCACAAATGCCACAGTATCATAAACTGGCAGTATACAATTCATCAATAATCATAATGAAATATCACTGATGAGTCAAAAGAAATAATCTCAAGTAATTCCTCCCACAGCAAAAGGGGATAAAACCTTATTCATCTCATTTTATTCTCTCAATAATCTTAATCCCATGAGTATTCACCCAATTTGGCTCTCGGTAAGCTTGAGTGTTTTACGGGCTACTAACCTGATGGAGACAAACAACCACCAGCGTGGGTTTTTGGCTCATAAGTCAAGGGGAGACACCATCCCTATCATAAATATTACCTCGGGTAAAGGGTAATCTCACCACGCTCAATAACACACAAAAAAACGTGACTAATTCTCATCCCAAGTATTTTTCTCATATGTGTTCTTTTCCACAATTCCAATATCTTATTCCACACCACAAACAGTGCTCATCAACATCAATATCCTCTTAAATCTCACACCGCTCAAGTATAGTCAACAATATGCATACCAGCATCATTCATATCAATAATGTGCACATCAACATCATTTATATCCACAACAATACTAACAATCAGAAGAAAGGATATACGATTTAACGAATAGATACATGAGTAACAAAAATCATATATATATATATATATATATCCATGACAGAAACAAAAATCATGATAAACATCAACATGGCAATCATATGTATCTAGTACCATCATGCAATTATCCAATATTATAACATTCAATATAACAATCATATCATACTATAATGTAATAGAAAGGTATCAAATGATACAAATAAACATATCATGTGAATAACATAGCAAGTATACACATCAACACATTAGCACATTGTCCTAGTCCTAATCATCACTCTACTACAAAGAGACACCACCTGTGTCTTTCATAATGTTTGTCAGTCATCTTACATATTTCTGTTTTATTCTCGGAACCACCTTGGCCTATAGCACTAAGGTATCATATCGAGTCTTATGATTCTCTATGGCCAATTACTCTTTAGCTTACATCTCGAGTACCCGTTTACCCAAATGGATATAAAAAATGTGTTTCCAAGTATCAAACACCCTAAGGAACCCCTATCATATTGTCTCTATGTCATTTGATTATCTTTTAAACCTATAAAAGTATTTTCATAATTTACCAGACAAGTTACGCGTCTACCGAGATGTCGTCTCTCAAAACTAACCTTGGAATCGGATCCAGAAGGTCTAACAATCTTAAAGATGTCCTCTTCATATTTTATCAAGGCTTCTAGGTATCTGTTCTGTTTTATGTCTAGGGGCATTTTAGTAATTTCACATTTTCATATGGGACTACCTCGTCTCCTTATTTCACTGTTCTGGTATCATATTTGAGTCCCTGATATCCAAAAACATTGAAAATGCCTCTTCTAAATTTTAATTCGGTTTTCAATTACTTAATATAGGTCTAGGGGTACTATATGAGGGACCATCACTGGGTCCCAATTTGTTCAGTCTGATCATATATTAGAATCTCGGGCATCCAACAACTTTGGAATAGCCCCTTCTAAATTTTAATTAGCCTTTAAGTTTCTTAAACTATCATTGGGGGCATTATTATAATTTTTCATATACATGTGGGATCACCCTGGGCCGTTAAATGTCCAAACCGACTCCGTCGTTGAGTTTAAAATGCCCAAAAATTTTAAGAATGCCTCTTCTCTCATTTTAATTGGCTTTATTGTCAATTTTATAAACAAGTGGGCTTTTTAATAATTTTCTAAAAATTAGTTCACTAAATTGAAAATAGCTCAAATAAACCTGACCCTTTTAAATTTCTAAAATTTCAATTTCTTCAGTCTGCAACCAAACAGGCCGAATTAGAATCTTTTGCACAATTTTCATAATAGAGTTAATGTTATTCCAATTTCAATTCAAATCAAGGTTACAATTTCCCTGCACCCAAACAAACCCTTGGGCCCAAGCTTACGCCCGACTAGGCCCCCGACCCGAGACCCGTTAACTGTTGACTGGTCAATGCCAAAATTGTAACCGCCGACGACTTTATCGGTCATCTTTTTTGGCCAACTCATTGGAAACTAGAAAATTCTAGTTTTTCTCATTTTTTTTTTCTTGCCTATTTGTCATCCTCAATCATCCCAAACCTCATTTCAGTTTCTTTGAACTAGTTTTCATGAATCAATAGGCCAAAGACACCCATTTCCTATTAGAACACGTTTTTCCGGTGAACTGGTTTTTCGACCAATTCGTCATTATTCTGCCACTCTCCTGGTTCCAAATTTCATCCAAATCATTTTGGGAACCTTTTTCTCTCCTTCCAAATCATTTTTTTAATTAATCAAGGAAAAATTGAGAGACCCATTTTTCGATTCTCTCTCTCTAACCAAATATACATATATACATACTCAGGTCCACAAGAGCTCACACGCACATACATCTACAATCACACTACACACATGCATTCATCATAGAAGATTTGAAAGAAAAACTAAGAAAGTCCCTACCTCACTGTTTGACTAGAAAGAGAAACTAGGGAGAGAAAGAGAGCTTGAGTCAGCTCGCATGGCTGCTATGTGCAATCTATCCAGTCCCCCTTTGCTTCTCTTTATTTTCTTCTCTTCTTCTTTTTTTTACCTCTTGGTTTACTCTCACATAGTGTGTGTGTTTTACATACACACACACACACACTATTTCTCTCTTCTCCTTCTTTGAACCCACACAAACACACATTGTTTTACACACACACATAGTGTTTCACATAGACACACACACTCTGTTTAACACTCACAATCTCTCTCACACACAAACACCCTCAAACACACACTCCTCACACATGCTTTAGCCATGGGAGAGGTAGTGAGAAAAATAAAGAGGGAGAGAAAGAGTTATGTGTAAGGGAAAGGGGAGGAAATCAGAAAATGGGGGAAGAGGGAAGAGAAAGTAAATGAGTTGTCCCATCAAAACACATCAAGTGTCAAATTTCTCCTCTTAAGGTGTATCCTCACACACCATATCAAGCCTTTGCACCACCTTCATGATGACATGTGTCCATCATCTAGAAGCTTTTAGTAGCCTCTTGGAGAAACTTCTCATACTTTTTGAGGTGCTATGTGGCCAGTTGGCCAACTGTGCGCGAACACTATCCCGAATAAAAAATATCTCAGAATCGCACTAAAATTGGTACACTAGGTAATTTCGGAACTCTGATTCCAAATATGTAGTCTATTTCTCCAAATTCCTCCATTTTTGTTTTCATATTTATCTACGTTTTGTAAATAACTGTGTAGCCCCGTGACTCACACCAGCCCCAAATAAATTACCAAAATTCATTTTTGGCCTTATTGTGTCATACTGGTGAACTTATGTCATAATTTATCTAACCCATCTTTGATTTACCTTCAGTTTGTCCTTAGCCTATGCTGGCAATTGATCGAATTTTCCTTGATGATTTTTTGGGTCTTTATAAGTTAAGAGCACAAAAATTTAAAAACACGTCTATGTATGAGACAAATTCTTGTCCACCAACATGTGGGAGTATATTGTAGGTAATGATGTACAACCCAAGAGTTTGTAGTAAACTCTTGAAATTTCCCTCATGAAATTTGAAAGATATCAGAGATGAAGTCTAGATCAAGGGAGATGGGAGTGTTGTGGATCCAAGATGATTCATTAAGGCCCTTGGGCATCTCAAAATGTGCATAAAAGAGGTTCACGGGGTGCGTGTATTGTATGTTGGAAGTAGAGAGAAACTTGGTCTATCCAAGGTAGTCAAAATGGGAACCAATGAAGATGGATTGGGTTTCAAAGAAAAGGGTGTTGATGGTCTTTGCATATTCAATGGTTATATGTTTGATGTCATCATCAAACCTTTTGGCTATGGAAATATTGAGAAAGGTTTGTCTATCATGCCTAGATTTGGTACATTCCTCAAGATCAGGATCGACTCTAGCATGTTTTTCTAAGGATTTAGAAGAAGGATTCTTGATTTTGGGAGCCATTGATGAAGATTTTTGAAGGTTTTGGAAGGATTCAGAGTGTTCTAAACAATTAGAAAGAGAGAAGTTAAACAGTTGAAAAATGTGCACTTTTGAAACCTTTAAAAACCGTCACTTTTTATAGATTCAACCAAATCAGTCGATTAGTTCTTACAATCAATCAACTGGTTATGCCCTAGTTTTGAGGCAATTGACTGGTTTAGCCAGGGATCATAATTCTCTCTTTTAATTCTCAATCAATCAAATAGTTTCCCCATACAGTCGACTGACTTAACTAGTAGGCAATTTCCTATTTGACTAGTTGAATTCAATAGACTATATGGCCGATTGTTTCTACTATTAGTCAACTAGTTCTCAAAGACAGTCAATTGATTCTAGTAGTAGTGATTTTTATCACTTAGTTACTTAAATATTTTAGATCGGTCCTAATGGAACTTGGACTCTGACATGAGAGTCCTAGTGGGAATAGGACTCTGTCAGGAGGAATTCTAATGGAATTGGGACTCTGGCAACAAAGTTCTAATGGGAATAGGACTCTGTCAAGAGCAATCCTAATGGAACTGAAACTCTATTAGGAGGAGTCCTAATGGAACTCAAACTCCGACGAAAAATTCCTAGTGGGAATAAGACTCTGTTAAGAGGAGTCCTAATGGAACTGAGATAATGTTAGGAGAGCCCTAATAAGAATAGGACTTTGTCAATGATGAGTTCTAATGGGACTGAGACTTTGGCAAGAGAGTCCTAGCGGGAATAAGACTCTATCAAGAGGAGTCCTAATGGAACTGGGACTTTGGCAGGAAAGTCCTAGTAGGAATAAGACTTTGTTAAGATGAGTCCTAATAGAATTGGGACTCTGGTAAGAGAGTCCTAGCGGGAATAGGACTCTGTTAGGAGGAGTAATATTGGAACTGGAACTCTAGCAAGAAAGTCCTAATAGGAATATGACTCTTTCAAGAGGAATCCTAATAGAACTAGGACTCTGGTAGGAGAGTCCTAGTGAGAGTCAGGAATAGGACTCTATCAAGAGGAGTCTTAATGGAACTGGGACTCTAGCACTGGAGTCCTAGTGGGAATAGGACTCTGTCAAGAGGAGTCCTAATGGAATTCGGACTCTAGCACTCGAGTCCTAGTGGGAATAGGACTTTGTCAATAGGAGTCCTAATGGAATTGGGACTCTAGTAAGAAAGTCCTAACGGGAACAAAACTCTGTTAAGAGGAGTTCTAATGGAATTCAGACTCTGGTAGGAGAGTCCTAACGAGAATAGGACTCTGTCACGAGAAGTCCTAATGGAATTATGACTCTATCAGTAAAGTCCTAATAGGAATAGGACTCTATTAGGAGGAGCCTTAATAGAACCAGGACTCTTTCAAGAAAGTCCTAACTAGAATAAGACTCTGTCAAGAGGAGTCCTAATGGGAATAAGAGTCAATAATAAAAATTCCTACTTGAAGTAGGTTTCTTAGCATAATTACCGAATTACTACTACTTAATCAAGGGTCACAAAATGAGGTATCTACAAGTACAGTAAAAATTTGTTTAAGTAGTTGAACAGTACAGTTGATAAATGATTTATGCAATCCATGTTATACTAGTGAGTTCAGTAAAGATGTGAAACAGTACCATTGATCAAATGATTTATAAAGTCTATGTTATACCATCCGGACAATGTCTATGAGTCAATACAGTATAGTAAGTTGTATTAAGTTGTATTAAAGAGATAATACATTTGCAATTAAGAGCTTGCGGCTTGCAAAAGCTTGTCAGGAGAGTGTTGTCAGCGATTTAGACCCATCAAGACAAACAACAGTTTAAAAACTCAGTTTTGCAAAGCAATAATCCTTTGACTATCTAGTTTAAAAGATCATTTTAGTAATACAATACAAATCATTTTAATAATGCAATACAAATCATGATATTTTGATCAAACCAAAATCTAGCAGTAATTGCATTTTAAGGAAACAAAAAGTTTAAGCAAACTTACATTTTATAGTAAAAGCAGTAGTTCAAGATATAGGGTCACTCACCTGTGGTCTAGAGTCCACAATCACTTGCCTACAGTCTTGTTTTACCAATCAACTCATTGATTTTCAATCTTGCCTACAGTCCTTGTTGATGACCCAAGATTATATATCAATACACATCGATACTTCTATCAGTGCATATCATTGGTACATCATTTCTCTAAACTATCTCTATTTTTAGTCTAAAAGGTCCTTAAAACATATAGGTCTCTCTAGACTCCTTACACTTCTCTAGTAGCTTCATTATCTCTTAGGAACGTATTCATCATTTTACAATTTGTTTCGGTGTTTTATTTTTCCCAAACGGACTTCATCGTTGGGTTTGGAACATCAAAGATAATAAATTTAGCCTCTTTCGAATCTTAATTAGCTTTCTTGTACCTTACTTTAGGTCAAGGGACATTTTCATAATTTTGCACTTTCATACGGGACCATCTTCGGGTGCCCGAATGCTCAATTAGGCCTTACCAATAGGTTCAAAGCGTCCAACAATGTTAAGTATGCACATTTTTATATTTTCCCAATAAGTCTAGTAGCCTGTATATCATTAAGGGCAATTTAAGAATTACCCATTTTTACGTTTTTGTATTTTTGGTATCTCGCTTAACAAAAGGGACCCCACCGTTGAATCCGAAACGTCGAAAAATGATAGAGTAAGTACCCTCGCGGTCATTGGGGTTCATTTGGTAGCTTAATTAAAGCATTAGGACTTAATTTGATTTAGTCCCGATTATCCGTTCTTATATTTCCAAAATCGAAGTCCGTCATTGAGTCTAAAATGTCAAAAAATATTAGAAATCCCTCTTCATGCATTTCCATTGGCCTCCGTTACATCACATTTAGGCCTATAGGTAAAATAGTCATTTTACTTAATTATTTAAGGGTATAAAAGTAATTTTAAATTATTTTTTTAGGGCTTAATATAATTTTCATAAAATATGGGAAACACAAATAGCATAACTTCTGGTTCAACAAATTAGGTAAAAAAACCCATTGATTTAGTGGTTGTTCTAATGAGCCGATCTAAAACCCCCAAGATTCAACCGGTTCAATCCTTATTCAAGTGAACTACCTCAAAGTACTTAAGAGTCGACTGGTCTTGTCTGGTCCAATACGTCATCATTGCGTCACTTTAGAATCATCAAATCATCGCTGTTCTAATAAACCTTAGATTTGTTTTTAATGCAGGTCAGCCCAAACCCGTTGATGGACTCGATTAACACTTAATTGTTCAATAGAAAGACGTATAGGTGCCAATCGATTTCTCCGAGGATGGCGACGACCGGTGATAAACATTTTTTGACGACCTTTCTACACAGTTTTGCACCATTTTCACCCATGATTTGTTTCCAGTGGTTATTTCTAAATTTTGTTCAGTTTAAGGCCATCAAACAAGGATTTGTAGTTGGGCTCCAACGAGCCCCGACTTTCGGGTGAACCATTTTTAGTTCCTATTTTGTCACAGCCTGAAACCTATGTTCTACGGATCGCGAGAGAACACGACCGGCCATGAGGGCTTCGATTCAGTTGCAAGCTATATGCATTTCTTTTACCTTTAATTTGTAGCGGAATTTCACAGGTAATCTTTTTGTTTTGAAATGCAAATACACTTGGTTGAGCAATACTAAAATCATAATTGTAAATTTGTACATCAATAATCAGAGTTTCCATTAACGTGAGCCCATTACATTCGAATTTAAGACTAACTAACTGATTGTGGTCTGCTAGTTTTTCTTTCTTCAGATCTCTTCATGTTATGGTCTACTCTCGGTAGTCATCCTCTAGACAAAACATGATCATAAGATCTTATGTTAGGGCATGCCACTGTAACGCCCCAAAGGTCTAAAATTACATGATCACAAGAACTGATGTCAAGGTATTCCATTGTAGTTCAATTGCTGACTCTGCCACCAGCCACCCTAATGTCTTCAATATACATCACATATAAAATAGATTTATAAGAGGATTAAACTGGTAAAAGTTCTTATAAACTAGAAATAATGAAAAATGGGGAAGTAAGAATTGTTTTATGTATATTAGCTACTCAGAGATTCTCCTGTAGTTGATATAGGAAATTCAAGACAAATCACCAACATAAGTCTCTAGTGGATTGTCATCCCTTTCATCATTTTAGTTTTGCATGTTGTCTTTACATGCAACTATTTTTCAATAGACACAAATAGCACCATCAGTTATAAAAGTAACACCACACAATCAACTTATAAAGTTATTAGCCTAAGATTTTATGCACGGTCCCATATTTCAAGTACATATCAACCATATCTATTCCAAGCATTACAAGATTGAGTTCCAAACCTATGGCTTTAACATGCCTATGAATAATCCCATCAAATACCGAGTTCTGCAACTTAGAACAAGCACAGAAAGTGCCAACAAATGTCACATTACTTGCCTTAGCTCAACAATATAAAATTTATGGATCATAAGGTAAAACAAGTTGAAGAGGGAAAATAGCACTTAAATAGAATATGGAAAGACAGATAAGGAACTTTAAAGGGCACTTTATCAACATGATTCAAGGTAGAAGAATCTATTTCTTGGTTTTCTTATATATCTGTGCAATCTCTCTAATGTTGTTCTAACTGTTAGCATGTGTGCCCTCATATCCAAGACATTTTATTATTATTTAATAGACTTGATTTATTATTGAGTTTCATATTACCATATGTTTAGATATTACTTTATATCATGAGCTGATTAGTCAATAAATTGTCATAAGAAGTGGTTCATGTGTATAAATGTGATTTATACACAAGAGATATGAACTGCTTATATAGGCAATTCTAAAATTGTTTGCGGCTATTGATAATACTGGACATCTTATCCGTAAAGCTGTAATACAATTAACCTTTATGTGATATGGTCGTTTATCTCAACCATTAGAGTAGTAGACTCTAGGTTATTGTATTGGTGTATTGGAAATACACTGAACTGGATCACTATAAGAAACACATTATTTGGAATTGTCACATTTAATAAGTTTCTTATTCACTATTCGCAGTAAGCTTTTGATCCTAAAAGAATAGTGAACTGAAGTTCTGAATAGTGATGACTTTGAGTTACCAATGAATGAGGTCTTTTAGATCAACACCTTGGTATCTTGGGAAGTCATTATTTAGACTGTGGGAACACATATTCTTAAGATGAAATTTACACTCTATTTATTAGAGAGATGGATATCACATTTGTGCTAATTCAATAGGTTAATCACTGAAATCCGGATTCGGTCTTTTCAGTAAATTGTTTATTGAAATGATGATCAATTGCAAGTGATTAATAATTATTGAATTAGGTTCTTAAAATAATTAGAGAATTAATTTGACAGTATAATATGGAACTCTTATTATTAATATCTATGTAAAAGGGCCAACTGCAAAAGTATAATGTATATGAGTTTACTCTATTCTACTGAGTTGGAGTACAATTTCAATTATAAAGTGGAGTTAATTGAAATTAATTAGTCAATTAATTTAATTATTAGATAATTAATATTTAATTAATTAATTAGAAGTTAACTTAGTGGGACCCATTAGATCCCTTCTCTTACCTTAATTAGGTAAAGCCCTATATATATGATATGTAGGGAGCCGTTTATGAAAAAGTTAAGTTTTTGTGCTAGACAAAAAATAAGAAGCAGCCACTCTCCTTGATACGGTTTGACTAAGGGAAAAGAGGAGAAAGAGAAGGAGGATTGATTCAATCTCTTCAAGAAACATTCTTCAACAATCAAGATTATCAAGAACAAGGTAATTCTAACCCTCTTTTCAAGATTATATAATTCACGTAAAGAAAAAGATCCAAATAGATTTTTAAAATCACTTCTAACCTAACATTAACAAGATTGTTTGGCACAGCCATATGTCTAAGACAGTCAGTTATATGTTTTCAGTTTAGCCAAATTTTAAGGGGAAAGTGATATAATATGATTTCAGTTTAGCTAACTTTCTAGGAGTTGAACTACAATGCAGGAGTCCATTACAGCAACTATTTTATGGGAAATAAAGAGAGAGCCACACAGTGATCATTATCATATCTGACCATTTCTAGTCAAGAAACATATGCAAGGTAAATAACTTCAGTCTTTGAATCAAGAGACATTGCAGGTGAGTGATGACCTCAATAATCATCCATTGAGAACTTCTTTCAAATCATAGTTACCACAATTCGCTCCTCCCCTAACGAATTGCGAATTGGGACCGCATGATCCAAAACATGGATCATTAGCGATTTGAAATGCAAGATTTAGCATTCTAATCTAAAATACCAAAAGTCTCAAAAAATCATACAAAAATACACACACAACATTGTGGTTTAGATTCTTTAAAATCTTTCTGGTGTATATATATACATACAGATATCATTACAAATATAATTAAAAAGCATATCACGTTCAAAATAAACGTATTTCGTTCTAACAAAGTGATCCAAAGAAGCCTACTCTTAACGTACCATATTCTATAACAAGTGACGATATGCGTTCCCGTTCCCGTTCCTCGTACCATAACGATCCATATTCCAAGTAACACTGTTTCAAATGTATTATAATTTACAAAAAAAAAACCCATAATTACAAAACACAACCCTATAATACAAGGTTCACACGTGATAAATGTATCAAATGTTCCATTTTGTTCGAGTCATTTGAAAAATATCAATATGACTTTCAAGCTCCAAGCTTTCTATGCAAAATCAACGTAATTCATAGAAAAGTAAATGACCATTATATTAGCTCCATCTATGCATAGTGACATAACTGCAACAATTGTCATCATCCAATAACATAAAACAACAATGCAGCAAATGGCAAAACAACTATAAGTGAGGATTCAATGCATAAACTATGATTCTTTGAGATAATTCACTATTACCCAAAAACATTTCAATAATCCACTATTACCACAATTCACCAAGTCATCGTAGAAGCAGAATTACTATAGCAGGCACTCATAACAAATGCTGGAGTTATGGGCCTCACGACAACAATTTGTAGCTTTAGGGATGAATGTTTTGGCAATGAAATTGATTTCATTGCTACTAATCAATATTTACCAACGAAAATAAGATTTTGTTGCTAAAAGAAGAACTTTATCAACGATATCGAGATATCTTCGCTAATGAAGTCATCACATACTTTTACCAATGCAATTAGTTTCGTTACTATGAAATCATCACTAATTCTTACCCGCCAATTATTCAGGTTTCCTGCCTTAAAGAGAGAAATGTTTTTCCAACGATTATTTTATTTTTGCAACAAAATATTATGTGTTGCGAAAAAGAAAAAAAAAAACTTTAACAACAAGTGCTTGTCGTTGGCAAATAAAGAACGAAATTGATTTCGTTGTAGAGAAATCAACACTAATCTATAAGGCAGAAAATATTTTTTAAAGATTTTATACTTTGGCAACAAAACAATCTTCGTTGCTAAATTTATTTCTTTTATAACGAAAATAATTTGGTTAGAAGTCAATTAACTTTTAACCAATGAAAATGCAATTCATTGCCAAAACAATACATTTTATGGTGGAGAATTTTTTCCTAAGATTTTATATTTTGCAACAAAATTGTCTTCATTGATAAAATTATTTATTTTATAACGAATATAATTTTGTTGCTAAAGGTAAATTAACTTTGTACTTACGAAAATACAATTTGTCGCGAAAAGAATACATTTTACGACGATGAAATGTTTGATATCGTTGGTAATAGATATCTTTTTCTGTCCAATTTTCTTCTTTCGTTGCCAAAAAAAATATAATGATTGACAATGAACTTGGGATGTCATTGTAACAGTATCTTTTTTCAACAAATGTTCTACTTTCGTTGCCAAAAAAAATAAAATTTATGGCAAAAAATATTGAATTTTGTTGCTAATATATATCATTTTCTAACAAAACTTATACTTTCGTTGCCAAGAAAATGATTAATGGCAACGAAATGTGGATGTCTTTGTTAATAGATATTTTTTGCCCATGAATTTGTATTTTCATTACCAAAGGAATATAGTTCATGGCAATGAAATTTGGATATCTTTGTTAATAGATATAATTTTTGACAAATTTTCTATTTTGGTCAATAAATATCTTATCTGTTTTTAGCTTGCTACTCTTCTTCTTAATCATTATAATTTGAGAAATGAAAATAAACCTTATAAACAAACCTCGATGATTAACAGATTTAGAGTACTTAGCCAAAAAAAAAAGAGATTATGTAAAATCAATGGTACTTATATATAAGAAGAATACAAATAAATTATGATGCAGGCTAGACGTGAATAAGCAGTATTATTGTCATTGGCAAAGATTTTCTCAATTACTATTGGCAAATAAGTTTGTTATCCAAGTTGAAGAATTTTAATGTAAATTAAAAATTAAATATATTAACTAAATATATTAAAAATTAAAAATATGAATTTATGATTTTACCTAGATGAATAATTACACAAATATTTTCTATAATATTAAATAATTACAGAAATATTCCCTATAATCCCTATAAAGATAGGCAATCATCAGTGTATATACAAAGGTATTTTAGTTATATAAAAAAATTTAGTTGAAATACTATTACTGTCAATGACTAATTTTGTACGGAGAGTTAATATGTATATTGTCAACATAACAAATCGAATGTCATTGTCGTTTCAAAAAATATAAGGGAGGTTTCTATAATTTTCAGGGAACTCAAGGAAGGTCAATGTATGTAAATATCCCTTAAAGAATTCATATACCCTGGTGAATGATGTTTTTGTTATTCTATTAATTTTTTATTAGTTGGAAAACTCATGTTTTATATAAATACTTGAACATAAATATGTTTCGAGTTTGGGATTTTAGAATCTAATCTTTTTTTATTTTAATTAGAATATTTAATCAATGTTTAAGAACTAGTATTTTAAAATTAACATTTTAATTAGCATTTTTGTGAAAATCTAAAATTTGTTGATTTGTTTATTAGTAATGAATTTGGGGTAATTTTTCTGTTTTTTAATATTTGAATCTTTTAAATCGGCTTTTGTTATGATTTGCTTTTCATAGTGTATAAAAAGTGTGTTTATAAGCAATTGACTATTTGTTAATTTTTCAAACACACTTATCTACATTTAAGAAAAAAACATACACTATATTTTAAATGATTTTTAATACAAAATTTGAATTTTGTTGCAAAAAAAAAAATTTGATGGCAACACAAAATATTTTATTAAAAAATTAAAAATACTTTACATTATTTTACTAAAAATATTAATTTTTTGTCACAAATTATAAGACATTAAGGACAAACATTTTTATTTCTCTAAAAACTACTTTTTTTTTCAATAACAACTAAATACAAAATTTATTGTAATAGGTATCAAAATTACTGAAGGGGGAAGCATTGGCGCGCTAAGAATTGCCCTTTGTTCTAATCTCTTTTGCTAACCAGGTTAGACAGTTTCTATCTCATCTCTTTCCAGGAATCAATTTCTCACCCTCTGGCTCCATATGAAGGAAGCGTTGCTTTCCCTTTGGCTCCATCTCAACGAAGCAATCAAGGTAATTTGTGCCTTTTCTTTTTCTTTTTTGCAGTTATTGTTAAACTTGTGTGATAATCAAATGATTTTGTGCTTTTTTTCTTTTCATATTTTAACATTAACCTAGCTATTTTGGGTTTTTTTTTTTGGAATGATTTGGGATTCCATGAGAACAAAAAGTTTCACTGAAAATAATTTGAAAGTTCTTAATATGATCAATACGGGTGAACAACACCTTTTTTTTTCTTTAATCTTTTTGTTGGGTGCAAATCCGGTCATCTTCCCTTTCCCAATAACCATTGAAACACAGCCAAAGAGTTTTATATTTGGCTAGTTACTGAAGCTTTTCTCTCATTAGACATTGGGTCATGTAAATCCGAATTCATTTGGCATCCACAAGATTTCTGCAGATCGTGATAATTTTAATAAGAGTTTATATGTGGTTAAAAATCTTATCCATTCTAGTTGGTTTAACCGACTTAGATATTATCACGTAAGTTTTGCATTTATCTCATTAGTTGTGGTAATGGGATATAAACATATACACATTGGTTAAGCATAAAGAATGTGTAGTTACCAAAATTATCACGTTAGGTTTTGAATGACGATCTCTCTGAGAGTCTTCTAAGGTGATCATTATAATACCCTTAGTCTTGGATCCTGAAAAATTTATAGGCGACTGGATCTTGTAACCGTCCTATGACGAGAAGGATCTTTTGCAGTGTTTCAAAAATCTTCGTGGTGTTCCAAGAAAGTTCGTAATACAAATCGCCTCTTCCGATTCTACTATTCTTGATCCGAAGAGGTAATCGGATTAGACACCCGTTTGTGTTTATTATGTATTTCCTTCATTGGTATCAGAGTCATAAGCTTGTGTCCGCTAATATATGTGTTGTATGAATGTATAATAGTTAATATATGTGTTTATGCATGTATATTTATTAAGAAAGAAAATCATGCATTAAACTCACATGGCTAATTTTATAATTTCATTCTAAGAAAACCTTTTAAACGATCTGCTACGATAGATGTGTTCTTAATAGCCCTAGTAGGTAACCCTTAAAATTTTATGACGATCCACTATTGGATCTATGAGAGATCTGCGTTTAAAGTTCTATTTTTTTTCACGAAAATACAACTTTAATATAAATCTTTAGATTTTAATATGCTCAGTAAAACTTTGATTATTATGCATGAAATTTATATCGATTTGTTCCTTGTTCCAAGAGCTTTCTAACAATATATGGTACACAATTTTTCGTAAAAATGAGTGAGATATGAGGTCCCAAAGTTTGACTACAACTATGTCCAAACTTTGTTTTTAGAGAAGATGAATTGCAAAGGAATGCAACCCCCACTCTCGGTGGGGCAGGTGGGTGCGTGTGCATCATCTTCCAGAGCCTATTTTTTGACACCTTCAAAAAGTGTGCCTCACTCACTGAATTTGTGGTCCCATGATGTATTTTTTGTCATTTTTTAGCTTCTAGAACTTCGTTTAAATTAATTTTTATTACAAAAAAAGTGTCAAAAATATGTTCAAATGTTTTTTCAAAAATTTCAGAGAGCTATATTTGTAATTAAAATTAGATATCAGTATTTAGTATACTGTTGGGGGTCTAAATTATTTTTTGGTGAATTTTTTTTTACCTATTTTGATATTTTTTGTTTTTTAAAAATTAGTTTGTTTATCCCAAAAATTGGTTGAAAATTCTAAAAAAAAATATTTTAAATGTGAAAAATTCTTAGAAAGGCTTTGAAAATTAGAAACAATTATACTATGTATGGATCATATTTTTTGGGTCATGGGTGGATTATTTTTGTTTTAATTATCATGTAGATAATTATTTAGTGCATTGTTGTTGCATAATATTGATACCCATAATTGTGAAACCCAAATACCTACTCCCATTGTGGTGAGGTGTGGTAAAGCCATTCATCAAAGTCCATTATATTGTTATACATGTGAATGTATGTTGTGATTGAATGAGCTTATTTAATTAATATTTTAATACACGTGTTGTTATGATGTATGGAAAGAGATATTTTTGTGAAATTTTTTATTTGAGCACAGTTGAAATTCTAAAGTGCGTTGGGATGGGTACTCAGTTGTTTTTGCAGCTCTTATTGATGGTCAAATTTTTAGAACAGCTTAGTGATTTGCTCCTATCAAATTATTAGAGCAACTTAGTGTTTTGCTCATATGAATTGTCAATTATTACAGCAGCTTAGTGTTTTGCTCATATGGTTGATCAAATTATTATAACAGTTTAGTGTTTTACTCGTATAGATGGTCAAACAATAAGAGCAACTTAGTGTTTACTCATCGGACTATAGTTAATTGGTTTCTTTGATATCTCAGTGATGTCAAGAATACATGGTTGGTTGTCGCAATTGAGGCAGAGGTTTGGTTGGGGAGATCCTAGTAGCTCCTTAACATAGCGCCATGTAGGTATGATGATATGTTCATCAACTGTGATTGTATGGCAACTCTAACATATACAAGTATCGCGTTCGTCACAACTTTATTCCATATTGTTAATAAGATTTACAAGCTTGAGGGATATAAATTCAGACAATGCATTTCCCTTTTGGTGATGTATTTTGGACTTAGGGTCCATAAGGACAAAGTCGTGCAGACTCGCCATTAGGTTAGAAGCTTAGGCTCGTTAGTGGGCTAGTAGACCAATAGCGGTGATGGGAAAACCAAACATATTGGCATTATTTTTCACTACACATGTTTGAGATAGAGTTGTGCAAAGGGAGGTGGTCCTAAGCCCATACTTAGTGATGTTTTACATCTTATGTTAAATAGTTGAGTTTTTTTTTTTTTTTTTGATGTATTGGACACCATGTGACATTATTCCATCATTATATGATTTTGTATTCATATTGAGATGATTTTTTTATGTATTGGACACCATGCAACAGGTGTTAGGAGCGATTGGGTTGGAATGTTCGGGTTAGGCACTGAGATAGTAACGAGGGACACTGAGATAACGACGGGCACTAGATAATGACTAGATTAAGATTCGTATGGCATTATATACTTTTAAGAATGAGTTTGACATGCCCAATTAAGTGAGAGCTCTGCCATAGCATACATTATATATTGTATGTGTTATTGATGTGACCTTTATAAAAGAGAGTGAATGAATGTATCCTTGTTTCGTCATTGTGTGAGCACGGGGAACCTTTTTGAGTTCCATTGTGCTCTTTGTGATCTAAGACTACATTATGAAGAAATAGCTTGATGTTGCTACTTTAGCATGTTGCTAAACGACCATGATTAATGTAGTCCAACGGGGCATGTGTAGGAAAGCAGTTGAGTTCGATTGGATTAACGTGAGTAACTAGGGAAGATGGTTCTATAATATGCTATTGTGTTGTGATTCGTTGCCCGAGCGATCATGTCGGTTTCTGTGTCTATCGATATGATCATGAGTACAACACAAATCGGATGGTCCATGCCTCGCGTTGAGATTAGTTCTCGTGAGGGATAACGGATGCTGAATCTAGTGTAACACAATAGTCTAGCTCATAGACGAGATCAGTTATGTGTTTGTAGTGAGGTATTATGTTAGTCTGATGGTAACTTAATATAGTACTCCTATTCTGATCCTTCTTGTTTGGTCACACGATCTATTTCCTGTATGTGGAAGGTGATGCAAAGAGCTTAGTACTCAACCTATGTGGATGAGTGAGAGATGTTGGACATTGGGTCATGTGAACCCCCAAGTCCATTTTGCATACATAAGATTTGTGCGGATCATGATAATTATGATAAGAGTTTATATGTAGTTAAAACTCTTATCTATTCTGGTTGGTTTAACCGACTCAGTTATTATCACGTAAGTCTTGCAGTTATCCTATAAGTTGTGATCATGGGATATAAACATATACACATTAATTAAGTGTAAGGAATCCATCCATGTGTAGCCTCCCAAATTATCGCGTTAGGTTTTAAGTGACAAATCTATCTGAGATTCTCTTAGGATGATCATCATAGTACCCTTGGTCTTGGTTCGTGAAAAATTTATAGACGACTCGATCTTGTAACCGTCATATGACGAGGAGGATCTCTTGCAGTGTTTCAAGGATCTTCGTGATGTTCTAAAAAAACTCGTAATACAAGACGCCTCTTCCGCTTCCATTGTTCTTAATCCGAAGAGATAACCAAGGGGTTGAACACCGGTTTGTGTTTATTATGTATTTCTTTCAGCTCTATTAAATAACATTACCAAGCTATTACCCATTAGCAGAATCTAAAAGTTTTTTGTTTTCTTTTGTATTTGTTTTTAGTTTTAGTTAGAGGCTTGGAATTTTCGTCCGGATAATGAGTTAAGGCGAGACATTGCAAGATAAAATTTTTAATTTCGGATTTCAATTTCCGAATGAATTTTATTGTTTGCCTTTTGCATATAAAATATTATGGAAATACTATTGCATATTGCCACCTCTCAACCTTCAGTTTGAGATAAAGGGTCGAGGGTTCTACAATGGCTTGAATCATTGTTACTAGTTTTTTAATGTCTTGAGAACAAGTTGATGCTTAGACAGGTTCCAACTATTAGAATATAGTTTGGGATTTTCGCATTTGACCAGTAGTAGATTTTTAATCTTTTAAGCTTTCAATAATTTTTGTTTGTTGTTTTGTTTTTGTTCTTCCTCTATTAGATGTAAATTATCACATATTTACAAATTTTAGATCTTCAAGATGTGGATTTGCTCTAATTTGATTTTTTGTTCAATACAATAGCCACATCTTGTTTATGTGTTCGATGCCCATTGGTTGGAAGTTGGAAAATAAATTTCTAAGGGCATTTTCTATTCCCCATGTTTCATTGAGTTTCCATCCTCTTAGGTGTTTAATTTATTTAGTCAATGTAACTAGGAGCCTAAAAGGTTGTAGTCTCTCTATGGAACCAGCAAAGCCATTTTTATCTCTCGTCTCCTTTTTTGAATGAAAATTCTATTATTCTTTCACAGAAAGCATTAGTACAAGTGAAACTTATATTGATGCTTGTGTTAATATATATATATATATATATATATATATATATATATTTTTATGTAATTAATTTATTAAAAAATATTTACTAATATTTTTTTTTTTATTTTTGACAGATTGTCATGTTTCAAAGCAATATGCTGAACATAGAAGATCATTTCGAATTTAGAAGCTTTCAATTTTCTATTAATGATATATATTTTTTACAAAGCATATTTGAAATCGATCTCAAATGATTAAAATAAAGTTTTGTTGAATTGAGTTGTAGAAAGCATTTTTGGATATTGAATTTGAAAAATTAAATCATTTTAGATTTTATATCTAAAACCATTCAATTTCTTTTGGTGATATGTTTCTTGACTTGTGGTGATGGAAGTTTAATACATTATGCATTGATACTTAATATATAAATGCTTTAGTATTTTTTGGTAGGAATGTTTGATTGTATGTGTACGGATTGATGAGAAAATATATAAATTATTATTCTTATTGTATTCACAGGTTAATCATACTATTTTGATGTTGGAAAATTTGAATTTTCTTAAGAAATATATTTCGCAATAAAATCAAATTCATCGATTAAAATCTTGCAAGCCTAGCAAAGAAAAATTGTCACTAAAGACTTAATTTTTAATAACATCTTTAGGGACAGATAAAATTCATGATCAAAATTTACAAATGCCAACAAAATAATGCCGTCACTAAAGAGTAACAAAATATATTTGTAAAGGAAGAGCCCAGAGGCAACGAAAGCGAGAGGATGAGGGGTGTTTACCACTGATCTACAGAGGAAGAAACGATCAATGGTAGCGCAGATCTTCGTCGGCGATGGGAGACTCCGTCAGTGAAGGGAGAGCTCGTGGGTGGGACAGAGAGATGAGGGAGATGACGCCGTCGGGAGAGAGAGCCAAATTGCCTGATGAGTGATACTGATGACCTCAAAGTGAAAAATGGAAGTATATACTAACCCGCATGGGACCCCTTTACAACCCGTGAGAAAGGCGGGTAGTTTTACTCAGCCCAATTACAATTCGTTTAATAAAACGGTCACAGAAGTCCATTTATTTTTGGACAGATTAGGATAGCTTCGCGGGTCTAGATAACATTTTTCATGCCTATACTTAGAAAAAAATTGACTAAATAAATTAAATTAAATTTATTTTGGGTCATTTTTTAATATTAATAAATTAAAAGGAGTTAACATGCTTAGAAAAAAAATTGACTAAATTTAAATACATAATAATAGAGAACCCTAACTTTTATTTTTATGCATCTCAAGTTTTAAAGAGAGAAAGATAGACAAAAAGGTTGTCTACGAAGGATTAGAGAAATTTAATTTTAGAATAAGACATCAATTGAGGTGAGTATTATGATTTTGTCTTATTACTTTTTTTGGTCGTTCAATTAAAAAAATTATGAATTTAAAAAAAATTTTTTTTTTTTTTTGGTAGAAAATGAACCTCAGAACAATCAACTTAGGAGTTAAATTCAAGTGTGAATTTGAAAGGTTTTGAATAAATTGAAAACATGACTTTATTGAAAATATTATTCATCCGGACAATAAACATTTATAGTTAGTTAAATTTTATAATATGTAATTAAAATTTACTTTATTATTATATTTGTTTTGTTTCTCTTTATTTTGTTAAAGATTGAATATATCTTTGAATTTGTGAATAATAATTTTTTATTAGACAAATACTTTATTTCAATACATAATTAATTTTCTATTTTATTATTATATTTTTTATTTTTCTATCTCTTGGTTTATCTGTAAATAAATGATATAAAATTAATAGAGAAATTAAAAATTTCAAACATTGATTATTTGTACATGAAGTTCTTATAATATAGAAACCTCTTATTTTATTTACATACAATATATAAAGTCTAATCTCCCTAAAGTTCTAACATTATTTGATGCCTCAACTATTTGTTTCATGTTGTCAAAATAAATAAATTACATTTATGACCCTTTAATAATCAATAATTGCTCTGAATTTTATCAAGTTTGTTCAATGTTTTCTTTTGAGTTATTCTCAAGTTTTATTATTTGAATAAGTTAACTTATATTCAAGTGTTTTCTATTGTATTATCTATTTTATTTGATTTATTTGTATATGTTATAGTATTTCTAAAACTCAACTTGTACGTTCATTTGCTGATATAAAATAACATTAGTAATTATTATACATAATTATTATTATTTTTTTCTCCATATTTTTATGTAAGAATAAAAATTTTATTTTTATTAATTTAGTTTTTTATTAATAAAATATATATTATGCGAAATTATGAATTAAAATAATAATTAAATTACTTCTATACCATTTTTTAAGTAGCTACTTGAGTAGTCTCCTGAAAAGTAAACGTAAGTATCTCGTTTAGAGTCGCTTAGGCAATTTAACAGTTATGATATCAAATTTGTGGATGATTTGATTTTATGATTAGAGGAGGCACCTAATTTTTTTTGTTGTTGTAAGTCTTCTCTATTAAGATGTTCAACCTTTTACTTAATAAAATTATGTCGCTGACTATATATAATAAGAAAAAAGTATGAATGATGCGTGTAATTGTACGCAAGTCTTAATTGTAAAACAGAGGACTTTTCGAATTTGAATCTAGGTCTGGCTTGGTGTATTTTTTCCGCCGCGGCCGCCTCTAGCATAAAATTAATAAAATAATAACTTTAAATTTAATAAAATAATAACTTCAGATTTCACTTAAAAAATCTTAAATTTTAGGGTAAATTACACCTATCTCTCCTGAAGTTTTTGACAATTACAGAAACTTCTTTTATATTTTTTGAAATAACACTGTCTCCCTTCTGGTTTCAATGTCAGTAACAGATTCTCTCCTGCCGTCAATGATCGTTACTTGACCTAACAGAGTTTGATGATATAAGTAGTTTTTTTTATCTAAAGGTCAATTTTACCCCTTACAAGTCATGGTTAAATAGCAAAATTACTCCCACTTTAATAATAATTTTTTAATTAAAAAAAAAAACAAAATTTCTTCTCTCTTCCCTCTTTCTTCCTCTTTCTCTCTACATTCCTTCAAAAGCATTTCTCTCTCTCTCTGCAACCCACTTTCTCTCTCTCAACTTCAACTTCAAGAAATTGGGGCTTTTGATTACAGAGCTCCATGATTTGCAAACACAACTAATTATAGGGTTTCTCAGTGAGTCGAACTCTCAACCATACTGTTTATACGTGTCTGTAAAACCTTCAAAATCTCTTCACACCCAAGCATCCATAGCAGACTCAAGCATGCATCTCTGGCGCTTGATTCTTTAATCAACCAAAACCTGCAACCCATTCCAGTAATCCACTAGCTTCTTACCATTTCCACCCAAGGTAAGCTCATAATCAAAGAGATCCAAAAAATCTCCCAACACCCATTTCATTCCCACTTAGATCTGAGTCCACCCAAGTCTTCTAACAAAATCAAGTCCTCTCCAATTCTCTCTTTAGTAAATCTCCATGGGAAGAAAAAATCCATCTTATTGTTCTACCCATTCCAAGCCACCACTAGAAAAATCCCTCACTATCTCACTTTTCCCGCTCTCAATTTCTCTCTAGAAGTAACCTTCGACAAAAATCAACTTTGCCAGACTAACATCACAGCCACCGCTGCTGCCAATCATTTGAACCACCGCATGTCACCGACGCTATAGCCACCACCCATGTCGCCAATACCGCCAATCTGGTTCGAGTTCTTTGTATTGATAGGTCGGAGCGAGATGGGTATTCAACGAAATCACACCATCCATCGTCGTCGGTAGTGGGGGCGATTGGATCGCCGATCTCATCGGAACGGACAGTAGTCTTGAAAGGAATGGACGGGCTTTAGTGCGCTCTTCTCAATTTTTTGTAAAGCTGGGAGTGCATTTGTTTCTCTTCTCATATCTCTGTTAATTCGGTGATGTTTGGCTCAATTCACGAGCAGGTTGTGGAATTGGACTCTGGAGTAAAGATCTGTTGCGGCTTCTTCTATAGAGAAGTTGTCGACTCTGGCCGTGTCACTGGAGTGTGACTTGAATTTGGTTTCTGTATTAAGTTTTGATAGTTCGGTTCGCAACCCTATGGTGGAAGGAAAACGAGCGACCATGGTGAATTTTGACATGGTGGCTCTGAATTTATGTTATTCAAGCTCTTGCTGGTGTTCATGGTTTGCTGCTATGGTTTTGGCATTTTGGGTTCTTTTGTGTTGCCGATTGATCAGCTACAACACAAATGGGATTCTCCTTGGAATTTAAGGATCAGTTTATGAGAGATTTGGGTTTTGATGATTTATTTAAATTGGGGAGAAGGAGAGATCGATGCTGCAGCAAATCAAAAATATATATATATATATATGTGTGTGTGTGTGTGTGTGTGTGTGTGTGGGCGATTCGGTGTTGTCGATGGTGGTGGCCGTCGGTGGTGGTGCACTGTTTAGGGTTAGGGTTAAGGCTGAGGGGGATTTGGATAGAGAGAGAGGATGGAAGAGGAGAGAGAGAGAGAGTTATGGATGATCTGATAAAATTATAATATTAAAATATAAGGGTAAATTAATAATTTTACTAATTCTGTTAACGGAGTTAAGGAGACAAGACTGACAGGGGGACAGTGTTATTTCAAAAAGTATAGGGGAGGTTTCTACAATTGTCAGAAATCTCAGAAGAGATAAGCGTAATTATCTCTAAATTTTATATCTTTGTAAGTTAATTCACACATGAAGGATAAGATTAATAAAAATTAAATTACAAAAAAAAAAGTCCAACTTAAGTATAAAGTCAACAAAATAATATCTTTAAATCTCACTTACAAAAAGAACTTAAATTTTATGTCTTTATAAGTTACTTCACACTAGAAGGATAATTTTGTATGTAAATTCAAATTAGAAGTATCAGAACAATAAAAGTATTTCTTTGTATGTTAACCCAAATTTTATATTTTTGTATCTTAAGTCAAATTGAAAGTGTAAGGTCAATAAACCACTCGAAGGTGTAGCCAAACAATAAAGACGTTAGAGATAAAATTTAAACATCTCGAATTTGAATCTACTCTGCAATAATCGTTAGCAACTAAAACTTTAAAGATAAGTCTGATTCTCATAAAAAAGAGGATTTTATTTGTTGCGTGTAAGTTGGCTCATAATACATCTTACCGATTTATCAAAAAATAAGATGTGTAAAGCCAATAGAAGCATATTTTTGTATGTTAATTCAAATTAAAAATATAACACAATTATGCCTATAAAAATTATACCCAAATTTTATGTATTTATTATAATTTAAACCTCGAAGTTTAAAATTAGTAAAAAATTAATTTCTTAAATTGTATTTCTATTAAAAACTAAGTCCATTTTAAATCTCTGAAAAGTGAAAAAAATCTTATTTATAATCATCCTTGTAGACTTGAAATGCTCACAAGCCGCCCTGATCTTATATTAAGGTGACGAATGTGCGACAATATATTATTGGTTGTACTTCCGTGTAGATGAAAAGGAGAGCGACCAATTTGGCATAAATCTAATTCAAAGCCATTACATGTAATCTTCAGAAAACCTTAAACACATTTATAAACCACTATCCAAAGTTACTATTAAACAGAGGAGCCTACATATTCAAATGCCACAGAAACAGGGCAGCTAAAATAAATTCACAAACAGGACAGCTATCTCCAACCAAACAAGAAGAAACAAAAGGGGAGGGTGGGGTGGGGGACAGAGCACAAACAGGGCACCCCAAAAAAATTCACAGAGAGGGGAGCTTGAAGGAAGATAAAACAACAAAAAAAAAGACAAAAATAAGAAGACTAAGCAATCTTGAACAGCTATCTCCAACCAAACAAGAAGAAACAAAAGGGGAGGGAGGGGTGGGGGACAGACCACAAACAGGGCACCCCAAAAAAATTCACAGAGAGGGGAGCTTGAAGGAAGATAAAACAAAAAAAAAAAAAAAAAAAGGGGACAAAAATAAGAAGACTAAGCAATCTTGAATTACCACCAAAAGTTTACAAGCTTCTGGGAACCTGCATACCATCCCAATCCATGAACTTCAAATCCATCAAATTGGTATCATTCACATCATAAAAGACACTCTCCATAGAAATTTCAGGCAAATAAAAACCATGCTCTTCGTCGAGCAAGCTTGGAACCGTACTATCCCACAAGTATTCATCACCTTCAATTCGATTTCCATTGGAAGTCATATAATCCATGGAAGCGAAGCTTTTAATTGTGTTGGGGTTGACAGTGACAGACACACAACAGGTAGCAGGTTGTGGGTATTCAGTTGTTGGCAAATTTAGCTTGGCCGAGGGACCGTAGAGTCTTCGAGCTGCCTCGTCGTAAGCCCGTGCGGCTTCAACCGATGTGTTGAAAGTGCCGAGCCAGAGCCTTGCGCCGCGGTTGGGCTCGCGAATCTCAGCCACCCATTTGCCCCAAGTTCTCTGCCTGACACCTCTGTAGGTGCAGAGAGCATTCTCTGGCCCTCCTTTCCCTTTCATGCACCCTTTTCTCGAACGCCCTAATGATGATGACTTCTTACGCATTTTCTTTGCTTCTCCTTCCATGGTTACACCAACAGACTCTTCGTTATAATCCATGGCTGCATGACCAAGCACGACTCTCTCTCTCTCTGTGTTTGTGTGTATATATATATATATATATATGTGTGTGTGTGTGTGTGTGTGTGTGTGTCGTATGTATGTAGATATTACTGCTCTCTCCACAAAATAGGGGGGTTTGGATGAGTTCTAGAGAAGTCCTGTGAAGCCAAACAAGTAACCAAGTTCCATTCATATGTGGCCTGCTGTGAGTCGAAGCATGGCTTTTGCCTTGGCACAGCATGAGAGCGACAAGTGTCAGTCGGACGAAGCATCTGGCTGCTGAGTAAAGATAGGGTGGCCAAGAGGGTGCTGCAGTAGCTGCTGTTCATGTGTCAAGATTTGAGAAGAGATTGCGCCAGCTGTTTACAAACGGAGTAACTGAATTGCATGAGGTGTTTTCCCCTACTTTTAAGGAATTGTATTGTATCTTGTGGTTTTGACACGACCACGAGTTCAGTCTCATTCTACATTTATAAAAATCATTTGGGTTCTGGGAATCGTGCTACTTTGTAATCTTATACATGTATCTTGCTAGGTGAAGTCTCACTGCCAAAGCTTTTGCATCAAGCGGGATTTCATCTTTGAGCATTTATATCAAGTATTCAAAGCATAATTGTAGAGGTAAAGAGATTTTGAGATTCTTCATATGAAAAAATAGAAACCATCTCAGATTATTTCTGTACGTATAAGGTTGGGGTGGGAATATCATGAGAGGGGCGCTACACGTCAGAAATGATTTTAAAGTACCGTGTCTTGGAAGAAAGTAAAAACAATCGAGATAATAAAACCTACGTACGTAGGGTCGGTCTCTCTTAATTATTTCTTTTTTGAGTACACGTCTTTGTGGAGGTCGCATTTATATAAGATGATCATGTGTTGTCCTCATACATCATAACAGTTTTATTGAGGTCACGAATCGATCTCCACATGTACTTCTAGAAAACAATAGAAACTCATATAAGAATTAAGAAGATTTCCATATAGCCTGGAAGCACTAGTTTGACTTTATCTCTAAACATTTGAGCGGGACTAGCAAACCTATCATATTCGTCACCAATCCACGCAACTTAGAGTATCTCGTATAACTAGTCCTAAATTGCTTTCTCTTTCAGCCTTAGACTAGTTTATATATCATACTTTGGCTCACCCTAGCTTGGGTTTAGATCATAAGTTTGTGTTATCGAAATATTTACCCTAGAGGGGGTCTGAATAGGGTATTTAATAAATATTGATAACTTTTACAAACTTTAAAAATATATGTTGATAATGCACAAGTATGTAAAATAGTGGAGAGAGAAAGAGAGAGCAAACACAACTGATTTTTATGAGGTTCGAAGAATTTTCTATATCCTCGACTCAAGCATCCCCATTTAAATTTTTTCACTATCTTGAATTCCTTGTAGGTGGAGGTCAAACCTTTACAACAAGAGCTCCTCACTCTTTTTGCAGCAAAATATCCCATTTTGCCTCACAATGGTAGCACCTACTCGTAAATCTCACCACAATGAGAAAATATAAATTTTATTTACCATTAAGCACTTTCTTTAAGAGTAGATTGGTGAAATATATGCTCACTCTCTATAGATAGCCTGATTTAAGCTCAGAGTATTTAAGATGAGTAGAACTTTTAGATCTAGGTTTTCAATAGTTAGATCAAGAGTCAAGAATAAAGATATATTAGTGTAAGCTTGTAAAAGGATAACAACAAATGCTTTAGAGAACCTTTATTTACACCCCTCAAAATAATATGGTTGTTGCATTTTGAAAAAGATTCGTTCTCCCCTTTTTTCTATTCAAATTTTGAATTTCAAAGCGTCAGATCGATGAATTCAGTCAACTAAATCATCAACCAGTCGACGAGATCGAGATCTCATTAATTGATCAGATCAACTGAATTTTCCAAAGGATTTTAGACTCAATTGTTCAAGAACAATCAGTCGACTGATTCTAATGTATATTGTTTTAACCTTTTGAAAAATAGTTAACTGAATCATCATTTAGGTCGACTGTATTGAATAGTAGGTTCAAGTTGTTTATGAAAAAGGTCACTCAGTTGAATGGTTCTAGGAACTGAACGATTGGTTTATTCAGTATAAAAATAAGCTTTTAAGAATCAATCAACTAATTCCATGAATTGGTTTACTGGTTTGAACAATAGATGTCTTCTTGCTTATTTTTCATAGTGTACTTTTTCAAAACTTTTTGAGCTTTCAAAACTTAAGGTGTGGCTATGTTTTATTTTGAAAAATCATTTGAGATTAATTCTTAGTTGATCATTTTAAATAGTAAGAGCTTACGACCAATGATCAATATAATCTTAAATCTCTCAAAATCCAAAATAAGGAAAATAAAAAGTATTCTCTTGACTTGTGTTGATTCCTTGGGCTTGAGTGTGTCCATTTGCTTGAATAATCATGAGAGCATTCCACTTGATTTGATTTAATTCTTGAATCATGTACTTGAGTGAAACACATTAGCTTAATGGACTTTGTCATCTCTTGGTCAACAATCTTCTTTGAACTAGATCACCTATTTGTATTATCACTCGAATAAAATATTAGTCTATATGAACAATGCCTTGTTATCATAAAAATTATTGAGATGCACTTGGTTGAAAACCTTTGGGGCTAACAGTTCGTTATAGGGATTATTGTCACATCACAAACCCTACCCTATATAGATTAGGTACTATGACCAGCTAGTTAATTACATCACCTGCACTTTCCTTGGGCAGACTACGAGAAATACAATCAACCGAAGGCCATTTTTTACATGTTCCAAGTCGCGTGCATTCTTATAACCATACATTACTAGTAGAATTACCTAGGTTATTTTTTCGTAAATGCAATACACACTTGGCAAAACTTTACTAATTCATTAATTATAAAGTATACAAGTTATTCACAATTTACAACATTGTAAGCCCATTACATACATACATAAGAGTGACTAAACATCTACAACTTTGCTAGCCATTTCCTTACAACAATTTCTCTAAGCTATCACCCAAGTTTAAGAGCATCTCATCCCTTAATATGTTAGGACATCTTTGGATGCTCTTCTACCAATTAAATGGTTATGGCACATACATGTGCCTTTGTCTCCAAATTCATAACCTATTTGCCTAAAGCAAATTTCCCATGATTCATTTAGAACTAATCTCCAATGATAATGATTATCAGTCATGGTTACCTAATAATATTGGGTTAGAATGTTACATTCTCCCCTCCTTAAAAAGAATTTTGTCTCCAAAACTCAACTTGCTTTATAGGGAAAAAGTACATTTATACTTTCATCATTAACCATGCTTCCACTGTACAACTCTGATACTATCTTTCCTTATTGACATCTGACTTAATAGTAGTTTTGAAACTTAAGGGTGCAACCAAACTACTTTGTTGGTTGGTCCCTTGGTGTGAAACTAACCTAAAAGGGGGGGTTGAATAGGTTTGTACTAATTTTTTTGATTCTTTCAATTCTTGAACCCCAACACTAACAAATACAACGATGGCACAATATATGAATGGTAAAATCAATTAATATCAACAAGTATGATCAAGTCAATAATAATCTCAATCCACCCAATATAGTAATCATGTAATTTTTAACATACAAACCATTCAATACAAGCCTAATTGATCCACTAATCCAATTCAAATGTCAATTTCACAATTCAAGTAGAAATTAGATTATGTGATAAATTTTTAATTCTATAATTCAATTAAGAATTTCAATTGCACAATTAAGGTTTTTAATAATTCAATTGATGTTCAAATTTCATAATTTATGAAAACCTAAATCTCAATTAAGTAGAAGCATTCAATTCTAGCAAATTGGAAATTGTAAAAATTGAAGAGTAAGAGAGTTATAAATTAAAGTGATAACGGAAAAACGACCACGGAAAACTATTTGTGGTGTAAAACTTCGGAGTTGGCCATGCTCATTGAGACGAAGAACCGGACTTAATTCCTCAAGCTCTGTTCTACTGAATCGTCTTTAATCTCCCTTGAATCCACAACCTTCCTCCATAGCTAGAATCTTCATACAACCATAAGCTCCTCACGGTTTTGGAATCCTCAGATCGGCGCTCTTCATAATTGCAACTCCTCATAACCTCGAACTCCTTCGATCGCTCAACAATGAATCCACAAAGCTGAAATCACACTCTTCAATGGTGAATTCAAATGGAATTGAGGCTCTTTGAATTGACATGGATCATGTGATGTGATCAAAATAAATAAATGATAAGAATAGAGATGTATATGAATTACATGTATGAATGTTCACTCATGAAAGCTCTAAAATCTCTCAAGTGTATAGCTCTCACAATTTGAACTCTCTCTTACTTTGTTATCACTTATCTCAAATTGAATTTTTGTGAATTAATATTGATATACCACTATGTGACACATCAACCACTGCACGACACGTGTAAGTACGGATCGACTCAGGCTCGGTCATACGACCTGGGCTCGGTCAATCAGTTCATGATCGGCCACATGACTTATGTTCGGTCATTCAGTTCATGCTCGGTCGTATAACTCATTCTCGGTCAATCAAAGGCGTAGCCCAAATAAACCGAGCTCACAGTATCAAAGCAAGGTAGCTCTCCTACAAAGCTAAATATATACAGATGCAAACTTGTAGTACAGTAAGTCAATAATCAGATCTTATCACCGCCTCAACAAAGCTCCGAGCAAGGAATAAGGAAGTTGTTTCCAACAAGGGAACTGCCACATTGAGTTTCCATATTCAACAAGGTAACTTATATCTCCGAAGATCTAATCCCTATATTCATGGTTCCAAATCCTAATCAACTGGGGAGAACAACCACCTATAAATTCAACCCTTAAGGTACGCTTTATTTTCATGCTCATTATTTTGGCTTTCATTACAAGTCTTTCAATTCAGTTTTATTGACTTAAGCATCGGAGCGGCTACCGCCGGAGCCAACCCGGTGGTCCTCTGATCTTCTGTTTCGAGTGTTTCGTAGGGAGCCGAGCTTGGATCTCACGTGGGCCAAAAAGTGCAGCATCAGTTTGGCGCCGTCTGTGGGAACGACAATCACCAAGTGCTCTACTCAATCTAAGCTCATCTTCCGTTTATCAAAGGGATCATGGCTCCCAACTTGCGACCCAGGAAGAACACTCAAAACCCTCATCCTCAACCAACTGCCGGACAAGGAAGAGGGCAAGTGAATAATCCAGTACAGCAAGAACTGACTGAAACTAGGCGGCAGAACCAGTTGCTACGGGAACAACTCTTGACTATGTCCAGGACCCTAGCAATGTTCACCCAAAATCATGAAACCAATCCTCAAAATCCACCCGCTGTCGCAAACACTCAGGAGGAGCAGCCTCCTGCGGCTGCCGGTATTCATGGAGATCCCCAGCCGTCGATGGCAGCTGGCCGAGGAGTTCCCGCCTTTGTCCCGGAGGTCCATTATCGAAGCACTACCCGACTCCCCATCCCTGGGGCCTCGGGAGTAAACCACGTTCCACAAGGGTCACCTCCTCGAGTGGTTCCTATACCACCAATGCCAGAGAATCAAAACAACCCCCCAGTAATGGGCCAAGATCAGCCTACCTATGTAGGCCCTGAGGTCATGAGACCTGCCTCACAGCAGCCCGTCCTGCCAAAGGGGTCGGTAAGAGCCGAAGAAGTTGCTGAATCAATAGACCGTACTGCCATCATAAGAGGTGCCCAGTATCCAGAACAGGACGAGCTGGCCAGATTGCTCGGGAGGTCGGCCACCCCGTTCACCAATGCTATCATGGCCGAGGAAAGACCCAAGAAATTTATCGTCCCTAAATTCACCCCTTATGATGGGACTGGGGACCCGGGGGACCACCTCTCTCACTACCAGCACACCATGGCTTTGCACGGTACTTCTGATGCCTTCTTATGCAGAACGTTCGTGACCAGCCTCAATGGTACCGCCTTGAAGTGGTTCCACCACCTCCCGTCGAACTCAGTATCTAGCTTTTATGAGCTCGGCAGAAGGTTCTTGGACAGATTCATGACTAGTAGGAGGCTAAGAAAGGGTCCGGAATTCCTTCTGAACATAAAGCAAACAAGGAAAGAATCGCTCAGGGGGTATATAGCACGTTTCAACTCCGAGCTCACCGAGGTAACAGACTGCAGCCCCGGTTTCCTAGTAGCTGCTCTAGCCGCTGGACTTGCTCAAGGAGGCTTTAGAGACTCCCTGACCAAAAATCCCCCTGCGGATATGGCGGCACTCATGGACCGTGCAAGGAAGTACATCAACCTGGAAGAGGCCAGGGACACCTCTAGAAAGGTCAAAGAGCAAGCTCAGAAAGACGATCAGAAGAAAGATAGTCAAAGGAAGGACGACCAAAAGAAGGACACCAGCTCGGCCAGGAAAAGAGTCAGGAGCCCAGAAAAAAGGGGGACCCCCAGAACCTCCTACAATTCCGGGCTGAGGGAATTCAACCACTTTACTCCTCTGAACGCCTCTCCGTACAACATACTGAAGCAAGTAAGATCTCGAGAAAATCTGAGATGGCCAGAGCCTTTGAAAGGAGACCCCAGCTATCGAGATCAGACTAAATATTGTGATTTTCACAAGGACCGAGGGCACACAACCAATACCTGCAAAGCTCTCAAGCATGAGATTGAGCAGTTAATAAGGAGAGGGAGGCTGCAAGAGTTCGTCAAGCAGGACGGAGGACAGAACCCCCGTGACGAACGACCCCAGCAGAGAAAGGCCGACCAGAGGCAAGAATAGAAAGAGGGCAGGAACGAGCCCCCACGACAGAACAATCAGGTGATCTATGTTCTACACGCAGATTCCCCTGCAACAGGCACCTCTAACAGGTCAAGGAAACGATATGCTCGGGAGGCCAGGTCTGCTCCCAACGTCATGCAGGTCGCTAACTTGGAGAAAAGGTTAAAGCCCGTGCCAGAAATCCAATTTACAGATCATGACCTTATAGGAGTTCATTGTCCTCACAGCGACGCCCTGGTTATCTCCCTTAAGATCGCCAACTTCGATATCTGGAGAGTTCTCGTCGACACTGGGTGCTCGACCAATGTACTGTTCTACGACCCTTTCAAGCATATGAAGCTCGACCCCAATGACATTAAGCCCACGGGCATAATCATGACGGGCTTCGACGGAAACACTAACACTCCACTAGGAAGGGTCGATCTGGCCACCACTGCGGGTGAAGGGGACGGACAGAAGACCACGATAGCTGAGTACATGGTCATAAAAGCCAAATCTCCCTACAACGTCATAATTGGGAGGCCCTAGCTACATGAGATAGGAGCGGTCACCTCAACTCTCCACCAATGCTTAAAATACGTTCACAATCAGACAGTCTACTCCATCAGAGGATGCCAACCAACCTCCCGGGAGTGCCATGCCCTCGCACTCAAAACTAAGGCCCCCAAATAGCAATTACTGCACGCCCGTGTGTGCAAGGATGCAATCTACCCTTGCTGTCACGAGGCAGAAGACTGTCCCTCCAAGATTGAAGAACCATTAAGCCCCAGAGGAAGGGATAGCAGAGCCAAGCCTATAGGGGAGCCTATTAAAATCCTGGTCAGCTCAGAGGATCAGGGACGTTACCTGCAGATAGGTCCCGACCTGACACATGCCGAGCAGGATAAGCTGGTCAAGTTTTTGAAGAAAAACCTCTCCGTATTCGCTTGGGAGACAAGGGACATGGAAGGGATAGATCCCGACCTGATTACACACAGACTAATGGTGGATCCGGATCATCCACCGGTAAGACAAAAGAGAAGGCCACTCGCTCCAGAGCGACATCAGGTCATCAACGACGAAGTTCAAAGGTTGCTCGACGCCAACATGATCCGAGAGGTATTTTATCCTAACTGGTTGGCCAACACTGTTCTGGTCAAGAAGAAGAACGGTAAGTGGAGAGTCTGTGTTGACTACACAGATCTCAACAAAGCATGCCCAAAGGATAGCTTTCCTCTTCCATGAATAGATCAGTTAGTCGATGCAACTGCAGGGCACGAGCTCATGAGCTTCATGGATGCTTATTCTGGGTACAATCAAATACAGATGCATCCTCCCGACCAAGAGAAGACTTCATTTATCACCGAATGAGGTCTCTATTGCTATAGAGTGATGCCGTTCGGACTAAAGAACGCTGGAGCTACCTACCAACGTCTTGTCAATAAGATGTTCAGCCCTCTAATCGGCAGCACTATAAAAGTCTACATCGACGATATGCTGGTCAAAAGCCTAAGGAAGAGCAGTCACCTCCAGCACCTAGCACAGACCTTTGATATTCTCAGGCAGTATAAAATGAAGCTCAATCCCTCAAAGTGCACCTTTGGTGTAACAAAAGGGAAATTCCTTGGGTACATAGTCTCTCAAAGAGGTATAGAAGCAGACCCGACCCAGATCGGGGCTCTGATCGGACTGAAGTCCCCAAAGACCCGGAAGGACATTCAAGCTCTAAACGGCCGGATAGCAGCTCTCAGCAGATTCATCTCCAAATCCACGGATCGGTGTCTGCCCTTCTTCAAGGCTCTGAAAGGTAACAAATCTTTGCAATGGACTGACGAGTGTGAAAAATCCTTTCAAGAACTCAAAAGGTACTTGGCTTCGCCCGAACTTTTATCAAAACCGATCCAAGGAGAAAGGCTACTTCTCTATCTTGCAGTCTCTGAGAACGCTGTTAGTTCGGTACTGGTCAGACAGGACAGAAGCGTGCAGAGGCCCGTCTTCTATGTCAGCAAGGCATTATTGGATACGGAAAAGAGGTACCCCGAAATTGAGAAGCTAGCCCTTGCACTCATAGTATCTGCACGGAAGCTGAGACCTTACTTCCAAGCATATCCCATAGAAATTCTGACTGCCTACCCACTGAAAACAGTCCTGAGAAAACCAGAAGTATCAGGACGGTTGGTCAAGTGGTCAGTGGAACTGGGGGAGTTCGATTTGTCCTACATTCCACGAGTCTCAATTAAAGGGCAAGCCTTGGCAAACTTCGTCGCAGAATTCACTCCCGCACTACTAGGCAAAGCTCAAGTCTCAGACGATGTGGGAACTTGGAAGTTGTATACTGATGGATCATCCACTGACCGAGGTGCCGGAGCAGGGCTAGTACTACACTCTCCTGATGGACTTACGACCGAAAGGGCAATTAGCTTGGGGTTCAGAGCCTCCAACAACGAAGCGGAATATGAGGCCCTTATCTTAGGGATGAAGCTAGCTCAGGAGTGCGAGGTACAGAACCTCGAGGTATTTTCTGACTCCCAACTGGTGGTTAGCCAAGTTCAAGGAGAATATGCCGTCAAGGATGAAAGAATGCTTCGATATTCGGAGCTAGTCAACTTGCTGAAACATTCCTTCCGAGCATTCTCAATCCAAAAAATAGAAAGAGGACAGAACGACAGAGCTGATGCCTTGGCAAACATGGCATCCCACATGAAGACAGGGGTAGATTCAACGATAAAATTCTCTCACCAGCCGAGGCCTAGCACCGAAGAGATCCAGGTCGCCCAAGTCACAGAACAGCCTCAAAACTGGATGACTCCTATAGTTCAGTACCTGGAAGAAGGACTCCTCCCAGAAGACAGAAATAAGGCAAAAAGAATCCGCATCAGAGCAGCTCGGTATCTTGTCCTTAACGGAAAGCTCTACCGAAGATCTTACACTAAGCCATTGTTAAAATGCCTAGCACCCGAAGAGTCTCAGTACGTCTTGGCAGAAATCCACGAAGGAATTTGTGGAAATCATAACGGAGGGAGAACCATAGCCCACCGAGCTCTAACTCAAGGCTACTACTGGCCTGGAATGCTGAAGGAAGCAAAGGAATACACTCGAAAGTGTGACAAATGCCAGAGGTTTGCCCCTTATCAGCACCAGCCACGACATGAGCTCATTCCCATTACTAGCCCATGGCCCTTTGCACAGTGGGGAATGGACATCGTAGGACCGTTGCCTAAAGCCAAACCGAACAGGAGATACCTCTTGGTGGCTATTGACTACTTCTCAAAATGGGCCGAAGCAGAACCACTGACTCGCATCACTGAAAAAGAGATACAGAGTTTTACTTGGAAAAATATAGTCTGCAGGTTCGGCATACCTCATGTGATCGTCTCAGATAATGGCACACAGTTCACTGGGAAAATATTCAAGAAATTCTGCCAAGACCTAAACATCAAATAGCACTTTTCCTCCCCTGGTCATCCTCAGGCAAACGGGCAGGCCGAGGTCACCAACCGAACTATCCTGGACGCTCTCAAGAAAAGATTAGAGGAAGCTAAAGGGAGATGGGTCGAGGAACTCCCTGGGGCACTCTGGGCCTACCGGACAACCAGGAGAACTCCAACATCAGAAACTCCCTTCTCCCTCGCCTACGGAACTGAGGCAGTAATCCCTGTTGAGATCGGCATGCCGACCCTAAGGACTGAGGCTTTCAAAAAAGAGACCAATGACCAACAACTAGCAGAAAATTTGGATTTGCTCGAGGAAAGAAGAGAGCATGCCGTAATCAGAATGGAAGCATATCAGCGCAGGATGGTTAACTGCTCAAAAATTGGCCTCAAACCTGCCAGTTTCCAAGTTGGGGACCTCGTCCTAAGAAGGGTTTTCCAGAACACCAAGGACCCCACCATGGGGAAATTATCTCCGAACTGGGAAGGCCCCTACACAATTACCAAGACAGTTAGACCGACCACTTATTGGTTGGAAAGCATGGATGGGAAACCTGTTCCCAGGCCTTGGAACATGGAACATTTACGAAAATATTATCAATAAAGTACTTTCTTTTTATTTCAACATATTCCGTGAAGCATCTCAAATGTACAGACCTCTAAAGGTCTGGTCCATCTCAAATGTACAGGCTAAGGTCTGGTCCATCTCAATGTACAGACTTCAGTTCTGGTCCATCTCAAATGTACAGACTTCAGTTCTAGTCCATCTCAAATGTACAGGCTAAGGTCTGGTCCATCTCAAATGCACAGACTCAGGTCTGGTCCTTCTCAAATGCACAGACTCAGGTCTGGTCCATCTCAATGTACAGACTTCAATTCTGGTCCATCTCAAATGTACAGACTTCAGTTCTGGTCCATCTCAAATGTACAGGCTAAGGTCTGGTCCATCTCAAATGCACAGACTCAGGTCTGGTCCATCTCAAATGCACAGACTCAGGTCTGGTCCATCTCAATGTACAGACTTCAGTTCTGGTCCATCTCAAATGTACAGACTTCAGTTCTGGTCCATCTCAAATGTACAGGCTAAGGTCTGGTCCATCTCAAATGCACAGACTCAGGTCTGGTCCATCTCAAATGCACAGACTCAGGTCTGGTCCATCTCAATGTACAGACTTCAGTTCTGGTCCATCTCAAATGTACAGACTTCAGTTCTGGTCCATCTCAAGTGCACAGACTCAGGTCTGATCCATCTCAATGTACAGACGACAAGTCTGGTCCATCTTGGTAGATGAAGCTGATGTTTCATTACAAGCGCACAAAGGCACTGTGTCAGAAGTTATAAACAGGCAATAATAATCTTTAAAGTGCTCAGTCATACCAACCGTATTCGGCAATCAAGCTCGGGCTTTGTTTTAAGAGGTCAAAATAACTGCCTTATACTAGTTTTTACAATTGTTGATTAATGATCAATTATTATTCAAGTTATCTTTCTTAAAGAAAGTCCATGATTCAAAAACCTCTTCAATATCAAGAGTTCGGCACAAGTCTGTTATTACTACACATTACTTTAGGATTACCATAAGATAGTTCTGGAGACAACCCATGGTCGGTAAAGACAGTACTTCGTAAACCGAGCAGGTTTACTTGTGTCATACTACAAACATCTAAGACCGAAGTTCGGTTACACACAACAAAGCATTGATACATTTTTTAGAGCAGAACTCAAAGAATGCCAAACAACCAAAGAAAGATAGAGACAGAAACTGAAGAGAAGACATTTTCATTGATAATGCAAACTCGGTTACAAACATGATGAGACAGGATTAACAAAAAATTTCCCTAAACTAGAGGGCTTGCAGATCCGTCGTCCTGATCACCATCTTCGTCCTCATCATCATCGTCAATCCCCGACAGATCAATATCCGGGTACTTGGCGAGAAGCTTGGACTTGAAGTTGTCGTAACCGAGCTGCGCAATAGTATCTCCCATCTTCTCCAGCTCGGTCTTCAGCCTGGCCTCGGTCTCAACCTTAGCCTCCTCAACCTTCTGAGCAATGGAGTCCTGAAGGGCACTATTCTCCTCCTTCATCTTGGTCAGATCCTGACGAAGGGAGTCCCTCTCAGAGCGCAAAGAATCCCTCTCAAGCTTAACAGAATCCCTTTCGGATTCCATAATTGAGAAGCAATTCCTCGCCTCCTTCAGCTCGTCCTCGGCTGTAGTGGCCCGAGATTGAGCCTTACCGAGCTGCAACCGAGCTTCATCTAGCTCCTCTTCTAGCCTTTCCACGGCCTGAAGGTCAACTGTGGCCTCCATTAAGGCGGCCAAGCTATGAAGAGTCTGCAAAAATAAAACAAAGGCACATCAGTAAAGGGGAAAAGGAAGAAGAGCACAAAAGCAGAAAGGTCGGTCGTTACCTTCAGATGGGCCCTCATGGCACCAGCCACAGTCTTCTCAGTACCCTTCCTGGTGCTGCAGGAAGGGATGTCAGTACAAGGGGCCTCAGCCCAGAAATCTTCAATGGCCTGATGGACGACCTTGTATCCATCAGGCATTTCAGTACCCACCTTCGCCTTGCCCCTCTGTTGAGATTTTTGGGCCGAAGAGGGGACAGGCCGAAGAACCGCCGTACCCTTCTGAGGGGCAGAAGAGGGTTCCCTGATCACCACCCCCTTTTGAGGGGCAGAGAAGGGCTCCCTGATCATAACTCCCTTCAGAGGAGGTCGGGAAGAGGGAGAAGCAAAGGAGACCGCCCCCTTCTTGGGAGGCACAGAAGGGGACGGGTTGGTCGTCCTCGTCTTCTTCGAAGAAGACGCAGAGGGAAGAGGCTGGCTCGCCACCCTCTTCTTCTTTGACGACCCCCATTTGCCAGCAAGAGATTTGAGGACGTCATCAACAACACCCTTATCCTTGGGAGGCATTGTAGGGCCTGAATGAAGAATGGCGCGGTAATCCCTGTTCGGAGTCTGGAGGAGCCTCTTGTATTGGTCTTTCAAAACAGGGGTGAAGTGAGGCCTCTTCTTGACGCTCTTGGCTACACAAAAGAGTTTTGAACAAAGGTTAGTCAGATACACAAGAACAAGCACAAAGCAAAATTACAAAAGAAAAGGGTGTCTCACCCATGAAACCCGTGCTCCGGGGGAACGTGGAGAACTGGTCCTCAGGGTCGGTCACCTCCCATTCTCCACCAACAAAAAAGAACCGATCCTTCCAAAATTTGTTGGAGGACGGCACGAAAGTCAAAGGACGGAAGCCCTTGTCAAACGACATATAGTAGAGGCCCTCCGCCTTCCTATATTTAAGATCCATTTTACTACGGATCAAGTCTAAAGAGACCTCAACACCATTCAGGCGACCTAAGGCCATAAACCCTAACAGATGCCTCCAACTGTTTAAAAGCAGATCGGACGGGCAGAGGTTGAACCAACAGAAAAAATCCCTAAGCAGTCTAGGGAAAGGAAGGCGTAACCCCATCTCGAACCAAGCGGTGTAAACACAAATTTCCCCATCCTGAACTTCCCAAGGGTAGTCGAAGTCATCGGGAGCCCTAAGGGTGACATTTGGAGGAATCTCATACCTCTCCCTAATAGCCTCTAACTAGGAGGGTGCCACAGTACTCTCTGTTTGAGAAGACCGACCTGAGACTTCACCCTCTCTATCCCTAGACTCCGAGAAGGCATCAACGATTCTAACTGAGGGACTAGAGTGGGTCTCCTCCGATTCAGTCCCCGAAGAATTGCTACCCCTAATTAGGGTTTGTGACGAGGAAGGAGCCTCCAGGAGGCTCCCCGACCCATTACCAACGTCAGAAGATGCCGAAGAAGTCGACATTTCAAAATAACCGAAAGGAGAGGAAGAGAAAGTGAAAAGATGAACAAAAATACTAAAACCGAACCTGAATCAAAGTAAGAGACTTCGGATGGATGGGATTCTTCACAAGGTAGCTTGCTGGTTCGACAATGTCGGATGTATATCTCACTTCGCAGAGTAGAAGATGGTAAAAAGAATCGTACAAGGCTCTTTCCCCCTTTTATACGCATCCAGAGAGTAATTGCTACCCAGGCGAACCGTCGCGACAGTATCGCAACAATAATGACATGAGAAACCCAAGAACCGGCTGCGCAATAAATGATGTACCAACGGACGTCTCGAGAAACGAGACGACAGAACGCATGGCTTTTCGGACGCTCATAAAACCTTAGTTATGACCCGAGCTCAAACTAAGGCTTGGGGGGGGGAGTAACTGATATACCACTATGTGACACATCAACCACTGCACGACACGTGTAAGTACGGATCGACTCAGGCTCGGTCATACGACCTGGGCTCGGTCAATCAGTTCATGATCGGCCACATGACTTATGTTCGGTCATTCAGTTCATGCTCGGTCGTATAACTCATTCTCGGTCAATCAAAGGCGTAGCCCAAATAAACCGAGCTCACAGTATCAAAGCAAGGTAGCTCTCCTACAAAGCTAAATATATACAGATGCAAACTTGCAGTACAGTAAGTCAATAATCAGATCTTATCACCGCCTCAACAAAGCTCCGAGCAAGGAATAAGGAAGTTGTTTCCAACAAGGGAACTGCCACATTGAGTTTCCATATTCAACAAGGTAACTTATATCTCCAAAGATCTAATCCTTATATTCATGGTTCCAAATCCTAATCAATTGGGGAGAACAACCACCTATAAATTCAACCCTTAAGGTACGCTTTATTTTCATGCTCATTATTTTGGCTTTCATTACAAGTCTTTCAATTCAGTTTTATTGACTTAAGCATCGGAGCGGCTACCGCCGGAGCCAACCCGGTGGTCCTCTGATCTTCTGTTTCGAGTGTTTCGTAGGGAGCCGAGCTTGGATCTCACGTGGGCCAAAAAGTGCAGCATCAAATATCATAGAGATAGGATCTCAAAAGAGGCTTGAAAACAGAAAAAATTTCTATTTTCGCATAGTGTTCATTTGAACAAATCAATAGTTCGTTCAAACAAGCAAGGAATAAATATCAAATAACCAAAATATGGAGGTTGCAATCATTGTTTGATGTCGTCCTTTCAAACATGTAAGAACAAGCCTCACTTGTTCGTTCGAATCAGCCAATGGTTCGTTTGAAAGAGCAATAAAGAGTTGCTCATTCTCTGTTTATCTTTTGAACTCAATTTTCCTAAATGTTTTTCAAATATGCCTTTTTGAAAAAATTATTTCACAACACAAGTCAACTACACACATATGATGATATGATGTAAACTATATGTTATACATGCAATGTGTGAGTGTGTAAAATCCAAATCAACACAAAATTCCAAAATACCCAAATTACCCTTATGAACCAAATCGGTCAGTAGATATGCACGGTAATGATGCTTGAACCGTCTTGAAATAGAACAGGGTTTTAAGATACTCTAAGCCTAGAACTAATGTAATGATTACAAGCATAGGATTAATGTAATAATTACAATCAAAGCACGTTTTGTCAAACAGGATTACCTAATTACAATATTGGACCCCTTGGTCCTAATATACTCTATCTCCATTATTAGAGTGTACTACATCTCTTTATTCTAGTACTTCTAATCTTTTGAGGACTAAGTCTTTGCTAAGTTAACTCAGATTCACTACTTATCATAATCTTTCCTAGCCATAAATCCTCTTTTGGATTCACTTAATGAATTTGGTTACCTAATATGCAACATCATTCACTTAGGCTTTCCTTTGTCTATTTAAGTCTATTCATGTGCTTAAGACGTCTTTTCTTACTTTTGTGTTATGAGTACCCTTCCATTTTAAAGGCTGATTTTCTCATATGTCTTTTATGTTAAAATATTTTTTTAATGCAAAAGTAACTTAGTCTTATTCTTCATTATTATTTGAGATACGTGTGCATGGGCCCATTTTCATGAGCCACTTATACTCAGGGTAAGTCAATCCTTTGTTATCACATTGCTAAACTGATTTATTGGCATTACATCTTTTATTTTGTTACTATACTTTACTTGGATTCACATGTACCCAATTCATGGGTTAGAAGGATTGAGGAATTTAGTTCCTCTATTTCTTCCCATTCATTTCTGTTGGAAAGGTTTCCCTTCTTTGCTCTTGTTCATAACTGAACCTTTCACGAATTCGTACTTTCCTATTTCTTTATGGGTTAGAGCATAGTGGGTGTACTTAGCTCCTCATTGTTTAAGTCTTGTCATACTTATTAGAGGGTTCTTAGGGTAATAGATTACCCAATTTCTTACTAATCTTTCATATTCTATCATTTGTTACTTTTACAAGTACTTTTGATTAAGGTTTATGCTTAGTTCATCTTTGAACCTTGTAATTCATTTCGGTTTCTCATTTCTAATTAACACTAGACTTTGGCTCTATCTTTTGTCTTTGGAACCTTGAATTTGGCTCTATCTTTTATTTTGGAGCCATATTTTTTATTCTTCTTATATTTTTTAGCCATCACCTTGGCTCTATCTTTCGAGCCATCACTTTGACTATCTTTTCTTTGTTAGGGGAATGCTTCTTAAAGGATGTTTAGAATATTTATCATTCTCCCTCTAGTTTCAAAACTAAGTTTCCCTAGTCCAAGTCGAAGGTATTGTACAACAAATAAAACTTCTTTTCGCTAGAGCCGACATCATCAATTATCATATATTATTTTCTAAGAGCTCTCTTCTATTTGGATCTATCTATGCTTTGTAAAGGAATTCTTCTTGATGGATGTTGATAAAATCTTTATCATTCTCCCTCTAATTTCAAAATTATGCTTCCCTAGTCTAGGTTAAAAGTATCATATGGCATACAAAACTTCCTTTTGCTAGGGCCGACATCATCAATTATCATCTTCTGTATACATATTATTATTTATATGTACATTTCATTAATCTTTAGGGTTTACTCTGGTTCCTAATGTATTTTTCACATCCTCGGTGCCACATGGCAACCTTTTATTGGATGAATGTGAAGAGTCTTTACATCATTAGGGTCCTACTATATAAAGACCTCATATGTACTCAAGGATTTTACCCTTGACATACTTTTTTTGTCCTTCTTGACACTTTTATTCTTTTCAGCTTCATCTTTTTAGGTCACAATTCACTCTCATCCCTTTGCTCTAGTTTGTGGTCTTTTGCTTTTTTCTTCGAGTTTGATTCTCTTTTTCTACTTATCCAATTATGACTAGCTTAGTTTCTGAGTCTGACTCGGATGACTATGATATCTTGGGGATTAAAGGGGTTCCCCTTTCGATTCTTAAAAAGAATGAGTGGAGGCAATCCCCTTATATGGGAACTATCGATGATAATTTTTGGGAGCAAATAGAGACCTTTCTCAAAGTCAGGACTCTGGCCTCATCTTCTCGAACTAGTTCACCTTCTTATCCCTTTTCGATTTATCCTAATGTGACTGCTGCCTCGAAGGACATTATGGTCCCTATAGATACCATCAACAGACTTCAAATTGAATAAGGTGACTATCCACACTCATTTATATATCTTTAGGCCAGTTTTGGTCCTATGAGTGAATGGGACAAGTGGAAATCATTGTACATGAGCTAATCTTATGAAAGGCAAAAATTTATGATAGCATAAAATCCTATGCAACCCAAGGATGCCAAAAGGAACATAGGAGCCTTTACACACTACTTTCGAGGTGGAACAACTCTACTCATCGAAAATAGTGTGTAAATCCTATGTTTATCACTACTTTCAATTTGTGTTACTTCGCTTCCTATCTTCGGATCGATAGAATTTACTTTTATAAAGATCATGAAGGAAGATAGAAGTATTATTTCTTATCTCCAAAAGTGTTTAACTCGATGTGCTTATATTCATGGAAAATGGCTAAAAGGAAAAGGTGATGGAGGCAAGAAAACTTCCTTAACAAATTGGATGCAATTATTTTACAAAGACATTGAGCTGAAAGGCTCTAAGGGCCATAAGAAAGAGAGAGGTGATAGAAATGACTGTGCTGAGAATAAGATTCAGAGTCCTCACTACATGGCCGCTTTCCTTGCTTGTTACCTTTCTAGGCATATCATCCTTATGCCCCCCGGAAGATGGAATAAACTCTCGAGTTTTTCCTTTTGTGGTGAAATTCGCTCAAGGTTATGACTTTTCCTTGGGGCCTTTATGTAACAGCCACACCCAATGAATTGAGCTTAGGAAAATGTAATGATATATTAGCAACAAAAAGAGATTTTTCAAACTTCTTTGGGCACTTTATTAAGGCATGAGCCTAACTAGAATTAGGAGAGTAATCTAACTCCACAATCAACACTAACCTTAACCAAGCCATAACCTATGTAGGGTTAAAAATCAAAGCTAACCTAAGGTCAACCTAACCTAACCTAGGTTAGTAAGACTAACTGGCTATGTGATCAATATACCACTAACCTAATGTGAAATAATTATTACACCAAATATCATAAATTATTTAATAATTAGAGAAAATAAAGAATAAATACGTAAAAATAAAAGAAAAATATATTAAAGACTCAGAAAACCCATGTGACCTATACATGCTATTGGGAGCTCAATACACACACTAAAGTGTGTGTGTGTGTGTAAAAATAATTATGAAAAATTTAAGAAAATATAGAAAAATATATAAAAATTATTTAAAATTATTTTTAATTTTTCCATGTGCCTAGCACATGACTTAGAGAATCGGCACACCTAGTAGAGTGCATTAGTATGTGTATATGTGTACATATATAATGGATAAAAAAAAAAAGCTTGAAGTGTAAGTTGCTGCAGGAAAAACATGTGAGTAGCCACCATAATCTGAGCTTAGTTGCAGCAGGCTACAAGAGCTGCCAATCCTAGCCACCTTGGCCACCCCCATCAACCAACCCTAAGAGTTTCATTCTACTTGAAGCTCAAAATTTCCCTATACATATACAAGTCACACCAGCAAAATAGGTTACTGAAATTAGAGAGAGAAATAGAGGAAATTGAATGCAAAAGGAGCTCAGAAGGTGCTAGAAAAGAGAGAGAGAGAGAGAGAGAGAGAGAGAGAGAGAGAGAGAAGGAATAACCAGGAAATCAAACAACCCAAGGTTAGAATTGATTTCTCACCTCTTGTTTCAATTCATGTGTGAATATTATGCATGATAGGTTAAGAACCTTTGAACCTCTAAAGTAGTAGACCTGGTAGAAGTCTTCATTGGCAGACCTTGAAGGTCTACCCAAAATTCAAGTTAAACCAAACTCAAATACAAGTATCATAGGTTAAACTACATGAAAAATAACTTACAAAATTGAAAAGACCAAGTGAAAAAGGTTTAAGTTTAGCTAGAACTAACTAGAAACCGCAAGTGGGAAATTTTGGAACTCCATGAAATCGAGCACTAAGCTTGGTTTTTAGAACGAGAAAAGAAACCTTGTGATCCAAGGGTCACAACAAACTAAACCCCATGAGACTTGGTTGAGAAATCACCAAGAACAAAGTTACTAACCAGTCACTGTGATGAGGGCCAAACCGTGATGTTTAACCTAATTCGGAGCTCCAAACCACTATCAAAAGTCGAGCTGAAGCTTAAAAAGTCGATAGGGATAAAAAAAAAAAAAAAAGGGTTAAAACAGTTAAGAAAACACAGAGAAATTGAAATCTAAAAATTAGGGTTTTTGTGAACATTGTTCACCCTAGCGAGGAAAATGATGAACATTGTCCGAGCGAGTTAAGTCAGATCCAAGTTAGGGTCGGGTTTAGTTCACACGCCATTAGGTTTAACCAAACTACGTCATTTTGGGAAGGAAATTAAAAACATTTTAAAACCAAATTAGGTATGTTTGGTTACAAGCCTAACAAATTAGAGGCTGAAACAGGGATACCTTATCCACGATTTAACTCTTTATTCAATGTTTGGCTGTCAGAGGGCTTAAGTGAATTTTTCTAAATTAAATTTTAAAGTCCAACAATTTAAGGAAATTACATTGTGGCCCAAATTAAAAACTTAAAAATTCAAAAATGTCTCTCTAAAATAGAAAAATAATGTTAAATTTCTATAATTATAAATTGACCCCAAGAGTTCTATTTAATTATATAAGGGCCCAAATAATATTAAATTAATTTAAAAATATTCCTCTAAATTAGAAAAATGATTAAAATAAAATAGTAAATTATGAAAATTACAATTTAAACAAAGAAGTTCTGGTAAATAACAAAAATGCTCTTAGAAGTGTCAAAATGACCATTTTACCCCTAAACAAATACAAAAAATAACATTTATGTCCCTAGAAATTAAATATAGCATAATTAATGCTACACATGATTAAATTAAGATCTAGAAAAGCCTAGCCTAAGGTTTTTTAGCATTTGAGACCGAATGGCAGGTCCTTTTTAGTAACGAATTTTCTAAATCTATAAACGAAGACCAGTGGACACAATTTATGCAACTTTGTAGTCTAAATTAAGCAGTCAAACGAATACAAAAAATTATGAAACTTCATACTTAAGCTTTTATGATTGTTCTGGATTCAATGATGGAGTCCATTTCACCAAATAAGATTTGTAAAGTATAGCTCCTTAAAAAATGCACCCTAAAATTAATACTTTATGAATATTAATCATTGTCATGGGATCCACATAAGCCATGGACATTGACGAATGGAGAAAGGGGATTAAGAAAAGGAAATGAATAATGGCTAAAAGGGTTGAAGTAACAAGTCAAAAGCCTTTTATAATCAAAACTCCTATTGTCGCTAGGGGTAGAAGAAAAGACTAGGAGTCACCCAAGAACACTCCGAGAAGCACAAAAATGTAGGCGAAAATTTCTTAAAGATAGAATCATTTTAAGATCGGGAGTGTGAAAGCATCTACAAGGTTGCCAAGGACTAAGAATAAATAGCTAAGTTAAAGGCAAAGGTGAGTAACCCTGAACCTTGAAATGGTGACTATTTCCATTAAATGTAACTCCTTTGCAGCTTTGTATCTTTTCATATTTGTAACACCCCGACCCGATTAAATAATAATTAAGCCACTAATTATTAATTAGTGACCCGTAATAGAAGGATTAAGAAATTTAAAATGGGAAATAAACGACAACTTCAAAATAATCCCGAGACCTTAAAAATAATGAGGTCAATTCCAAGGAAAAATAATATACGACTACAAATTATAAAATAGGTAGATGAAAGAGTATATTTAGAATCACAAAGCGAAAAAAATAATGCAAAAAGCTGAAACGGAATTCTGCGCAGCCAAACAGGGCCTAAGCCCAAGATAGGAAAAAATGCCCAAAAGAGAGGCCAAGGAGACTTGAACCCTTGACCTAAATGAGCAAGCACATGGCACCCAAAAAATTACCAAGTTGGCTACCAACATCTTTGTGCTTATATATACAACAGAATTGTATATAACACTAAGTTACCCAAGTCTGCCTCCCAAATTGGCCAATAGCCATGCATGCAACACCTTACCATCCCATCATCCTATGCACCCTAGCCCCATCATCACCCCTACTTCAGCATCTTATCACACCCCCACCAATGGGAATACATGCAACAATTAAAAAAATAAAATAAAAAGAATACACATGTGCATATGTATGCTTATTGTATGTTGCGTGGGGCTAAGGGGGAAATCAAAACTGCATGTGTTCTGCACAAAGATCTGTGTGAGGGAGGTGAAGTAAGGACTGTTAGAGAGAGAGAGAGAGAGAAACAATGTGTGTGCATGCATGTGTGAGATGGTGGTCTCCATTGGAGGTACACAAAAGAGGGAAAGGCTAAACCCTACCTGTAGAATGGACAAGATTGGGAAGCTCAGTTGTGACCATGAAGGAACAGTGGTCGACCAAGCTATAACTATCAAAAACTCTGAATGTTTCCTTTTCTTCCTTGCTTACTGTTTCAGTCATTTAAGCCATATTAGTTGCATGTATGAGCTACTATGAGACCTAGGGACTGTTATAAAATAACTAGGAGGGTCGGATAGGCTTGAAAAACCCAAAATCGTAAGCAGCCACCATTAGAGGACCTTGCTTGAACTGGGTCTGAATCGACTGTGGTTAAACCTCGATTGAGGGATACGGACCTGAACTAAATGTTGTAAGGTTTTCACTGCAACAAGAACGAGACCAAATGGCTAAAAAATGAGCCTCAAAACCTGAGTTGCAGGTTTCGACCATGAAACCCAACCCCACGAACCTTGCTCTAAACCTGATTTTGGTAATGGGGACATGAACCCCCTGATGCATGGATCACAAGGAACCAAATATCATGAGATTTGGTTGAGAAATGAAGGTGCATGACTGAGTTACAGGTCCCACGATTATGGACTTGAATAGCACTTCATCCTTAGATTCGAGGCTCAAAACGAACGCCAAGATGATGGCTTGACTTCTAAAGATGTTTTGGAACCAAAAGCAGTAGAAATTCGTACCTGAAACTCCACGAAATTGAAAAAACATGAAAACTGGAATTAGGACAAAACTGGGGAAGAAGAGAGGAAGACGATGAACAGTGACGGTCGGTTCGGGTCGGTTTCAATTTCAGTTTCGAGTCGGGACTCGACCCGTCGCGTAAAATGGGTTTAAGTGAAACTACGTCGTTTGATTAAAAAGATTTTAAATTTTAAAATGTAGAGCTGACGTCAGCATTACACATTGAACCGGCCGAACCGGTTGGTTCAGTGAAATAGTGGACCGGTTCAGTTACAAACCAACTAAACCCTTTGGTTTATTTTAAAAGTTTTAAAAAATTGCAATTGAACCCCCACAGTTTAGCAAAATTTTACTAAGGCCCAAAGTCTTAAAGAATTATTTCAAATAAGCCCCTGGAAAAATAAATAATTAATAAAATAATTTATTTAATTATTTTATTAATTGGATAAAATTACTGTTTTACCCTTGGACACTAAATCAGTCAAATGAAATCCAAATAAAATAAATGAATAGTGTATTTTGACTATTTTGGATGGTCTGGACCCAATGGTGGGATCCGTTTCCCTAGACGGGACTCCGAAAAATTTAGACACGTTAATGTATAAAATACTAAAATGCCCCCAATACAATACGAAGCCCAAATGAAGTCCAAATTGGACGAAATTGATACCAATAGAAGCCCAAATAATAGTGAGCTTATATATATGATTAAATAATGATTCGGGGTCAGAATCTCATAAAATTTAAATGATCAATGTGTCCTTATGATCAAAAGCAGATACCAAATGAAGTCCAAACGACCTAAAAATTGATGTATAAGATATGTAAAATATTCTAAGAACCATGATAGGTCCGGGGCAAGAAAAATAAATTACCATTTTGCCCCTGCATATGCCCGAAGCCAAATAAAAAGTCGAGAAAGTCTAAATTGACTTTCTTCGACGTTCCGAACCCAACGGTGAGGTCCAAAATACCAAAATAAGTACTGAAAAATAAGTCACGTGAAAAATAAAAATTTATCAAGTTACCACGAGTAGACCGATAAGACCAATCCTAGGAAATTAGGATACATCGGGTCTAAGATTAAATGAAGAGCATCAATTTAGAGATGATTTGAAGTAAACGAGGAATTAATTAAAGTCTTGATGAATTTGATTTTTAGGAATTTCAAAGGGAAAGGGAAGGCTACCAGTAGCACTAACTGGGGAATCAAGATGAGTAATTCTGTACTTTGAAGTGGCGGTTTTAATCTCCATAGATTCTGAAGAAGTTTAAGTTCAAATGTTCTGAAGTGTTTTTATATCTGCTATATTTTAAATTCTAAACTCTCATATTTATATGCTTTATATTCCAACGTTTTATCGTAATCATTTATAAATTCTAACATGGCATGCAAATTACTTCCTGATATTCTGACAAATGATACGTTTATTTTTTGTGTGTCCATGTTATTGTCTGTTTTATTAAATGCCTCTTGAATTAAATATTTTTATTCTGTCCATGCTTTAATAAATTCCTGTGCATCGTGATTTAAATTCCTGAAGCTCGTATGTCAAACGATTCAAGTAATGTCCTCTAAATATTTAAAATCCCGGTTAAATTGTCCGTATTTTGAATACACATGAAAATTCATTCTTAAATTGAAACCATGTTTTTAGATGTTCATCAAAAGCATTTCTTGAAGAAGCCATATTTTAGTACTTATGAAAAGCATCTATTTGAAAAGTCATGTTTCAAACGCTCATGAAAAGCTTATATTTGAAGAAATCACGTTTTCAATACTCATGAAAATCATTTACTTGAAGAAGCCATAATTTGATGCTCTTTGAAAAGCATCCAATGAAGAAGTCATGTTTTTTTATGCTCATCAAAAGCATTTCACGAAGAAGTCATGTTTTTGCAAGATAATTGTGCATAAGCACCAAGTATTGATATTGGGATTCCTTCGGAACTCAACTGACATGAAGAATGCCCGGTAGCAGGATCTGATCCCCCAGGCATAAGATATCTCCACGAGAAATAAAACTAGGGTCTGGTTTGAAACGGATCCTTGAGTTAAAAAGTGAAAAGATGAAAAGGTTTTCAGAAATTGTAGCAGGTTTTAAACCCCCATTTATCTGAATTGGGTTTTTATATAACCCCATGCTTTAAAGAAGAAGAAGTTTGCATCCTCCTATTTTCATAGAAATGATTCCAAATTATTTCTTTGGTCTTTAAATGGCCACTTTGCACATGTTTATAAATTTTGTTGCATATTAAATGCTTTATTGAATACTTTAAAAATGCATCATGCTACGTGATTTGAAGATTCTTGTATTCTGCGATTATTGAAGTACGTGCCTAGCTTGAATGCCTTGTATGCTTCACGCCATCCTTTTGAAGAATTCTGTTTCTATATTTGAAGTATATGCACAACTGGTAGTGTATGTTTATATGAACCTTCTCTTATAACTAACCCACTACCAATTGAAACCCATGACAAAGTATTGAAATTACTCACAAGCTTAGATTAGCTTACCCGGATTTTTATCCATCCCCCTCTCAAGTGACTAAAAACAAGTCCTGAGCTTTGACGAGGAAAATGTTTGAACTGTGCTCAGGAATTTTGGAAGTACTAGGACCCATAGTTGGTTAAATTTTGATATAGTAAATTTTTGGACAAATATGTACTTAAGCCCGAGAGGCAACGGATATGTAATATGTATAACTTTAAATTTTTAGTATGCTCTGAATGTATATTATTTGTTTACCGCTCTGAAGAAGAAGAAGAACCGGCTGTGCGAAGAAGAGCGAAATGAGAAAAAAGTTTTTCACGCTTCCGCAATTTGCCAGTTCTGGCCTTCTCACACAGCCGTTCGGCGTCGTTACTCACGTGAAGCCTTGCCTTAAGGCCTTCGGGCAGAAGGGCGGCGGTCGCAATTCGGGATCTGCACAGGGTGGATTTCGGGTCGCGACAATATTATTATTGCTAAATGCTTTAACAGCATAACAACTTTTTTAGAATATTGTAAAATATTTGAATTGCATGCTTTTAAGTAATATCTCATTAAATGTTTTGAATATCATGGATAGTTAAATAATACTTTGCAAGCATGTTTTAGTATAAAATTGTATATGCCCTGCCGAGGGTTAAAATTCGGTAGATTTTAGATAAGTCTATATAAGCGACTCAGTCAAGAGTTTAAATCCAGTAAGCGACTTGGTCAGGAGTCCGAATACAGTAGGTCATTTAAGCCTAGAGCTCTAGATTACATTTAGTCACCTAGGTGACTATTTCAGGTCCGTAAGGGACATAGCTTATAGATGTTTGGCATATAATATGTTTTATACTTCAGCTTTTATAATATCATGATTTATCTTGCAAAACTAGATTGGCATGAATACTTGTTTGATTTTATAGTATGTCTTGCAAGCCTCAGTTATAGATACATGTTTTATAATTTTCAATAGCTTTCAGTACAGTTTTTCAGATTGCTATCCATGGAAGTTTATGTGAAAGATTCAGAAAACCTACGACATGGAACTTGAGTTACTCATAAGCTTTTCATGAAACTCATAAGATTTTATCCTAAATATTTCAGGTAAAAATTCTGATAGCACAACTTAAAAGGATAGATTGGATTACAACCACTTTTGGGAGAGGACGACCACCTTTGGCTATCATAGATATCTTTTGTACTAGTCTACCAAAGAAATATTTGAGCTTTAATTTTTAAACTTATTGTATTTGGTAATTAAGTTTCTACCAATTTTTATTTTTCGTTGCTATATATAATTCTGAATGCACGGATTATGTACTAGTTAAGAGGCCTTTGGCTAGACACATCATCAATATGCTAAATAGAGTCAGTGTAATGATGAAGTGCCTAATTGGCCGATCATTATCCCTAATCCACATAGGGTAGGATTTGGGATGTGAAAGAATTGGTATTAGTGCAATAGGTTGGAGATACGGATACTAACAAAGTTAGTATCAAGTAAAGGAACTAGTGAATTAGGTACCAAAATGATATACTACTTAATTTTAGGCACGTACTATAGAAAAATATGACTTCTACGTTAGATAAGACCAACTAAGATTAGGGAGGTAGAGCCTAAGCCTTAGATCTATAAATCATTAGGGAAATGATTCTACGTAAGTATGATTGTTGGATAACGTTAGATATGTGTAAAACTGTCAATAATACTTTTCTTTTTGGTTTTCAAAATCGAGACAGTCGAGCCCAAAAGGAAAGGAAAAACACTCATGCAAGAGAGACTTCACAAGAGACTCGAGAGAATAACCCACAATCGAGAAATCCAGCTCCACTATCTGTCGAAGCCAACCTAACACAATTTGGAAGAATCATGGAGGAATTCACTCAGGCTTTCTGTCAAGCCCAACGAGCTCCCCAGCCTGCACCAGTACTAGCCCCGATGCAAACTCAAAACCCGATGCAAGTCATAAATCCTACACTGCCAGTTGGAGGAACCACCATTATCAGTAATGAACTATTTGATAGGTTCCACAAGATGAGACCCCAACCTTTTAGCACAGTTGTCACATCCCAAACCACACCCTATGTGGATTAGGAATAATGACCGACCAGTTAGGCACTTCGCCAATACAATAACTCTGTTTAACATATTGATGATGTGTCTAACTGAAAGCCTCTTTACATATCCAAATAGATTACATTCAGTCAAATGCAAAATCTGAGCTTATAAAAATTTTTGTTTGGACGTAGTCACATTTGGCAGAGCATAAATAACATTACATCAAAGATACAATAATATGAGCTAAACATCACATTATACATGAGTAGTTAAACTAATACATCATCAGTGAACGTCATTCATATTCTATTCTTACTCTAAATTGTCACATCAATCTACTATCACTTCAGGTCGCTATCTCCATGGTTGGGATACTAATCTTCTTCTTAGTTAAAGTATTTGTTGATTATAACTTACTAACATTTGGATCTATAACTTCTTAGTCATTCTTGAAAAATATACAAGATAAAACCATGTAAGCTTAATGAAAAGCTTGTGAGTAACACCAGTCTTCTGTCATGGTTTTCTGAAAGCCCTTTTCATACATCTTTCATAAACTTTTATAACTTTCATGGAAAATATTTAAAAATAAGTTTTATTGAAAGTTATTGGCATTCTTAAAACATTTTCATATAACTAAGAGGTGCAAGATATATTATGAAATCAAGCAAAGGCTCATGTCAGTTTAGTTTTGCAAGATAAATCATGATAACATAAAGTTGTGTTCGTAATCTTTGAATGAATAGTAATACATGCCAATCTTTCATTAACTTTGCCTCGTAGGACCTGTGGGTAGTCACATGTGCAACTAGATGTAATTTAGAACTCTAGGATGACACAACCAGATTGGCTTAACCCTCCTATAGACACCATATTTTGTGACACTTAATTAAGCAGTAGCAATTCGGTAATTATGCCAAGAAACCTACTCCAAATAGGACTCTTCTTGATAGAGTCCTATTCCCATTAGGAATCTCCTATGAGAGTCCCAATTCTATTAGGACTCCTCCTAACAGAATCCTATTCCCATTAGGACTCTCCTACTAGAGTCCCAATTCTATTAGGACTCCTTCTAATAGAGTCCAATTCCCGTTAGGACTCTCATTCCAGAGTCTCGGTTCCATTAAGACTCCTCTTGATAGAGTCATATTCCCATTAGGACTTTCTTGTTAGAGTTCCAGTTCTATTAGTACTCCTCCCCGACAGAGTCCTATTCCTGTTAGAACTCTCTTGCCAGAGTCTCAATTCTATTAGGACTCCTCTTGATAGAGTCATATTCCCGTTAGGACTCTCTTATTAGATTTTCAATTCTATTAGGACTCCTCCTAACAAAGTCCTATTCCCATTAGAACTCTCGTACTAGAGCCCCAATTCTATTAGGACTCTTCCAGATAGAGTCCCACTCCCATTAGAGCTCTCCTATCAGAGCTCAGTCCAAGAAAGACTCCTTTTGTCAGAGTCCTACACCTAGTTAGACTCTTCCTTTCGAAATCCCACCATGGTTAGGACTCTTCTGCCCATTGGAGGGCATTTTGGTAATTTTGGCACACATTTTCCTTATTGGGGTATTTTGGTAATTTTGGCATAGTCCTACCTTTAGTAGGACTTCCTAGTCACATGAGTGGCATTTTTGTAATTTCTATATCCTTTCACCCATCTGAGGGTATTTTGATAATTTTAGCCCTTTGGTGACAAATTGGGGGTAATTTGGTCATTTCACATGTCTTTTGGAAATCTAGAGATTCTTCACCGAATTGGGGGCGATTTGGTAATCTTGATTAATAGTAATCTATTTAGGAATAATTAGGACTTTCCACTTTTAGAGTTTTCATAGATCTAGTTGCTTGATATTTCTTTAAAGGGAGATATATTGAACATAGACATTTTCATTTTGGAGTTCATTTTAAGTTAAATTCTATTTCTCATTTATCTCATGGGCTTTTGCATGTAGACACCAATTCTATTGATTCTTGCTTTTTCATAATTATTTATTAATTCATTTAGTTAGGATAATTATTTAATTTTTTATTTATTTAATTAGATGATTATCACTCAAGACATGATTATAGCCTTTCATTCTAGGGTTTCATCTTAGGCCCTTAGATCGAATCTCTATATTTTGCCTACCAATAGAGCCCCTTGGCCATCAGTTTTAAAACACACAATTTTCATAGCTTTATGTTGTTAGTTTAGTTCTAGAGTTCTCTCTATAAAAACTCTTTCACTCTTGCCTTGCCGAAATGATAGCCTCCCTTCAAGAAGCAAGCCGAAGCGACACTATCCGAACGGAAGAACAAGCTGGAGATCTGCCTGACTAAAGCCTTTGATCCAGACTTTCCTAGCCAATGTGTTGCCCGACTCCCATGACTACATAAGGTATTTCTTTAGATCCGGTTGATCTCACCTCTTTTATCACTCTTGATAAAATAGGGTAAACCGAAAAACTACATGGCTCTGATTCCATTTTCTAAAAGGATACGTAAGAAGCCTTCAGGCTCGAGTCAGATCCTTTTTCTATTTTCTGTTCTATTTTACTTCTTTATGCAAGACTATTTTTTATTTATCTTTTTTAGACTTACATCTCTCTCTTCTTTTTTCTCATGACAAAATAGTCTTGCAAGTGAATATTTGAGGCGGATCCATTCAGATCGGGCAGGATGGGTGCCTAACACCTTCCCACTTCGTCCCTTAGCCCCTGAGCCTGTTTCTTTGGTTTTCGCTTTATTTCAGTGTTTTATTTTTCTTTTGATCCATGTCAAGGGATATTTTAGTATGTATTTATGATTAAAAATAATGTATTTCTTATTTCATTTCCTTTCAGTTTTTTCTTTCATATATATTATTTAATTTGTAACGAATTTGCTTGTTTCTTACCCAAAAAATAAGTTGGCGACTCCTCAATTTCTCTATCTCCCATAAGAGGCGTTCCTTCAGACCTTTAGGGAAGGAGACAATCGGGGTCCCTCTAAATCCATAAAAGGGATTAAAATTTCTTTTTTTTCGGTGCTAGCGCCCACAATGGCGACTCTCTTAGGGATTAAAAAGAGCTAGACTCAATGAAGTATTCACTTCAAGGCTATTTTGTTTATTTGCTTCATGTTCATTTGATGTTTATGCTTTATGATGTATGTATTGATGTATGGATGCTTGAATGTATGGATAGATAAATAAAAAAAAAAAAGACTAAAATCTGAATGCCCTGTACACACATCACTTCATATATTGCATTTGCACTACATACCTGGTGTGTTGTCGTAGGCAACCAAAAAATAAAACCAAACTCCTAAAAATACATGTAGTAGTGCGAGTAAGGATCGTTCCCACGAAGAGTATCTAGCCTAGTTTTATGCTACGTGAACAAGGATAGGGAGGTTTGAGTATAACGAAAACAATTTTAAGAAAAACAACTAAGGAACAATTCAAATTAAAGTATCGAAATCAATCAAAAGAACAAACCTTGGTCTAAGTCAACATCCACCATCGGAATTTTGTAACTGATCATCGATGCAAGTATATATCAATTCACACTTTGAATATTCACCGTTGGAACTATTTTCTTATCTGTCCTTCGTCGCAGTTAATTAGAAAACAAGCGATCTAATTAACCCTAACTACTAAACAACCCAAGACAAGCGCTAAAGGTTTAATCTAGTAGCAACCTTAAGAATTAGAAAGATCAATGAAGCTAAACAACACAAGCATAAGCAGTTGTATTTAATTTAGTAGAGCGTTCTTCCCAAGATCTAAGAATTTCTGACTCAGCAAATTATTAAATCTTAGTTGCTTCACAAATTAAAAGGATTAAACAATTACGGATTTGATATTTAACCTAGCAGTAGATTGCAACGAATAATAAACTAGTAGGCTTCCTAGTAATTAAATGAGACAATCATGAAAATAAGCACAGAAGAACATTCGATACTCAAAGCATAAATTAAACAATAAAAATAAAATAGATGTCATAATTTTATTGATTTCAAGGCTTTCGTTTCCTTTGACCAATTATAAAAGTTTACCACGCAGGGCCATAATGAAAACTCGAAAGAGAAAATAGAGAAGAGAGGAGAGAGAGGTGTCCAAAATCTGATGCTTTCCCCTCTTTCTTTTACATGTTAATTCTAGTCTTAGAAGCCTACCAAAACTCCTAAAGATATTTTAAATATTATCCTCAAATAAAAATATCCAAATCTTACTAATTAAGGGAAATATTAAAAATAAAATAAAGTCCTAATATAACTAGGAAAGTGGAACTTTCAGCTGAAATTTTCGTGTACCAGATCTAGAAACTTTCGAAAATAAACCACGTCGGATCCGCACATTAGAATTGCAGGCTAGAAAAATGCTCCAAAACGTTAGTAATGTAGGTGCAGTAACTTCAAGCCAGATTTTGACCTTGATACAACTATAATCTCCTAAAACACAAAGCATGAAAGTTGTAGATCTGTTTCTTAGTGTTCCAAAAAATCTTGAATCATCTCAATCGGAGCTCGGATGAGAGAGTTATGCCCAGATTATGAAACAATGTCGAAACTATCCATAATCGCCCAATTATCTTCATTTTGCACTTAGCGCCTCCATTTGCATCCTAAATCAAAATATAAGAATAATGAGTATATTTAGGCACCAAATAAGGATAAAATACTAAATATTAAGGGAGAAAAATATGACATTTTTCATTCTCATCAACTTCCCCCACACTTAACTTTCGCTCGTCCTCGGGCAAAACTCAAATTCACTTTCCCAAAAACATCAAGGTTGCAATGCCATCAACAAAGAACAACCAAGCTCTTCAAAACTCATAATATATCATAAAAAAAACATTCTTAAACAACTTACAATTACTTAGTAAGCATTTTCACTAGAAGATGGAGTAAACTAAATACGTAAACCCTCACAAAAATAAACACTCGACTCTCATGTGTTCGAAGGATATGTGTTTCGCTCAAATTTATTCCAATGGAAATGATCTACCATAGGCTTGCCTATCTTTTCATTCTCCACCGTTGGGATCACATGCATAACATGAATCATAAGGACTTTTCAAGGGTTGTAACGGGGTTTAGGATTAAGGTGGGAAATATTTGGGAATGTAGCTCAAAAGCTATCGAAATTAGTGGAGAAAAAATGAATCAACTTAAGCTCGAATGTATAAGACATGTAAAACTAATCACTCCATTCAGCAGCTTCTTCAATTTGGCTTTAAAGCATTTAAACTATGTAAAACTCCTGCATTGAAAAAGAGATCGTTCAAAAGGAACACTTTTCGTTTGCAGTAGGGAACGATCCTTCGCAAGAGCTTCCACCTTTGTATATATCATGTATAAACAGACCCCTTTCTTGGAATTTTAGGAGGAATTATGAACATGGATAGTTTGTAACATTAAAAGCAATTTTCTCCATCACTTTCTTTCTTCTTTTTTTTCCACCAAAATTACATCAACAATAGAACTCACGAATTGAGAATGAAAACATGTTCCATTTCACCAATCATAGCCATACCACAAATCAAAACACCCCCACACTTATTTCTTGTACACCCATACATATCATAATGATCAACAATGCTCCACCAGCTTTACGGCTTGGGTAAAGACATTGTTTTTCAGGTTTAAAGCTTGTAACGTGGGTTCACAATAAACAAAAAAGAAAACCAATAAAGCTCAAAGGGGTTCAACAAAGGGAAAAATTAATTACAAGGTAGGCTATTTGGCTTATGTAGCTTATAACAAAAAGGACATTAATCATGTTCATGCATACATGTGTCAATATGACCTCGAAGAGAATCAAGGCAAGTTCTAGAGAAACAAATTCATGGAAGAATATCTCACATGAAAGAAAATAGTGAGACTAATATAGATGTGTCAGTCTAAAGGCTCAAAATCTCACCGGCTTTTGTCTACCAAAGTTAGTCACTACCATTCTCAAGGAAAATAACTAGACTAATTAATTCTAAGTTGGAAGATTACTTATTCAGTCATGTTATGAAATTTTCAAGCTTAATTAAATCTTGCTCATGACATACACAACCAAAAATCATTGAAAACCACAAAAATAAAAAGCAAAACTCTTTTTTTTAAGAATTCTTTTGAAAAAACTCACAAATTAAAACACAACCTAAATCCCCTCCCCTACACTTAAAACTTACATTGTCCCCAATGTAAGGTGAAATGCAAAGAAAAGGCAAAAATAACCAAAATATAAACCCGAAAATACGAAGAAAAAGAACGAACTCCCCTTGGGTTGCCTCCCAAGCAGCGCCTTTGTTTATTGTCGTGGGCTCGACTCAATGCTTCCTTCTTCAATCAGTATAAATCGGATCCTCAAGGTCTAATTTTTCCACATTCTTTACTTAGAAACCTTCATTGAAAGGCTTAAGTCTATAGCCATTCACCTTGAACACTTTGGAAGTTGCTAAACTTTGAATTTCAACAACACCATGAGGAAAAACATTAGTAATAACAAAAGGTCCAATCCAATGAGAAAGCAACTTACCCGGAAACAAACGACGCCATGAATGGTATAGAAGGACTTTTTGACCAACTTTAAACTCCTTTCTAGAGATCATCTTGTTATGAAAAGCCTTCATCTTTTCCTTGTAAATCCTTGCACTCTCGTAGGCATCATTGCAAATTTCTTCTAACTCTTGTAGTTGCAACTTCCTATGTTCTCCACTTTCATCCATCATGGGCGGGTTCAATCTTCTTTGCGGTTGACGGGAAGTGATGAGAATGTAAAATGTCATATTTTTCTCTCTTAATATTTAGTCTTTGATACTTATTTGGTGCCTAAATGTACTCATTATTCTTGTATTTTGATTTAGGATGCAAAATGAGGCGTTAAATGCAAAAAAAGGCTAATTGGGCGATTTTCGGATAGTTTCAACATCACTTCGTAATCTAGGAATAACTCTCGCATCTGAGCTCGGATTGAGATGATTCACGATGCTATGGAAAGCCAAGAAACATTTCTACATCTTTCATGTTTTATGTTTTGGAGATTCAGGCTCCATCAAGGTCAAAATCGGGCTTTAAGTTATTGTACCTGCACTGCTGATGTTTTTGGCTGCGCGAAATTCTAATACGTGGACCCGACGCGATTTATTTTTGGAAAGTTCCTTGGTGCGCAAAAATTTCAGCTGAAACACCACTTTGCTAGTTATATTAGGGCATTATTTTATTTTTAATTAGGGTTTGGAAGAGCAACCATCACACACGCACACCTCTCTCTCTCCCTTCTTCTCTAATTTTCTTTTTCAAGTTTTCATGGCCGTGCGTGGCTAAACTCTTATAATTGGTCGAAGGAAACGGGAGCCTCAGAATCAATTAAACTGTGAGATCTAATTTATTTTTATTTTTTAATTTATAATTTGAGTATTGGATGTTCTTCTGTGCTTATTTTCATGATTGTCTCGTTTAATTGCTAGGAGGCCTACTAGTTTATTATTCGTTACAATCTACTGCTAGATTAAATATCAAATCCGTAATTGTTTGATCCCTCTAATTTGTGAAGCAACTAAGGTTTAATGATTTGCTGCGTCAGAAATTACTAGATCTTAGGAAGAATGTTCGACTAAATTAAATGCGAC